>CM065689.1:1766259-1813759 GCA_017654935.2 Phymorhynchus buccinoides
AGTTAGAATATGTCGACAGGACATTCAGGAAAACGGTGAAAACTAAAAATCGGACGCATATCATGTACCTCACCCATTATGGCCTTATGGCCTGGGGACATCACCCATTATGGCCTTATGGCCTGGGGACCTCACCCATTATGGCATTATGGCCTGGGGACATCACCCATTATGGCCTTATGGCCTGGGGACCTCACCCATTATGGCCTTATGGCCTGGGGACATCACCCATTATGGCCTTATGGCCTGGGGACATCACCCATTATGGCCTTATGGCCTGGGGACCTCACCCATTATGGCCTTATGGCCTGGGGACCTCACCCATTATGGCCTTATGGCCTGGGGACCTCACCCATTATGGCCTTATGGCCTGGGGACATCACCCATTATGGCCTTATGGCCTGGGGACATCACCCATTATGGCCTTATGGCCTGGGGACCTCACCCATTATGGCCTTATGGCCTGGGGACATCACCCATTATGGCCTTATGGCCTGGGGACCTCACCCATTATGGCCTTATGGCCTGGGGACCTCACCCATTATGGCCTTATGGCCTGGGGACATCACCCATTATGGCCTTATGGCCTGGGGACATCACCCATTATGGCCTTATGGCCTGGGGACCATCACCCATTATGGCCTTATGGCCTGGGGACATCACCCATTATGGCCTTATGGCCTGGGGACATCACCCATTATTATGGCCTTATGGCCTGGGGACATCACCCATTATGGCCTTATGGCCTGGGGACATCACCCATTATGGCCTTATGGCCTGGGGACATCACCCATTATGGCCTTATGGCCTGGGGACATCACCTTATGGCCTGGCCTGGGGAACCTCACCCATTATGGCCTTATGGCCTGGGGACATCACCCATTATGGCCTTATGGCCTGGGGACATCACCCTTATGGCCTGGGGACATCACCCATTATGGCCTTATGGCCTGGGGACATCACCCATTATGGCCTTATGGCCTGGGGACATCACCCATTATGGCCTTATGGCCTGGGGACATCACCCATTATGGCCTTATGGCCTGGGGACATCACCCATTATGGCCTTATGGCCTGGGGACATCACCCATTATGGCCTTATGGCCTGGGGACATCACCCATTATGGCATTATGGCCTTATGGCCTGGGGACATCACCCATTATGGCCTTATGGCCTGGGGACATCACCCATTATGGCCTTATGGCCTGGGGACATCACCCATTATGACCTTATGGCCATCACCCATTATGGCCTTATGGCCTGGGGACAGAGAAGATGTTGGAAATAAGCTTTTCCCACGTGGGGATACCGGGAGAAATCTTTCAGTACAAATAGCTCCCCCACCTTCTGGAAGTTCTGTGCTTGTAACTTCCTCTAATCTGTCCCTCTCTTTGACTCTGCCTTTTCCTTTGCTTTACTGTCACCCACAGTCGTTCTGACTCACTGCTCCACCATTCTCCTGCCTTTCTTCTGGAAACTCTTACACAGATTTTCTCCAGCCGAACACGGACATTTCTTAGTTAGGCAACAAAGACCGAAAATTATGGTAATCACTAGGTATTAGGTATTAGGTACTTTATAGTCACAGAGGCGTCTCTGTCAAATTCACTTGTATGGCTATGGTAAGTTGGATCGAAGAAAATCGGGTTGTTCCCACCTGGACAGCGCATCGCAGCCAGAGGCGCGCCACCCAATTTATAAAAATAATAAATTATTTTTGGCATGCGATTTTTGTGTTACTGATAAGGAAAGAAAGGTGTGTGTGTGTGTAAATTTTGACCAAATTACAACTTTTTCGTTGCCACTGGGTTGAACGCATGCTAAGTGCATGGGCACACGGGACCTCAGTTTATCATCTCATCCGAAAGACTCCACGTTCAGACCCGTAAGGCCTAGTGCAAAGTGAGAGGAAAAATAACACTGCAGTCAGGTTCGAACTCGGGTTTACTTGACACGAAGTGAATGCGCTACCACCGTGCCACTCTGCACAATCATCGTCGCTTACCTCCTCCAGACTGGTGTCAGAGATGCCGAAGCTGGACACCCCCAGGGCCTGATGCACCGATTCCAGTTCACCCAACATGGCCGACAGCTGGCCGCAGCGGGCCGAGCCTTCCGGCAGCTGGAAGCACACCTCCATGCTGGTGTCTTCCACCAACAGGGCGGAAGGCACAAACTTCTGGACAAAGGCCTGAAGGCGGAACAAAGAGAACCCTGTGGGACAAAGATGAATAAAGATGAACAAAGAGGAAGAAAGTAGATGTCCATACAGGTGTCTTCCACCAATAGAGTGGAGGGCACAAACATTTGGACAAAGGCCAGGAACAAAGAGAATAATCTGGGACAAAGAGAACAAAGATGAATTCGTGTTTAAAGACATTAAATTAAAGATTCATTCATTCATTACACACATACGCAATCCACACACACACACACACAAACACACACACTCACACACACACACTCACGTACGCACACACACACACACTCACGTATGCACACTCACACACATCTGTCTCTGTCTGTGTCAGTGTCAGTCACTCACCAGGAATCATACATTCGGTGGTAGCAGCAGCTGTTGCAGTCAGGTCAACTTCGTCTGACCCATTGTTGCTGCAATCTTCATAACCTTCATCCTCCTGGGAAGGCTGAGAATGAGAGAGAGTCAGAGATAGAGAGAAGCTTCAGAATAATATTTATTGATATTGACAAGTACAGTCCTAATATCAAGGGGGATTACCATAATTGCAGCATCAGGAATTTATGCAACGATGAAAATATGTAAATGATTTAAGGCAAATCAAATGTACACCGGACACAATATCCTACAAAGAAACTATTTGCCACCATATGATTCATTTTACATTTGCGGTGATACAGTTGTCATGATAACATATGAAAACGTGCACAAGTGAATCAACAATTAAGAGCAAAAAGAACCAAAAACGTCAAAGAAACGAAAAAATGATCATCAAACGTATACATCTGCTCTGTATACAAAGAGCTAAAGCACTATGTTACTAACAAATCAGAGAGAGAGAGAGAGAGAGAGAGAGAGAGAGAGAGAGAGAGAGAGAGAGAGAGAGAGAGAGAGAGAGAGAGACATTTGAGTCATTGTTACTGCAATCTCCATACCCCTCATCCTCCTGGGAGAGAGAGAGACAGAAACATAAGTACCTATCCGCATGCAAAGTCTGGCGGTCCCAGGTCCCTCTGTTCGAACGCTATCGTTGTAACAGACACATACATAGTCAGCCAGGAACAAACAGACAAACACCGCTGAAAACATTAACCAGCTTACGCTTTGCGGACGGTTAAAAAACCCATTTACACCTTTAAGAAGTATCTGCTCTTTTTTGTGTCTACCACAAGAGTGAATGAGACTTTGCGCTGTCATTTTACATTGCACAGCCATTACAAATCTCATCGCTTCTCTTGGTATGTCCTAGAAACACACAGTGTGAAATGTGTCTATATCGGTCAATAAAGATCGACACACTAACAGAACAACAACAACAAAACCAGCATACCTACAAACCAGCCAATCACAGCCTTCAAACACAACAACCAATCAAACAAAAACCAACAAAAACAGTCAACCAATCAAAACGCACAAACCCAACAACCAATGAAAACGCACAAACCCAACAATCAACCAATCAGAACCCACAAACCCAACAATCAACCAATCAAAACCCACAAACCCAACAACCAATGAAAACCCTCCTACCAGAGAGCAGTCGGCAGCCATGGGACCGTCAGCAGCAAAAGTATCCGAGCGCGTCTGCACTTTTTTCCTCCTGTCCGCGTTTTGCGAGGCAAGAGTTGCTCCCCCTGCCTGCTCTTCGCTGCGCACCAGAGTGAGGTAATATCCACTGCCGAAGCGGTTCTTCAGAAAGAGGCTGGAGCCCACGGCGCATAACTTCCCGTGGGAAATGATGGCGATACGGTCGCCTAGCACGTCTGCTTCGTCCATGTGGTGTGTGGAAAGAATGATCGTGCGACCTGAATGAGGTAGACATCATGTAAATCACTATTTAATGTGATATCATAACAGTGCATAACTTCCCGTGGGAAATAATAGCGATCGCCTTATAGTCTGAAAAATATGGTCACTAAAAATGTAATAAGAAACTGTAATAGAAAGAACTGTGTGTCAAATCTGGGGGAGGGGCCTTATCATAATCATAATACTCCTCCAAAATCAGAATGCGTCGGCTGAACGCAGCGGGGAGACCAGTGAAAACTAAAATCCGGACACATACGTAGCTCACCCATTATGGCCATATGGCCTGGGTACGCTGAACAAAAAGAAGAAGAAGAAGAATCACGATCCACCTCATAGTCTGCACCACATGGCAAAGTAGTGTTACGCTTATAGCATAACTGCTTTAGTCAGACCCAGACAATCCCCACCCCCACCCCTCTCCATCACAGCATACCCCCCCCCTCCCCATCCCTACTTCTTCTCCTTCCCCACTCTCAATTTGTTCCTATATATCTTTGAAACAGTCAGTAAAGAGGTAATATGTTTGTGTTGTGAAAAAAAAAATAATTACAATTTGTTCCCCACCTTTCCTCAGCTTCAAAAGTAGTTCCCAGATGGATCGTCGAGCGTAGGGATCCACTCCAGCTGTCGGTTCGTCCAGGATCACGGTGCGTGATCCGCCCACAAAGGCGATGGCCACCGACAGCTTGCGCTTCATGCCTCCTGGGTAGAAAAGATGTCATCACCATCATCATCTTCACCATCATAGCTGCCGTAATCATCTTTTTCAAGATACTGCTTCTCCTCATCATGATCATCACTATGATCATTATCTTCTTTACACTCAACTTAATCATCATCACCATCATCATCAAGCATCATTATCTTGTTTACTCTCAACCTCATCATCATAGTCATCATCATCAACAGATTTTGATAGATTTAAAAGAAAAATTGTTTTGTTTGTAAATGAATCACAGAATCGCTCTGCTAAATATCTAAATATCTTTTTCCCCTTCATTTGTGTTGCAGTCTGACATCTTTAATGTAATAAGCCCTACACTCAACACATTGGAGGGGCAATCCAACGCCTTTAATTACCTGTTGTAGTTCCTTCTTAAATCCCCCTGTCTCTCTGTCTCTCTCATTCTTCACACTAAAACTCTACACTCAACACATTGGAGGGGCAATCCAACGCCTTTAATTACCTGTTGTAGTTCCTTCTTAAATCCCCCTGTCTCTCTGTCTCTCTCATTCTTCACACTAAAACTCTACACTCAACACATTGGAGGGGCAATCCAACGTCTTTAATTACCTGTTGTAGTTCCTTCTTAAATCCCCCTCTCTCTCATTCTCCACACTAAAACTCTACACTCAACACATTGGAGGGGCGATCCAACGTCTTTAATTACCTGTTGTAGTTCCTTCTTAAATCCCTCTCTCTCTGTGTCTCTCTCTCTCTGTCTCTCTCATTCTCCACACTAAAACTCTACACTCAACACATTGGAGGGGCGATCCAACGTCTTTAATTACCTGTTGTAGTTCCTTCTTAAATCCCTCTCTCTCTGTGTCTCTCTCTCTCTGTCTCTCTCATTCTCCACACTAAAACTCTACACTCAACACATTGGAGGGGCGATCCAACGCCTTTAATTACCTGTTGTAGTTCCTTCTTAAATCCCTCTCTCTCTGTCTCTCTCATTCTTCACACTAAAACTCTACACAATATTAACAAAATAACCAGACAAATATCTCAACAACTCTCCATTTGTGGGGCAAACCAACGTCTTTAATCATCTTCACCCCCCTCTCTGTCTCTCTCTGTCTCTCTCTGTCTGTCTCTCTCACTCTCCACACTAAAACTACACAATCTTAACACACTCACCAGACAAGTTTCTCGACAACTCTCTCCATTTGTGGGGCAAACCAACGTCTTTAATCATCTTCACCCCCCTCTCTGTCTCTCTCATTCTTCATACTAAACTACACAATCTTAACACACTCACCAGACAAGTTTCTCGACAACTCTCTCCATTAAAGCGCTTTGGGCTCATCTGAGGTAAAGCGCTATATAAATGTACAATTATTATTATTATTATTTGTGGGGCAAACCAACGTCTTTAATCATCTTCACCCCCCCCCCTCTCTGTCTCTCTCATTCTTCATACTAAAACTACACAATCTTAACACACTCACCAGACACGTTTCTCGACAACTTACTCTGTTTATGAGGCAATCTGACATCTTTGATCATCTGCCGCAGTTCCTTCTTCACCTCTCTCTCTCACTGTCTCTCTCTCACTGCCTCTCTCTCTCTCTCTCACTGTCTCTCTCTCACTGTCTCTCTCTCTCTCTCTCATTCTTCACACTAAAACTACCCACCCACCAGACAAGTTCCTCGAAAGCTCTCTCCGCTTGTGGGGCAGTCCAACGTCTTTGATCATCTGTCGCAGTTCCTTCATCACCTCTGTCTCTCACTGTCTCTCTCTCTTTCACTGCCTCTCTCTCTCTCTCTCTCTCTCTTTCTTCACACTAAAACTACCCACCCACCAGACAAGTTCCTCGACAGATCTCTCCGTTTGTGGGGCAAACCAACGTCTTTGATCATCTGCCGCAGTTCCTTCTTCACCTCTCTCTCTTTCTCACTGTCTCTCTCTCTCTTTCACTGCCTCTCTCTCTCTCTCTCTCTCTCTCTCTCTTTCTTCACACTAAAACTACCCACCCACCAGACAAGTTTCTTGACAGCTCTCTCCGTTTGTGGGGCAGTCCAACGTCTTTGATCATCTGCCGCAGTTCCTTCTTCACCTCTCTCTCCCTCTCACTGTCTCTCTCTCACTGCCACTCTCTCTCTCTCTCACTGTCTCTCTCTCACTGTCTCTCTCTCTCTCTCTCTCTCTCTCTCTCTCTCTCTCTCTCTCTCTCTCTCTCTCTCTCTCTCTCTCTCATTCTTCATACTAAAACTACCCACCCACCAGACAAGTTCCTCGAAAGCTCTCTCCGCTTGTGGGGCAGTCCAACGTCTTTGATCATCTGCCGCAGTTCCTTCTTCACCTCTCTCTCCCTCATCCCCTTGAGGCGGGCGTAGAACCAGATGTGCTCCTCCACTGTCAACCTGGAAGGAGAAAAACAACAAACAAAGGTCAACTCTAGGCCCCTTGGCTTTCTGCACACACCTGCGTGTACGTCTAATTCAGTGAAACGCTGCATAGCTTCGCCCCTAAAGGCCCTTCATTCTTCCAAGCTGGTCAATAAAAATGGCCTTCACTTTCAGGTCCAAAAGGTCACCTGCCGCACTAGCAAAGCTGGTAATGTTTTCAGTGAAGTCTGTCTTTTTTTTTCCTGGCTGACTCGCTACTTACATGTACACTAACAGTCTGTTTATGACTGCCTGGTTATGCAAGTTAACACGATAATGTTTGAACAGAGGGACCTCCTTCCTTATCAGTCACACAAAAATTATATGCAAAAACAAAACAAAATGGGGAACAAAAGGTGGGAGCAACCCGAATTTCATACAGACGCCTCTGTGACTATAAAGTACCTAATACCTAGTTAGGAGTTAGGTAGATCTTCTACCTACCTAGCCAAATTTTGAGTGCGACTAGGTAGTTAGGAGATATAGGCCAAGTTTGAAAATGAAGGTCATTGGTCAAAGGTCAAGGTCAATGGAGCAGAAAATGTGCTGTGCGGCTGGTGATATAGCGTCTCAACGCTTTACATATACTGAGGGCACATTCCTTGTGAAATGTTGTCATGCTCAAAGATTCTATAATACAGGTCAGGTGAGGTAGTTAGGTTTTAGATACAACTAAAACACATTACGTGGACATGAAAGAGTCCTATCTTAATAGTGCCTGTTACTATGCACTCTGTGACTATAAAGTACCTAATACCTAATACACACAGATATAGCATACGCTACAAACTCTACTTACAGGTCGAAGAGCACGTTGTGCTGTGGGCACATTCCCAGCGATTGTCGAATCTCGTCGATGGAAGTCTGGATGTCTTTGCCATAAATGTAGGCCGTACCACTGGTAGGAGGGAATAGACCCGTTAGGATAGACCTGGGAAATCAATCAATCAATCAGTCAATCAAAAATGTCGTTGCCATAAATGTAGGCCGTACCACTGGTAGGAGGGAATAGACCCGTCAGGATAGACCTGGGAAATCAATCAGTCAATCAATCAATCAAAAATGTCTTTGCCATAAATGTAGGCCGTACCACTGGTAGGGGGGAATAGACCCGTTAGGATAGACCTGGGAAATCAATCAATCAATCAATCAGTCAATCAATCAATCAATCAAAAATGTCTTTGCCATAAATGTAGGCCGTACCACTGGTAGGGAGAAACAGGCCCGTTAGGATAGACCTGGGAAATCAATCAATCAATCATTAAATAAGTCAATCAGTCAATCAATCAATCTAATTTAGAAACAATCAATCAATCTTGCAACTCAATGAGTCACACATACACACGCGCGCGCACGCACACACACTCTAAAATATTTTATGTTTTGTTTTGTTTTTCAGTCTAATATCTCCATTGTGTGAACAGACTTTAAATTAAATCAATCAATCAATCAATCATTTGGCAGTATAAAAAAACACCCCAAAAGAACTGAATTACAAAACTCTGAAACAGACTGCAACGTCACTGGAACATACAACAAACAAACAACTACACGACAAGTGTAAAGTGACATTATTTTATTCACAAGACACAAAACGACTGGATATTTTGGCGAATGCGCCTTTATCAACATAGACCAATAAGGAAACAGCAAACAGCAAAAAGCATGTCTTGTTTGTCTGTGTTGATAAAGGCGCATTCGCCGAAATATCCAGTAGTTTTGTTTTGTCTCTTGTGAATAAAATAACATCACTTTACACTTGTCGTGTAGTTGTGTTCGTTGTTTGAATTACAAAACTCTAACTCCGATTGGTAGAGAAATTTCGCCTCACTCACATGCTGATGGTCACACTGAATCTGATTGGCCGCTGTTCCCATCCCTCCTTTACACGCCCCTACAATCTGATTGGTAGATAGATGCGGCTGCACTCACATGGTGGTGGTTTTGCCGGCTCCGTTGTGTCCCAGGAAGGAGGTGATCTGATCCTGGTAGAAGTTGATGGTCAGCCCGTCCACCGCAGTCTTCCTCCCCATGCTGTACACCTTGCGGAGGTCGCGCACAGCCACACCCACGGTCTGACCCTCTGGCTCCCTCTCCATGTTCACATTGTCTGCTGTCATCATCATAATAATAATATTATATTCACCACAATAATGCTGTACACCTTATGAAGATCGTGCACAGCCACACCCACGGTCTGACCCTCTGGCTCCCTCTCCATGCTGCCATTGTCTGCTGTCATCATAATAATACAATATTCACCACAATAATGCTGTACACCTTATGAAGATCGTGCACAGCCACACCCACGGTCTGACCCTCTGGCTCCCTCTCCATGCTGCCGTTGTCTGCTGTCATCATCATAATAATATAATATTCACCACAATAATGCTATACACCTTATGAAGATCGTGCACAGCCACACCCACTGTCTGACCCTCTGGCTCCCTCTCCATGCTGCCATTGTCTGCTGTCATCATAATAATACAATATTCACCACAATAATGCTGTACACCTTGCGGAGATCGTGCACAGCCACACCCACGGTCTGACCCTCTGGCTCCCTCTCCATGCTGCCATTGTCTGCTGTCATCATCATAATATATAATATAATATTCACCACAATAATGCTATACACCTTATGAAGATCGTGCACAGCCACACCCACTGTATGACCCTCTGGCTCCCTCTCCATGCTGCCATTGTCTGCTGTCATCATCATAATAATATAATATTCACCACAATAATGCTATACACCTTATGAAGATCGTGCACAGCCACACCCACGGTCTGACCCTCTGGATCCCTCTCCATGCTGCCATTGTCTGCTGTCATCATCATAATAATATAATATAATATTCACCACAATAATGCTATACACCTTATGAAGATCGTGCACAGCCACACCCACGGTCTGACCCTCTGGCTCCCTCTCCATGCTGCCATTGTCTGCTGTCATCATCATAATAATATAATATTCACCACAATAATGCTGTACACCTTATGAAGATCGTGCACAGCCACACCCACGGTCTGACCCTCTGGCTCCCTCTCCATGCTGCCATTGTCTGCTGTCATCATCATAATAATATAATATTCACCACAATAATGCTGTACACCTTATGGAGATCGTGCACAGCCACACCCACGGTCTGACCCTCTGGATCCCTCTCCATGCTGCCATTGTCTGCTGTCATCATCATAATAATAATATAATATTCACCACAATAATGCTGTACACCTTATGAAGATCGTGCACAGCCACACCCACGGTCTGACCCTCTGGCTCCCTCTCCATGCTGCCATTGTCTGCTGTCATCATAATAATATAATATTCACCACAATAATGCTGTACACCTTATGAAGATCGTGCACAGCCACACCCACGGTCTGACCCTCTGGATCCCTCTCCATGCTGCCATTGTCTGCTGTCATCATAATATAATATAATATTCACCACAATAATGCTGTACACCTTATGAAGATCGTGCACAGCCACACCCACGTATGTCTGGCTCCCTCTCCATGCTGCCATTGTCTGCTGATAATACAATATTCACCACAATAATGCTGTACACCAAGATCGTGCACAGCCACACCCACGGTCTGACCCTCTGGCTCCCTCTCCATGCTGCCATTGTCTGCTGTCATCATAATAATACAATATTCACCACAATAATGCTGTACACCTTGCGGAGATCGTGCACAGCCACCCCCACGGTCTGACCCTCTGGATCCCTTTCCAAGCTGCCATTGTCTGCTGTCATCATAATAATACAATATTCACCACAATAATGCTGTACACCTTGCGGAGATCGTGCACAGCCACCCCCACGGTCTGACCCTCTGGATCCCTTTCCAAGCTGCCATTGTCTGCTGTCATCATAATAATACAATATTCACCACAATAATGCTGTACACCTTGCGGAGATCGTGCACAGCCACCCCCACGGTCTGACCCTCTGGATCCCTTTCCAAGCTGCCATTGTCTGCTGTCATCATAATAATACAATATTCACCACAATAATGCTGTACACCTTGCGGAGATCGTGCACAGCCACCCCCACGGTCTGACCCTCTGGATCCCTTTCCAAGCTGCCATTGTCTGCTGTCATCATAATAATTTTACTTAATGCTGTGCGGAGATTGCACAGACATACCCTCTGGCTCCCTTTCCAAGCTGCCAGTGTCTGCTGTCATCATGTTAATAATATTCACCACAATAATGCTGTACACCTTGCGGAGATCGCGCACAGCCACCCCCACGGTCTGACTCTCTGGAAGGATTCATTCAGCCAACATTCCAATTTCGGAGGAGTTTAAAAGAGAAAATTATCTGGAATTTTCTTTTCTTTAACTCATTCGCATCGCAACGATTTTGAATTATTAAAAAACTCACAAGAACAAACAAAACATACATAAACAAAAGGAGAAAGGAGGTTTAGACATAGGGAAGTGGTAGATCAGACTATTTTATATATAGACTTTATATAGAAAAACTCTCTACACCGATTGGTTACCCCACAACAAACCACTACAAAAGCAAAGTTAGAGGTAAAATTGTGGTGTAAGGGAGTTAAGCGAGTTTAGAAGTATGGTGTGCATACATATTTACTTCCCTTGAAGCAAATGCATCAAACTGACAGCTATCTATTAATTCCGGACATATATGACTTGAATGAGTTAAAAGGCACGAAAATGGGCAAATAAGTCACAAAAATAGTAGATAACAGAAAGAAAAGGAAAAGGCAGAGTCAAAGAGAGGGATAAATTAGAGGAAGTTGCTAGCACATTTAGTCACATCTTCTTCTTGTTCTTCTGCGTTCCCAGGCCATATGGCCATAATGGGTGAGGTCCGCATGTGTCTGGTTTTCAGTTTTCACTGGTCTCCTCGCTGCATTCAGCCGACACACTCCAATTGTGGAGGAATGAGCCATATACTATAACAATAACAACGCAACTGCTCTCAAAATAAAATCCAACTCACTGTGGAGATCAGCAGGAGTGTCCTGGCCGTTTCTGCGGCCACTGTTGTTTCTGACAGCCGTTCCTTTGTAGCTGTGGCCCAGCCAATAGGATCGCTGCACCGGGAAATACCACTTCCGCGGAATACCGTATTGACCTGAAACATCAATATGAATAGTATGAATAGTTTTTCCAGCCAATTGGTATGATATGCTATTGTTTTGAGTGTTGGTACAGTATGAAATACCACTTCCGCGGAATACCGTATTGACCTGAAACATCAATATGAATAGTATGAATAGTTTTTCCAGCCAATTGGTATGATATGCTATTGTTTTGAGTGTTGGTACAGTATGAAATACCACTTCCGCGGAATACCGTATTGACCTGAAACATCAAAATGAATAGTATGAATAGTTTTTCCAGCCAATTGGTATGATATGCTATTGTTTTGAGTGTTGGTACAGTATGAAATACCACTTCCGCGGAATACCGTATTGACCTGAAACATCAAAATGAATAGTATGAATAGTTTTTCCAGCCAATTGGTATGATATGCTATTGTTTTGAGTGTTGGTACAGTATGAAATACCACTTCCGCGGAATACCGTATTGACCTGAAACATCAATATGAATAGTATGAATAGTTTTTCCAGCCAATTGGTATGATATGCTATTGTTTTGAGTGTTGGTACAGTATGAAATACCACTTCCGCGGAATACCGTATTGACCTGAAACATCAATATGAATAGTATGAATAGTCCCTTTTCCAGCAAATTGGTATGATATGAAAGAAGTTTTGACCTGTTGTTGGTACAGTATGAAATGCGAACCACTTCTTCGCGTTGATATACCGTAGTTGACCTGAAACATCAATATGAATAGTATGAATAGTTTTTCCAGCCAATTGGTATGATATGCTATTGTTTTGAGTGTTGGTACAGTATGAAATACCACTTCCGCGGAATACCGTATTGACCTGAAACATCAATCTGACCTGTTGTAGGAGAATAGTATGAATAGTTTTTTCCAGCCTTGTTTGGTATGATATGCTATTGTTTTGAGTGTTGGTACAGTATGAAATACCACTTCCGCGGAATACCGTATTGACCTGAAACATTGGAGGAAGCTTGCGAACGCATGTTCTTCTTCAGCCTTGTTGATCAATATGAATAGTATGAATAGTTTTTCCAGCCAGCCTGTTTGGTATGATATGCTATTGTTTTGAGTGTTGGTACAGTATGAAATACCAGCCTTCCGCGGAATACCGTATTGACCTGAAACATCAATACGAATAGTATGAATAGTTTTTCCAGCCATGGAAGTTTGGTATAGGAGACATGCTATTGCGAACGCATGTTCTTTTGAGTGTTGGTAGTTCCCAGTATGAAAATACCACTTCCGCGGAATACCGTATTGACCTGAAACATCAATATGAATAGGAGACAGTGGAGGAAATAGTGTTCTTCTTCAGCCTTGTTGATAGGTGTACAAATAGTTCCCCCACATTATGGAAGTTCTGACCTGTTGTAGGAGACATTGGAGGAAGCTTGGTTCTTCTTCAGCCTTGTTGATAGGTGTACAAATACTTCCCCACGGGAAGTTCTGACCTGTTGTAGGAGACATTGAAAAGCTTGCGAACGCAATATGAATAGTATGAATAGTTCCCCCAGCCAATTGGTATGACCTGTTGTAGGAGACATTGGAGGAAGCTTGCGTTTTGAGTTCTTCTTCAGCCTTGTTGACAGTACAAATAGTTCCCCCACAAATGGAAGTTCTGACCTGTTGTAGGAGACATTGGAGGAAGCTTGCGAACGCATGTTCTTCTTCAGCCTTGTTGATAGGTGTACAAATAGTTCCCCCACATTATGGAAGTTCTGACCTGTTGTAGGAGACATTGGAGGAAGCTTGCGAGCCTTGTTGTAGGTGGTACAGTATCCCCCACATTTGGTATGATATGCTGTTGTAGGAGAAGCTTGCGAACGCTATGTTCTTCTTCAGCCTTGTTGATAGGTGTACAAATAGTTCCCCCACATTATGGAAGTTCTGACCTGTTGTAGGAGACATTGGAGGAAGCTTGCGAACGCATGTTCTTCTTCAGCCTTGTTGATAGGTGTACAAATAGTTCCCCCACATTATGGAAGTTCTGACCTGTTGTAGGAGACATTGGAGGAAGCTTGCGAACGTATGTTCTTCTTCAGCCTTGTTGATAGGTGTACAAATAGTTCCCCCACATTATGGAAGTTCTGACCTGTTGTAGGAGACATTGGAGGAAGCTTGATATGTTCTTCTTCAGCCTTGTTGATAGGTGTACAAATTGTTCCCCCACATTATGGAAGATCTGACCTGTTGTAGGAGACATTGGAGGAAGCTTGCGAACGCATGTTCTTCTTCAGCCTTGTTGATAGGTGTACAAATAGTTCCCCCACATTATGGAAGATCTGACCTGTTGTAGGAGACATTGGAGGAAGCTTGCGAACGCATGTTCTTCTTCAGCCTTGTTGATAGGTGTACAAATAGTTCCCCCACATTATGGAAGTTCTGACCTGTTGTAGGAGACATTGGAGGAAGCTTGCGAACGCATGTTCTTCTTCAGCCTTGTTGATAGGTGTACAAATAGTTCCCCCACATTATGGAAGTTCTGACCTGTTGTAGGAGACATTGGAGGAAGCTTGCGAACGCATGTTCTTCTTCAGCCTTGTTGATAGGTGTACAAATAGTTCCCCCACATTATGGAAGTTCTGACCTGTTGTTTGAGTAGGAGACATTGTGAGGAAGCTTGCATTGGAAGCTTGCGATATGTTCTTCTTCAGCCTTGTTGATAGGTGTTAGTTCCCCCACATTATGGAAGTTCTGACCTGTTGTAGGAGACATTGGAGGAAGCTTGCGAACGCATGTTCTTCTTCAGCCTTGTTGATAGGTGTACAAATAGTTCCCCCACATTATGGAAGTTCTGACCTGTTTTGAGTGTTGGTACAGTATGCCTTTTGGTATGACATTATGCTATTGTTTTGAGTGTTGGTATGTTCTTCTTCAGCCTTGTTGATTTGTACAAATAGTTCCCCCACATTATGGAAGTTCTGACCTGTTGTAGGAAGATTTTGAGTGTTGGTACAGTATGATTTGGTATCCCCCTATATGCTATTGTTTTGAGTGTTGGTACAGTATGATTGCATATGACAAATAGTTCCCCCACATTATGGAAAGTTCTGAGTGTTTGGAGTAGCTTGCGAACGTATGATCTTGGTATTGATATGACTATTGTTTTGAGTGTTGAAGTACTGACCTGTTGTATGAATTTGGTATGATATGCTATTGTTTTGAGTGTTGGTACATTATATGATTTGGTATTGGAGGAAGCTTGCGAATGCTTATCAGTTTTGAGTGTTGGTACAGTATGATGGAAGGTCTGATATGCTATTGTTTTGAGGAAGGCGAACGCATGTATTCTTGGTATGATAGGCTAATGTTTTGATGGAAGTCTGGTGTTGTAGACATTGGAGGAGCTTGGAGTATGCATGTTCTTCTTCAGCCTTGTTGATAGGTGTACAAATGTTCCCCCACATTATTGTTTTGACTGTTGTAGGAGTATTGATTTGCGTTTTACATTGTGCTTGATAGTTGTATTGTTTCGTACACATTATGGAAATGATTTTAAGCTTGGTACGGTATGAGCCAATAAGATCCTTCTTAGTGTTGGTAAATAACACTTCTATGGAAATGCTGTGTTGCCTTGAAATATGTGTTGAAATATATCCAAAAATATGTGAGCACTACACGCAGATACTGATTTAGTGTTGGTCACTATGTATGATATGCTTCCCTTTGAGTGTTTGGACCGGCATGTATGATTAGGTTTGATATGCACTACCACAAACAAGTTATTGAAAGTTATGGTATGATTTGGTAGCTTGCGATATACTATTGTTTTGAGTGTACAAATAGTTCCCCCATAAAATATGATATGCTATTGTTTTGAGTGTTGGTACGGTATGATTTGGTAAAACATGCTAACACATAGAAGTGTTGGAAATTTCATGATTATGATTTCTATTCCACTCTCCCCCCAGCCAAAATTTGAAAGGATCCCGGGGAGATCTTTGGGACAAATATGATGAGACACATAGATGAGAAAGAAGTTCTGACCTGTTGTAGGAGACATTGGAGGAAGCTTGCGAACGCTTGTTCTTCTTCAGCCGATTGATCGACGAAGAAGAAGAAGATCATCATGATCATGCACCACAGATGGCTAAAAATGTCAATGTTCTTAGATTGCAATATCTAAATAATAATAAATCAATAAAATTGAATTGAAGTCATTGGAAACAAAACCTCATATGTACCAGGCACAAACTAGGTACAGAATCACATCAATTTGAACAGAAGTTCAAACATTTCAAAGATTGTAGATTGCAATTCAATGAATAAATCAATAACAACAATATGTATGTGCATTGACTTCTATAAAAAGAAGCTGGCCACCACCACAGAAGAAGTTATATTAAATGACTAGTTTTGATTCAACTAACCTGGAAAAACAGCCTCGATGTACCAGGTACAAAGCAGGTACAGAATGGTATCGATCATCATCATGACCATGCACCACAGGAGGTTGAAGGTGTCGATAGGAACAGGACTGTCTCCAACGTTGGACCACTGAGAACCCAAAGCTTGTTCCTCGTATCGCGCAATGTAGGCACAGCCAAAGCCAAAGGCTATGTTGGAAGACAGGCACTGAAACAATAAATATCATTAGGTATTAGGTACTTTATAGTCACAGAGGCGTCTCTGTGAAATTCGGGTTGCTCCCACCTGGAGAGCGCGTCGCAGCCAGAGGCGCGCCACCCAATTTTGTTTTGTTTTTTGCATGCAATTTTTGTGTGACTGATGGGTAAATTTTGACCAAATGACAACTTTTTCGTTGCCACTGGGTTTAACGTATGCTAAGTGCATGGACACACGGGACCTCGGTTTATCGTCTCATCCGAAAGACTCCACGTTCAGACCGTAAGGCCTAGTGCAGTGAGAGGAAAAATCCCCTGTGCCCAGGTTCGAACTCGGGTTTACTTGACACGAAGCGAACGCGCTACCACTGTGCCACTCTACACTACACTCTACACCATCATAATGATGATGATAATAACAGAACCAAAGTAGCAGTTGCATTATAATAATAAATCATTTAAAAGCCCAAAGCTTGTTCCTCATATCGTGCAATGTGGGCACAGCCAAAGCCAAAGGCTATGTTGGAAGAAACGCACTAAAACAATAAATGTCATGATTATGATAATAACAAAACCAAAGTAGCAGTTGTATTACAATATTAATATATAATAAATCATTTAAAAGCCTAATGCTTGTTCCTCATATCGTGGGCACAGCCAAAGCCAAAGGCTATGTTGGAAGAAAGCACTGAAACATTAAAGCCATAATGATGATGATAATAACAGAACCAAAGTAGCAGTTGTATTACAATATTAATATATAATAAATCATTTAAAAGCCTAATGCTTGTTCCTCATATCGTGCAATGTGGGCACAGCCAAAGCCAAAGGCTATGTTGGAAGAAAGGCACTGAAACATTAAATGTCATAATGATGATGATAATAACAAAACCAAAGTAGTAGTTGTATTATAATAATAAATCTCTTAAAGGTGGACCCTGACGGATACGTTTTTGCAAGAAACACGTCGAGATCACCAGAAAGACAGCCTTTTCAAGGATCGGAACACTCACTTTGCTCTGGTTTCCTAGAAAACAAACCGTCAAAAAGGCGATTCCTCCTTGGCGGAGATGCTGGAGAGAGAAGCCATTTGGGATGGGGTGGGTGGAGGTCACTCATTGTGGTTGAAGCGTTTTCTTTTTTTGTAGTGCATTAAAAAAAAATTGGAGCTGTTTCCTTTGTTGTGAGCGAAACTCCTTTAGATAATCTGCATTAAAAAAAAAGAAGAAGAAAAAGGCTTACATTGCAAAAAATGTGTGCAAACGATTTGGTCTAAATGCAGGCGGCCATTATAAAAGAGACGGCACACGCCTTCTCTTTGGGTGAAAGAATTTGACTTCCAGCACCTCCTCCAAGGAGGAATCGCCGATTTGACGGTTTGATTTCTAGGAAACCAGAGCAAAGTGAGTGTTGCAATCTCTGTAAAGGGTGTCTTCCTGGTGCTCTGGACGTGTTTCTTACAAAAACTAATCTGTCAGGGTGCCCCTTTAAAAGCCCAAAGCTTGTTCTTTGCATCGTGCAATGTAGGCACAGCCAAAGGCAATGTTGGAGGAGAGACACTGCCATCATCATCATTAGTGTCATCATCGTCACTGCCGTCATCATCATTAGTGTCATCATCGTCACTGCCATCATCATCATTAGTGTCATCATCGTCACTGCCATCATCATCATTAGTGTCATCATCGTCACTGCCGTCATCATCATTAGTGTCATCATCGTCACTGCCGTCATCATCATTAGTGTCATCATCGTCACTGCCGTCATCATCATTAGTGTCATCATCGTCACTGCCGTCATCATCATTAGTGTCATCATCGTCACTGCCGTCATCATCATTAGTGTCATCATCGTCATCATTAGTGTCATCATCGTCACTGCCGTCATCATCATTAGTGTCATCATCGTCACTGCCGTCATCATCATTAGTGTCATCATCGTCACTGCCATCATCATCATTAGTGTCATCATCGTCACTTCATCATCATTAGTGTCATCATCGTCACTGCCGTCATCATCATTAGTGTCATCATCGTCACTGCCGTCATCATCATTAGTGTCATCACCGTCACTGCCGTCATCATCATTAGTGTCATCATCGTCACTGCCGTCATTGTCAGCATCATCCTTATCAGCAGCGACATCATTATTGCCATCATCATCATCACATTGTCATCAATATCATCTTCATATTCTTCTTCTTCTTCATCGATCGCTCAGATAGTTTCCTGCCATACGAGTGCAGATGCGCCATGCTGCCCTTATGTGCCTATCTAAGAAGTAGGCCCAGCATGTCCGTCTTCGGCTGGAGGAAATCTTTGTAAGAGTTTCTAGAACAAAGGCGGGAGAACGGACCAGTAAAGCAGAAAGATAGTAGATGACAGTAAGCAAAGGGAAAAGACAGAGTCAAAGACTATGCCTTGGTGCATTCGGGTCAAAGTCATGGGGATCAGTGTGTTCTGGGGAGCTGTCGGTGGACGGTCGTGGTGGCACCCTCGGAGGAGGACCTCACTCACGCTGGCTCCGCGACTAAGAGAATAGTGTCGTCAGTAGGGGGCTTAGTAGGTGGTGTCCTGAACAGGCTCCACTGAACTCCACCGAAGTGACTCAGCAGCAGTGCAGTGTCTCCTCAGTTGGTTGCCTCCTGATGGCCTAACAAGATTCGCTCCCCTTGGACTGCTGGTTTTGGATTCTGCGACCTGAACGTGAGGAGGTGTGGCTGCGAATTGGGACTCGGAATGAGGGGCGTGGGAGCAACGCCACTGTACGGCCCAGAAGATGGGACAGCAAAGAGTCAAAGACAGTGACAGATTAGAGGAAGTTACAAGGACATGGGGAAATATTTGTACGAAAGACCCCCTACATCTCCACAAGGTAAATTTGGACTTGACTTACGGCCAGCATTTTCAGCGAAGTGGACGTATACTCCTCGAAGACGACCAGCTGTGTGTAAGGGAGGTAAAGCACGAAGTAGATGAATCCTCCGCAGACGGCGGCCATGTTGGCTCGGCTGAAGAACACGCTGATGAGGAAACACTGCGCGATGGTTGCCACAGTGAAGGTCAGCATGAATGCGAAAACGACCGTGGGGTCAGAGTACTCCAGTACTCGCCCCGACTGAAAACCAAGATGAAGGAACATCAGAAAAAAAACAAGAAGTGAAAATCAAGTTCTGTATTTTACAGACTATAAGGCGCACCCGATTATAAAGTGCACCCCAAAAAGTTAGCACAAAATTCTGACTTTGTTATCATAATTTGTCATGACATTGTCATATTATAAGGCGCAGGGGTCTCAGTCTGAGAAAACAGTATTCAGGCATCAGAATACTCCAGAGTCCAATCCGCGGATGAACAGCACTCGCCATGACTCGGAGTCGACATCTAGTCGGACCCCACAAAACTCTAGACTCTAGTCCGTAGTCGGCATCATTGCGATCATTCGCTACCCAATTTCTCGCGGAAAAGTTCAAAGTTCTCACATCATTATAGTCTCCCGTGATCATATCCTCTAAATCGACTCATTTAAAACCCAAATCACAATCATCAAAACAAACTCTGAAACAGTAAAAGTAAGAGTCTAGAGAGCTCTAAACTTGGAAGAAAAAACAAACATGGCTACGATTTTTGGTTTCCGAAGGCGCAGTATGAAAACAAACCGTTTAAGAATACCATTTGAGAATAAGATCGCGCTGCCTCATGAAGTACAAACCGCGGCCGGCAGTGCCAAAACCGCGGCCAGTGGCTACCAAAACGGCGGAAATCCGCTGATCCGCGGGCCGTTCTGATGCCTGAGCACTGCCTTCTAGTCAATTAAGTATGGTACTATGTTTGCAGGATAACAAAATGCATAGAACTAAACGATTGCAGGTTTTTTTTTCTGATCAAATGTTCACCTCCTTTAATTTATACAGCAGTGGTGTTGTGAATTGCAAAAACACGAGAGAATGGAGACAGGAAGAAGGACGTTACCTCAATGTAACCTTCAAAGAGCCTTAACCCCTTGACTGCCATATAGCGTATCAGGTACTGACTTGATGACATCACTGATGACATCAACAGATGAAGAGGAATAACTGATATGCAGCCTTTTGCTCTAACACAGTCAAGAGAGTTATATCCCCAGACCATCTTGCCAGATTGGCTCTACCTGTTGTCTTTTTCATGGCATGATTTGTACAATGAATTTTTCTTTAATTTTCTTGGGCAATCAAGGGGTTAATGAGATTAGCAGAGTGAGAGAACACACTAAACCGAGAAAAGGCAACTAGCCTGCATTTGTACACATACATACCATATTTGACTGACTATAAGGCGATACTTTTTCCCTAGACTGAGACCCCTGCGCCTTATAATGTGACTGATAAAATAGTAAGAAAATAAAGTAACAATTTTTTCTGTTCAATTTGGGAGGTGCGCCTTATAATGAGGTGTGCCTTGTAGTCCGTACAATACGGTAATTCTGGTAAAAACTGCTGATGAATATCCTGGATGGGGTTCCCTCTTGGTAACTAAAAACAAAGTTTGAGGGTTCTTCCAGGGTTTCTTATCATCACACCGTAAGCACAACACCCACTGTTATTATAACAATGATCATCATCGTCATCATCATCATCACCTTCAGCACCACACAGAAGAGGACGACGGTGACGACCATCATGAGGAAGGCGTTGATGAACCAGGCCATCATCACCATCATCATCATCATCATCATCATCACCATCATCATCATCATCACCTTCAGCACCACACAGAAGAGGACGACGGTGACGACCATCATGAGGAAGGCGTTGATGAACCAGGCCATCATCACCATCATCATCATCATCATCATCATCATCACCATCATCATCATCATCACCTTCAGCACCACACAGAAGAGGACGACGGTGACGACCATCATGAGGAAGGCGTTGATGAACCAGGCCAGCCAATGGACGGTGTTCCCAAGGCCCATAATCTTCATCACTTCCTTCAGCCGCGTTTCCTTCTCGTGCACGACGCCCTTGACGATCATGGCCACCGAGTAGATCCACGAGATCACCATGAACAGCGGCAGACTGCGAGATATGGCAAACACAAACCTGCACAGCAGAATATGTATAACATATATAAACATGTTAAAACACACACACATCATGGCGATGGAGTAGATCCACGAGATCACCATGAACAGCGGCAGACTGCGAGATATGGCAAACACAAACCTGCACAGCAGAATATGTATAACATATATAAACATGTTAAAACACACACACATCATGGTGATAGGAGTAGACCCAAGAAATCAGCATGAAGAGAGGTAGACCACGCGATGTGGCAAACACAAACCTGCAGAACAGAATACATATAAAATATAAAAACACGTTTAAACACACACACACAACATGGCGATGGGAGTGGACCCAAGAAATCAGCATGAAGAGAGGCAGACTGCGGGATATGGCAAACACAAACCTGCACAGCAAAATGCATATAAAATATGTCTACAAACCAATCGAAAAATGATGCATAATGCCTCCACACACACATTACGGCGATGGAATAGATCAAGGATATCACCATGAAGCGAGGAAAACTGCGAGACAGACATCTCTAAAACACACACACATTACGGCGATGGAATAGATCAAGGATATCACCATGAAGAGAGGAAGACTGCGAGACAGACATCTCTAAAACACACACACATTACGGCGATGGAATAGATCAAGGATATCACCATGAAGAGAGGGAGACTGCGAGACAGACATCTCTAAAACACACACACATTACGGCGATGGAATAGATCAAGGATATCACCATGAAGAGAGGGAGACTGCGAGACAGACATCTCTAAGACACACATGTCTACAAACCATTACGGCGATGGAATAGATCAAGGATATCACCATGAAGCGAGGGAGACTGCGAGACAGACATCTCTAAAACACACACACATTACGGCGATGGAATAGATCAAGGATATCACCATGAAGAGAGGGAGACTGCGAGACAGACATCTCTAAGACACACACACATTACGGCGATGGAATAGATCAAGGATATCACCATGAAGCGAGGAAGACTGCGAGACAGACATCTCTAAAACACACACACATTACGGCGATGGAATAGATCAAGGATATCACCATGAAGAGAGGGAGACTGCGAGACAGACATCTCTAAGACACACACACATTACGGCGATGGAATAGATCAAGGATATCACCATGAAGCGAGGAAGACTGCGAGACAGACATCTCTAAAACACACACACATTACGGCGATGGAATAGATCAAGGATATCACCATGAAGAGAGGGAGACTGCGAGACAGACATCTCTAAAACACACACACATTACGGCGATGGAATAGATCAAGGATATCACCATGAAGAGAGGGAGACTGCGAGACAGACATCTCTAAGACACACACACATTACGGCGATGGAATAGATCAAGGATATCACCATGAAGCGAGGGAGACTGCGAGACAGACATCTCTAAGACACACACACACACACACACATACACACATGCGCACACACACACATACACGCACGAGCACACACACGCGCACACACACACACACACACACACACACACAGAAGAACAAATAAAATTGAGCCTGATGTCGGATGATGATGATGATGATGATGGTGACAATGATAACTATGATGATGATGATAAGATGACGATAATAATAATAATAACAATAACCAACACTAATAACTTGTCATAGATCCAACAGGGATAAGGAAAATCTTGAACAATCATTCCCTCCTCTTGCCTGAAGTCGAATGATGATGATGATGATGACGATGGCAATTATGATGATGATGACAATGATGATGACAATGATAATAAAACACTAATCACTTGTCATAGATCCAGCAGGATGATGGTGACGATGTTGATGATGATAATAACAATAACCAGAACTAATCACTTGTCATAAAGCAGTAAATAATAAGTCGACGTTGGCCTGGAGTCGAATAATGATGATGATGATGATGATGATGATGATGATGATGAAGACAATCATATAATAAAAAGCCAAGTGTCTGTGTGTGTGTCTGTGTGTGTGTCTGTCTGAAACACAAAACGGGCCTTATAACTCCGACGTTTTTCGACTGAATCGCTTCAAATATATCCGGTATTTCTGGACGGATTGCCTTCGAATTTGGAAGGTAGATGACTGGGGATGGTGACTATC
Source organism: Phymorhynchus buccinoides (assembly GCA_017654935.2). Classification (NCBI taxonomy): domain Eukaryota; kingdom Metazoa; phylum Mollusca; class Gastropoda; order Neogastropoda; family Raphitomidae; genus Phymorhynchus; species Phymorhynchus buccinoides. The sequence continues at coordinate 1,790,268 of CM065689.1, forward strand.
TGTGTGCCAAACCGGAAGCGAATCGATTCATAAACGCGCGCGATATACGCCGCTTCACCTTTTCACAAATAACTCCGCCGTTTCTTAACCAAATCGCTTCAAATTTGCTGTCAGGCTTGCTGTGGCCGGGGCAAAGCCTGGCAGCAAATATGAAGACAATCGGAAGAGCGCGTCACTCTCAGAGCAGCGCCAACGGGAAACGGGGCTTTATAACTCGGCCGATTCTTAACCGAATCGCTTCAAATTTGCTGTTCTCAGAGTTACCAGTACTTGGCGTTACCGTGACTAGGCGTTACCGTTACTAGGGAGAGCGCATCAATCTCAGAGCAGTGCCAGCGGGAAATGGGGCCTTATAACTCCGCCGTTTCTGAACCGAATCGCTTCAAATTTGCTGTACTCAGCGTTACCCGTACTTGGCGTTATCGTTACTAGGCGTTACCGGTACTCGGCGTTGCGCTAGTGATGATAACAATAATAAAACAAACAATAATTACTTGTCATAGATCCAGCAAGGATAAGGAAACTGTTGAACGATCACTCCCTCCTCCTGCGTTACGTTGGCCTGGAGTCGAATAATGGCGTGGTCCACCATGTCCTGGATAAAGGCGAAGCCGAACGTCGTGTACTTCGTGTCAATCACCCTTCGACCTCGCGGGCGTGGCCGCCAGTATCTGCGAAGATAGTTTAAAAGCCAATCAAATTTTGTGGAAAATTTCACCATCAATCATAATCATTGCTGGATTTTTTTAATTACTAGGCGCATCTTATAATTTAGATTTCGTCATAGCACTGTCTTACTGTATATTATAAGCAAATATGAAACAGTGAGGCTAAGAGAGAGGATATAGTGAAATGAATAAGGGGAAGGAACTTCTCATAATTAACTCCCTTTTTTACCAAATTTATTTATAAGCCTCAGGTGGTGCCTCGTGCCTCCATACGGGGAGCTGGACGACCACGACCCCTCCACGAGTCTCTCCCTGTGGGGATAGGGGGGGGTCTTTCGTAAATAGTTCCCCCACCTTCTGGAAGTTCTGTGCTTGTAACTTCCTCTTGTCTTTCACTCTCTTTGACAATGCCTTTTCCCTTTGTTTTCTGTCATCTACTATCTTTCTGACTTATTGGCCCATTCTCCTGCCTTTTTTCCAAAAAAACATCTTCCAATCTTTGAGCTCCTCCGAAATCGGAATGTGTCGGCTGTACGCAGTGGGGAGACCAGTGAAAACTGAAAACCGGACACATACGTACCTTACCCATTATGGCCATATGGCCTGGGAACACAGAAGAAGAAGAATAAGCCGCAGGGGTCTCAGTCATCGACCCAGAACAACATGTCCCTAAGGGCTTTCCGCCATCAGGACGTCAAACCTCCACTCAACAACAACAACGGTCTCAGTCCGGGGAACAAGGTACCACCATATAGTCAGTGAAATACAGTAATGATAAAAATGATTGCTCCATTACTAAAACAATTCCTATCATAACTGAAACTAGCATAAAAAGACTAGAATAGAACATACCATATTTTTCTGACTATGAGGCGCACCCCCCAAATTTCACCCACATTTCAGATTTTGTTATTATATGTTTTTACCATTTTATTAGTCACATTATAAGGCGCAGGGGTCTCAGTCTGGGGAAAAAGCATTGCCTTATAGTCCGTGAAATATGGTACTCTCTACTCTCTTACAAATCCCTGAATGGTCTGGCTCCTTCTTATTTAGCTGATCTTCTGAACCTTTACGCATCTCTTAGACAGTTACGCTCTTCCTCTGACACTTCTCTCCTCCAGATCCCTCGTTGCCGCACCAGAACCCTTGGCGAACGTTCTTTCTCTTTTCAGGCTCCTTCCACTTGGAATAAACTCCCTTTACCTCTCCGTTCTGCCAACTCCCTTTCTTTATTAAAGTCTTCTCTCAAAACTACTCTCTTTAAATCATAGTCTGCTTCATTTCCTTTCAAAGTACTTCGTCCCTTCCATGCACGTGTGTGTGTGTCTGTGCGTGTGCGTGTGCGTGCGTGCATTCGTGGGTACGCGCGCGCGTTTGTGTGTGTGTGCATTTATTGTGTGTGCTTGTGTTTAACATATTTTTTACGTTGATTTGTTTCTATTGATGCTTTATTCATTTATTAATAACTTATTTATTATTGTAAGCGCTTAGGGCTTATTTAAGATTAAGCGCTAAAAATGCCCATCATTATTATTATTATTATATAGCTCTCATTGTTTTAAGTTTCAAACTCCTCAGCAAGCAGATGATTTGTACTTTATATTTGATAATAACATAATCAGAAAACAAAACAAATATGAATAGTTATTCATCAGTAGCTAACATAATTCCAAATATTATTAGTATTATCAAAGCCAATAATTTTATAAACAATTTCAATAATTGTATGAATTATCATAACAGAGTCCCCCGAAGTCGGAGTGTGGCTGCCTATGTGGCGGGGTAATCAAAAATGGTCACACACATAATGTTCTCATCCGTAGCTGATGCACTTGTACCAAAGTGTTCAAGTGCTTCTGCTATTGGGATGAGCCTTGGAGTATTTTAGCCAGGGTATGACAACAACAACAACAACAACAACAACAACAACAACAACAACAACAACAACAACAACAACAACAACAACAACAACAACAACAACAACAACAACAACAACAACATCATAACGGAGAACTACCTACTTGGCTCTCAGTTTCTTGGTGCTGTCCACATAGTCAGAATTCATGCGTATTTTGTACTTGATGAAGGTGGGCAGATCATCACTACCTTCGGTGTAATCCATGTCCTCAAAGATCACCGCTGTAAGCACAGTGGAGTGCACTTAGCACAAAGCTGGATAAGTTTAACGCAAAACATCTACCATGTCATGTCATGTGCTTGTCAGGAAGTTGGAAGTCGGAAAGAAGGAACTGTGCATGCGTCAGGGCTCCCAGGGACCCCCCATTTGGGGGTCTATGAAGCACTAAAATTCTACAGGACCCTCTAAAAGAATGTGCAGGGGGTCCCAGGGATGCATTAGAAAAGTTCTTTTTAGCATTCGCAATACCACTGGGACCCTCTGTCCTGCCTCTAGGACCCTCTATACTGTAAGTGAAGGAGTCCCTGGGACCCCTTGTTTTGTGGGACGATTGGGAGCCCTGTGCGTGTTCACGAGTTCTGCACAAAGTGTGTTGTCTGCAGCACTACTGCTCGTTCAGTAGCAGAACTTCAGTTTCACATTTTTGACCGCAATATTGTTGAAAATGCTTAACACAAATAATGGTTAACACACCAACAAATCTTTTTGTCCCATGAATTTGTGTTGAGTACTACACACACATAAACACACACACATTCGCATCCATACATGCGTGTATGCGCACGCACAACACGCACACCAACAAACACATACACACACACAAACAAACACATACATACACACACACAGAGTGGGGAGCACAGTAATAATGATTATGGGTGAGGCAAAATATGAATTACACGAAGACACAGAGTGTGCATATGTCATTCTACACAAACACATCACATAGCTGTAACTAGCATGGAAGATTGGACAAATGGGAGCAAGGACATACACAAACATACCTCTTTGTCTGTGGTGCAGACACACACGTACGCAAGGACATACCAGGGCTCCCAGGGACCTCCATTTGGAGGTCTATGAAGTACTGGGGGTTGGTTGGTTGGTTGGCTTACCCTGGCTAAAAGACTCCAGGGATCATCCCAACAGCGAGAAGCACTTGAACACTAAGGTACAAATGCATCAGCTAGGGATGAGAACATTACGTGTGTGACCGTTTTTGATTACCCCGCCATGTGAGCAGCCACACTCCGTCTTCGGGGGATTTTAGACTGATGATGTTATGCTGGGAGCTTGTCATGGCTTAAGACAATCCCCGCACAACCATTCAGAGCATAACAACATTTTGATGTAGCCTTGGCGTTCTAGCTTATGTCAACTGGTCTGACACAGCCTCATGCCAAGGCAAAATGAAGTACTAAACTTATAAAGGACCCTCTAAAAGAATGTGCAGGACCAGGGATGCACCAGAAAAATTATTTTTAGCATTCGCAATGCCACTGGGACCCTCTATCCCGCCTCTAGGACCCTCTATACTGTAAGTGAAGGAGTCCCTGGGACCCCTTGTTTTGCGGCACGATTGGGAGCCCTGCATACACAAACACACATAGCAAAACTCACACAAACACATTTTTTTTAAAAATCCAACATCAAGCAGACAGACATGCATGTATGCACGCACACACACACACCACACACACACACACACACACACACACACACACACACACACACACACACACACACACACACAGAGTTCTAGAGTTCTGACCTGCCCAAAATGTGTTGTTTTCGATGCGAGGCAGGCTAGTCCCCACCACCTCAGCTTCCGATTTGTACGGCTGAAACTTGTCCAGGCGAAAACACTGTGGAAAAAACAACGGATAAATTCTCATTCATATTAGCCATTTTCCACAGTTTCACATGGCCTTTCTATTTGTCCGTCAGTCTCTCTGTCTGTCTGTCTTTGCTTCTTTCTCTCACATATAATAATAATAAGAATAAACGTACACTTATATAGCGCTTTGTATCGAGCACAAAGCGCTTTACAATCAGCATTGAAACACTCACACACGCACACACATGCACAACAGACACGCACGCACGAGTGAACGCGTTCTTGCACACAGACATACACACACAGACCCACACACATTTCATCAAACACACAGAAAACACATGCTCACTGAAACGCACACACACTTACACAAACATACACTTGAATAAACACACGCGCACGCAGATGCACACACACATATGCGCAAACAAACATGCACAAGCACACACATACATGCAGACAAACACACACACAGAGACAGGAAAAAAAAGCTTTTGAAGCTTTTCTCATTAAAGATCATTTTGACTTGATTCGACACACACGCGCGCAAGCACACACTTACACTACACACACACACTACACACTCACACACACACATCACACACACACACACTACACACACACACTTAGAAAAGGATGCCAAAAAAAAAAGGGGAGGGGGAGGGTCTTGTTCGCTGAGTATGAAGAATGCTTTTGTTTATTGGAAAGATGAAGTTTGCTTTCATTATTTCCTGGTGTACCTTGATTTGTTATTTCTGTTCTTTCTGGGGGTTTTCCAATGCACGGACAGTTTGCTTTCTGTTGCCTTGTTGCATCATGAAACCACAATGTCATTTCTCTTGTTGAGATAATAAAGTAATTTTGACTTTGACTTTCACACACACAGTTTCCCACCCACTCACCCCAGCCACAGTTCTGGTCACATTGGCCATAACATCCACACTCAACACACTACACACACACACACACTACACACACACACACACATACATACACACACACAGTTTCCCACCCACTCACCCCAGCCACAGTTCTGGTCACATTGGCCATAACATCCACACTCAACACACTACACACACACTACATACACACACACACACACACTACACACACACACACACACACACACACACACACACACACACACACACACATACACACACACACACACACACACACACACACACACACACACACACACACACACACACACACACACACACACACAGTTTCCCACCCACTCACCCCAGCCACAGTTCTGGTCACATTGGCCATAACATCCACACTCAACACACTACACACACACTACACACACACACACTACACACACACACACATATACACACACACACACACACACACACACACACACACACACACACACACACACACACACACACACACATACACACACACACACACACACACACACACACACACACACACACACACACACACACACTACACACACACACACACACAGTTTCCCACCCACTCACCCCAGCCACAGTTCTGGTCACATTGGCCATAACATCCACACTCAACAGCGCGTCTTTCCAATTCAAACCGCCGCCATTGCTATCCCCGTTATTCTCATTGGTCAGGAAGGTTGCCATGGTGTCACAGAAAGCGGCGTTCAGCCCAGGCATGTCCGGTACCAAGCCACTCAGCCGATCAGAACTCAGGACGTTCACCACGAAGCTACAGTCTCCGCTTGTTACGAAATTCTGCGGAGAAAGAGAAAAAAATTTTTTTATCATTTTTTTAAAAACGAGGGGCAAATAGCAAAAGAAAAATTAATTTCAAAGTCAAAGATTATGAAAAAAATCTCTCTCTCTCTCTCTCTCTCTCTCTCTCTCTCTCTCTCTCTCTCTCTCACACACACACAACACAGAACACACATGGGAAAAATAATAATGAAAATTCAAGATCTTTGAGGAGAAAAATTATACTTAATACCACTAACAAATTTAAGATTGATTTAAAAAATATAATATGACAGTGATGATGATGATGATGATGATAAAAATGAAAGTAATGACCATGATGACAAGGATAATTATGAAGATGATTCTCATAATGGTGATAATGATGCTGTCAATGACAATGACAATTATATTGATAATTTACTTACCCTGAGAAACTGGACGTTAGGGTCTTGCTCCAGGAAGGTGTACAATGCTGGTGACACATTGGTCAGCCACTGGTCAGCCAAGTCAACCACAGCACCCAGGTTTTCAAATGTGCGATTCGCCTGAAAGGTAGACATTAACCCTTTCACTGCCAATGTCGCATTTATGCACCACAATGGTTTAACACCCAGACCTGTTTACCCTTATAATGAACAACCTGGAATTTGCCACAGAAAAACCTGGAATTTGAGAATAAAAAACAGAATTCACATCGCAATGTTGCCATGCGAAATTTTGAAGTCCACATTGCAGTACTTGCAGTGTGCATGCTCGTCTCCCAAACGCAAACTTGTTATTCCTGGCACTTTCAAATACTTTTGAGAAAACTTCTGCTTCACTTTTGGCCGTTTCACCCTATCACTGCTGTCGTTTGTCGAAGATTTCTGGCGCTTGCCGCCTGCGGCTGACTTGCCTGACAACATGTTTGGCGCAAAACTACAACCCTTGCGTCTTTTCATACAAACGGAAACAAATAATAGACGGTTTTTCAACGTTCACCCGGAATTTATTATATTTATCCAGAATTTTTACAAATTCCCAGGATAATTCCGGCAAAACCGGGAGGGTAAACAGGTCTGAACACCCATGTCACTAAAAGGTATCAAATCAGGGCCTGTTATCTGAAGACCCTATTTTCTTAATTTTGGGAGGTAAGGATAGGCCTAATGTTACTAGTCAGATAGGAATTCGCAATATTGTAGATAATTTTGTTTTCTCTACCAGACAAGTTTAATGGTACTATTTGGCTGAAAAATGGCTGGCAGCGAAAGGGTTAAATACATGATTCCAATCACATGAACACAAAAATGTAACTGTAAGTCAATCAGCCAACTTCATGAGGTTGATGATATTTGCTAATATAATGAAAAAAACTACGAAAAAAAAATTAATAAGTTGTCTCCACAAAATGCAAGAGGAAGACAATCATTGTTACAACAATCATGACAATCAGACTGGCAAGCAATCAAGACTACAAATTCATCTCTTTTTTTTTATACAAATTCACCAGTTTAATGATCCCGCAGTGTCTGGGTGTCAGGCGCCGCAGAGATTAAGTCCAAGCGCTATGGGTTTCACCCCATAGCATGCGAGAGACAGAAAATTATTGCTACGTCATCATTACTGAACTGGCACACGAAAACGCCAACCAATTCACCTGTTTGATGATCCTGCGCACTGCGGGGGTGTCAGGGGCGCAGGGAATAACACCAAGGACTTCAATTCACCTGTTTGATGATCCTGCGCACTGCGGGGGTGTCAGGGGCGCAGGGGATAACACCAAGGACTTCAATTCACCTGTTTGATGATCCTGCGCACTGCGGGGGTGTCAGGGGCGCAGGGGATAACACCAAGGACTTCAATTCACCTGTTTGATGATCCTGCGCACTGCGGGGGTGTCAGGGGCGCAGGGGATAACACCAAGGACTTCAATTCACCTGTTTGATGATCCTGCGCACTGTGGGGGTGTCAGGGGCGCAGGGGATAACACCAAGGACTTCAATTCACCTGTTTGATGATCCTGCGCACTGTGGGGGTGTCAGGGGCGCAGGGGATAACACCAAGGACTTCAATTCACCTGTTTGATGATCCTGCGCACTGTGGGGGTGTCAGGGGCGCAGGGGATAACACCAAGGACTTCAATTCACCTGTTTGATGATCCTGCGCACTGTGGGGGTGTCAGGGGCGCAGGGGATAACACCAAGGACTTCAATTCACCTGTTTGATGATCCTGCGCACTGCGGGGGTGTCAGGGGCGCAGGGGATAACACCAAGGACTTCAATTCACCTGTTTGATGATCCTGCGCACTGCGGGGGTGTCAGGGGCGCAGGGGATAACACCAAGGACTTCAATTCACCTGTTTGATGATCCTGCGCACTGCGGGGGTGTCAGGGGCGCAGGGGATAACACCAAGGACTTCAATTCACCTGTTTGATGATCCTGCGCACTGCGGGGGTGTCAGGGGCGCAGGGAATAACACCAAGGACTTCAATTCACCTGTTTGATGATCCTGCGCACTGCGGGGGTGTCAGGGGCGCAGGGAATAACACCAAGGACTTCAATTCACCTGTTTGATGATCCTGCGCACTGCGGGGGTGTCAGGGGCGTAGGGGATAACACCAAGCACGATGGGTTTCAGCTGTCTCCACAGAATGCGAGAGGCGCGCGACCGTTCCAGTACACTGAACAGTGTCTGGCAGGAACCGCCTGGAACCAGTTCAATCCAGTCAAACGGGTTCAATCCAGTCAAACCAGTTCAATCCAGTTGTTGTCGTTGTTGTCGTACCCTGGCTTAAAGACTCCAGGGATCATCTCAACAGCCGAAGCACTTGGTACACAATGGTACAAATGCACCAGCTAGGGATGAAATCATTACGTGTGTGACCATTTTTGATTACCCTGCCACGTGGGCAGCCACATTCCAATTTCGGAGGATGTTCAATCCAGTCAAACCAAAGCTAATGATAAGATATTCTAACATGCTTACTCAAGCTTGCACACACACACACACACACACTCACACACAAACACACACATGCACAAATACAAACACACACATTGACACATATACACATATACACTTATGCACAAACACAAACACACACACCAGGGCTCCCAGGGACCACCATTTGGGGGTCTATGAAGCACTAAGATTCTAAAGGACCCTCTAAAAGAATGTGCAGGGGGTCCCAGGGATGCACTAGAAAAATTCTTTTTAGCATTCGCTATGCCACTGGGACCCTCTATCCCGCCTCTAGGACGCTCTATACTGTAAGTAAAGGAGTCCCTGGGACCCCTTGTTTTGCTGGACAATTGGGAGCCCTGCACACACTGATGTCCCGAGGCCCCGGTCATAGCCACTGACCTATTAAAATTGAAAATGTCCTATTGTGTTCTCCCCTGTCAGGACAAATGTCTGATTCAATTTTTCACACTGGCATGCTTTTTCTTACTGATTTCTGCAAGAGCCAGGACTTCATTGCCCTATTGATTTATCTTGTCTCAGGACAGTTTGTCCCATCACTTTTCGATCCTCGCTACATCACTGATACATATACACTCATGCACAAACACACACACACTCATGTACTACACACAAATTCATGGGTGCAACTTCCCAAAATGACCAAAAAAATTAAAGGCAGGGGTGCAGGGACCCATGGCCCTGGCAGGGTACAGGGGCAGAGCCCCGTCAGACGATTCAGGGGGGCAAGTTAAGAGAGAGAGATAACTAGAGACAGACAGTTAAAATGATAGACAGAGACAGTTTGATCTGATAAGACTTGTACAATTATGACATTGCCTTTGTAAACTTCCAAGATAGAACAACTAGACTAAGTTCAAAACGCCCCAAATCGCTTGTGGTCCAAAAACCTTTTTTTGATGAATAAAAAAAAATGATGTTCAATTTCTGGTAAAATAAAAAATACTGAAATCAGTATAAAAATGAAAGAGTAGCACCCATGCATATTGACACATCACTCACACACAAAGATCACTTTTCATGGAATGGGAAAGAGGGGGGGGGAAGAAGTAAAAACAAACCAGAAAACCAACAAGCACAGCCCTTACTAAGCCCCTGCATCAAAGCGGCCCCAGCCCTCATTCTCAGTTCCTCCCGCCTGCGTTCCTGGTCGCCCGAACTCCCCCCCGACGTCGCTTGGCCCTCCCTCTCCGCGCCCAAGATCGACTCCTCTTGCCCGCAAAACACCCCGCTAAAACTCATGCTGCTACTTCTACTGCTGCTGCTACTGCTGGTGACGGTATTACTGCTGAAGTTGGGTTGTCCAGAGGCGTTGGTTCTTGCTGTGTTGTTGTAGTTGTAGTTGTTGTTGTTGTTGGTGTTGTTCTTGTTGTTGTTCTGTTGGAGTCCGGCGGTGCTTAGCAGCTGAACACTTTGTAATTGTTGCACCTGATCATAAACAGAACAAAAACAACAACCTGCCAACATTGATGAACCCATTAACTCTTCTACTACCAAGTATTACTTAGACTGTTTACTGTTGAGCACCAAGTAATTTTTGCAGCTGCACTGATTTTCGCACATACTCACTTTAAAAATTCATTAAAAATACTCGCTCGAATCATCACTAAAATTCCCTGTGTCGATCTGCTGCTGCAAACCCAAGATCATTTCAGCAGCTCTTTTTTTATTCACCTACCCAAGATCATTTCAGCAGCTCTTTTTTTATTCACCTAAGTTCAGATTCTGCCACTTCTTTCACAGTAAATCCAGTGAATGCTTCGTCATCACTGCCGCCATCTTGTAGAAGTTCACGCCAAAAGTCATCGTCAGTTTCTATCGTCGAAAATCGATTGAAAATTGCAAAATTTAGCCTACAAATGCAGATGGCGGAAGATTGTGCTTTCCCTGAGCGAACTGCGCATGTCACAGAAGTAAAGGATGTGATGTCACTTCATATAAATAGCGCAAAGGGGGACACCGGGGTTTCCCTAGTATCTGGCGGTCCAACCCGCCCATGGCTAGCAACGGTAAACAGTAAACCGGGCGGTTCAACCCGCCGACGGCAGCAGAAGAGTTAATACAGAAGAAGAAAGAGGAAAAGAAGTAACCGAAACAAATGAAATCAATACTTCTAAGAATTGTTTAAGGCGATATTTTTTTTCTCCAATTTTGACATATGCGACCTATTGATTCCAGCTGAAACGAAAGATGAAGCCAATGAAGAACAGCACTCACGTCAGAAGCGATGCGCCCCACGGTTCGAATCAACTCCAGATCCAGGTTAGGTGCGTCGCCCGTGTTGGATAGCACGTAATTCCTCACCTGAAACAAACACACACGCATGGGTGTGCATGGGCATGCGTAAACACACACACACACAGTAGTTGTCACCTGTCTTACGGCGAAAGGTGGCAGAGTGGTTAAGACGTACGCCTGCCAAATGCAATGCGTGACTGCAGCGTGAGTGACCCGGGTTCAAATCCCAGCCTCCTCGCCCTTTCTTTCTAGTTTGACAGGAAAATCGAACTGAACGTCCAGTCCTTCGAATGGGGACTTAAAGCTAGTCTGACCCGTGCGCTTTAAGCACGTAAAAATCCCACGGCAGTTGAAAGTCGGTATGAGCAGGGAGAAATCCCGCTGCCTGGTATGGCCAAATTGATAGCTAGGTTTTCCAAGTGTGCCCTGTGCTAGTCGCTGCGAAGTTCTGCCTCGCAGTGGCTCGGGCAACAGGGAAAAAAGAACGGTTGAACCGTCTCTGTCGCGAGCAGCGATGAGAATGATGGCGCGCGCTTCGCGTGAAAGCTTTATATATGTCAGCTGTGCGATTAAGTATATCACTTGTCTTTGTGCCCTGTGCGCCCCAAAAGTTTTTTAATTATTTTTAAATTGGGTAGGCGCTGCACTTGCGGCGATTCGCTCTCCGGGGGACAGCAGCCCGAATTTCATTTCACAGAGATGACTAGAATATACCAAACACCAAATAGATACTTTTCTTTGCCAGACTGAGACCCCTGCACCTTATACTGTGACTGATAGAATAGTAAGACACTATAATAACAACATCTGAATTGGGTGTAAGAGTTGGGGGTCCCTAAAATATGGTCATCAAATCAGGAAACTAAACACTTCACAAAGTTCACACACAAACACACACAGGCAAGATTAGGTGTGTCGCCCGTGTTGGTCATTCCGCACCTGAAAGACACAAATACACACACACACACACACACACACACACACACACACACACACACACACATACACACACACACACACAGAGAGTAGTTGTGTCATCTGTGTAAATCTTCTTCTTTGGTCGCTCAGACAGTTTCCTGTCAATTATGAGCGCAGATGCATCATGCTGCTGTTATGCGCCTAACTAAGAAATAGTTAGGCTCAGCAAGTCCGACTTCGGCTGCAGGAAATGTTTTTGAAAGTGTTTCGTGAAAAAAGGCAGGAGAATGGACCGGTAAGGCAGAAAGATAGTAGGCGGCAAAGGGAAAAGGCAGAGAGACAAAGAGAGTGACAGATTAGAGGAAGTTACAAGCACCGAACTTCCAGAAAGTGGGGGAACTATTCATACAAAAGATCCCCCCCCCCCCCCCCAGGGTATCCCCACGGGGGGAATCTGTGTAAATTAGCATGTAGTTTTTCACATGCACATAAACATGGGCACACACACACACACACACACACACACACACACACACACACACACACACAAACACACACACGTGCATGCCCGCATACAGGTGTTAAAGGCATAACAACTGATCCCAGGGATCGGGTCTAGACTGCTAGGCTAGTCGCTGCGAAGTTCTGCCTCGCAGTGGCTCGGGCAACAGGGAAAAAAGAACGGTTGAACCGTCTCTGTCGCGAGCAGCGATGAGAATGATGGCGCGCGCCTCGCATGAAAGCTTTATATATGTCGGCTGTGCGTTTAAGTAGATCACTTGTCTTTGTGAACGCATAGTTTCCCATTAGAAAGTGAAACATGCACACCACACGCACAAACTCCCTTCCAATCATCAAACTTCCCAAACACACACACCCACCTCCCTAGCAGCAACCGCCCCGTCAAACTGAGATCCCAAATCCTCCAGGAGTAGCCTCCCTTCCCGGGGCGAGAGACGGCACAGCTGCGACTGCAAGTCCTGGGCCTGGGCGAGGTCGGGGAAATTGAGGAAGCGGAAGAGAGCGCCCTCTAGGCACACTTGGCGGCGAAGGGTAACCGCGGACTGGTTGAGGGGAAGGCCCAGGCTGCCGTTGTTGGCGCTCATAGTCGTGTTGATGAACTCCATGGCGAAATTGGTCGCGTTCCTCCAGTCCCCGTTCAGAGCAATCTGAAAGTGAAATTGAGCAAAGGGTGAATACTCTCTTTCTAATTAACTCCCCTCCACCAAAGTTGATTACGATACCAATCACCTAGCAATGCGTGGGTCAGAACCAAAGTGAGATAAACAAAGCATCATTCTCAAAAAAGAATGTGCCAATCTGAAATTGAACTATCGTTAAAAAATAGTCCCCCCTACCTTCTGGAAGTTCTGTGCTTGTAACTTCCTCTTCTTTCTTTCTTCTTCTTCTGTGTTCCCAGGCCATATGGCCATACTGGGTAAGGTACATATGTGTCCGGTTTTCAGTTTTCACTGGTCTCCCCGCTGCGTACAGCCGACACATTCCGATTTCGGAGGAGCTGAAGAGAAAAATTATTTGGATTTTTGTTGTTGTTAAAGGCTGGAGAATGGGCCAATAAGTCAGAAAGATAGTAAGATGATAGAAAGCAAAGAAAAAAGGCAGAGTCAAAGAGAGTGGCAGAGGAAGAGGGAGAGACAAGGCAGTTGCAGGATAGGCCTGGAGACATTCTGCAGAAAAAAGTGGGATAGGGCATCATGCTGGGGCCTGATTGATGGGCCCTGGCTGGCTGGGTCTTCTTCTTCTTCTTCTTCTATATTCCCAAGCCATATGGCCATACAAGGGACATGAAGTACATGTGTCCGGTTTTCAGTTTTCACTGGTCTCCCCGCTGCGTACAGCCGACACATTCTGATTTCGGAGGAGCTCAAGAGAAAAATTATTTGGAAGATTTCTTTGAAGAAAGGCAGGAGAATGGACCAATAAGTCAGAAAGATAGTAGATGACAGAAAGCAAAGGGAAAAGGCAGAGTGAAAGAGAGTGGCAGATTAGAGGAAGTTACAAGCACAGAACTTCCAGAAGGTGGGGGAACTATTTTTATGAAAGACCCCCGGTATCCCCATGGGGATAATTTCCTCTAATCTGCCACTCTCTTTGACTCTGCCTTTTCCCTTTGCTTTCTGTCATCTACTATCTTTCTGACTTATTGGCCCATTCTCCTGCCTTTTTAAAAAAATCTTCCAAATAACTTTTTCTCCCTTGAGGTCCTCCGAAATCAGAATGTGTCGGCTGTATGCAGCGGGGAGACCAGTGAAAACTGAAAACGGACACATACGTACTTTACCCATAATGGCCTTTTGGCCTGGGAATGCAGAAGAAGAAGAAGAAGAAGAATTTGAAAACTAGACCACACTTTCTAGGGCTCCCTCCTTCTTTTCCATAAAGTGACCACAATCACTTACTGATTGTCATGTCACTGTATTGGGGGGGGGGGGGGATGTCTGCGGAGATGCACGCAGAATTCATGCCCTACTGTAGGCGCCATAGAGAAGAAAAGAAGTACAGATCCCCGAAAAATACAAAAACTCTATCTACGAGACCCAGCTAGTCAGGGCCCGGAAGAAAAAAACCCACGCAAACAAGCACACAAATCCCTGAAATCTAGGTATCCTAGTCATTTCTTTTCCAAAAGGCACGAATTCACATCACAGTCATTTCTTTTCCAAAAGGCACAAATTCATAGCAGTCATTTCGTTTCCAAAAGGCACGAATTCACATCACAGTCATTTCTTTTCCAAAAGGCACAAATTTGCATCACAGTCATTTCTTTTCCAAAAGGCACGAATTCGCATCACAGTCATTTCTTTTCCAAAAGGCACAAATTCGCATCACAGTCATTTCTTTTCCAAAAGGCACAAATTTGCATCACAGTCATTTCTTTTCCAAAAGGCATGCATTCGCATCACAGTCATTTCTTTTCAAAAAGGCATGAATTCGCATCACAGTCATTTATTTTCCAAAAGGCACGAACTTGCATCACAGTCGACCACGTCGTCAGACATTTTTGCCAAAGACAGCTGAAAGCGACCGGACGAGTACGCTTCATTCTGATCGGACAGTGCATTTTCCTTAGCCAATTCTTGCTTGACACATATGGTCAATTTTTGGCCAGAAATGATGCTTTTGAAAGGTCAGGCTGCTCACAAGGCGTAGATTTCAACTTCAGCAATCACATCATTGAAATTTAAAAAACTGTTGTCAAGCTTGCTACCTGCCCGACACATATAATTACCTGCCCCAGGCAGTCGGGCATCCGTTAATGTCCTACCCTGTAGTATTATTCTTAATACTATCGCTATGATAATGATGGCGATCGTCATTATCGTCATTACCCTGTCAACGGCCAGCGACGCGTTCAGCAAGGTGTTGACAGCCTCCGGTGTCAGGCTGACGTTCTGATCGGTCACCTGCCGACGAATGGTCTCCGGGTTGACGAACACACCAGCGATGCTTAGCCCACCTGGGAATAAAGAAGAAATCACAAAAGACATAGAAACTAGAACTGCAAAATCAAAGGACAACGCACGGGTCTATGTTTTCTAATGTCCTGTGGGGAATTTAAAAAAGAATAAAGAAATTCCCGTAGGAATACCCGGGGGGGGTCTTTCGTTCAAATGGTTCCCCCACCTTCTGGAAGTTCTGTGCTTGCAACTTCCTCTAATCTGTCACTCTCTTTGACTCCGCCTTTTCCCTTTGCTACGTTCTTTCTGCCTTACTGGTCCATTCTCCTGTATTTTTTCTAAAAAACTATTACAAAGATTTTCTTCCGTCGAAATCGGACATGCTGGGCTTATTTCTTAGTTATACGCACAACAGCAGCATGACGCATCTGCGCTCATACGATGGGAAACTGTCTGAGCGATCGACGAAGAATAATAATAAAGAAATACACTGCTGCAGGAGTCAACATAATACAAAGGTTTTATTTGCACAGTCATCAACAAATGATTGAAATCCCCCCAATATTTTATCATCTTAACTCCCCCAAAGACTGAGTGTGGCTGCCCAGTGTGGCTGCCCACGTGGTGTAGCGGATGCATTTGTACCACAATGTTCAAGTGCTTCGGCAATATAAGGTTGGGATGATCTTTTGTGAGTCTCGAGACCTTGTTCTTTTAGCCAGGGTATGTCGAGACAACAAAAGTCATGTACCATGCCCAAATCCAAATAACGTATATATAGAATCTGAACAAAATGTGCAATCGCCATGGTATTTCAATCGTAACAAACAGCACTGCTGCTGCTGTTGCTACGAATGTCACTGTTATTTGCTATGAAATTCACTGCTGTTGCTACGAATTTCACTGCTGTTGCTACAGAAGAAAAGTCTCTGTCAATCCCACTCTGCTGCCTATGGACATTCCAAAGCCACAGAACACAGTACAGACAATCCACATTCTTCCCCCTGCTACCATCCCACAGTGGAACTGCCTCCCAGAAGCAGTTGCCTCCTCTCAGTCATTGGAGGCTTTTGTTCAAAAGAGGCCTAACAGCTGTAAATATCGTGTTGGTGTTGACACAAACACCTCCACCTAATGTAACTAAAACCAGGGAACTAGATGTTACAATAAGTGGGGCCATATTCCACAGATCAAAGTAGTCCAGTGTAACTAAAACCAGGGTAGTAGTGAAGGGCAGGAGGAGCTGTGCCGGTCGGGGTTCACCCCCGGGGACCGCTACGGTAGCCGGATTGGTCTTGCCCAGATGAAACAAAGGCTATGGTCCACTTTTTTTCTTCTTTTTTTCCCCCCCCAAAAATCCTACAGATCCACACTAGGTTTTATTTTATGTTTACTTTCCTTTTCCATTAGGCTACTTCTATCTCCTCAGCTTTCTAATTTCTTGTCTTCTTACTACCCCCCAAAGTGCAGCAGAATCTTCAGCCTGATGAAGTTGGCTGCCTGAGGCGAAGAAGACACTGTCTCAGTACATGTGAATACTGCACCCAGGCTACAAAATATGACACTAAAGGAAACAATCAGCAATGGCGTATTCCTCCCACCTTGTGAAGACCCATTGGCGATGACGGTGGCCACTCGCTGAAAGGTCTGCACATCCTCAATCAGCTGACCAATCAGATCTCGGTTTGTCTCGTTGCCAAGGAGAGTTTGAACATCGCTCAGCATCATGGACAGTCTGTGCGCATGCACACAAACACACACACACATGTGCACACACTCACACACACACACACACACACACACACACACACACACACACACACACACACACACACACACACACACACACACACACACACACACACACACACACACACACACACACACACATGCACACACACTCGCACACACTCACACACACACACACATGCACACAAAAGAAACAAGAAAATGTAAGCACTTTGTGCAAGGGCCTCCCACTTCAGTTACATTGCTAAACATAATTGTCAAACTGAAGCATAGCTGCCTAAGTCAGGCTTTGGCAATTTTGCAATATTCTACATTGTGTTCTTTGCCTGCCCGTCGTTTCCGACCATGACTGCCAGATAGCAGAGGGGGCAGCTGCTATTCCGGCGGGCTGGGCTAAAAGCTGTTTACAGTGGAGACACCTTGCCCATGGTACATCCCCACTCACTCAGTCAAAGGGATTTGAGGACAGATGGCACTGTGGAAGCTTCCCAAAGGCCAAGCAATCCTTTTGGCTAGGCTTTATTTAATTATGCACAAAAAACAGTAAACTAGTAAGCTATGGCAAACACACACGCTCACACACAAACAAACACACACACATGCCTACACACACACACACACACAGTCACACACACACACACACACACACACACACACACACACACACACACACACACACACACACACACACACACTCACAGAGAGGTGTTGAAGTTGGGCACATTCCCTGGCACCTCATCAGCAGTGACTTTCTGGTGACACGTGTTGTTAAACAGGCAGATGTAGCTCTGGATAAACGGCACTGTGCCAGCCGACGGCATGGCTTTGCCGTCATAGTGACCTGACAAAGACAAACAACAATTGACACTAGAGCAAAGAAACTCTACGGAGAACCGGACAACAGGTCTTCAAAGAAGCCCCCCTCAATCCAGCGTTTCTGCCCTGAACTCCTTACACTACACTACACCATACTACCATAGTGAAAAGAAACTCTATGGAGAGCCGGACAGCAGAGGGTCTTCAGAGAAGAAGCCCCCCTCAATCCAGCGTTTCTGCCCTGAACTCCTTACACTACACTATACCATACTACCATAGCGAAAAGAAACTCTACGGAGAGCCGGACAACAGAGGGTCTTCAGAGAAGAAGCCCCCCTCAATCCAGCGTTTCTGCCATAGTGGGGGAGAGGGACAGCAGGAGGTCTTCAGAGAAGAAGCCCCCCTCAATCCAGCGTTTCTGCCCTGAACTCCTTACACTACACTACAAGCCATACTACCATAGTGAAAAGAAACTCTACGGAGAGCCGGACAGCAGAGGGTCTTCAGAGAAGAAGCCCCCCTCAATCCAGCATTTTTACCCTGAACTCCTTACACTCTAAGGGGGCCGGGCCACACCCAGGTCATGACTCTGGGTGACCCTCTGCTGTCACCACACACACAAAATGCTATACATTTGGCATACCATGGCATTATGTTGCCGTCACACAGTGATCTGACAAAGACAAACAACAATGCTATAAATAGCTCTGTACAAAAGGCATTATGTTGCCGTCACACAGTGATCTGACAAAGACAAACAACAATGCTATAAATAGCTCTGTACAAAAGGCATTATGTTGCCGTCACACAGTGATCTGACAAAGACAAACAACAATGCTATAAATAGCTCTGTACAAACGGCATCACGTTGTCTTCATAGTGAGGTGATACTCTTCTTTTCAATACTGTCACTCACACCCCTGCGCCTTAGAATGTGACAAATAATACAGTAAGACACTGCTATAACAAAATCATATTTAATAATAATAATAATAATAGAAATTCATACAGCGCTCTTTCTCACATGAGCTCAGTGCGCTTTACATTGATAACAAGAACATTAAATGCAAACAAATAATGAATCATTAGAAAGTAAAATAAACACGATGATTGGACGCAACATTCTCTGTCTTCCTCATACAAACACACACACACACACACACATGCGTGCGCACGCACGCACACACACACGCATGCATAAATATTTGTGTGCACAATTTGGGATGGGGACGCTAATAAGTTGCCCCTTAAATTTTGTTCTGCTTCAGACCCTGGCAAAATCTCACAGAATAATCAGTCCATGGATTGAGAAAGAAGACATTGCCATTCCAAATGATCTCACTCCCGTAATATTTGGTGGTTTTTTAATCAGAATCTCACAGAATCTCATAGTCGTAGATGACATCAGAATCTCACAGAATCTCAGTCATAGATCACATTAGAATCTCACAGAATCTCATAGTCATAGATCACATTAGAATCTCACAGAATCTCATAGTCATAGATCACATTAGAATCTCACAGAATCTCATAGTCATAGATCACATTAGAATCTCACAGAATCTCATAATCATAGATCACATTAGAATCTCACAGAATCTCATAGTCGTAGATGACATCAGAATCTCACAGAATCTCATAGTCATAGATCACATTAGAATCTCACAGAATCTCATAGTCGTAGATCACATTAGAATCTCACAGAATCTCATAGTCATAGATCACATTAGAATCTCACAGAATCTCATAGTCATAGATCACATTAGAATCTCACAGAATCTCATAGTCATAGATCACATTAGAATCTCACAGAATCTCATAGTCATAGATCACATTAGAATCTCACAGAATCTCAGTCATAGATCACATATCAAATTGTCACTGTATGTTTGTTATCAACATTTATCAACATTTTGTTTATTCGTTATTGTAGTGCTATTAGTTAATGAAAAACTCACACTCCGGCTTGTTCTGCTTTAAATAAGGGCGGAACCTCACAACCCCCAGAATGAAAAACAGATGTAGAGGCCACAAGACAAACTCAGATCACATGTCACTCCATCTTTGACATTACCGTTTATTCATTTCAGTTATTGATTTAATATCATAATGATAATAATGTCAAGCTCACACTAGGGTCTGTTCTGCTTCAGATCAGGGGGGGTCTCTTCATCTTTGTTATTGCTATTTATTGCTTAATATCGTAATAATAATCATACTACATCATAATAATAATAATAATATAATATAATGCATCGTAAAAATAAACATTACTATTTATTGATTGTATTTTTTGCTTTAATAATATAATAATAATAATAATAATAATAATAATAATAATAATAATAAATATAATAATAATCATACATCATAACACATAATAATAATAATAAAAATATAACAGAAATCCAACATGAAGTCGGAGTATGGCCGCCCATGTGGCGGGGCCCTTTAAAAGCAGCCATACACGTCATCTTCCCACCAAAGACTATGCGAAATGTTCACATGGCACTGGGTGTGCCCCCAGAGTGCATATGCTCAGGAATGAAAAAAAAACATAAAACAATACATCATAATCATAAATATGACTATATACTGATTTCATTTATTGCTTTAATATCATCATAATAACCATACTGTCAAACTCACACTCAGGTTTGTTCTGCTTGAGGTCAGGACGGAATCGTACAGCCACCAGAATGAGGAAGAGACACAGAGGCCACAGGATCTCTATCACACAGCGCACCTGTCCACAAAGTCGTAATAATGTCGTAATAATCGTACAGCCACCAGAATGAGAAAGAGACACAGAGGCCACAGGATCTCTATCACACAGCGCACCTGACCACAAAGTCGTAATAATGTCGTAATAATCGTACAGCCACCAGAATGAGAAAGAGACACAGAGGCCACAGGATCTCTATCACACAGCGCACCTGTCCACAAAGTCGTAATAATGTCGTAATAAAGTCGTAATATTCGTACAGCCATCAGAATGAGGAAGAGACACAGAGGTCACAGGATCTCTATCACACAGCGCACCTGTCCACAAAGTCGTAATATTGTCGTAATAATCGTACAGCCACCAGAATGAGGAAGAGACACAGAGGCCACAGGATCTCTATCACACAGCGCACCTGTCCACAAAGTCGTAATAATGTCGTAATAATCGTACAGCCACCAGAATAAGGAAGAGACACAGAGGCCACAGGATCTCTATCACACAGCGCACCTGTCCACAAAGTCGTAATAATGTGCAGGGTAGAGCCATGATACGGCACGGGCAGTGTTGTACATTTTGGGGACCCCTGATAGGACAATGTGTCCTGGCTTAACAATATCAATAGGACAATTGTCCTGAACATGCAATTTCAATACGACTCTAAAAGTAAAACTCTGCCAAAACATTGTGAAGCGATTTGGGGGGGGTAAAATCAACGCAAAAAATTTCTCGTTAATCCAAGTAAAGCAGGTTTTGCCAGAAATTTGAAGTTGGAAAAGGTTGCATCATTAGTGACAGGAATTGGGAAGGTGGAAGAGAGAGAGAGAGAGAGAGAGAGAGAGAGAGAGAGAGAGAGAGAGAGAGAGAGAGAGAGAGAGAGAGAGAGAGAGAGAGAGAGAGAGAGAGAGAGAGAGAGAGAGAGAGGAGAGAGAGAGAGAGAGAGAGAGAGAGAGAGAGAGAGAGAGAGAGAGAGAGAGAGAGAGAGAGAGAGAGAGAGAGAGAGAGAGAGAGAGAGAGAGAGAGAGAGAGAGAGAGAGAGAGAGAGAGAGAGAGAGAGAGAGAGAGAGAGAGAGAGAGAGAGAGAGAGAGAGAGAGAGAGAGAGAGAGAGAGAGAGAGAGAGAGAGAGAGAGAGAGAGAGAGAGAGAGAGAGAGAGAGAGAGAGAGAGAGAGAGAGAGAGAGAGAGAGAGAGAGAAGAGAGAGAGAGAGAGAGAGAGAGAGAGAGAGAGAGAGAGAGAGAGAGAGAGAGAGAGAGAGAGAGAGAGAGAGAGAGAGAGAGAGAGAGAGGAGAGAGAGAGAGAGAGAGAGAGAGAGAGAGAGAGAGAGAGAGAGAGAGAGAGAGAGTGTGTGTGTGTCCTAAATGCAAAAGAAAGATTTTTTCATTTGAATTCCACATGGCACATGGCAATGGCATGTCCCCATGATTGCAAAAACAATGACACAAGTCTGCTTCAACTGTGACACAATATGACAAATGCAAATCTAATACTGTAATAGGTTAATGTCAGGAAAATTGTAAAAATGTACGACACTGCATGGGTGAAGGTAAAGCATTCTCTCAATCCTTAACTCCTTGACTGCCAAAGAAAATTAAAGAAGAAATCATTGGGCAAATCATGACATGAAAAAGACAACTGGTAAGAGCCAATCTGAGGAAATGGTCTGGGGGTATTACTCTTTTTATTATGTTAGAGCAAAGGCCAGCATATCAGGGTTATTCCTTTTCATCTGTGATGTCATCAGGTCAGTACGTAATAGGTTGGTGGCAGTTAAGGGGTTAAAGGACACGCTGTAATGTTCTCTGAATCTTCCCAGCCCTGAAGTGGTGACCGCATTCAAAATAATTTCCAATGTGTGTGTGTCTGTGTACACAGGATGGGTGGGGGTGGTGTTAGAATCGCGTGTCTATCATCTTGTTGTAATCTGCCATCAATGTGTGTCTGTGTGTACAGGATGGGTGGGGGTGGTGTTAGAATCGCGTGTCTATCATCTTGTTGTAATCTGCCATCAGTGTGTGTCTGTGTACACAGGATGGGTGGGGTGGTGTTAGAATCGCGTGTCTATCATCTTGTTGTAATCTGCCATCAATGTTGGCAGAAATGTTTGATTCTATAAGACCGTGGATCTGGATGACAAGATGGCCAATCCTGAAGACTCTTTCTATCAGGTTTTCCAATCCTGATTTCAGGAACACTACGAACTACTTTCCCCCACGGAGGAGGAGGAGGATTTAATATTATTGCACTTTGCAGTAGTACTGCTAAACAATCGATTCTTCTTTATAATTAAAAAAAAGCCACAACAACAACAAAAACAATAGCATACAAGTCATCAATCACCTCAAACTATTGGAAACACACACACACACACACACACACACACACACACACACACACACACACACACACACACACACAACACACACACACACACATCAAGAATCAATTTACATGTTTACAAAAATGTATATGCTACCTTCTCAGCCAAGACCATGAGAAATGAAAGTTACAATAAACTTTTTTCTTTTGCT
>CM065689.1:1818759-1948759 GCA_017654935.2 Phymorhynchus buccinoides
CCATATTGAATAAATCAGAAAAATAGTAGATAGAAAACAAAGGGAAAAGGTAGAGTCAAGAGAGTGGCTGGCAGATAAGAGGAAGTTACTGTCGTATGCAAAAAGGTAGCATCGTGTAAATTCTTCGCTCGCTACTATGAGTTAGCATTTGCGACATTAAGGATGAACGACAAATTTCACTTTTTCCGTATTTGAAACACTTTTCCGTACTCAAATCGTTCATATTTTATGACATTACGGAAAAAAGTGAAATTTAAAAAACTTCGCTCAATCAGTCAATGTCGCAAATGCTAAGTCTCATAGTAGCGAGCGAAGAATTTACACGATGCTACTTTTTTTCATACGACAGTTACAAACACAGAACTTCCAAAAGGTGAGGACATTATTTTTACAGAAGATATCCCCACAGGGAGAGACTCGTGGAGCCTGGAGGGGGCGGGTGCGCCCAGCTCCACGAATGGAGGCACGATGCATCCACCCACTGCCCCTAAACTTGCCTCCAACCTGTAGTCCAGAACAAAGGCCATTTTCCTCGTAAATAAATTATTACCTTCACTACACCTTGAAATACGGTCTTTTTACTTAGTAATTTACAAACAATGGAACCTCCCTTATAACTTATATAACTATAAGACTTAAAAAAATCATCCAAAATGAGGTTTTAAAATGGGAGGGAGTTGTATAAGGGAGTTACTTACAAAGAAGGGCAATGTCTCAGAGAAGTAGGTCTTAAATGGGAGGGAGTCTACGTTATAAGAGAGGTTCCACTGTATCAACTTACATAGCAACATACACACCGCACCCATAATCACAGATTCAGAACCAAGGCCAGAGGCAGAGGGTTACACAACCATGATGATGATGATCAATGATCATGATGATGAAGCTGGCAGTGCTTTAGTCTAGACCCAGTAGATGCCTGACGCCAATAACTTTCACTTTCACAATCAATCAGCGTTACAAAAATTGCTAAAAAAAATAAGCCACCTCCCTGACATGTCATTTGTTTTGAATTTTCGGTTAAAAATAACCAGACAAGAAGTGGACGAACCTCGCAATCAAACGCTGCAGCAAAGAGCAGACGACAAAATTAGAGACTCTTCCAATGCAAGTTATGTCCCTTCTTTTAGTGACCGGTCAAATCGGGTCCTGCAGTTTACCGAATCTGACCGAATCTGACCGGATCTGACCGAATCTGACCGGATCTGACCGAATCTGACCGGATCTGACCGAATCTGACCAGATCTCTCATTGCAACTTGTGTGTGTGGTGTGTGGTTGTGTGTGTGTCTATGTGTGTGTGGTATGTGTGTGTGGTTGTGTGTGTGGTATGTCAGTGTGTGTGTGTGTGTGTGTGTGTGTGTGTGTGTGTGTGTGTGTGTGTGTGTTGTGTGTGTGTACGTGAGTGCAGAAGGAGGGGGCAAGATGGAAGGGGGGGGGGGGGAGAGCATACATTTACAATTAAGAAAAATACAAAGACAGATACGCAGACAGAGACAGACAGACAGAGAGAGAGAGAGAGAGAGAGAGAGAGAGAGAGAGAGAGAGAGAGAGAGAGAGAGAGAGAGAGAGAGAGAGAGAGAGAGACAGACAGACAGACAGACAGACCAAGAGAGACAGACAGAGAAACAGACACAGAGAGACAGAGAGAGCAAATAAGATACAGACTCACAAACATACACACAGAGATCATAGACTCAGATGCCACAATTAAGAGACAGACACAGACTAATACATAGAGACAGAGGAAAAAAGAGATATGGAGCACACACAAACAGACTGAAACATAGAGTCAGAGACAAAGTGAATTCACTCATTCAGGTCTTTATAACCACCCACTTTATTGTCACAGATATAATTTAAAAAACACGTCAATTTGTGAAAAAAGACATTAAAATATAATACACAGTGTACACAAGTAAATAAAAGGTAATCTAGTTAAAACACAAATAGTAACCCTGTATTCAGAACCCTTCTTGCCCCAGTAATACCCGGCTTCAGAACACCCATGCTCACACACACTGCTTCTTGATGGTCCTTGTTTTAGCAGTCCTTTTCCGTTTGGTCTGTCCCAGCTTCTTCCCGCCATTGCTTGCCCTGAGTACAGTTAGTCGGCCGTCCTCAGATACCACATCCCTTGGGTGGAGTGGCTTGACCTCCCGAAGAAACTTGGCCATACGGTTCTTCTTCTGCTGACTGGTCTTGCCCTCCCAGATGTGGGCGCTGACTCGGTATGGGTCAAACTCTGGGACCAGGCAGAACTCTCCACGGTCAATGAAGGCACGCTCCACACTGATATAATTATTGTGACTGAACTTCCTTGTACAGTGAGTCAATCAGCTGTGTGAGTGACTGGGACTTCCAATCAACGATCATCTTGAGAATGTGATTGGCAGATTCACACTCATTGTTCATCCAGTGTCTCAGTTCCATACCAAATGTCCTCTGGTTGATGGACACTTCCAGGTTCTTTTTGATAAGCCGCTCAATTCTGGAAGTGTAGTACTTCATAAACACAGGTGCGATTTCCTGGATGGTCTTCCTGGCCTTCTGAGTCCTCAACTCAAAAGTCACCATGTCCAATGCTTCACAGAGGCCTTCCTTTCCAAACAGAGCATGCAGTATCTGCTGTCTGGCAGTACTGCCGACTCCTACTTTGTTGGCCAGGTAGTCAATGGTGTTCTGTTTCAAGTGACGTTCACAGACAAGTGTCCCTGACTGTGGAAAGGCATGCTTCATTGCTTTCCTCATGGCAGCCTCATCGTCTGATCCAAGAACTGGGTTGGAGATGCAGTCTTTGACTTTCCTCTTCAGATAATCAAAAAAAACTCCGTAAGTCTCAAAGTCGGACGTGCCGTGAATAAAGATGGGACCCATCATGACAGGGTGGTCCTGAGTGCCGTTTCTGTATAAACCCAGGTTCTTGAACACACCTATGGTGATGTGGACTTCCGTCAAGTTAAAAGTCTTGTCAAATCCAAGTACTGTGGTCTGTCCTGCCGGAGCACTACAGCAGAAGCGCTTCAGGTCCTGAAGTTGTTCGTCCGTGTGCAGAATTACTGCTGGAGTGGCGCCCTTTCCTTGCCAGGTGGCTTGCACAAAGGGGTGTTTCTGCAGTAATGATTGTACATGTTGGATCTGCTGCGCTAAATTGCCGGTTGTCACTGGCCCGGCCGTCCACATCTCCCACCTCTAGTCTGGCTTTGGCCTTCTCTCTAGACTTCACAGATTGCACTTGACGCAGGTTCCTTGGGGCACATTGCTCGCTGTTTTCCCGTTCCATGCGCCTTAAAACTGCACGTGGAGCAGAGTTCTTTAAAGCTGCAGCCATCTCGTCCATCACATGCCCGGGAGTCCTTGTGTAGGGCCTGTCACTGCATTGGTTGTTGCCGTGGGGAGCACCACCAGGAAACTTACCCATATACTCCACTAGGGCGACTGCTGGTACAGTTTCGCTGATGTGTGGCGGCATCTTTGTTACGTAGGTGACACGGCGATGGTAACATGAGTCCTTTTTCAGTTTGGAATACACGCGTTGCACTTCCAGGATGCAGTCTTCATCCGGCTGTGGTTCCACTGGTTCATAAGTGTTTTTCTTATTTACCATCTTCTGAATACAGTACTGGCCATTCCGTGGGTACACCTTAGTTAGTCCAGAAAGTCCAGTATCCTTGTCTGCAATGTAGGTGAACTTTGGAGCTGAACCAGATGCACTGTCCCAAACACCACAATCGTCCACGAATTCTGAACGCTTGCCACGTTTCCGGCGCTCCATATTACGCTCGTTCTTGACAACAGCGTACACATTTGACTTAGTACCACACGGAATTGCATCCAGGGGCTCCTTGCAGTCCAGTAAGCACTGTACAGCCTCACCTACTTCTAAATATTTGCCGTTGGGTAGTTTGGTGGTATTGGAAGCCTCTATCTGACTGGGGTCCTTGGTTAAATCACTCAGAACTGAGCAGTTCTTGTCAGAAGTGCTGTGTTCTGAATCTAATCGTGACGTCACATCAGCGGTTGTTGGTGATGTCTGCGGTGGCTCATCCAGTGGCGCTGTGGAAAAGGACAGTGATGGGCCCAGTGAGCTGCTGGACACACCAGAAAGCAGAGACAGCCGAGTACTTTCAGCTACTGGCACCGGTGTTTCAATGCAACTGGAATCGCAGGCTGGACTGGGTTCAGTGATGCGTACTTTCTTCTTGGTAGGGGAAGACGGGGTAAAAAGCGCATGGGCGGGTAAGAAGCCCACCCCAATTATCTCATGAAATAAAGAATATTTCAGTCAAATTTGCCCATGAGACGAATGCTAGACATTAACGCTCGTCTCATGGGCAAAATGAGACTGAAATTTGCTTTATTTCATGAGATAATTGGGGTGGGCTTCTTACCCGCCCATGCGCTTTTTACCCCGTCTTCCCCTAGGTGTTGAGAAGTCACCAGAGTTGGCTGCTCCAGTTGTCACTCCTGATCCCTGAAAAGAAATTAAGCATGCATTTAAATGCTGATGAGACCATTACATGAAATGTAGATCATTGAATTTTGTAAAACATTCTCTCTTGAAAACTTAAAGATTAAATCTTTTCATAAAAATGCAGTTACTACTATTACTAATAATCATAAGATATATTTCAGTAAATTGCAGGACCGGTCAAATCGTCCCTTTTCCAACTCTCACTGGTTATTTGATTATTTTGTTTTCAGTGTTCAAACTTTGTTTACTTTGACGCCTTGCATCATTGTGTCAGTATACCCATATCTGTTTGCCTTTTCCACCCACCACACCTTCCTTTGATACGGGCGGATGGCGCAATGATTAAAACGTTCTCTCTCTCTCTCTCTCTCTCTCTCTCTCTCTCTCTCTCTCTCTCTCTCTCTCTCTCTCTCTCTCTCTCTCTCTCTCTCTCTCTCTCTCTCTCTCTCTCTCTCTCTCTCTCTCTCTCTCGTTCGCAATGTTCTTAAAATCCAAGTACCTATTCCAAGAGTTGATCACTTCAAGATTATAGTCTGTTGTATTCGGGCGGTTGTTTGTGGAATACGATTTTAGCTTCTTTTAATGTTCATTCAAGTCTCAATGTTTTCAAGAAAAACTACCATAAGTACCTTATGATCAAACATATAAACAACATCACATATTAATCTCTTATGTAGCTTCTGAACATTTAAAAAAAAAAGTTTATTCATGACATGGTTAATTTGTACATAAATCTTGTTTTTAAACATGAGGGTTTCTTTTTCTTCCTCCACAATGTATTTCCTGATTCTTGTGAATTCAATGTATATTAGTTCATATGATTACTGTGCTGTGTGCGAGGTTGGTGGTGGTGGGGGGAGGGTGGGGGGGGGGGATGGGTGGATGATTTTTTTTTTTTTTTTTTTTTTTTTTGGGGGGGGGGGGCCTTAAGCTTGTTGCTTTTGTTCATTAATTGAAGTTTTAATTATGCTTTTCTTCTTTTGTTTCGAGGGCAAGATGTAATTTAGCAAGCCTATTGTGTGCTTATTCTTTTCCCTCAATAAACAAATGTTTCAAATGTTTCTCTCTCTCTCTCTCTCTCTTGGCGTGAGTGTGTGAGTGAGAGGGCAAGGCGCAAAGAAGCTATTGTAGCTTATCCTTTTTACCCTCAATTATAACATTCGTATTCGTACATTCGTATTCTCTCTCTCTCTCTCTCTCTCTCTCTCTCTCTCTCTCTCTCTCTCTCTCTCTCTCTCTCTCTCTCTCTCTCTCTCTCTCTCTCTCTCTCTCTCTCTCTCTCTCTCTCTCTCTCTCTCTTTTTCTTCTTTTTCTTCCAGTAATGTCCACCTGCCGATATATACAGGGGTTCAAAGGCGAAGGTGCACAGCACGGGATGAGATATATTTGAGAAAGATATTAGATAATAGATATAAGCATTTGTTGTTGATAGAATAATAATTAAAAGATAGGAAGAGACGAATTTGGCGATATGATTTGTGTTTGCCAAGTGAAACAGTACTGGTAAAAACAACAACGATTTGAAAACGGTTCTCATCTGACTGTCCTCCTTCGTCAGAATTATATTCCTAATTAGAACTTTTCTTACTTTGTATTATCATAATATTATTTTCGACGGGTCACTTTAGGCCAAAGACTTCCGGTTAATTCATTTGTAAGCTTCCGGTTAAGAAACATGCGGTAGAGAGGTAAGACACAACACGTGTAGAACTGGAAGAAAAACATTTATATTTTTTATTAGCCCACCGCCTCCTTGAGGAGCAGTCGGCTGCGATTGCACATCAACTTCCGTGTTGTCTTGTCGTATGTTGTCCTGTGAACCAGTGAATGTCTTGCCAAGTCTCTTGCTGTTTGTCATGAACTGATGAGAGAGAGAGTGAAAGTGAAGTATATCGAAAACTACAGGCCCATTTCACGGACCTGCATCTCGTGCAAACTGCTAGAGCACATCATTGTCAGCTCTGTGATGGATCACTTAGAGAGAAACAACATCCTCTGTGGCCAGCAGCACGGATTCAGGAAGAACCGGTCCTGTGAGACTCAGCTCCTAGAATTTGTCAGTGAACTGGTGGACAGCATGGAAGAGGGCAAACAAACAGACATCCTTGTCATGGATTTTGCCAAGGCATTTGACAAGGTAAATCACAGCCTCCTCCTGCACAAACTCCACCACTATGGCATTAAGGGCGAAGTCAACGGCTGGATCAAGAACTTTCTGACAGATAGACTTCAGGCAGTTGTAATCGAGGGGGCCCGATCGGAAGATGCTTGCGTAGAATCTGGCGTCCCCCAAGGATCGGTGCTTGGACCCTGTCTCTTCCTCGCTTACATAAATGACCTGCCAGAACAAGTGACCTCACCAACACGACTGTTTGCAGATGACACAGCACTCTATAAAACAATCACTTCCAAACAGGACCAAAGACAGCTGCAACAGGACCTCCAACACCTGGCAGACTGGGAAGGAAATTGGGATATGAAATTCCATCCCAAAAAGTGTATTATCCTACCTGCGTCAAGGAGTAGAACACCACTCCGCCATAGCTATGACCTGCATGGCCACATCCTGGACACAGTTACTTCAGTGAAGTATTTGGGTATCATCATCCAGAAGGACATCAGCTGGGACTTGCATGTTGAGGCCATAACATCAAAGGCAAACAGAATGTTGGGCTTTCTACGACGGAATCTGAAGATCTGTTCATCAGAACTGAGGGAGAAAGCATACCTTTTTGTTATCTGTTGATGAATAATTGATTGTAAAGCGCTTTGGGCTCATCTGAGGTAAAGCGCTATATAAATGTACTGTTATTATTATTATTATACCTGACCCTTGTCAGACCCCTGCTTGAATATATGCCAGTTCTGTGTGGGACCCCCACACTCGGAGGAACGTGGACAAAATCGAAGCTGTACAGAGAAGGGCGGCTCGCTTCGTGTTAAACCGCTACCACAACACCTCCAGTGTAACTGACATGCTTTCTCAGTTAGGATGGCCCACACTTGAGCACCGCAGAAAGTCTACCAGGCTTACAATGCTTTATAAGATCCTGAACGGCATCGCCAAAGTCGACAACACCAGACTGAAGTCAGCTCCAACTCGCCTCAGAAGAGGACACAGCCGGCAACTTTCCACCATCCAGTGCTGGACTGAATACAGGAGAAGTTCTTTTTTCCCGCGCACCATCAAAGACTGGAACTCGTTACCTGAGGAGGCTGTGTCTGCTTCTTCAGCCGGCTCGTTCTAGTCCCCCATCAAGATGCAAATCCCCCCCCCCCCCCCCAATCCCCGATCCCCCCCCCCCCCTTTCTAGTTTAGGTGTTCCTGCTGACTCAGCATCACGTCGGTGGCTCGATCAGCGAGACCTGACTGGCTGGGTCATCTTCATAGAGTAGGTTTTTGTTTTATTTGTTTGTTTCTTTTTATGCCCGGCTTCGGACCTCAACCGCATATAGTATCATAAAATCAAACTGATGATTGTGGATACTCAACGGTAGAAGAAGAAGAAGTATTTTTATGGGTATAATTTGACCGACTCACTTTGGTGACTGGCTGGACTGAATGACTGCAGATTAACAGACACTTGTGTAATGACTGAGCATGGCGGTATGCACACACATTTACTCATACACACACAGTCACACAACAAACACACAAGACCTTCATATGAATATGATGAATGATTATCTAAAACCTGAGTGCACGATAAAACCTTGTACGTTAAAAATCATATTATTAAGGATGGGACGCTTGAAAGCCTAACGGCTATGTTTTTAGTCCCTAGTAACCTAACCTAACCTAACCTAACGGTGTGGAAAACTGGAAGGGTTCAGAATGGCAACACACCACATCACAGCCTCAGCCAAACAGGACTCCACAGCAGTGGAGAATTACCCAAATAAGCTACCCAAGTACTAAAGTAAGCAATTGAGATGTAGCCGCAACTGTGGTGTATGGTCACAGGGGCCTCAGCCGTCTATCAACCCCACTGACACACTACTAGACTACAGTACAAGCACTAAAGATACAAGACTACAGAGTACAGACACTAGTTCCCTTCCCTACACTACAACCCCTTATGTGTAGGTAAACTGGTCTAGATCTATCTTTAGGTTCAGTAACTTCCCCCCACAGCCCCTAACAGTAGCACTGCCAGCTGGAGTTACTGGAGACAGGTCTTTCCTTAACGGGGGTGCACATCCAGACTGACTGCTATCCTAACTCCGGCCACTATGAGTGCAGGCAGTTTGACAACAGCTCACTCAAGAACTTCGTGCAGGTAGTCAACGCACGCTTTTTGTGTGTGTCACTACTGTCAATGTCATGTCACAACAGTCATCAGCTGATTGACGTTGGCCACTGAAGCTGAAAAAAAAGAAAAACGATGGCAAGAATAGAAGTTAAATAATAAATAAATAAAATAGACAAAACAGACAAACAAAAAGAGGGGACGGGGGAGGAATGCTGTGCCCAGCTTTAGTGGAGCTGCTGGACAGTTAAAACGCTTTTCAGATCCCAGCAAGCTGGGGAACTAGTCCGGCCCCAACCCAGCCTAATGCTGGGTCAGGCCTGTCGCAGCCAAAAAAGTTGCTCAGTCAAATAAATCGCCCGGCTACTATGAGAGTGTATTTGCGACATTTTGCGACATTGAGCATGAACCACAAATTTCACTTTTTTTCTAGGGTTAGGGTTAGGGTTAGGTAAATGGTTCAAGTACAGAAAAAGTGAAATTTCTGGTTGTCGCAAATACACACTCTCATAGTAGCGGGCGATTTATTTGACTGAGCGACTTTTTTGACTGCGACAAGGCCCACAGTCGCCAGACCAGAATAACAAAACAAAACACAGTGGCTACGGGTACGCAACACGCAGACCATGTTCAGGGATACTAACTCTTACTAGTCAAAATTTTCGTCAATAAATGCATTTTTTTATTTCATATATTTGACACATCTTGGTAAGGAATAGGGTTAAGGATACCCGGATAGGGTTAGGAACATGTCAGAGTTAATGTCAGTAGTTTTTGAAGACATTTGCGCACAATTTATCTGCGTCCTGTAATGAGCGCCGTAGCCTAGAGAATGTGAGATACGGCTCCGTACCCCAAGCCTCTGCCAAAAAAAAAAAAGCTGTAGAAATTTGGGGGGTGGGGATTTCATGGAGACCAGAGGGCAGGGGGGAGGGGGGGGGATGGAGTTGCAGAGGTTGAATCAGATTTGGGAGCTGAGTCTGGACCTGAAGAGGTCCAGGGACTCAGCTTCCACCGTGTCCTGGGGAAGCACGTTCCAGTCTGGAATTGTCCGGGGGAAGAAGGATACTTTCCTGTATAGTGTACGACAGGATGGAATATTGTATTTGTATGCCTTGGTGTTGTACGTTGTACGACAGGATGGAATATTGTATTTGTATGCCTTGGTGTTGTACGTTGTACGACAGGATGGAATATTGTATTTGTATGCCTTGGTGTTGTACGTTGTACGACTGGCCCGTTGCTGTGGTGGGGGTATGGAGTGTTGTACGACTGGCCCGTTGCTGTGGTGGGGGTATGGAGTGTTGTACGACTGGCCCGTTGCTGTGGTGGGGGTATGGAGTGTTGTACGACTGGCCCGTTGCTGTGGTGGGGGTATGGAGTGTTGTACGACTGGCCCGTTGCTGTGGTGGGGGTATGGAGTGTTGTACGACTGGCCCGTTGCTGTGGTGGGGGTATGGAGTGTTGTACGACTGGCCCGTTGCTGTGGTGGGGGTATGGAGTGTTGTACGACTGGCCCGTTGCTGTGGTGGGGGTATGGAGTGTTGTACGACTGGCCCGTTGCTGTGGTGGGGGTATGGAGTGTTGTACGACTGGCCCGTTGCTGTGGTGGGGGTATGGAGTGTTGTACGACTGGCCCGTTGCTGTGGTGGGGGTATGGAGTGTTGTACGACTGGCCCGTTGCTGTGGTGGGGGTATGGAGTGTTGTACGACTGGCCCGTTGCTGTGGTGGGGGTATGGAGTGTTGTACGACTGGCCCGTTGCTGTGGTGGGGGTATGGAGTGTTGTACGACTGGCCCGTTGCTGTGGTGGGGGTAAGGAGTGTTCATGTGTGCAGACACCTGGCTTAAGCCTAAGGTGTCTGTATTTATTGCATTTGACTATTTTGTATTTGTATTGTATTGACCAGGGCTCCCAATCGTCCAGCAAAACAAGGAGTACCAGGGACTCCTTCACTTACAGAATAGAGGGTCCTAGAGGCGGGATAGAGGGTCCCAGTAGCATTGTGAATGCTAAAAAGAATTTTTCTAGTGCATCCCTGGGACCCCCTGCACATTCTTTTAGAGGGTCCTTTAGAATTTTAGTGCTTCATAGATTCCCAAATAGGGGTCCCTGGGAGTAAAAGTTTTATGATCGATTGAGTATAAATATAAGTTGTTCAGTTTGGTATAATTGGGACATGATCGTCACGCCTTCTCTGTTC
The DNA here is from genome assembly GCA_017654935.2 of Phymorhynchus buccinoides. Lineage (NCBI taxonomy): Eukaryota > Metazoa > Mollusca > Gastropoda > Neogastropoda > Raphitomidae > Phymorhynchus > Phymorhynchus buccinoides. The sequence goes on from CM065689.1 coordinate 1,829,686, forward strand.
TACTTTCAGGATCTGACTTCAAGTTCAACAAAGTGGATTGTACCGTTTTTTTCCTGGATAAAGAGAAATCACCATGGCAACCTCTCTAGCGCTGCAGCTGAAGCAGCTGGCCGTTCCTCAGACCAAGGTGCTGCTGGGTAATGATGCGCAGAAAGTTTCCTTCGTCTACGACCCCAAAGACGCGGCCAGCATCGACCGTGAAACATTTCATTATAACGGTAAGAATGTTTTGGCACCCTCTCTACATTTCTCGGGGTTTTTTCCCAGGGTTTTTTTTTCTGTCTTATTTTTTCTTGCTGTGGATTGTTAAGCCTCTATCGTTTTCTATATTTAACCCTTTCACCGCCAACATTAATTTTCATCCGTTTAAACAATTAAAAATATGCATTCGCTAATAGAATATAAAGGCAAGACTGAATAAAATGCAAGGAACCAAGACATTGTGGGTGGCCTGGTTACAAGATGTTTGAATGAGTAAAAAAACAAACTTTAATTAATTTATAAGAAGACTGCTAGTTTGCTTGCTGTGTATTAAAGTATTTCTAGTCTTTTTTTTAATAGAAAAAGTGTACAATCCTTTTTAATATTTATTATGTTAGTAGTAATAACATTATAGTTGTACCGTATGTTTGGACGATAAGGCGCACCCCCCTAATTTAACACCAAATTCAGATTTTGATACTCTATTTTTTTAGTCATAATATTATAATATAAGGCGCGTGGGTCTCAGTCTGGGAAAAAAAGTATTGCCTTATAGTCCATAAAATACAGTATTTCTGGTCATTTGAAAAAAAAGAAAAAATGTAAAATCTTTTTTAATAAATGTTCAAACTAACAAGTAACATAAAGCCATCAACATGAAATTCATGTATGGGGTCTATATTCAACTACTTCTGACATTTTAGTAATACTAACATAAAGCCATCAACATGAAATTCATGTATGGGGTCTATATTCAACTACTTCTGACATTTCAGTAATACTAACATAAAGCCATCGACATGAAATTCATGTATGGGGTCTATATTCAACTACTTCTGACATTTTAGTAATACTAACATAAAGCCATCGACATGAAATTCATGTATGGGGTCTATATTCAACTACTTCTGACATTTTAGTAATACTAACATAAAGCCATCAACATGAAATTCATGTATGGATTCTATATTCAACTACTTCTGATAGTAAAATATGAAATGCAACTTCTTTTTTATTTATTCTGTAAGTCTCTAATTCTAAATGAGCGCTATTATTTATTGTTCCTTTAAAATGTTAAAGACCCACCAGATCACGTGTCAAAATCACGGGTTTCACGTGTTTTCCCTCGTATAGCTAGTAAGAAATCTTGGTTTGACTCCCATATAAATGCCCCCAAATTCAAAAAGAAATATAATTTAAAGAGCAGCCTCAATTTGAAGTTGGGGGCATTTGTATGTGGGTCACAGCTACCCAGAAAAAAACAAGGAATTTAATTGTGGTGGGTCTTTAAAGGTGTGGTTATGTGTGTGTGTGTTTCATGCACAATACATGCTCAGTGCATATAACATCCAGTGAAAGTCAGAAAGTACTATCACCTTAATAGCAGCTTTCTTGCTTTTCCCCTTTATGTAATACCTCCTGGCTTTCATGTGATCAGTTTTTGCATCTTGACTTGGTTGCTTACTGCCCCCCCCTCACACACACACACACACACACACACACACACACACACACACACACACACACACACACACAACCTGCATTATTTTTTCAAGTTGTGGCTTTATCAGTTTATTCAATGCGTGCATGTATGTGTGTTAAAGTCAAAGCACAACAAAACATAAGTCTTATTTAGGTTGTTGTGGCCAGAATGTTTATATTCATGTTGCGTAAAGTGTGTCGCTTAAATCATATAATTTGATCAGGGATCCTGTATAATGAGAGAGAGAGAGAGAGAGAGAGAGAGAGAGAGAGAGAGTGGGCCGTGTGTATGCATGTATTGGTGCATTCCTTCCTGCTGCTTGTTGACATTTTCATTAGTTTCTGCGAGGGTGAGGTGTTATCAGAGAGTGACAGTGCTGGTGAATGATTCAATGAGGGTGGATGTCTTTGTGAGTGAGAATCATGTTATTTTTGCTACTTTATTTCTTTGCACTGGAATGTTGGTAGTATGACTATCTTGTTGATTTTAATGTTTGCCTTTGTAAAGCGCATCGAGCATACTACTGTATGGATTTTAGCGCTGTATTAAATAAAAAATGATTATTATTACTAATTTCTGCTTTCTATGTTTGGTCAGGCGTCAACGGTTTGGAGGAGCTGTGTGGCATACAGCCCAGTTTCGAAAAGTACGCAGACACGCTGTTCAGCTCCTCGGCCCTGTACTTCGAGCGGAGCGTGCAGACGCAGGAAGTGAACGAGCAGCTGGACGAACAAATCGACCAGTGCCTCGTCAAGTTGTCCCCCTTTATGGGACACACCTGCGCCCAGAATGCCCTGGAATGGCTGATACAGAAGTGAGTAGCGTAGTCTACGGACTAGGAGCGTGTGAACATGAAACGCGGAAAGCAATGCGCATTTCCCGTCCGAAAGTAAAATAAAATAAAGTAAGTAATATGGGGATAGGATATGTGTACGACAAACAACTACAACAAGTGTGAAGGGATGTTATTTTATTCACAAGAGACACAACAAAACAACTGGATATTCCGGCGAATGCGCCTTTATCAACACAGACACACAAGAAAACAGCAAACAGGAGGAAGAGGAGCAAAAAAACAATACTTCTGTTCCCCTCGACAATCCAATCTGTGAAAAATATACAGACAAACCTCTATTTTAAGACTTCCAAAATGTCCGGAAAAATCGGTCGTAAATTGGAGGGGTCGTATGACGGAGGTTTTCACTGGCAGCCGTAGAAAGAAAAAGTTCAGCACAGTTCATACTCTCTTCTTCATGCACACATACAATGACATATTAAAACTGGATTTGGGTCTTTCCAACTCCATAGGATTGTGCAATCAATGTATTACAGTTTCACTTCGCCAACTTCTGTTAATCACCTCCACTCTCGTCCAAAGTCAGTAGTTTTCTTTTTCAAAGTCAGTGGTTTTCGTGCTTTTCCTACGCTTTCCGCCATCTTTTCTACAACAAGGGAAGCGACTCCGCTTTCAGGCCCTTGACCATGGTTGTTTCCCTTTGCTCGAAGTCTATGCAGACGACAACAATGGTCGTAAAAACCAACAAATTGGCGGTCGTAAGTCGCGTTTTAGAGGAAGTCGTTTAAGAGAGGTCGTTTACATAGTAAAATGCATCCGTGCCAACAAATCCGGTCTCAAATGAGAGGTGGTCGCTTAACAGAGGGTCGTAAAATAGGGGTTTGTCTGTAGTTAACTTGAAACTAAAAAGCAAGGCATGTATTTGTGAACACAATTCAAGAGAAGAAAACAAAATGAGAGAGGTGTGAAGGTGGAGGTTGGAGACAGTCAGTATACAAACATCAATGGCAAAAGTTGTTTGGAAACAACATTACTTGGGTTTGTTTGTTGGCTTACCCTGGCTAGAGCTAATAGACTCCAGGGATCATCCCAACAGCCGAAGCACTTGAACACCATGGTAGAAATACATCAGCTAGGGATGAGAACATTACGTGTGTGACCGTTTTTGACTACCCCGTCATGTGGGCAGCCACTCTCCGTCTTCGGGGGATAATTATTTGGGTATGGAGTGGGCGATGGGGAAAGGGAAAAGTGGGGGTGGGGGGTAAAAAACAACCGGATATGCGGATGGGTTTCCGCATGTATGTGCACAAATATGCATATTATATATATATTATAACATCTCGTTTATAATATCAAATCTACATGACTAAAATGTGATGCAATATTTTGCACGTAGATGAGAAGTTATTTTTGATAAAAACAAATTATTTCACAACTATGTGTTTGACGAAGATCTTATTGTGTTCTGCAGGTATCGCATTCAACTCAACAATGTGGACAGTTTGATGCGGTGTTTCTTGCCGCATCACGAGAGCCAACTCTTCCCGCGCATGTTGAAGCTTCTGGATCTGAGGTCTGACAAGAACCGACAATGGAAATGGCTTCACAACACGCAGGTCTGTGTGGGAAGGGAGGGAGAGAGGTGGTCTGTTTGTTGTGCATGTGCCGATGTGTATGTGTTTGTGTACATTTGTGTGGTTGTATTTGTGAACACAGCTATCTGTGTGGGAGAGAGTTTGTGTGTATGACTTTCCTCACCCTCTCACTGTTTCTTTTAGGATACAGTACACATCTTTGATTTCCACAACCAGACACAGGCTGAAATGAATAAAACGCACAAATATATATTATCACATAACGTTTCATTATTTTTTGTGTCTTTAAAATAGAAAATTAATCACACAGTCGCAAAATAAGAAATCAATGATTGTGGTTCATCGCATTTCGAGGATTACTGACAGCTGCCTCAGAGTACTGATTTTGAAAGCTTGGGATTACTGACAGTGAAAATTTGGGGCAAACAGCTCTGGTGTTTGTGTGCGTGCATGCATGCGTAAAGTGCCAAGAAATCTGAATTATCATCAAGTAAGAATTGAAATTTTGAATTATGTGTGTTTTTTGTTTTTAACAGAAACAAGGGCTCCACCTGGCGAGGCAAACATTGGTGAACCAGTGTCGAGGTGACCCCGCCTTCCTTTCCTTCGTCATCGGGATCGTGCCGCACTATATCGCGGTCAGTATTGCCATCAGTATTACTGTTTGTAGTATCATTAGCATAATTAGTAGTACTGTGGAACCTCCCTTATAAGACCTTCAAAAATCATCCAAAATGAGGCCTTATAAGGGAGGAGTCTTATAAGGGGGGTGATTTTGATACTTACAAAGAAGGGCAATGTCTCAGACTCAGAGAAGTAGGTCTTATATGGGAGGGAGTCTTATAATGGGAGGTCTTATAAGGGAGGTTACAGTGTAGTACTGATCCAGTGTCGACGTGACCCTGCCTTCCTTTCCTTCGTCATCACAATCATGCCACACTACATATCACTATCAGTGTCATCAGTAGTAATACTGTTTGTATTTGTAATTTTAATACTAATAGTATTAACTCGTTCGCATCGCAACGATTTTGAATTATTCAAAAAACTCACGAATCACTCCAGCCATACACACAAACAAAACAGACATAAACAAAAGGAGAAATGAAAGATTACGGGTTTTTTTTACTTCAGGTTTAGACATAGAGAAGTGGTAGATCAGGCTTTTTTATATACAGACTTTATATAGAAAAACTGTACACCGATTGGTTTCCCCACAACAAACCACTACAAAGGCAAAGTCAGAGGCAAAATTGTGGTCTAAGGGAGCAGAGCCAGTTTAGAAGTGACCAAAGTATGGTGTGCGCACATATTTACTTCCCTTTCGTTCAGATTTTTTTATTATAGTTTCTCACTATATTAGTAGTCACATTATAAGGCCCGAGGCTCTGGGGAAAAAAGTATCGCCTTATATTCCAAAAAACATGGTACCTTCTTGCTTTCACCAGACGACATTTTCTGTGTTCCCAGGTGTACGACAACCCCGGCCACAGCGCCTTGCAGATGGTGATGAACTTCTACGGCTTCACCCTCCTGGCCCTGGTGCAGTCTGGGCCAATCACGGAGAATCTCTTGGCGGCCATCTTGCCCGTGCTGTGTCGCGGGCTGACCTCCGGGGTGCGTGATTACCGGGCGGCGAGCAGCGTCATCTCGTCCACCGTCATGGTCAGGCAGGGCTTGAAGGCCGCCATGCTGGATGTCATCATGAACAGAGTGTGCAAGGTGGGGCAGTTTTTTTGTGTGTGTGTGTCTCTCTCTCTCTCTCTCTCTCTCTCTCTCTCTCTCTCTCTCTCTCTCTCTCTCTCTCTCTCTCTCTCTCTCTCTGTCTCTCTCTGTGCGTGTGTGTCAAAGTCAAAATGGTTATTTTTACAGATGGAACATTGATTAAGCAAAATTACTATTTGCTTTTTTTTGCATCAAGCCATTGTGTGTGTGTCTCTCTCTCTCTCTCTCTCTCTCTCTCTCTCTCTCTCTCTCTCTCTCTCTCTCTCTCTCTCTCTCTCTTTGTGTGCATGTGTGTCAAAGTCAGTCAAAATGTTTATTTTTGCAGATGGAACATTGAATAAGCAAAATTACTGTGCTTTTTTTGTGTGCATCAAGCCATTTTGTGTTTGTGTTGTGTGTGTGTGTCTCTCTCTCTCTCTCTCTCTCTCTCTCTCTCTCTCTCTCTCTCTCTCTCTCTCTCTCTCTCTCTCTCTCTCTCTCTCTCTCTCTTCTTCATGTGTGCATGTGTGTCAAAGTCAGTCAAAATGTTTATTTTTGCAGATGGAACATTGAATAAGCAAAATTACTGTGCTTTTTTTGTGTGCATCAAGCCATTTTGTGTTTGTGTGTGTGTCTCTCTCTCTCTCTCTCTCTCTCTCTCTCTCTCTCTCTCTCTCTCTCTCTCTCTCTCTCTCTCTCTCTCTCTCTCTCTCTCTCTCTCTCTCTCTCTCTCTCTCTCTCTCCCTATGTGTGTGTAATGTATACATGTGTATAGTTTATAAGTGTGTGTTTCTTTCCCCCCCCCCCCTCTCTCTCTCTCTCTCTCTCTCTCTCTCTCTCGTCTCTCTCTCTCTCTCTCTCTCTCAGAATCTCTCTCTCTCTCTCTCTCTCTCTCTCTAGCTCATGTTGAACAGGGAGTATGTTTATTTTACTGGCCATCCTGTTTTCTCTCCTGTGAACAGAACGTTGACTCCAGCCAGACCAAGGAAGCGGTCAGCGTCCTTCTCGTCATGTTCCAGTCCCAGAACGTCGACAGAATCACCAAGAAGTGAGCAGTTTACGAACACTTTGACATCCCTGCATCTTCTGTCTTTGAATTCGTCTCTTTTACTCTTAGCTCATTCGCAAGGGACATTAAGTGTCAAAATGACACCAAGAAGTGAGCAGTTTACGAACACTTTCACATCCCTGCATCTTCTGTCTTTGAATTCGTCTCTTTTACTCTTAGCTCATTCGCAAGGGACATTAAGTGTCAAAATGACACCAAGAAGTGAGCAGTTTACGAACACTTTCACATCCCTGCATCTTCTGTCTTTGAATTCGTCTCTTTTACTCTTAGCTCATTCGCAAGGGACATTAAGTGTCAAAATGACACCAAGAAGTGAGCAGTTTACGAACACTTTCACATCCCTGCATCTTCTGTCTTTGAATTCGTCTCTTTTACTCTTAGCTCATTCGCAAGGAACATTAAGTGTCAAAATGACACCAAGAAGTGAGCAGTTTACGAACACTTTCACATCCCTGCATCTTCTGTCTTTGAATTCGTCTCTTTTACTCTTAGCTCATTCGCAAGGAACATTAAGTGTCAAAATGACACCAAGAAGTGAGCAGTTTACGAACACTTTCACATCCCTGCATCTTCTGTCTTTGAATTCGTCTCTTTTACTCTTAGCTCATTCGCAAGGAACATTAAGTGTCAAAATGACACCAAGAAGTGAGCAGTTTACGAACACTTTCACATCCCTGCATCTTCTGTCTTTGAATTCGTCTCTTTTACTCTTAGCTCATTCGCAAGGGACATTAAGTGTCAAAATGACACCAAGAAGTGAGCAGTTTACGAACACTTTCACATCCCTGCATCTTCTGTCTTTGAATTCGTCTCTTTTACTCTTAGCTCATTCGCATCGCAACGATTTTGAATTATTTAAAAAACTCAAGTCTCTCCAGCCATACACACAAACAAAACATACATAAACAAAAGGAGAAATGAAAGATGACAGGTTTTTATTTCAGGTTTAGACATAGGGAAGTGGTAGATCAGACTTTTGTTTTATATATATGTGATGCAGCACAGGAAAACAAGGCTAAAGTCGGGCAGCCACAAGTGACCTAGCATCACGAAAGGGACATTAAGTGTCAAAATGACAATTCTGAAAATATGGCACAGTTGGAAACTTCAGGCAATTCTCTTTCTAATGATATAAAACCATTCTTGTATCCTTTTTTGTTGCAGAGTTATGAGCATTTAAAGTTGGTAAGGTGACTGTCAGCCATTTTGAGAAATCACAGTCTAAAGAAAATCCTAAGAAAATGCATCAACCTACTAATTTTAACCCTTTCGCTGCCAGCCATTTTTCAGCAAAGAAAATCCGTTAAGCTTACCTGGGTAGAGAACAAATCTGTCTGTAATATTGGGGATTCCCCTGTGACATATTTAAAATAAGGCCTGTCCCCACCTCCCAAAATGAAGAGAACAGGGTCTTTGGATAACAGACCCTGATTTGATGCCTTTTAGTGACATGGGTGTTAAATCATTGTGGTGCAAAAATGCGACGTTGGCGGTGAAAGGGTTAACGCACTTTTTGGAATATTTAGAGACCATCTTAAAGATGATCCTGTATGGATATAAAAGATAAGATGTTAGAGAGCACAAAAATACCCACAACTCAAAATTGATAAAAAATGATACTTTTGAATTTGCAAGCCTGTTGTGGGAAACTAGCCTAGCGACTTAATGTCCTTTTCATGGTGCTGGGTCACATATGGTATCAGTTATGCTGGTATTTTTCATTCTGAGATTAAATGTTACAGCCTCTCCTTGGCTTAAGGCTGTGTCAGACCAATTGACATAGGCTAGAACACCAAGGCTACATCAAAATATTGTTATGGTTATGCGGGGATTGTCTTTAGCCTTGACAAGCTCCTCTGAAGTCGGAGTGTGGCTGCCCACATGGCAGGGTAGTCAAAAACGGTCACACACATAATGTTCTCATCCCTAGCTGGTGCATTTGTACCATAGTGTTCAAGTGCTTCGGCTGTTGGGATGATCCCTGGAGTCTTTAAGCCAGGGCATGACAACAACAAATGTTACAGTGAAAGCCAGCTAAATCAAAAACAGGTATCACAAAAAAGAAGGATAATTGACACAAATTTTGGGGCCCTAATTTACCATATTTTTCAAAATATAAGGCTCCATATTTTGAACATTCAGATTTTGTTATTCTATTTTCTTACTATATATTAGTCATATAAGGCGCAGGGGTTTCAGACTTGGGGGAAAAAGTATCGCCTTATAGTCCGTAAAATATGTATTGTAACACTTTTTTAAAAATATCTCAAAATATCAGCTATCACTTGCCACATTTCCAATTCCACTGTAGTGGAAAGCATTGCTCACTCCCATTCCTATCTTTTTTTAAATTTAAATAATACACTTGGGGCAGTGGGTGGATGCCTCGTGCTTCCATACGGGGAGCTGGACGACCCTGCCCCCTCAACCGGTCTCTCCCTGTGGGGATACCGGGGGGTCTTTCGTAAGAATAGTTCCCTCACCTTCTGGAAGTTCTGTGCTTGTAACTTCCTCTTATCTGCCACTCTCTTTGACTCTGCCTTTTCCCTTTGCTTTCTATCATCAACTATCTTTCTGACTTATTGGCCCATTCTCCCGCCCTTTAAAAAAAAATCTTCCAAATAATTGTTCTCCTTTGAGCTCCTCCGAAATCGGAAGGTGTCGGCTGTACGCAGCGGGGAGACCAGTGAAAATTGAAAACCGGACACATATACGTACCTTACCCATTATGGCCATATGGCCTGGGAACGCAGAAGAAGAAGAAGATAGTCACTGATAACTCTTCTTCTTTTTCTTCTTCGATAGCTCTGACCGTTTCCTGTCAATTATGAGTGTAGATGCGTCATGCTGCCGTTACGCGCCTAACTAAGAAATAGTTAGGCCCCAGTAAGTCCGACTTCGGCCGGAGGAGGAAATGTTTTTGAAAGCGTTTCGTGAAAAAAGGCAGGAGAATGGACCGGTGAGGCAGAAAGATAGTAGATGACAGTAAGCAAAAGGAAAAGGCAGAGTCAAAGAGAGTGACAGCTTGGAGGAAGTTACAAGCACAGAACTCCCAGAAGGTGGGGGAACTATTTGTATGAAAGACCCCCCGGTATCCCCACGGGGAGGTGCGCCTTATAATAAGGTGCGCTTTGTGGTAAAAAAAACACACGCTACTTACCGCATTTGACGGACTTTAAGGCCATACTTCTTTTCAAGACTGAGACCTCTGCACTTTATAACAAGAAAAAGCTTTTATATTAAAATCAGAATTTTGTGTGACTGATAACAAGAAAAAGCTTTTATATTAAAATCAGAATTTTGTGTAGAATTGGGGGGCAGGGTTTACCGTATGTTGTTGTTGGCTTATCCTGGCTAAAAGACTCCAGGGATCATGAACACTGTAGTACAAGTGCATCAGCTACAGCTGAGAACATTACGTGACCGTTTTTTGATTACCACGCCATGTGGGCAGCCACAGTCCGACTTCAGAGGAGCTTACCTTACGCCTCATAGTCCGTCAAATACGGTACATGGTTGATAATCATGGATAACTGTACCTTCGCAACGATGTCCTCAGATCGTACAAGCGTCTTCGCCACCTGTGGAACCTGCCCTCGGCCCTGGGCGAACTCTCCGCGCGATTCGAGGTCAGCCGCCTGGTGTCCGCCATCTTGCTGCGGCTGGTTCCCGAGGTCGTCAAGGGCGTTGCCAGGGGCGACGACAACGGGGGAGGCTACAGCAGCGCCCCCACCTCGGCCAGTAGTAGCGATGGGGAGGGAGGGGAGAGGGAGGCGCCGTCAGCGCTGCGTCTGCTGCAGGAGATGATAGGGGAGGTGGTGGTGGACCGCTCTACCAGAGTTCTGGCTGCAAGGTGGGTTTGGTGTTGTTTTTATATAAAAAAATGTAATATAATTTTTTATGGATTGAGTGTTGTGTTTAATGTTTAAGAAACAGTTTTGTTTTGTATTTTCTCCTATCCTTTTTGCTTTTTGTTGTTGGTTTAATCTTTTTTCTTTTACTAGATTTGTAACATGGTTGTTTTATTCATACAATGTCAGATGTTATTGTGTTGGATTTTTGTGCTTGTTTTCAGTGGTTTTTGTCTTTAATTTATATCAGATTTGGTTTGTTGGAGAATTTTAATAACATTTTCTGTTGTTGTTGTCAAAGGTTTAAATATTTGAGAGTGTGTGTTACTGTTATTGTGTGTATAGTATGTGTGTGTGTGTCGGAATGTTGATTTAGAATGTTGTTTACATGTCGTCAAAGTTTCAAATATTTCAGTGTCTGTGCGTTTTTGTGCATGTGTGTGAGAGTGTTGTTTGAGAATGTCGTTTACATTTTGTTGTTAAAGTTTTTAATATTTGTGCGTGTGTTACTGTGTGTGTGTGTCGAATTGTTGCTTCTCATATACATGTTGTTGTTGTTGCCTCATGTTGTTGTTGTGTGTTACTTTGTTCTGCGTCAGATTGCTGCTGGAGAGTTTTGTCCAGCACTGTGGGAGTGAAGAGGTTGACTCCGCTGAAGCTGCGGACGCTTTGAAGCCTGTGGTTCGAATCTTCGAACTGAGGTAGGTTCCATCAGAGCTTATTTTTTTAGATAAATGATGCCCCCGCCCGTGGGGATACCGGGGGGTCTTTCGTACAAATGCTGTATTTTACGGACTATAAGGTGCACCTGATTATAAGGCGCACCCCCCAAATTTTACACAATTCAGATTTTGTTATTATACTGTATTATCAGTCACATTATAAAGCGCAGAGGTCTCAGTCTAGGAAACAAGTATCGCCTTATAGTCCATAGAATATGGTAGTTCCCCCACCTTCTGGAAGTTCTGTGCCTCTTAATCTGTCACTCCATTTGACTCTGCCTTTTCCCTTTGCTTACTGTCATCTACTATCTTTCTTCCTTACTGGTCCATTTTCCTGCCGTTTGTTCTGAAAATTCTTACAAAGATTTTTTCTCCAGCCGAAGACGGACATGCTGGGCCTAGGCGCATAACGGCAGCATGACGCATCTGCGCTCATATGACAGGAAGCTGTCTGAGTGATCGACAAAGAAAAAAGAAAGATAGATTATACTATTGAAAATCCGTTAAGTGCCAGTGTCAAGGTTGATATTTCAAAAGATACCAGAAAGTCTAACTGAAACCTCCTGGAACAAACTTCCTCTCTCCCTCCATCAGCGACCGACCCTCTCTGCTTTCAAATCAAACCTCAAAACCCACCTGTTCCCCCGTCATTGAAGCTAATTCTCTTTCCCTCCTCTCTCTTGCCTTTAGGTCTATTTCTCAAACGTGTGTGTGTGTTATCTTCTTGTTCGTCTTTGTATAGCGTCTTTGTTTGAATGCATTATGAATGTTTAACGTGTGTGTGTACGCTTTGATTTGATTTCTATCAAGATTTAGCACTGTATAAATACTGTATGTTGTTGTTGTTATTCGTCCTACAGAAGTTCAGGGAGTATTGCACGACTAGCACATACTGAAACAATGCGGGAATCAGGAGTTTTGTATCTATTATGGTTTATCCCTTTTTTTTCTTTTCTTTTTTTTTGATTGCAGGATAAACAGATATTGAACCGATTCTTTGAAAGTTGATTGTCGTATAAGAACTTGGTATTAAACATTTTATTCCTTCTTTATACATTTACAAATAACATTCATATATATGTATGATTCAACATTCATGTATAATAAAAAAGATGGAAAAAAAAGAGAAAAAAGTTTGTTTTTCCTTTTTTCTTGTTAATAGCAAATATAAAGAAGTCGTATAATAACTTATTCAGCAAACATGTGAACTTACCCTTTTAAAAAGGAGAGAGAGAGAGAGAGAGACGGACAGAGAGAGAGAGAAATAGACACATTGGTGATTCAAACGAGCAATAATGGGTTTCAGATACCCCGACGCCTTGGACGCGGCAGTGGAGCATGTGATGTCGACGTTCTCCGGGAGGGAGGGGAAGAGGGAGAGGGGTGTAGTGAAGGAGTTTCTGAATGCAGCTGTGCGTTCAGTGCATCACCGTTTAGTACCGGACAGCCAGACCACGCTGGCCCTCAGTTTGAACCACCACCGGGCCGCCGTCAGAGTCACCGCTGTCAAGTATCTGATGGACAACTTGGAGTCTGTGAGTTGGCCAGTGAATGTGTCTGTCTGCATTTGCATGTGAGTTCATTGCATCACTGTTTAGTACCGGACTGTCAAACTACGTTAGACCTGAGTTTGAACCGTCACCGGCCGCTGTCAGAGTCACTGCTGTCCAGTATCTGATGGACAACTTGGAGTCTGTGAGTTGGCCAGTGAATGTGTCTGTCTGCATTTGCATGTGAGTTCATTGCATCACTGTTTAGTACCGGACTGTCAAACTACGTTAGACCTGAGTTTGAACCGTCACCGGGCCGCTGTCAGAGTCACCGCTGTCAAGTATCTGATGGACAACTTGGAGTCTGTGAGTTGGCCAGTTTGTGTGTGTTTGCATGTGCGTTCAGTGCATCACCGTTTAGTACCGGACTGTCAAACTACGTTAGACCTGAGTTTGAACCGTCACCAGCCGCTGTCAGAGTCACCGCTGTCCAGTATCTGATGGACAACCTGGATTCTGTGAGTTGGCCAGTTTGTGTGTGTGTGTCTGTCTGTGTGTTTGCATGTGCGTTCAGTGCATCACCGTCTGGTGCCGGACAGTCGGACCACGCTAGCCCTCAGTTTGAACCACCACCGGGCCGCCGTCAGAGTCACCGCTGTCAAGTATCTGATGGACAACTTGGAGTCTGTGAGTTGGCCAGTTTGTGTGTGTTTGCATGTGCGTTCAGTGCATCACCGTTTAGTACCGGACTGTCAAACTACGTTAGACCTGAGTTTGAACCGTCACCGGGCCGCCGTCAGAGTCACCGCTGTCAAGTATCTGATGGACAACCTCGAGTCTGTGAGTTGGCCAGTTTTTGTGTTTGTGTGTTCGGTGCATAATTTTGTAGTGCTGGACAGCCAGATCATATTGGCTCTCAGTTTGAGTCATCATGAGAGTCGTGGCTGTCCTTCCTTTCATCCTATGTTGACAGTACAAACCTGATTGTTCCTGATTGTGTGTGTGTTCAGATTGAGGACTAAAGAGTCCATCCTTTCATCCCATGCTGACAGTACAAACCTGATTGTTTCTGATGTGTGTGTGTGTTCAGATTGAGGACTAAGGAGTCCATCCTTCATCCCATGCTGACAATACAAACCTGATTGTTTCTGATGTGTGTGTGTTCAGATTGAGGACTAAGGAGTCCATCCTTTCATCCCATGCTGACAGTACAAACCTGATTGTTTCTGATGTGTGTGTGTTCAGATTGAAGACAAAGGAGTCGTTTCTGATGTGTGTGTGTTCAGATTGAGGACAAAGGCTCGGTGAAGGAGTCGTTCCTGTGTCGTCTTCAGGACGACAGCAGTGAGGTGGTCGCCGTGTTGCTGACCAACCCCCGCAAGCTGTGGTCAGTGTTTGACCAGCCGCAGGAACTGACCGCCGCCCTCCTGGACAGACTGAGAGCCACCGACACCACCGCTGAACGGTCAGGGAATGGTTATAATAATAATAATAATAATGCTATGATGTTGGGTGCTTTTCTTCAGGCTGAGTGTGTGCCTGAGTTCAGGTGTTGTTTTTTGTTTTGTTTTTGTTTTTCCGTCCAATGTACTTTTTTTTAATGTTTAGAAATGATAGAGACCTCGTAAAATATCAACAATCCTGGCACCCTAACAATCTAGGGACATGTTTTGCATGCTGGTTCTGATCCCTTGAATTGGAAGAACTACCGGCAGTGAGTGGATGCCTCGTGCCTCCATTCGGGGAGCTGGATGACCCCGTCCTCCATGAGTCTGGAGATATCGGGGTCGTTTGTATAAATAGTTCCCCCACCTTCTGGAAGTTCTGTGCTAGCTGCTTCCTCCAATCTGCCACTCTCTTTGTCTCTGCCTTTTCCTTTGCTTACTGTCATCTACTATTTTCTGACTTATTGGCCCGTTCTCCTGCCTTTTTTCCAAAACTCTTCCAAGCAATTTTCTCCTTTGAGTTCCTCCAAAATCGGAACATGTCGGCTGAATGCAGCGGGGAGACCAGCTTTTTTTCTTTGTCGATTGCTCGAACAGTTTCCTGCCATATGAGCGCTGACGCGTCATGCTGCCGTTATGCGCCTAACTAAGAAATAGGCCCAGCATGTTCGTCTTCGGATGAAAAAAATGTGTGTAAGAATTTCTTGTACAAAGGCAGGAGAATGGATCAGCAAGGCAGAAAGATAGTAGATGACAGTAAGCAAAGGGAAAAGGCAGAGTCAAAGAGAGGTTAGAGGAAGCACCAAACTTCCAGAAGGTGGGGGAACTATTTGTGCTGAAAGACACCCACCCCTCCGATATCCCAAGGTGGACAGACTTGAGGAAGGGGCGGGGTCATCCAGCTCCCCGTATGGAGGCACGAGGCATCCACCCACTGCCCAAGGGAGACCAGTGAAAACTGAAACCTCGCCCATTATGGCGTATGGCCCGGGAGCGAGGAAGAAGAATCGGGAAGAAGAGCGAACGCTGATCGTCCATGAATGGATAACGTAGCAATGCTGTTCTGGGTGTGGTCCGCAGGGTGAAGGAGGTGATGGGGGTGCTCACCCACGCGCCCCAGTCAGGGGGACAACTCCAGGGCAGTGCAGAGTACTGTGCCCTTGTGGGGGCGCTGCTGTCCTGTCTGCTGCTGTGCACGCCCCAACCCCCGCAGCTGGAGCTCGTTGTGGAGATGCTGAGTTCTCCGCTAGCCGCCGCCGACCGTGTTCTGATTCGTCTGAAGAAAGGTAAGCATCAGTAGTTGTAGCGGTACCGGAGTTTACGGACTATGAGGTAGGTAGGTAGATATAGGGCTATTTAGAGGCCTCGCGGCCCTTTTACGCCCGTCTCAGTGAATTTGACTTTTTATTTATTAAAGTTGTTTGCATCTCCTTAAACTAAACTAATCAAACAATTTTTTTAATTTAAAAAAAAATGCAATCCAGAATGTTTTTTTAATAAGGCGATACTTTTCTTTCCCAGACTGAGACCCCTGCGCCTTATAATGTGACTGATAATATAGTAAGGAATTATAATAACAAAA
Source organism: Phymorhynchus buccinoides (assembly GCA_017654935.2). Taxonomy (NCBI): domain Eukaryota; kingdom Metazoa; phylum Mollusca; class Gastropoda; order Neogastropoda; family Raphitomidae; genus Phymorhynchus; species Phymorhynchus buccinoides. Next base: position 1,845,627 of record CM065689.1, read on the forward strand.
TATGAATTTTGTGTCAAATTTGGGGTTGAACAACATCTTCATAAACTTTATTCCCAACACACTTTTCATCATTTTTATTGTCAGAAAATTAAACAAATGTCATGTAGCTTTCTTGGCATTTACCTTCTGGCGGCCATATTGATATGCTTGGCCACTGTCTGCTTTACAAAATGAAAAAACAACAACAAAACGCATCAAAATCAAACAAATGTCAAATGTCTTGTCGTTTTCTTGGCATTTACCTTCTGGCGGCCATATTGATATGCTTGGCCACTGTCTGCTTTACAAAATGAAAAAACAACAACAAAACGCATCAAAATCAAACAAATGTCTTGTCGTTTTCTTGGCATTTACCTTCTGGCGGCCATATTGATATGCTTGGCCACTGTCTGCTTTACAAAATGAAAAAACAACAACAAAACGCATCAAAATCAAACAAATGTCTTGTCGTTTTCTTGGCATTTACCTTCTGGCGGCCATATTGATATGCTTGGCCACTGTCTGCTTTACAAAATGAAAAAAAAACGCATGTCGTTTTCTTGGCATTTACCTTCTGGCAGCCATATTGATATGCTTGGCCACTGTCTGCTTTACAAAATGAAAACAAACCGCATGTCGTTTTCTTGGCATTTACCTTCTGGCGGCCATATTGATATGCTTGGCCACAGTCTGCTTTACAAAATGAAAAAAAAACGCATCAAAATTTCCCGAGAAACAGGTTCAGACCCTTCTCAACTCATGTCAACTAAAAGGAAGGGAAGTAACTCAATAAAAAATAATTTAAGATTTGGGCTACTGAGTAGGTTATTCCTAAGCGCGTCGGAACTCTCTCTCTATATATATTTTTTTTTTAAATTATTTTATTATTACTATGCATTTTCTTTTGTGTGTGTTTTGTTGTTGTTGTTGTTGTTGTATTATTAGTTTTGAGTTAAATTATATTCTACTTTATCTCAATATGTTCGTATGGTAATTTATTTTTCTGTTTAAGTTTGCTAGTTTATTTCTTAAACTATTGATTTATAGTGTTTGTTTGTGTCTTATATATGAGAAAAATGAAATAAAAACGTTAAACAAAAAAACAAACAACAAAACTTGCAAAGGGTTAAAGGGGTTAAACGCTGCTTTGTTTTTCTGCTGTATTTTGCAGACTGGCTGCCGAAGGTGAAGAAACAGCAGAGCAAGTCCGGAGGCGGCGTCACTGAGGAGGAGGACTTGTCAGCGCTGAACATCGCCCTGTTCGATTCACTGGCCGCGGCCCTCGCCTCTCACGACAACCCCCATGCACTGGTGAGATGGCAGCGACGATTCCTTGCATCGCTTTGTCTGTCTGCTTCTCTCCTCCGAAATCGGAATGCGTTGGCTGTACGCAGCGGGGAGACCAGTGAAAACTGAAAACCGGACCTTACCCATTATGGCCATATGGCCAGGGAACGCAGAAGAAGAAGTCTGTCTGTTTGTGTCTTTTTTTCTTTTTGTGCGTTCCCAGGCCATATGGCCATAATGGGTAAGGTACGTATGTGTCTGGTTTTCACTTTTCACTGGTCTCCCCGCTGCGTACAGGCAACGCGTTCCGATTTCGGAGGAGCTCAAAGGAGAAAAATTACTTGGAAGATTTTTTTGGAAAAAAGGGCAGGAGAATGGACCAATAAATCAGAAAGATAGTAGATGATAGAAAGCAAAGGGAAAAGGCAGAGTGAAAGAGAATGGCAGATTAGAGGAAGTTACAAGCACAGAACTTCCAGAAGGTGGGGGAACTATTTGTACGAAAGACCCCCCGTTATTCCCTTGGGGGAGAGAGTCGTGGAGGGGGTGAGGGCGTCCAGCTCCCCGTATAGAGGCACGAGGCATCCACCCACTGACTGTATTTAATTGCTGCTTAATGCAGAGCTGCAGATTGTCAGGGGCCCCAGGGGTAAAATAGTTCCCCCACTTTCTGGAAGTTCTGTGCTTGTAGCTTCCTCTAATCCGTCGCTCTCTTTGACTCTGCCTTTTCCCTTTGCCTGCTGTTGTCTTTCTGCCTCACTGGTTCATTCTCCTGCCTTTTTTTCAGGACACTCTTACAAAGATTTTCTCCATTCGAAGACGGACATGCTGACAGCGTGACGCATCTGCGCTCATAATTGACAGGAAACTGAGCGATCGATGAAGTAGAAGAAAAAAAGAAGACCCCTCATTTGATGCAGCAATGGGCCTTATGGCTTATGACATCTGAAAACAATCCGAAGCTCAGACACAGTATTGGCCCCTTATTTTGGAAACGGTCCTCTCATTTTGTGCAGTCAGGGGTCATATGACCCATGAAGTCTGAAAGCAACCTGAAGCTCAGACGCATTATTGGCCCCTCATTTTGTGTAGTCAGTGTTCATATGACTCATGAAGTCTGAAAACAGCCTGAAGCTCCGTAATAATGGTTAACAGGGTAGCGCAGTAAATAATGGTTAACAGGGTAGCGCAGTAAATAATGGTTAACAGGGTAGCGCAGTAAATAATGGTTAACAGGGTAGCGCAGTAAATAATGGTTAACAGGGTAGCGCAGTAAATAATGGTTAACAGGGTAGCGCAGTAAATAATGGTTAACAGGGTAGCGCAGTAAATAATGGTTAACAGGGTAGCGCAGTAAATAATGGTTAACAGGGTAGCGCAGTAAATAATGGTTAACAGGGTAGCGCAGTAAATAATGGTTAACAGGGTAGCGCAGTAAATAATGGTTAACAGGGTAGCGCAGTAAATAATGGTTAACAGGGTAGCGCAGTAAATAATGGTTAACAGGGTAGCGCAGTAAATGTCGTCGCCCTTTTTTCCTTCTTCCTAGGTTGCTGCCTGTCACTGATGCCCCTGCTTTGGCTTTGGCAGGATAGGACAGTAACCGATGCCCGGATGCCCGACTGCCCGGGGCAGGCGATCATAATGTCGGGCAGGTAGCAAGCTCAACAACCTGCCCCTCGGGCAGTTACAGTTGGAAAAAAAATCTCGCCGAAAAGTTTATTGATCGGCAATGATACCAGACCTGTTTACTCTACTCTTTTCGAGTAGTATTCTACTCAATGTGGACTTCTACTACTCTTCAAAACTGAAAATAATGCTCTTTAATTCTTGATTACTAATCATGTTCAGTTAACATTATTTGATGGTTTAATGAATAAAACTACGCATTTTGCACCCAAACTACTCATTTCAGCTATCCAGACTACTCGAGACTTGTGTAAGGGGTAAACAGGTCTGTGACTTGTGTAGGGGGTAAACAAGTCTGTGATACGATCGTGGAAGTAGAAACCTGCACCTTGTTTTAACAAAAAATTAACTTTCTGTTGTTGATTTCACAATCCGCAGCTGGATGGGTTGTTTTCCTCCATGGACAAGTTGTCTCCCTTGCATCAGAAGTGCCTGGCCTGTCTGCTGCTGGAGGTGACCTTGAGGCTGGGCCAGAGGTCAAAGGTGGTCGCGGCCGGCCGACTGAAGCTGCTGTTTGCTACCATGATGCACTGCTTCCTGCGAGAAAAGGTACCTGGGAAGACTGTTTTTGTTTTGCAAAGTTGTAGTTTAGGCTCCTTTCTTATGTTTACCACTCTCGATCTCAAAGTCTGGTTCTTTCAGTTGCATGAATATTACTCAAGGCTGATCCTAACCCTATCTCTTTTTCGAGAGAATGGCGGAATGTTGCTTCTCAGTGAAAATGTTCCGTGTGAAAAGTTGATGGGGGTACGGGTGTCTAATGTACAAGTTGGATTTTTCCCCTTATTCATTGCTTGTGTTTTGGGTGATTTTGGCTCACTCGTGTTAACGAAGTTAGCACGAAGTGAGTATAGTATGATAGTTGTTCGGTTCTGTGTGTGTGTGTGTTGCGTCCGTGGTCTATTGGCTCACTCGTGTTAACGAAGTTAACATGAAGTGAGTCTATAGTATGATAGTTGTTCGGTTCTGTGTGTGTGTGTTGCGTCCGTGGTCTATTGGCTCACTCGTGTTAACAAAGTTAACATGAAGTGAGTCTATAGTATGATAGTTGTTCGGTTGTGTGCGTGTGTGTTGCGTCCGTGGTCTAATCTCCAAACTTTAACGTTGGCATTTTCTCAGGAAATAGAAGGCATACATTGTTCATACTTTGCACGCATATAGATGTCTATGCAAGCTTTCAAACAATAATTATTTCAATAATTAAATACTTAAAGCAACACTGTAAACAGATAACAAACATGTAACATTTTAGATTAGTGGGTTAGAGAGTATTCTTCTTCTTCTTCTTCGATCGCTCAGACAGTTTCCTGTCATATGAGCATAGATGCGTCATGCTGCCGTTATGCGCCTAACTAAGAAATAGTCAGCATGTCCGACTTCGGCTGAAGAATTTATAGAAAAAAGGCAGGAGAATGGACCAGTGAGATAGAAAGATAGCAGATGACAATAAGCAAAGGGAAAAGGCAGAATCAAAGAGAATGACAGAATTAGAGGAAGTTGCAAGCACAGATCTTCCAGAAGGTGGGGGAACTATTTGTACAAAAGACCCCCCGGGGGAAGAGAGTATTCAACAGGCAACACGAGTTAAGAAACTCATCAACACTGAAAGCCTCGATAGCTCATTGGTAGAGCGTCTGTCTCTCATGCCAATGGTTCCGGGTCCGATTCTCGGCACGGGTAATCTTTTAGTTGTATCCATTAACGATAGTTTCATTTGTACTTTTATTGGCAATTTTGTGCTTTATGCACCCCCTCAATCTTTGATTGTTGTCCCACATGTTCGTGTTCGAGTGAGCCTTGAAGGCTTTGGTGTTTGTGGTTTTTTTTTAGACCTGTACCTTATAAGCTTTTATGCGTAGGTGGAGTTTGTTAGCCTCAGCAGGCTAAAACCGTCTTGGAAAAGGAAAACCGTTTGTAGCCCAGACATCTCCGTTTTCTTTGTCCAATCAGAAGCTGCTGAGCCAGCGACCAATGAAAGGTGCCGCGGAGGAGAGTGACGTCATGACGGAAGTGACGTCACAGCTGTGTAAGAACCGACATCTACCCACTATATGGTGGAACGACACGCTGAACAAGTGGATCGCCTCCCTTCATCTCCCCTCACAGCTGAAAGGTAAAAATGGTGATGGTGGTGATATGTGGGTGTGATACTGATGGTGATGATGATGATGGTGATGATGATGATGATGTAAAAATCAACATCTACACTATATGGTTGAACAAGTGGATCACCTCCCTTCAGATACCTACAGACTTGAAAGTGAAAAATGATCATGATGATAGTGGTGAAATTGATGATGATAATAATGACGGTAGTAAAGATGATGATAATATTGATGGTGATAATAATAATAAACGGACACTTATATAGCGCTGTATCGAGCACATGGCGCTTTACAATCAGCATTGAAACACTCACACGCGCGCAACAGAACCTTACGCACGTACGTGCAGCACGCGAGTGAACGCATTCTTGCACACAGACGTACGCACACAGACCCACACACATTTCATCAAACACACAGAAAACATGGTCACTGAAACGCACACACACTTACACAAACATACAGTTGAACAAACACGCACGCACACACAGACACACACAAACACACACGCGTACTCACATACACAAAACACACACATGCACTAACACTCACATCTAGGCGTGGGTGAAAGTAGTCCAGGCGTGCTCCTGAAGTCAGGATTGACAAAGCTGATAGAGTCTTCAGGATTGGCCATCTTGTCATCCAGATCTATGGTCTAATAAAATCAAACGTTTTGCCAACATTGATGGCAGATTAAAACTAGATGATGCACATGCAATTCTAACACCACCCCCACCCATCCTGTATACACAGACATTGGAAATTATTTGTATCACCACTTGGAAGAATCAGAGAAATGTGTCTTTCAGGACAAAGAGTTCCTCCGCCTTCTGGAAATTCTGTGCTTGTAATCTAATCTGTCACTCTCTTTATGACTCTGCCTTTTCCCTTTGCTTACTATCTTTCTGCCTTACTGGTCCATTCTCCTGCCTTTGTTCTAGAAACTCTTACAAAGATTTTCTCCAGCCGGAGACGGACACGCCGGGCCTATTTCTTAGTTAGGCGCATAACGGCAGCATGACGCATCAGCGCTCATATGACAGGAAACTGTCTGAGCGTCCGGCAAAGAGAGCAAGTCACTTCATGCACCCTCCTCCGAAGTTGGAGTGTGGCTGCCCATGTGGCGGGGTAATCAAAAACGGTCACTCACGTAATGTTCTTATCTCTAGCTGGTGCATTTGTACCATAGTGTTCGAGTAACTCGGCTGTTGGGATGATCCCTGGAGTCTTTTATCCAGGGTACGAGAACAACAACTTCACGCACCCTTTCATTTTCAGACGCTGAATTCTGGCATGAGGTGTCGCCTGATTCGGCGGCGGGCCAATGGCTGCGTGCTGTTGTCATGACGACCGACATGCTCCTTCACCTGAAGAACGACCTTGGAGAGGTGGTTCAAGGTCACTTGTCAGCTCTGGAGAAGGTGAATATGGCTTGTTGTTTGGGTGGGGGGTGGGTGTGAAGGCTGGTGTGTTGGAGGTTTGTGCGCCAAAAGGTACTGTCATTCTTCCAGGGTGAGATCCAGGAGGTACCTGTGGGTTTCAGGTGTTTTAATGGTTGATACCTGTGGGTTTCAGGTGTTTTAATGGATGCTACCTGTGGGTTTCATGTGTTTTAATGGTTGATACCTGTGGGTTTCAGGTGTTTTAATGGTTGATACCAGTGGGTTTCAGGTGTTTTAATGGTTGATACCTGTGGGTTTCAGGTGTTTTAATGGTTGATACCTGTGGGTTTCAGGTGTTTCAATGGTTTATACCAGTGGGTTTCAGGTGTTTTAATGGTTGATACCAGTGGGTTTCAGGTGTTTTAATGGTTGATACCTGTGGGTTTCAGGTGTTTCAATGGTTGATACCTGTGGGTTTCAGGTGTTTTAATGGTTGATACCAGTGGGTTTCAGGTGTTTTAATGGTTGATACCTGTGGGTTTCAGGTGTTTCAATGGTTGATACCAGTGGGTTTCAGGTGTTTTAATGGTTGATGCTGTGGATTTCAGGTGTTTTAATGGTTGATACCTGTGGATTTCAGGTGTTTTAATGGTTGATGCCTGTGGATTTCAGGTGTTTTAATGGTTGATACCAGTGGGTTTCAGGTGTTTTAATAGTTGATACCTGTGGGTTTCAGGTGTTTGAGAAGAGGGTGTACTTCCTTCGCTACCTGTGCCTGTTGTGGGGAGGGGAGAGAGGCGGGGTGGACCTGAGGGACAAAAGTCTGGCGCTGACGGAGACATTCCTGGCTGGGCTGTCTGACGAGGAGGTCAGGTCTGATGCCCCCCAGTGTGCCGTGCCAGGTGAGTCAGTGGGGATGTCCTGCGTCTGTCTGTCTGTGTGTCTGACGAGGAGGTCAGGTCTGATGCCCCCCAGTATGCCGTGCCAGGTGAGGTGGGTGTCCTGCGTCTGTCTGTCTGTGAGTGTGTGTGTGTGTGATGAGGTCTTGTCTGATGCCCCCCAGTGTGCCGTGCCAGGTGAGCCAGTGGGGATGTCCTGCGTCTGTCTGTCTGTGTGTGTGTGATGAGGAGGTCAGGTCTGATGCCCCCCAGTGTGCCGTGCCAGGTGAGCCAGTGGGTGTGTCCTGCGTCTGTCTGTCTGTGAGTGTGTGTGTGTGTGATGAGGTCAGGTCTGATGCCCCCCAGTATGCCGTGCCAGGTGAGTCAGTGGGTGTGCTCTGCCTGTCTATCTATCTGTCTGTCTGTCTGTGTGTGTGTGTGTGTGTCTGACGAGGAGGTCTGATGCCCCCCAGTATGCCGTGCCAGGTGAGTCAGTGGGTGTGTTCTGCCTGTCTGTCTATCTATCTGTCTGTCTGTGTGTGTGTGTGTGTGTGTGTGTGTCTGACGAGGAGGTCTGATGCCCCCCAGTATGCCGTGCCAGGTGAGTCAGTGGGTGTGTTCTGCCTGTCTGTCTGTCTGTCTGTCTGTGTGTGTGTGTGTCTGACGAGGAGGTCTGATGCCCCCCAGTATGCCGTGCCAGGTGAGTCAGTGGGTGTGTTCTGCCTGTCTGTCTATCTGTCTGTCTGTCTGTGTGTGTGTGTGTGTGTGTGTCTGACGAGGAGGTCTGATGCCCCCCAGTATGCCGTGCCAGGTGAGTCAGTGGGTGTGTTCTGCCTGTCTGTCTGTCTGTCTGTCTGTCTGTGTGTGTGTGTCTGACGAGGAGGTCTGATGCCCCCCAGTATGCCGTGCCAGGTGAGTCAGTGGGTGTGCTCTGCCTGTCTATCTATCTGTCTGTCTGTCTGTGTGTTATGTGCAAAGGTTATTTTTGTGTCTGTGTGTGTTGTTTGAAACTGAAGTTAACTCTGCCTCTGACGGTTTTTTGGGTGTTTTTTTAAAACTCTAAACAGTTAAAGGGTTTGTGTCAATGTCTATGTGTGTGTGTACATACAAATGTTTGTGCATAATAAAAGTTGCAAAAGGAATCCAATACTCAGTGTTTGTTAGCCCAATGTGCAATTTGGCTACTTTTCTAGTTGCTCTAGTCAAATAGGCCATTTGCCGCGTGCCGGCGACCTTCAATTTCACTGAGTTGAATTTAGAGAGTTGAACGAGAGAGGTCAGTGTAACTCGGGTAGAACGAGCTCGGGCAAATTAGTAGTCTGGTATAGTGAACGAACACTCGTGGCAAACGCCCTGTTGCACGTAGTGATATTCATGCTTTGTGCTTCAGTCAGAGAATAGCGTCGATGGACAATGGATGTTTCTTCTTCCATTAAGTATCCACAATCAACAGTTTGATTTTTTTATACTGTTATAGTTGAGGTCCGAAGGTCATACCAAAAATAAATCCCTATTCTACAAATGACCCAGCCAGCCGAGACCTGTTCAATATGATGCTGAATCGGCAGGAACCCTAAGCTATAACAAAAAAGTCTTTACTGCAATTTGATGGAAGACTGGAATGTCCCCAGAGAGGGGGCGGACACAGCCTCCTCAGGTAGAGTGTTCCAGTCTCGGATGGTCTGCGGGAAGAAGGAACTTCTCCAGTATTCAGTGCGGCAGCGGATGGCAGATCAGTGCTGACTGTGGCCTCTTCTTTGACGCGTCGGTGCTGAATTTAGTCCAGTGTTGCTGACTTGAACATGGCTATTCAGGATCTTGTACATCATTGCCAGACTGGCATTCTCCCTGCTGTGTTCAAGTGTGGGCCACCCTAACTGTGCTATCATGATGTGTGAAGTAAGATATGTAAGAAATGAATAGGGCCAACAGAATCTTGTACATCATTGCCAGTGTGGCATTCTCCCTGCTGTGTTCGAGTGTGGGCCACCCTAACTGTGCTATCATGATGTGTGAAGTAAGATATGTAAGAAATGAATAGGGCCAACAGGATCTTGTACATCATTGCCAGTGTGGCATTCTCCCTGCTGTGTTCGAGTGTGGGCCACCCTAACTGTGCTATCATGATGTGTGAAGTAAGTTATGTAAGAAATGAATAGGGCCAACAGGATCTTGTACATCATTGCCAGTGTGGCATTCTCCCTGCTGTGTTCGAGTGTGGGCCACCCTAACTGTGCTATCATGATGTGTGAAGTAAGTTATGTAAGAAATGAATAGGGCCAACAGGATCTTGTACATCATTGCCAGTGTGGCATTCTCCCTGCTGTGTTCAAGTGTGGGCCACCCTAACTGTGCTATCATGATGTGTGAAGTAAGTTATGTAAGAAATGAATAGGGCCAACAGGATCTTGTACATCATTGCCAGTGTGGCATTCTCCCTGCTGTGTTCAAGTGTGGGCCACCCTAACTGTGCTATCATGATGTGTGAAGTAAGATATGTAAGAAATGAATAGGGCCAACAGGATCTTGTACATCATTGCCAGTGTGGCATTCTCCCTGCTGTGTTCGAGTGTGGGCCACCCTAACTGTGCTATCATGATGTGTGAAGTAAGTTATGTAAGAAATGAATAGGGCCAACAGGATCTTGTACATCATTGCCAGTGTGGCATTCTCCCTGCTGTGTTCGAGTGTGGGCCACCCTAACTGTGCTATCATGATGTGTGAAGTAAGTTATGTAAGAAATGAATAGGGCCAACAGGATCTTGTACATCATTGCCAGTGTGGCATTCTCCCTGCTGTGAGAGTGTGGGTCACCCTATCTCTTCTATCATGATGTGTGAAGTAAGTTATGTAAGAAATTTAGGGCGAACAGGATCTTGTACATCATTGCCAGTGTGGCATTCTCCCTGCTGTGTTCGAGTGTGGGCCACCCTAACTGTGCAAATTGATGTGTGAAGTAAGTTATGTAAGAAATGAATAGGGCCAACAGGATCTTGTACATCATTGCCAAGTGGCATTCTCCCTGCTGTGTTCGAGTGTGGGCCACCCTAACTGTGCTATCATGATGTGTGAAGTAAGATATGTAAGAAATGAATAGGGCCAACAGGATCTTGTACATCATTGCGAGTGTGGCATTCTCCCTGCTGTGTTCGAGTGTGGGCCACCCTAACTGTGCTATCATGATGTGTGAAGTAAGATATGTAAGAAATGAATAGGGCCAACAGGATCTTGTACATCATTGCCAGCCTGGCATTCTCCCTGCTGTGTTCAAGTGTGGGCCACCCTAACTGTGCTATCATGATGTGTGAAGTAAGTTATGTAAGAAATGAATAGGGCCAACAGGATCTTGTACATCATTGCGAGTGTGGCATTCTCCCTGCTGTGTTCGAGTGTGGGCCACCCTAACTGTGCTATCATGATGTGTGAAGTAAGTTATGTAAGAAATGAATAGGGCGAACAGGATCTTGTACATCATTGCCAGCCTGGCATTCTCCCTGCTGTGTTCGAGTGTGGGCCACCCTAACTGTGCTATCATGATGTGTGAAGTAAGTTATGTAAGAAATGAATAGGGCGAACAGGATCTTGTACATCATTGCCAGCCTGGCATTCTCCCTGCTGTGTTCAAGTGTGGGCCACCCTAACTGTGCTATCATGATGTGTGAAGTAAGTTATGTAAGAAATGAATAGGGCGAACAGGATCTTGTCAGCATAGAGACAACATGAGAGACGTGAGTCGAAAGACATCTCTTCACATGAGGAATGGAAAACTCGATGATTTGACTCTTTTCAGGGCAAAGATCATCTTTTTTTGTTCACCTAGCGTGGCCATCAGTGTGTTGATCTTTGCAAATTGGAGTTTCACAGCTTTGTTGGATGATGCAGCTTGTCTTTATCAACTGGTAAGTCCAACACGTCGAAGTTGACCAATTTTGACCGACGTCTCTATGGTTTGCGCACAGCGATATGTCAGTGTTCTCTTGCCCTTAGGGGAGTTTAGCTTGTTTCTGAATGAGAAGTCTTCTGGCATTGGAAGAGTTTGGTTCGGGAACTATTACCCCCCAAAAAATATACAGTGAAAATCGCTTAAGTCAAAATTGGATGGTCTGAAATTTTATTTTGAGATAGCCAATAGATGAGTTCTTCTTCTCCCTTTAATGCCCACAATCAACAGACTGATTTTTTGGCACTTTGGGTTGAGGTCTGAAGTGGTCGGTCACAATCCTACTCTGTGATTTTGAAGGGGATGACTCACTACAGGGGAATTTAATGAGAGCCGACAGTTGCCTGGAACGCGTCCAGAGATGGGGCGTTCACCGCCCTCTCTGACAGTCTGTTCCAGTCCCCGATGGTCCTGGGGAAAAACGAGCTCCGTCGGTATTCTGTCCTGCACACGAGTTAAAAAGAACTTTTTATCATAAAGATTATTCAACTGGGACCAGAAAACTATTGTGGGTTATCCAGTGTTTTTGAGTTATCAGGAATCCACTGTATTGTCGTTGCAGTGATCCCATGCCTGTTGGAGCTGTGCACCAGCCAATCAGAATCGGTGCGGAGCAGGGCCCTGAGCGTGGTGTCGACGCTGGCGCATAAATTAACGGGACACGGCGCAGCCACAGTGTTGACTCCTGTGTTGGACATGGTGACTCACTACAGGGCAGAGATCACTGCTGATGCTACCTACCTGGCCACAGTGAGTGATGGTGATGATGATGATGATGATGATGACAGGGCAGAGATGATGCTGATGATGAGTGATGATGATGATGATGATGATGATGATGGTGACTCACTACAGGGCAGAGATCGCTGCCGATGCTACCTACCTGTCCACAGTGAGTGATGGTGGTGATGATGGTGATGATGACTCACTACAGGGCAGAGATCACTGCTGATGTTACCTACCTGGCCACAGTGAGTGATGATGATGATGATGATGGTGGTGATGATGATGGTGACTCACTACAGGGCAGAGATCACTGCTGATGCTACCTACCTGGCCACAGTGAGTGATGGTGATGATGATGATGATAATGGTGGTGGTGATGATGATGGTGGTGGTGGTGATGATGGTGATGATGATGGTGACTCACTACAGGGCAGAGATCGCTGCTGATGCTACCTACCTGGCCACAGTGAGTGATGATGATGATGATGGTGGTGGTGATGATGATGATGATGATGATGATGATGATGACATGGTGATGATGATGATGATGACTCACTACAGGGCAGAGATCGCTGCTGATGCTACCTACCTGGCCACAGTGAGTGATGATGATGATGGATTCATGTACTGCGTTGTTCAGGCTTTGAGCAGCCAAGGACAGTAAAAGGTGATGATGATGATGGATTTGACAATGATGATTATGATGGCGATGATGATGTCAGATGATGATGATTATAATTTCATGCATGTATTTGTCCAGGCTCTGAGCTACCTGAAGTCCTGGGCAGCAGGCGGAAAAGCCGTGCCATGGATGCCCTGAGTGAGCTGTTGAGCGTAGTGGAGAGACCCTCCACCCCTGTCTGTGTGGCCTCAGCCCTCCTTCAGGCCCTCTCTGCCATTGACGCTATGGTGAGTGATGTGTGAGCTGTTGAGGGTAGTGGAGCGACCCTGCACCCCTGTCTGTGTGGCCTCAGCCCTCCTTCAGGCCCTCTCTGCCATTGACGCTATGGTGAGTGATGTGTGAGCTGTTGAGCGTAGTGGAGAGACCCTCCACCCCTGTCTGTGTGGCCTCAGCCCTCCTTCAGGCCCTCTCTGCCATTGACGCTATGGTGAGTGATGTGTGAGCTGTTGAGGGTAGTGGAGCGACCCTGCACCCCTGTCTGTGTGGCCTCAGCCCTCCTTCAGGCCCTCTCTGCCATTGACGCTATGGTGAGTGATGTGTCAACTGTTGAGCGTAGTGGACAACCCCTTCACCCCTGTCTGTGTGGCCTCAGCCTCCTCTCTGCCATTGACGCTATGGTGAGTGATGTGTCAACTGTTGAGTGGAGAACCCCCCCACCCCTGTCTGTGTGGCCTCAGGCCTCCTCTCTGCCATTGACGCTATGGTGAGTGATGTGTCAACTGTTGAGTGGAGAATGATGGCACCCCTGTCTGTGTGGCCTCAGGCCTCCTCTCTACCATTGACGCTATGGTGAGTGATGTGTCAACTGTTGAGTGGAGAACCCCTAACCCCTGTCTGTGTGGCCTCAGCCTCCTCTCTGCCATTGACGCTATGGTGAGTGATGTGTCAACTGTAGTGGAGAACCCCCCCACCCCTGTCTGTGTGGCCTCAGGCCTCCTCTCTGCCATTGACGCTATGGTGAGTGATGTGTCAACTGTTGAGGGTAGTGGAGAACCCCTGCACCCCTGTCTGTGTGGCCTCAGGCCTCCTCAGGCCCTCTCTGCCATTGACGCTATGGTGAGTGATGTGTCAACTGTTTAGTGGAGAACCCCTTCACCCCTGTCTGTGTGGCCTCCGGCCTCCTCTCTACCATTGACGCTATGGTGAGTGATGTGTCAACTGTTGAGTGGAGAACCCCCCCACCCCTGTCTGTGTGGCCTCAGGCCTCCTCTCTGCCATTGACGCTATGGTGAGTGATGTGTCAACTGTTGAGTGGAGAACCCCCCTACCCCTGTCTGTGTGGCCTCAGGCCTCCTCTCTGCCATTGACGCTATGGTGAGTGATGTGTCAACTGTTGAGTGGAGAACCCCCCTACCCCTGTCTGTGTGGCCTCAGGCCTCCTCTCTGCCATTGACGCTATGGTGAGTGATGTGTCAACTGTTGAGTGGAGAACCCCCCCACCCCTGTCTGTGTGGCCTCAGGCCTCCTCTCTGCCATTGACGCTATGGTGAGTGATGTGTCAACTGTTGAGTGGAGAACCCCCCCCCACCCCTGTCTGTGTGGCCTCATTATCCTTGTCTCTCTCTCTCTCTCCGTCCTTCTTCCGTTTTCTTGTTTTTCCTCCTCCTTTTTATCTCTCTCTCACTTCTCCCGTCAAGCACTGTTGAACTGTATACTTTGTATTTATAATGTTGTTACTTTTGTCATAATTCTTTATTTGTTTTCCACGATTTGTTTCAATTCAATATTCCCCCTTCTTGCCACAGGGCTGAGTGTAAAAAAAATATGCTTATCTCATTGCCCTGTGTAAATAAAATGTTATTTCTCTCTCAGGACGCACTGACCCCCCTCCTTCCCTTGCTGGCTCGGCTGTTGGAGCAGGACAGTCTGACCAGTGGTCAGGGGCAGATCATCGGCCGTCTGTTGGTCCGCTACACACCCACGGTGGCCGCCGACCTTGACCCTGACAGGCTGGCGCTGCAGCTGCTGACGGAGGCCATCAGAAAACCGTTGGTGATCGGCGGCGACGACGATGGAGCGTCTGTACAGCTGCTGGCTGTCAAACAGGTGGGTACATCTCCCATCATTTTTGTTACGAATCAAAATCCGTTTCTTCTTCGTTCACTCTGACAGTTTCCTGTCATATGAGCATAGATGCGTCATGCTGCCGTTATGCGTCTAACTAAGAAATAGTTAGGCCCAGCATGTCCGACATCGGCTGAAGAAATCTTTGTAAGAATTTATAGAAAAAAAGGCAGGAGAATGGGCCAGTGAGATAGAAAGATAGCAGATGACTGTAAGCAAAGGGAAAAGGCAGAGTCAAAGAGAATGACAGAATTGGAGGGAAGTTACAAGCCAGAACTTCCAGAAGGTGGGGGAACTATTTGTACAAAAGACGCCCCGGTGTCCACACGGAGGTGGGGGGGTGGGGGGAATCCGTTTAACGTCCTCCGGTCTGAAACAGACACATATGGGACAATAATAGATATACAGATGGTGGGAACGATCCTGGAGGCAATGCCGGGAGGCAGTGCATCTCCAGGAAAGTCCCGAATTTTTAACGATACAGATCATGGTTTTTGTTACAGTGGAACCTCTCTTATAAGACCTTCAAAAATCATCCAAAATGAGGTCTTATAAGGGAGGTAATTTGGATACTTACAAAGAAGGGCAATGTCTCCGAGAAGTAGGTCTTCTGTGGGAGGGAGTCTTATAATGGGAGGTCTTATAAGGGAGGTTCCACTGTATCAGTATGTTGTTGTTTTGTTGACGTACCCTGGCTGAAAGACTCCAGGGATCATCCCAACAGCCCGGAAGCGCTTGAACACTATGGTACAAATGCATCAGCTGGGGATTGAGGACATTACGTGTGTGAGACCGTTTTTTATACTCCGCCATGAGGGCAGCCACACTCCGTCTTCGGGGGATTTAGGAAGACGGATGATGTTATGCTAGGAGCTTGTCATGGCTAAAGACAATCCCCGCATAACTATGCATAGCATAGCAGCATTTTGATGTAGCCTTGGTGTTCTAGCCTATGTCATTTGGCCTGACACAGGGGGCCAGCCACATGTCCACTAAAATCGCACGACTGTGCGATATGATTCGATCACGTGATCTCAAAGAACAAATGTGATTGGCGCATCGAGATCACGTGATCGAATCGTATGGTACAGTCGTGCGGTTTTAGTGGACGTGTGGCTGGCCCTTAAAGTTAAACCACGGCGGTTCAATGAGATGAAGATGATGCGACTTGACCTCTATTCTCTCTGTCGTTCTTCTTTGCATTGTTCAGATCAGCAAGCAGTTCTTCAGTTGTCTCCCCTGCCTGGAGTCTCAGCGGTGCGTGGCGGGGGCGCTGCTAGACGTGGTGCAGAACACGACAGACGCTGCCCTGTCCTCGGAGATCAGAAGGGTCTTCAAACATGTGCGTGCACCCCGTTGCTCAATGCTCTTTTATGCTGCATTTTTTACTAGCCTTTATTAAAGACCCACCAGATCACGTGTCAAAGTCACGGGTTTCACGTGTTTTCCCTCTTATAGCTGGTAAGAGATCTTGTTTTGACCAGGCTTGACTCCCATACAAATGCCCCCAAATTGAAAACGAATCATTTTAAAGAGAAGCCTCAATTTGAAGTTGGGGCCATTTGTATGTGGGTCACAGCTACCCAGAAAAAAAAACCAAGGGACTTAATCGTGGTGGGTCAGTGTGTGTCTAAGCCCTGTCACTGCCAGAGGCAAGCAGAGAAATTATCGATTTTCTTGTTATAATATTTGAGAGACCTCAATCTCTAGAGATATGTCTTTCCTGACTTGTCTAATCCCAAAACCATCATTCCAGGGCTATGACATCAACAGTTATGACATCATCAATGACATCACACAGCCCTTGGTAGACAGGACTGGGCAGGGAAGGGGTTAACTCTTCTAGTACCACGGGCAAATTGTATTCGCCCACTACATCACTCCTCACTCCCACCCAATGCAAAGACATTCACTGCCAAGCACCCTGCCATGTGTTTGTCTACTTTCAGAGCTTATGTGAATGATCTTTCCGTTAAAGCAGTGCATACGCACTCGAAAAAAATAGTTACCTTCGTCTTGTCGGTTGAGATGCAACGGACAACCAAGAACGTCAAAAAATATATGGCGCTAGAAGAGTTAAACCCTTTTTTGCTGGAGAAGAATTGAGAAATTATCTTTTATTATTAGAAAATTGAAAAGGGACCTGACTAAGTCTGACCAAAATGGTCTAGAGATTTACCTTTCCTGACTTGTCTACAACAAAAACCAGCATTCCAGGACAGTGACATCAAACGTTGTGACTTCATCAATGACATTGTATACCCGAAGGAGATTTTGGGCAAGCAGGGAAGGGGTTACAGTTTGTTTGTTTGTTTGTTTTCAACAGTTTTCTTGTTTAGGTATTCAAATACACACATTTTCAATCTTTGGTATTAGGTACTTTATAGTCACAGAGGCGTCTGTGAAATTCGGGTTGCTCCCACCTGGAGAGCGCGTCACAGCCAGAGGCGCGCCACCCAATGTTGGTGGTTTTTTTGCATGCGATTTTTGTGTGACTGATGAGGAAGGAAAGGGGGTGGTGGTAAATTTTGACCAAATGACAACTTTTTTCGTTGCCACTGGGATTAACATGTGCTAAGTGCATGGGCACACGGGACCTCGGTTTATCGTCTCATCCGAAAGACTCCACGTTCAGACTGTAAGGCCTAGTGCAGAGTGAGAGAAAAAATCCCCTGTACCCAGGTTCGAACTCGGATTTACTTGACACGAGGCGAACGCGCTACCTCTGTGCCACTGTGACTACCAAATACCAAATATCTCTGTGGACAGACATACTATAACAAAAAAATTAAAAGTCGTTAACAGTTTACAATAAAATTTGGTCAATGCTGAGGATCTCACTGAAAGATGTCTGTTAGATTTATGTGATTGCAATATTGCATACTGTCCAGAAAAAGAAACGCATACTTTTGAAATTCTTCGCTTTGGGTGTCAAACTGCGGTGAGAATGTAACCAAACAAAAATAAAAATGAACATTTGATTGACAATTATAATATTGAAACAAAAGGAATTGTCGCATAAAATATGTCAAATCAAATTTGTTGGAACGTAATGAAATTTGAAATAAATGTTCTTAAAAAACAAAGTATGCGTTTCTTTTTTGGACGGTATAGTTGATGACTTGTGACGATGCTGTTCTTGTAGGTGTCTCTGCCGGCTGACCTCCTGACCCTGGAGCTGACCCCTGTTTTGCATAATGCGGCCACCTGTGTCAGAGAGGTCAAAAGAATGCGAAGGTCAGAGTAGGTGTCTGTGTGAGTGTTTGTGTGTGTGTGTGTGTGTGTGTGTGTCTGTCTGTCTGTCTGTGTGTGTGTCTTTCTTTTAACGTCTTTCCACTTCTCGTGATAATAGACGGATGTGTGTCTGTGTGTGTGTCTGTCTCTGTGTGTGTGTGTGTGTGTGTGTGTCTGTCTCTGTGTGTGTCTGTCTGTGTGTGTGTGTGTGTGTGTCTGTGTGTGTGTGTGTCTGTGTGTGTGTGTGTGTGTGTGTGTGTGTGTGTGTTTGTCTGTTAATGTTTAGTGTAGTGTTGCCTCCTTGGTCAGAAATTGAAATAATACGTGTTAGTTATATGTGTGTGTGTTTCCTGGGTCTTTGTAGTGGGTTAGGGTGAGTTTGTGTGTGTGTTGGATATGCGTTTGTTTGTGTGTGCTTCTCGATGTGAAATCAAAGATGTATGTGTGTGTGTGTATGTGCAATTCATTTGCATATACTATATGTGTTTATAGGATATGTACATGCATGTGTGTGTACATGTACCTAGTCCTGTACACATATAATTTATATGTGAATTCTCATGCGTGTGAATGGAATGAAATGCTAACTTCAGAGTTGTTGTTCTTTGCGTTTGCCTAGAGTTTCTCCATAGTTATTGTTCTTTCAAATCATTCTTATTGTTCTTAGAGAGTCTCAAAGGGTTGTAATTTCTTCTTCATTTTTCTGTGACCATATGGCCATAATGGGTGAGGTACGCATGTGTCCGGTTTTCAGTTTTCACCGGTCTTCCCGCTGCATTCAGCCGAAACATTCCGATTTTGGAGGAGCTCAAATGAGAAAATTTTGGAAGAGTTTTTGGTGAAAAAAGGCAGGAGAATGGACCAGTAAGGCAGAAAATAGTACCATATTTTTCGGACTATAAGGCGATACTATTTTCCCGGACTGAGACCCCTGCGCCTTATAATGTGACTGAAAAATTAGTAAGAAAATATAATAACAGAATCTGAATTTTGTGTAAAATTTGGGGGGTACGCCTTATAGTCCGAAAAATATAGTAGATGACAGAAAGCAAAGGGAAAAGGCAGAGTCAAAGAGAGTGACAGATTAGAGGGAGTTACAAGCACACAACTTCCAGAAGCTGGGGGAACTATTTTTACGAGAGACCCCCCCGGTATCCCTACGGGGAGAGACTCATGGAGGGGGCGGGGTCGTCATATTTATGGGGAGAGACTCGTGGAAGGCGAGGGTCGTCCAGCTCCCCGAATGGAGGCACGAGGCATCCACACACTGCCGGAGGGTGAAAGTAAAAAGCATGTGGCGTGATCGATGAAAGGTGACTGTGTGGTTGCAGAGAGGAGACATCGGAGGAGAAGGGGTCGACTTTCAGCAGTGCTGTGTGGATGAGAACCATGGCTGTTCTGGAGATCCTGCAGAACAAGAAGAAAATCCCACACAGCAGTAAGCTGGTGCCTTGCTGCTTCCAGATCCTAGCCAAGTGAGTCAGCAGTCATCATCGTCATCATCATTGTCATCATCATCGTTATTATTATCATCATCATCATCATCATCATCATTGTCATCTTTTTTAATAGATCCTGCAGAACAAGAAGAAAATCCCACACAGCAGTAAAGTGGTGCCTTGCTGCTTCCAGATCCTAGCCAAGTGAGTCAGCAGTCATCATCGTCATCATCATCATCATCATCATCATCATCATTGTCATCATCATCGTTATCATCATCATTATTGTTATCATTATCATCATCATCATCATTTTAATAGATCCTGCAGAACAAGAAGAAAATCCCACACAGCAGTAAGCGGGTGCCTTGCTGCTTCCAGATCCTAGCCAAGTATGTCGATCATGTGCCCCCCACCCCCCCTCACCCTGTGCCCCCGCCACCACCCCCCAAAAAAAAATTGAGTAGGTGCTGCACTTGCGGTGACCTGCCCTCCAGGGCAGAGCAGCCCGAATTTCACAGAAATAAGACTGTGTGACTAGAATATACCAAATACCATCACCATCATCATCATTTTTATTTCATAGACATTCTGCCGAATTACCCCTCCACATGGACAGCCACACTCCGACTTGGGGGGAGTCAGAATGGTGATGTGGTGACGGGTCACATCATTTCTGATGCTTTCTTGGTGTCCAGGGTGCTGGAGGTAGAGGATGCGGATGAGGGGGACACTTAATGTCCCTTTTGTGGTGAGGGGTCATGTATGTTTTCTTGGTGTCCAGGGTGCTGGAGGTAGAGGGTGTGGATGAGGGGGACACTTAATGTCCCTTTTGTGGTGAGGGGTCGTGTATGTTTTCTTGGTGTCCAGGGTGCTGGAGGTAGAGGGTGCGGATGAGGGGGACACTTAATGTCCCTTTTGTGGTGAGGGGTCATGTATGTTTTCTTGGTGTCCAGGGTGCTGGAGGTAGAGGGTGCGGATGAGGGGGACACTTAATGTCCCTTTTGTGGTGAGGGGTCATGTATGTTTTCTTGGTGTCCAGGGTGCTGGAGGTAGAGGGTGCGGATGAGGGGGACACTTAATGTCCCTTTTGTGGTGAGGGGTCATGTATGTTTTCTTGGTGTCCAGGGTGCTGGAGGTAGAGGGTGCGGATGAGGGGGACACTTAATGTCCCTTTTGTGGTGAGGGGTCATGTATGTTTTCTTGGTGTCCAGGGTGCTGGAGGTAGAGGATGCGGATGAGGGGGACACTTAATGTCCCTTTTGTGGTGAGGGGTCCTGTATGTTTTCTTGGTGTCCAGGGTGCTGGAGGTAGAGGATGCGGATGAGGGGGACACTTAATGTCCCTTTTGTGGTGAGGGGTCATGTATGTTTTCTTGGTGTCCAGGGTGCTGGAGGTAGAGGATGCGGATGAGGGGGAGTACCTGAAACAGCTGACCCTAGGGGTCATCCATCGCCTGTGCAGTAAGCTGTCACCTGAGGCAGGTGAGAATAATACATAGCAATGCATACAGGTGAGAATAATACATAGCAATACATACAGGTGAGAACAATATATATCTCATTTAGTAAACTGTCACCCGAGGCAGGTGAGAACAGCTTGGTGCAAAACTTGATTGTGTGTGTTGTGTGTGTGTGCGCATATGTGTGTGTCTGTGTCTATGTGTGTGCGTCTGTGTGTGTGTGCAGTGTCCATGACGAAGCGATCTCTCTACTCTGTGTGCGCGCGTGTGTGTGTGTGTGTTCAAGAAGACGAAAGGGACTCATTTTTTCTAAACCAGAAATTAATGGTGCTTTGCCTTATGGCACTTTTTGTTGTTTTGGTATCAACATTGAACCTAGACTACAATATGGCTTTCATGGATCACCAAAGCCCATACGTGTATCTGGTACATGCACACACCGACAGTCTTTATTGAGCATCCATGCACACACTGACATCACCAAAGCCCATGCATGTATCTGGTACATGCACACACCGACAGTCTTTATTGAGCATCCATGCACACCTCACTGACATCACCAAAGCCCATGCATGTATCTGGTACATGCACACACCGACAGTCTTTATTGAGCATCCATGCACACCTCACTGACATCACCAAAGCCCATACATGTATCTGGTACATGCACACACCGACAGTCTTTATTGAGCATCCATGCACACACTGACATCACCAAAGCCCATACGTGTATCTGGTACATGCACACACCGACAGTCTTTATTGAGCATCCATGCACACACTGACATCACCAAAGCCCATGCATGTATCTGGTACATGCACACACCGACAGTCTTTATTGAGCATCCATGCACACACTGACATCACCAAAGCCCATACGTGTATCTGGTACATGCACACACCGACAGTCTTTATTGAGCATCCATGCACACCTCACTGACATGAAAAATGGGGGAGGGTTTCTTTCTCAAAGTCTTTCTGTCATCCAGCTTTACCAAGAGTTTCTTTATGCAATGAACAAGCATAAGATCTTTCAATAGTTCATTTTCCTGTTCAGTGTCAATTTTGATGCACTTCTCTGATGCTCAGAGCTGCCATGTGAAGCACTGCATTTCAGAACAGTGCATTATCAAAGATAACAAAATGCTCATGCTACGCAGTTTTTCTCTCGAAAAAGCATGTTTAAAAATTATAAGTAGAGATTCACCTCCAAATATCTAGACCCCCCCTAAAAGTCTGGTGATCTATTTCTAGCGCTGATTCCGGTCCCTTGATTTTGTCGTTAGAGTAGGGAATGTTCGCAAATAAAAAGGGGAATAGTCTCATGGTATGTGTGAATGACCTCGCTTGACAGAGTCTGTCAAACAGGAAGTGACGCTCGCTTAATTAGCCCATTGCAGTCACCTCGGGTTGCTCAGTTTGAGTTTCTCGCACCGATCTGTTCTCTATCAAGCCATCTGGGTCAATCTCAATGTTTATTTTCTTTGCGAGTTTCGATATTCTGCAAGTTCGGTCAGTTTGAGCCTTCTTGTGACCACCCCTCTTTCTCTCAGAAATGTTTGCAAGTTGCTAGTTTCAACCTTCAACCCCATAGTTGCTATGGTTTGACCGACTCGGTCGAGGTAAACAACTGTAATTTTCACGAAGTTCTCTCCCCCTCGTTTTTTTCTGAAAATCGTCTAATGATGGTGTTGTTTCTCTTTGCAGGTGAGATAGAGGGCAAGGACTTGAACTTGGAGTGTCTGGTGCGCTGCATTCGGTCCTCCAGCAGTCCCCAGACACATCAACACGCTCTGCTGGTGCTGAGTGTGGCGGCCAAGATAGCACCCGTATGTATACTGCCTGTGTGTGTGTGTGTGTATGTCACTGTGTGTGTGGATTATGTGACTGTGTGTGTGTGTGTGTGTGTGTGTTTCTCTGTGTGTGTGTGTGTGTGTGTATGTCACTGTGTGTGTGGATTATGTGACTGTGTGTGTGTGTGTGTGTGTGTTTTTCTTTGTTTCTCTGTGTGTGTGTGTGTGTCACTGTGTGTGTGTGTGCGTGTGTTTCTTTGGTTTCTCTGTGTGTGTGTGTGTCACTGTGTGTGTGTCACTGTGTGTGTGTGTGTGCGTGTGTTTCTTTGGTTTCTCTGTGTGTGTGTGTGTCACTGTGTGTGTGTCACTGTGTGTGTGTGTGCGTGTGTTTCTTTGGTTTCTCTGTGTCTCTGTGTGTGTGTGTGTCACTGTGTGTGTGGATTATGTGACTGTGTGTGTGTGTGCGTGTGTTTCTTTGGTTTCTCTGTGTGTGTGTCTGTGTGTGTCACTGTGTGTGTGTGTGCGCGTGTGTGTCACTGTGTGTGTGTGTATAATGTATATGTGTCACTGTGTTGTGTTTGTGTGTGGTGTGTGTGTCACTGTGTGTGTGTGTGTCACTGTGTGTTTGTGTGTGCGCGTGCATGCTCTCAACAAAAGTTTTGTTGATTGTGAATATTCCTGGTTTTGACCTAATTGTCTTCTAAAGATGGCAACCCACCCCCACTCCCCCCAGCTCAACAACTGTTTTAGGAAATCAAGTTTTAGGTTTCAGGATTTTGGTTTTCAAGATTGTTCATTTAATGTTTTGGAACCTCCCCCCACTAGCACCCCTGCAAATTAATGTTGAAAGTCTTAAGACAGTGTTGCTCTCTTCTGCGGGAGACTGTGTGATAATTATGATGATCATTGCTATTTTCGGGAAGAATTGCTTGTTGATATTCACATTTATGAGAGCCGGCATTGTCATTGTTGCTATCATCATTACTATCATCTTCATCATTGCTATTATCATTGTTATCATCTTCATCATCTTCGTCTTTGCTATTATTATCATCTTCATCATTGCTATTATGATCATCATCATTACTATTATCATCATCACTATCATCTTCATCATCTATCATCTTCATCATCACTATCATCTTCATCATTATTATCATTATCATCTTCATCACTATCATCATCATTCATCATTGCTATCATCATCATCATCTTCATCATCATTATCATATTATCATCATCATCATTATCATCATCATCCTCTTCACCATGCTATTATCACTCACTATCATCTTCATCATATCATCATGCTATTCATCATCATCTATCATCTTCATCATTGCTATTATCATCATCATCATCTTCATCATTGCTATTATCATCGTCCATCATCTTCCTATTATCATCATCTTCATCATTACTATTATCATCATCATCATCTTCATCATTGCTATTATCATCACTATCATCTTCATCATTGCTATTATCATCACTATCATCTTCATCATTGCTATTATCATCACTATCATCTTCATCATTGCTATTATCATTTCCATCATCTTCATCATTGCTATTATCATCACATCACCATCATCTTCATCATTGCTATTATCATTCATCATCATCATTGCTATCCATCATCATCTTTCATGCTATTATCATCTATTCTTCATCATTGCTATTATCCATCATCTTCATCATTATCATCACATTACCATCACTTCATCATCGTTATTATCATCATTACTATCATCATCATTATCATTATCGTCATTGCAGGAGCAGTTGCTTCACTCCATGATCCATGTTCACATTCATGGGGGCCCACATCCTGCATCAGGACGACAGTTACAGTGTGCATTATTGTCATCATCGTTATCATCATCGTTATGATCATCATTATCATCATCATCGCTACCATCATCATCATCGTTATCATCATCGTTACCATCATCTTCATCTGTCATTGCAGGAGCAGTTGCTTCACTCCATGATGTCCATGTTCACCTTCATGGGGGCACACATCCTGCATCAGGACGACAGTTACAGTGTACATTATTGTCATCATCGTTATCATCATCATTGTCATTGCAGGAGCAGTTGCTTCACTCCATGATGTCCATGTTCACCTTCATGGGGGCACACATCCTGCGTCAGGACGACAGTTACAGCTTCATTGTTCATCACTATCATCATCGTTATCATCATCGTCGTTGTCATTGCAGGAGCAGTTGCTTCACTCCATGATGTCCATGTTCACCTTCATGGGGGCACACATCCTTCGGCAGGATGACAGTTACAGCTTCCAGGTCATCACGCGCATCCTGGAGACCGTCTTTCCCGCCCTGGTCATGGTGAGATGTGTGCATTTTGTCGTCCCCCTCCCCTTTCCCCGTTTGTTTCCTGGCCTTACATTTTCCGCAACACACCGCTAGAATACTAGCAACGCCCGAGTTCACCGCTGTTAGTATTTTAGCAGCGGGCAAAATGCCTCTGAGCCTGACAGTGGTGTGGCTGCTTTCAACTCATTCGGTTAAACACACAATAACGAATTGGGTTTCGATGCTTTTTTCCCAGACTGAGACCCCTGCGCCTTATAATATGACGAATAATATAGTAAGAAAATATAACAACAAAATCTGAATTTTGTGTCATATTTATGGGTTGCGCCTTATACTAAGGTGCGCATTATAGTCCGACAAATACGGTTATGAAAACTTAATGCAGTGTTTTCTGAGGCTCGTGTAGGGACGATTTTTAACTTTTTTTTACATTACAGACTGAAAAAGAAGTGCCAAACAGAAGTGCCAAAAAGAAGTGCCAAGCATAAGTGAAGCGAAGGCTGGAAGAGTGACAAACAGAAATAACTCGGAAAATATTGTTTCGATTCCGAAAACATGGATTCAGACATTGCTTAGAATGTTTTGTTCAGCGAATACTGGGAATTAGGCACTCTCTGGCGTTCCCCAGTTCCGACTATGCTCTGCTGAATTCATCCGTTATGAGTTACCCTATGTTTCGGATCATTAGGCGCTGCTGTGTATAAGGCGAATAGGGCAATTTTCAAGACAAATCTGAAAAAGTTAAAGTAAAAGGCGCCCTCGTTTATAAGGCGATGCACACGTCGCAAAAGAAAGTCGAAGTTTGAAGCCTGTACACGTCCTGTGAACGCGTCGCTTACCGACCGCCATTATTGCTGTCATAAACGAGAGTTGGCTCCCTTCTCAAATAATCGAACTTCCGTTTTTGCGACTTCCAGTTGTTGCGTTTGGATTTTTCTTCGCAAAAACTGGTGGAATTATGGCATTTTAAGTTCTACAACGATGCTTTTTACATCCAATGAAGGGTTATGGCATCTGTTGGACGGTATCTCGGATGATAATAGGGATTTTACCACTTTCGATGTTTAGACTCACAGTAGACTGTACTGAGCACAGCAATCGTTGCCTCTCTTCTCACGATTTTGTTCACTAATAGGGCGCCCTCGTTTATTAGGCACATAGGTCGAAATTGAATTAAAAAAATATTGCCTTATAGTCCGAAAGTTGCGGTAATGCTGTAGTTTTATTGTTTGTTCTCCCCCCAGGCGTGCGGCCAGAGGCAGCAGGAGGAATGCACGGTGGAGGACATGGTGACGCTGATCCTGCGCGTCTTCGTGGACACCTACCCCTACGTCCCTGCCCACCGCCGGCTCACCGTCTTCACCACGCTGCTCAGGGTGGTGGGGGTGGGGCAGTACCTTTGGCGCGTCCTGCTGGTCTTTGTGGAAGGCGTGGCTACCACCACTGCAGGAGCTAAAGTTTCCTCGGGGGGGGTTGTTGCTGTGGTGCCGCCTCCCCTGGAGTCTGCCCCGGATCAGGAGGGGAAGGTGAGAGTGTGCAACGGGGTGCGTAGCATTGTGCCCCTGTCTCTATGTGTCCCCAATTTTGTCTCTATGTGTCCCCGTCTCTGTGTCCTCGTCTTATATCTCTCTGTCTCTTTGTTTATTCTAACCCTAACTCTTACACTGACCGTAACCTATGACCCTATCTGTAACCTTCACCCTGACCCTAAATCTGTGGGGACATATAGAGATGTGGACACATAGAGAAGGGGACATATGGTTCAAGGACTGGAGGGGGGGGGATGGGTGTTAGATGCTCTTCAGGGGTTGTGGTGGAATCTGGCCCCAAACAAGAGAAGGTAAAGAGTGTGACAGTTACAGTCGAAACTTTAAGTTGTTAAACGTTTTTTGTTCTTGGTTTATATTTTCATATTTTCTGAAAGGGGGGATGGTAAAGGGAGGTAGGGGTGAGGTTTTTTAAGGTTTTTTTCTCCCTGTTTTGCTCGTGTTTATCAGTCCACAAATGAACCGGCAAACGGCAGTGACATGTCTGTGTCATGTAAACATTGGACGTTTTATTTTTCAGGCGCGAGCCATCGACCAGGTTCACGTTGACTTCCTGGTGGACTTAGTCTTGGAGTTCTCCCCCCTGCTCTGCCTGCAGATGGCGCAGCGTGCGCTGCTCTACCTGGCGCAACTCCCCCATGAGAAAACAGGTCCCTGGACAATTTGTTTTTGTTGTTGCTTGGTTTTGGTTTGTTTGATGATGTTATGTCACATGGGGTCCCTCTTTTCACCAATGCTTCCTTCCACAAAATGGAATATTATTTCAGTGAAGAATTTGGCAGACAAATAATATTGTCTATGGATTGATAGTTTCATTGGCTCTGGTCTGAGCGATCAACAAACTGCAACGAACATTCAGCCTGGCCAACCAGCTGCAGCAATGTTTTTCTTGAAAAGGGAAATAATGATAATAATAATAATAATACATAGTATTTATATAGCGCCTTTCTTTAGAATTAAACTCGAGGCGCTCACATTCACTGATTCACACGCAATTGGGCTAACATACACATTCGTTCGATCATCATCTAATTAATGTGAAAAGTTAGAGAGAGAAAGCTCTTTGAAACGAGTGAGTTTTCATTTGGGTTTTGAAAACGGGAAGTGCTGAATTGACATCCGTTTTCAGGGGAGACAAACAATTCATATTTTTTATCCGTGTTTCTTTCAGGGGAGACAAAGCAGCAGCAGAAGGCTCGCCGCCAGTCGTTGTCGGTGTTTGACGCCAGTCGCGAGGAGTGTGAGATTTTCAGCCTGGCGTACCACAGCACGCGTCACTTGCACCGCTTCAGACACGCCACTGCCCTGGTTCTGCACAGCATACTGGCTTCCCCCAAGTTTGTGGCCATGGTGAGAGATGGTGACATGCACAAACACACATGCATGCACACACACACACATGCACACACACACACACTGGTTCTACACAGCATGCTGGCTTCCTCCAAGTTTGTGGCCTTGGTGAGAGATGGTAGCACACACACACATATGCACATGCATGCACATACTTGCACAAACACACGCACATGCACAGACAGACACACACAAGCGCATGAGCACACAAAACATGAACGCACATTCGCACACACACACACAAGCACGCTACTGCCTTGGTTCTACATCACATACTGGCTCCACCAAATTTGTGGCCATGGTGAGGGAGAGTCTTTTCTCATTGCAGCAGACCCCCCCCCCCCCTACCCCACCCCCTCTCCTCTCCTCCGAATGTTCAATTTCCTACTCTGTCCCCCTCTTCTGTCAGACCCTGTTAACTCTAACATGTCACTCACAGAAGGTGACAGTATCCTCCTTTTAACCCACGAAAACCACACCAAAGAACCCACATCATTCATGCAAGCTTTAAAACATCCACTGATAGAAAGAAAGATTGACAACTCATTTAAGTTGGGTTTTTTTGGTGTGCTTCGAATGAAGAATGCGTACAGTTCTGATGATGCAAGTTGTCTGTTGATATACCCTGGCTAAAAGACTCCAGGGATCATTCCAACAGCCGAAGCAATTGAACACTATGGTACAAATGCATCAGCTAGGGATGAGAACATTATGTGTGTGACTGTTTTTGATTACCCCGCCATATGGGCAGCCACACTCCGTCTTCAGGGGAAGAATGATGCAAGTACTCTTAGTATAACACACTTCGCGGAAACTTAGAAGATTTTTCATTGATGTAGAAAGGTCGTTAATCCTATAGTTTTTTGTTGTTGCCCGTTTTTTAGATTAATGCCAGCGAATGGTGTAAGCTTTTCAAAGCAAAGAATAAAATAGTGAGGCCAAGAGAGGAGATAACAAAATTGAACAAAGGGTGAATACTCTCTTTCTAATTAACTCCCCTCCACCAAAGTTCATTACGATACCAACCATCTAGCAGTGCGTGGGTCAGAACCAAAATGAGACAAACAAAGCATCATTCTCAAAAAAGAATGTGCCAAGTTCGCCTTTATGACCCTCCACCCACACAGTACACATCAACAATGGTGGAGAGGACGACATACAAACAAATCATCATCTATCCAAGAGTGGCATAGCCTTCTAGCCTCGAATATGTTGCACATAAACAACACACAACACAGAGCTAGATGGTTGGTATCGTAATCAACTTTGGTGGAGGGGAGTTAATTAGAAAGAGAGTATTCACCCTTTGTTCATTTTCAATCCAAAATTGGCCATGATGGTGATGAGAACGTTGGCTGCTCTGCTGCAGATGTCTGAGGCCTTGGAGGAGGAGACGCTGTCTTCGCTGAAGGACTTGATGGAGACTCTGCTGACCTACATGGGGGATGTCAGCACTGCCGTTCAGAGGTTCGCCTCATCACCGGCGCAGGCCCCCTACTGGAAAGGACTGATGACGAAGTGCACCACGCTGCTGGATACCGTGAGTGGTTTGTCTGTCTGTCTGTCTGTCAGCACAGCTGTTCAGAGGTTCGCCTCATCACCGGCGCAGGCCCCCTACTGGAAAGGACTGATGACGAAGTGCACCACGCTGCTGGATACCGTGAGTGGTTTGTCTGCCTGTCTGTCTGTCTGTCTGTCTGTCAGCACAGCTGTTCAGAGGTTCACCTCATCACCGACGCAGGCCCCCTACTGGAAAGGACTGATGACGAAGTGCACCACGCTGCTGGATACCGTGAGTGGTTTGTCTGTCTGTCTGTCTGTCTGTCAGCACAGCTGTTCAGAGGTTCACCTCATCACCGACGCAGGCCCCCTACTGGAAAGGACTGATGACGAAGTGCACCACGCTGCTGGATACCGTGAGTGGTTTGTCTGTCTGTCTGTCTGTCTGTCTGTCTGTCAGCACAGCTGTTCAGAGGTTCGCCTCATCACCGGCGCAGGCCCCCTACTGGAAAGGACTGATGACGAAGTGCACCACGCTGCTGGATACTGTGAGTGGTTTGTCTGTCTGTCTGTCTGTCAGCACAGCTGTTCAGAGGTTCGCCTCATCACCGGCGCAGGCCCCATACTGGAAAGGACTGATGACGAAGTGCACCACGCTGCTGGATACCGTGAGTGGTTTGTCTGCCTGTCTGTCTGTCTGTCTGCCTGTCTGTCTGTCTGTCTGTCTGTCAGCACAGCTGTTCAGAGGTTCACCTCATCACCGACGCAGGCCCCCTACTGGAAAGGACTGATGACCAAATGCGTCACGCTGCTGGATACCGTGAGTGGTTTGTCTGTCTGTCTGTCTGTCTGTCTGGTTTTTTCCTTGTGTTTTCAGTAGCTGTGTTAGCTCTCTCCGTTCCTAACAGCTGTACAACAATTTATGGCCAGGAATTTAGTGCAGGGTTCATTCTTGCCACAGGACATCATAGGTCATTTGACCGGTTGGAAGAAAAATCAATAGGTCATTTTCCCAAAACAATAGGTCACAGATTTACTGTGGTACATTACCATGTTCATGAAGGTTAGCAAACAGATGTGGCCTTTCCCCATGGTTGAAGGTTTTCATCAGATTTTTTTTAAATTTCTCTTCCTCACCCCCCACACCTCTCCCCACCCCTCCCCACCACACACACACACAGACGCACACACACACACACACACACACACAGTGTAAAATGTACCTTGCCATTTCACAGTTTAATGTAAAAAAAAAGTCAAAGGAAACTAATATTCCTGCTCACAATTTAACCCTATGATCCTGCTTTTTTTTTTAATGTAATCTCATTCTCATTCATAGTGTTTATGCACAGTGAACACACAGGCAAACACATGTGCATAACCCCTGGAATAGGCTGACTACAGAGAGAGAGAGAGAGAGAGGGGGGGGGGGAGACAAACAGATCGAGATATGGACAGAGAGACAGGCAGACAGACACACAAGCGTACATACACATTTCCATATTAATGCAGTAAACTTATGTTTTTGAGATGATGCCATTCACATATCTAAAAGAACGGCTTGATGCTGCTGCTTTTCCCTCTGTCGAACTTGCAAAAATGTTCTATTTACCGTCAGGGCTCCCAGGGACCCCCATTTGGGGGTCTATGAAGCACTAAAATTCTACAGGACCCTCTAAAAGAATGTGCAGGGGGTCCCAGGGATGCACTAGAAACATTCTTTTTAGCATTCGTTATGCCACTGGGACCCTCTATCCCGCCTCTAG
Organism: Phymorhynchus buccinoides; assembly: GCA_017654935.2. Lineage (NCBI taxonomy): Eukaryota > Metazoa > Mollusca > Gastropoda > Neogastropoda > Raphitomidae > Phymorhynchus > Phymorhynchus buccinoides. The sequence continues at coordinate 1,876,795 of CM065689.1, forward strand.
GACCCTCTGTACTGTAAGCGAAGGAGTCCATGGGACCTCTTGTTTTGCGGGATGATTGGGAGCCCTGTACCGTTCAGATTTGGTCAACGAAGAAATCAGACCTAACGTGAACAAGCATTCAGATGTAAACAAAGATCGTTTTGGAATGACCGGACATGTGTCTGCTTTAGAAAGGAAAACCCCGGATGGTCAGAAACAAGACTGACAACCAGGAAAACCAAAGCAAACAGACTGACCGCTGTGACACAAAGCGAAAATCGAGTTCGGAGTTTTGATGTGGAAAAGTTGGGGTGGCTTGACCTAATCCAACGATCCTACAAGTTGCAGACGATGTCTGAGCGAGTCCGAAACTAGCAAACATATTCTTCTGCCCCTTTCCTACTCGTGGCTTCTTTTTGGGAGGCATGGCTGGTTTTAAACACGAATTGTTGTCAAAAGGCCGAGAAACGATCAGAACGATCTTGCTTAGCACTAGAAGACTAGGTCACGCTGGAACTTTATTTGGTCTTCAAAAAGTTGGATCGGAAAAGCTTTACTGAATGTGCAATGCTGCCATTTCTTCGTTTCGGCGTTCGTTTCACCAGATACAACTTTTTAGTTCTGTTTATGGTCCAAGGCCGCGAAATAACTCAAGTTTAGCAGACGACAGAATCCTTGAAGTTGTTGACTGCTTTGATGAAAAATCAATCGGTCAGATGACCGCCTGCATGCTAAAACTATCGGTCAAAATCGAAGGTTTATGCGTCAATGACCGACGCCAAGAATGAACCCTGTTAGTGGCTGTTGAAACCATTTCACCGCCAGCCATTTTTATGCCAACATTTTTTAAATTAAGCTCACTTTGATAGAGAAAAGATTGTATCTGCAACATTGGGGATTCCTTTGTGATACAGTGGAACTGACCTTGGAAAATCAGCCACTTTAATAGAGGGGTCTTATAAAGGAGGGGTCTTTATAGGGAGGTGGACTTTCAGTAGTCCAGATATGAGGGGGGAAAGAAATCGGTGACACATTTTTTTGGGTCACCTCTTAGAGGGAGTCTAATAGGGAAGGTCTTAATAGGGAGGTTCTGCTGTATGTATAGAATAAGGCCTTTCCTTACCTTCCTGACTTAATAACAAATGGTCGTTGGATAACAGACCCTAATTTGATGTTTGTCAGTGACATGGATGTTAAATCAGTGTGGAACGCCCTTCCATCTGAGGTTGTATCATTACCCTCAGTGGAAGGATTCAAATCCTGAGTATAGAAGCCCCCTCCCCCCTCACCTCCCATCCCCTCTCCCCTGTCTCCCCCAAATCCCCATGATCCAGCCCCCCCCCTTGAGCGATACGTTAAGTTCACACATAGTTTGTAATGTGTTATATAGGAGTACTGTCAGAGTCCCTTGAACCATATGACATGTTCACATGTTCTGTTGTTGTGTTTCCCAGTTGGTGTGCCTGTTGCCCCAGGACCATTTCCTGGTGGTGGTCAGACAGCTCATGGACAGTGGTCTGCCGGTGATAGGAGTACTGTCAGAGTCCCTTGAACCATATGTTGTGTTCACATGTGTCGTTGTGTTTCCAGTTGGTGTGCCTGTTGCCCCAGGACCATTTCCTGGCGGTGGTCAGACAGCTCATGGACAGCGGTCTGCCGGTGGTGCAGAGGAAAGCGCTGGAACTTCTGGCCTCACGGCTGCGACTCTACAAAGAAACTGGAGTCACCACACAACAGGTAGTCAAAGTCAAAAATACTTCATGCTCTCGTTAACTCATTCAAGTCGTTCCACCCATATATGGCCGGAATTAATATAAAGCTGTCAATTTGATGAATTTGTTTCAAGGGAAGTAAATCTGTGTGCACACCACTTTTTGGTCACTTCTAAACTCGTTTCGCTCCCTTAGACCACACTTTTGCCTCTTACTATGCATTTGTAGTGGTTTGAAGTGGGGAAAGTAATTGCTGTAGGGAGTTTTGCTATATATACATGTCTGATCTACCACTTCCCTATGTCTAAACCTGAAGTCAAAACCTGTAATCTTCTTTCATTTCTCTTTTTGTTTATGTATGTTTTGTTTGTGTGCATGGCTGGAGTGATTTGTGAGATTTTTTAATAATTCAAAATCGTTACGATGCGAATGAGTTGAGATAAATTACAATGTGGTCTTCTCATGCGAGCACAGTACAGTCAACAAAACACATCATTTCAGTTCGTTTAGAATTAAACCAAGATGAAGAAACAGGAACTGACAGCGGACCACACATTACAAAATGTTGGTATACAACGAATACTGATTGCTGACAAATATGCAGCTACACCTAATCCATGTGTTCCCCCTCAATTACATACAAAAATCCTCCAAAGTCGGAGTGTGGCTGCCCATGTGGCGGGGTAATCAAAAACGGCCACACTCGTAATGTTCTCATCCCTAGCTGTTGCATTTGTACCATAGTGTTCAAGTGCTTCAGCTGTTGGGATGATCTCTGGAGTCTTTAAGCCCGGGTACGACAGGACTCCCAGGGACCCCCATTTGGGGGTCTATGAAGCACTAAAATTCTAAAGGACCCTCTAAAAGAATGTGCAGGGGGTCTCAGGGATGCATTAGAAAAAGTATTTTTAGCATTCGCAATGCCACTGGGACCCTCTATTCCGCCTCTAGTACCCTCTATACTGTAAGTGAAGGAGTCCTTGGGACCCCTTGTTTTGCGGGACGATTGGGAGCCCTGGTACGACAACAAACGACATGCACCAGAGTCAGTTTTATCAGTGACTATAAGCCCAGTAGGCTGTTACTGTTGACTATAAGCCCAGTAGGCTGTTACTGTTGACTATAAGCCCAGTAGGCTGTTACTGTTGACTATAAGCCCAGTAGGCTGTTACTGTTGACTATGAGCCCAGTAGGCTGTTACTGTTGACTATAAGCCCAGTAGGCTGTTACTGTTGACTATAAGCCCAGTAGGCTGTTACTGTTGACTATGAGCCCAGTAGGCTGTTACTGTTGACTATGAGCCCACTAGGCTGTTACTGTTGACTATAAGCCCAGTAGGCTGTTACTGTTGACTATAAGCCCAGTAGGCTGTTACTGTTGACTATAAGCCCAGTAGGCTGTTACTGTTGACTATAAGCCCAGTAGGCTGTTACTGTTGACTATGAGCCCAGTAGGCTGTTACTGTTGACTATGAGCCCAGTAGGCTGTTACTGTTGACTATGAGCCCACTAGGCTGTTACTGTTGACTATGAGCCCAGTAGGCTGTTACTGTTGACTATAAGCCCAGTAGGCTGTTACTGTTGACTATAAGCCCAGTAGGCTGTTAACTGTTGACTATAAGCCCAGTAGGCTGTTACTGTTGACTATAAGCCCACTAGGCTGTTACTGTTGACTATAAGCCCACTAGGCTGTTACTGTTGACTATAAGCCCACTAGGCTGTTACTGTTGACTATAAGCCCACTAGGCTGTTACTGTTGACTATAAGCCCAGTAGGCTGTTACTGTTGACTATAAGCCCACTAGGCTGTTACTGTTGACTATAAGCCCAGTAGGCTGTTACTGTTGACTATAAGCCCAGTAGGCTGTTACTGTTGACTATAAGCCCAGTAGGCTGTTACTGTTGACTATGAGCCCAGTAGGCTGTTACTGTTGACTATGAGCCCAGTAGGCTGTTACTGTTGACTATAAGCCCAGTAGGCTGTTACTGTTGACTATAAGCCCACTAGGCTGTTACTGTTGACTATAAGCCCAGTAGGCTGTTACTGTTGACTATGAGCCCAGTAGGCTGTTACTGTTGACTATGAGCCCACTAGGCTGTTACTGTTGACTATGAGCCCAGTAGGCTGTTACTGTTGACTATAAGCCCAGTAGGCTGTTACTGTTGACTATAAGCCCAGTAGGCTGTTACTGTTGACTATAAGCCCAGTAGGCTGTTACTGTTGACTATGAGCCCAGTAGGCTGTTACTGTTGACTATGAGCCCACTAGGCTGTTACTGTTGACTATGAGCCCAGTAGGCTGTTACTGTTGACTATGAGCCCAGTAGGCTGTTACTGTTGACTATAAGCCCACTAGGCTGTTACTGTTGACTATGAGCCCAGTAGGCTGTTACTGTTGACTATAAGCCCACTAGGCTGTTGCTGTTGACTATAAGCCCACTAGGCTGTTACTGTTGACTATAAGCCCAGTAGGCTGTTACTGTTGACTATAAGCCCACTAGGCTGTTACTGTTGACTATAAGCCCAGTAGGCTGTTACTGTTGACTATGAGCCCACTAGGCTGTTACTGTTGACTATAAGCCCACTAGGCTGTTACTGTTGACTATAAGCCCACTAGGCTGTTACTGTTGACTATAAGCCCAGTAGGCTGTTACTGTTGACTATAAGCCCAGTAGGCTGTTACTGTTGACTATAAGCCCAGTAGGCTGTTACTGTTGACTATAAGCCCAGTAGGCTGTTACTGTTGACTATAAGCCCAGTAGGCTGTTACTGTTGACTATAAGCCCAGTAGGCTGTTACTGTTGACTATAAGCCCAGTAGGCTGTTACTGTTGACTATAAGCCCAGTAGGCTGTTACTGTTGACTATAAGCCCAGTAGGCTGTTACTGTTGACTATAAGCCCAGTAGGCTGTTACTGTTGACTATAAGCCCAGTAGGCTGTTACTGTTGACTATAAGCCCACTAGGCTGTTACTGTTGACTATAAGCCCACTAGGCTGTTACTGTTGACTATAAGCCCAGTAGGCTGTTACTGTTGACTATAAGCCCAGTAGGCTGTTACTGTTGACTATAAGCCCACTAGGCTGTTACTGTTGACTATAAGCCCAGTAGGCTGTTACTGTTGACTATAAGCCCACTAGGCTGTTACTGTTGACTATAAGCCCACTAGGCTGTTACTGTTGACTATAAGCCCACTAGGCTGTTACTGTTGACTATAAGCCCACTAGGCTGTTACTGTTGACTATAAGCCCACTAGGCTGTTACTGTTGACTATAAGCCCACTAGGCTGTTACTGTTGACTATAAGCCCACTAGGCTGTTACTGTTGACTATAAGCCCAGTAGGCTGTTACTGTTGACTATAAGCCCAGTAGGCTGTTACTGTTGACTATAAGCCCAGTAGGCTGTTACTGTTGACTATAAGCCCACTAGGCTGTTACTGTTGACTATAAGCCCACTAGGCTGTTACTGTTGACTATAAGCCCACTAGGCTGTTACTGTTGACTATAAGCCCACTAGGCTGTTACTGTTGACTATAAGCCCACTAGGCTGTTACTGTTGACTATAAGCCCAGTAGGCTGTTACTGTTGACTATAAGCCCAGTAGGCTGTTACTGTTGACTATAAGCCCAGTAGGCTGTTACTGTTGACTATAAGCCCAGTAGGCTGTTACTGTTGACTATAAGCCCACTAGGCTGTTACTGTTGACTATAAGCCCACTAGGCTGTTACTGTTGACTATAAGCCCAGTAGGCTGTTACTGTTGACTATAAGCCCAGTAGGCTGTTACTGTTGACTATAAGCCCACTAGGCTGTTACTGTTGACTATAAGCCCACTAGGCTGTTACTGTTGACTATAAGCCCACTAGGCTGTTACTGTTGACTATAAGCCTACTAGGCTGTTACTGTTGACTATAAGCCCACTAGGCTGTTACTGTTGACTATAAGCCCACTAGGCTGTTACTGTTGACTATGAGCCTACTAGGCTGTTACTGTTGACTATAAGCCCACTAGGCTGTTACTGTTGACTATAAGCCCACTAGGCTGTTACTGTTGACTATAAGCCCACTAGGCTGTTACTGTTGACTATAAGCCCACTAGGCTGTTACTGTTGACTATAAGCCCAGTAGGCTGTTACTGTTGACTATAAGCCCAGTAGGCTGTTACTGTTGACTATAAGCCCACTAGGCTGTTACTGTTGACTATAAGCCCAGTAGGCTGTTACTGTTGACTATAAGCCCACTAGGCTGTTACTGTTGACTATAAGCCCAGTAGGCTGTTACTGTTGACTATAAGCCCACTAGGCTGTTGCTGTTGACTATAAGCCCACTAGGCTGTTGCTGTTGACTATAAGCCCACTAGGCTGTTACTGTTGACTATAAGCCCAGTAGGCTGTTACTGTTGACTATAAGCCCACTAGGCTGTTACTGTTGACTATAAGCCCACTAGGCTGTTACTGTTGACTATAAGCCCACTAGGCTGTTACTGTTGACTATAAGCCCACTAGGCTGTTACTGTTGACTATAAGCCCACTAGGCTGTTACTGTTGACTATAAGCCCACTAGGCTGTTACTGTTGACTATAAGCCCACTAGGCTGTTACTGTTGACTATAAGCCCAGTAGGCTGTTACTGTTGACTATAAGCCCACTAGGCTGTTACTGTTGACTATAAGCCCAGTAGGCTGTTACTGTTGACTATAAGCCCACTAGGCTGTTACTGTTGACTATAAGCCCACTAGGCTGTTACTGTTGACTATAAGCCCAGTAGGCTGTTACTGTTGACTATAAGCCCACTAGGCTGTTACTGTTGACTATAAGCCCAGTAGGCTGTTACTGTTGACTATGAGCCCACTAGGCTGTTACTGTTGACTATAAGCCTACTAGGCTGTTACTGTTGACTATAAGCCCACTAGGCTGTTACTGTTGACTATAAGCCCACTAGGCTGTTACTGTTGACTATGAGCCTACTAGGCTGTTACTGTTGACTATAAGCCCAGTAGGCTGTTACTGTTGACTATAAGCCCAGTAGGCTGTTGCTGTTGACTATAAGCCCACTAGGCTGTTACTGTTGACTATAAGCCCAGTAGGCTGTTGCTGTTGACTATAAGCCCACTAGGCTGTTGCTGTTGACTATAAGCCCAGTAGGCTGTTGCTGTTGACTATAAGCCCAGTAGGCTGTTGCTGTTGACTATAAGCCCACTAGGCTGTTGCTGTTGACTATAAGCCCACTAGGCTGTTGCTGTTGACTATAAGCCCAGTAGGCTGTTACTGTTGACTATAAGCCCACTAGGCTGTTACTGTTGACTATAAGCCTACTAGGCTGTTACTGTTGACTATAAGCCCACTAGGCTGTTACTGTTGACTATAAGCCCACTAGGCTGTTACTGTTGACTATAAGCCCACTAGGCTGTTACTGTTGACTATAAGCCCACTAGGCTGTTACTGTTGACTATAAGCCCAGTAGGCTGTTACTGTTGACTATAAGCCCACTAGGCTGTTACTGTTGACTATAAGCCCACTAGGCTGTTACTGTTGACTATAAGCCCACTAGGCTGTTACTGTTGACTATAAGCCCACTAGGCTGTTACTGTTGACTATAAGCCCAGTAGGCTGTTACTGTTGACTATAAGCCCACTAGGCTGTTACTGTTGACTATAAGCCCAGTAGGCTGTTACTGTTGACTATAAGCCCACTAGGCTGTTACTGTTGACTATGAGCCCAGTAGGCTGTTACTGTTGACTATAAGCCCAGTAGGCTGTTACTGTTGACTATAAGCCCAGTAGGCTGTTACTGTTGACTATAAGCCCACTAGGCTGTTACTGTTGACTATAAGCCCACTAGGCTGTTACTGTTGACTATAAGCCCACTAGGCTGTTACTGTTGACTATAAGCCCACTAGGCTGTTACTGTTGACTATAAGCCCAGTAGGCTGTTACTGTTGACTATGAGCCCACTAGGCTGTTACTGTTGACTATGAGCCCACTAGGCTGTTACTGTTGACTATAAGCCCACTAGGCTGTTGCTGTTGACTATAAGCCCACTAGGCTGTTACTGTTGACTATAAGCCCAGTAGGCTGTTACTGTTGACTATAAGCCCACTAGGCTGTTACTGTTGACTATAAGCCCACTAGGCTGTTGCTGTTGACTATAAGCCCAGTAGGCTGTTACTGTTGACTATAAGCCCAGTAGGCTGTTACTGTTGACTATAAGCCCAGTAGGCTGTTACTGTTGACTATAAGCCCAGTAGGCTGTTACTGTTGACTATAAGCCCAGTAGGCTGTTACTGTTGACTATAAGCCCAGTAGGCTGTTACTGTTGACTATAAGCCCACTAGGCTGTTACTGTTGACTATAAGCCCAGTAGGCTGTTACTGTTGACTATAAGCCCACTAGGCTGTTACTGTTGACTATGAGCCCAGTAGGCTGTTACTGTTGACTATAAGCCCAGTAGGCTGTTACTGTTGACTATAAGCCCACTAGGCTGTTACTGTTGACTATAAGCCCAGTAGGCTGTTACTGTTGACTATAAGCCCACTAGGCTGTTACTGTTGACTATAAGCCCAGTAGGCTGTTACTGTTGACTATAAGCCCAGTAGGCTGTTACTGTTGACTATAAGCCCACTAGGCTGTTACTGTTGACTATAAGCCCACTAGGCTGTTACTGTTGACTATAAGCCCACTAGGCTGTTACTGTTGACTATAAGCCCACTAGGCTGTTACTGTTGACTATAAGCCCACTAGGCTGTTACTGTTGACTATAAGCCCACTAGGCTGTTACTGTTGACTATAAGCCCACTAGGCTGTTACTGTTGACTATAAGCCCAGTAGGCTGTTACTGTTGACTATAAGCCCACTAGGCTGTTACTGTTGACTATAAGCCCAGTAGGCTGTTACTGTTGACTATGAGCCCAGTAGGCTGTTACTGTTGACTATAAGCCCACTAGGCTGTTGCTGTTGACTATGAGCCCAGTAGGCTGTTACTGTTGACTATGAGCCCAGTAGGCTGTTACTGTTGACTATAAGCCCAGTAGGCTGTTACTGTTGACTATAAGCCCACTAGGCTGTTGCTGTTGACTATAAGCCCACTAGGCTGTTACTGTTGACTATAAGCCCACTAGGCTGTTACTGTTGACTATAAGCCCAGTAGGCTGTTACTGTTGACTATAAGCCCACTAGGCTGTTACTGTTGACTATAAGCCCAGTAGGCTGTTACTGTTGACTATGAGCCCAGTAGGCTGTTACTGTTGACTGTAAGCCCACTAGGCTGTTGCTGTTGACTATGAGCCCAGTAGGCTGTTACTGTTGACTATGAGCCCAGTAGGCTGTTGCTGTTGACTATAAGCCCACTAGGCTGTTACTGTTGACTATGAGCCCACTAGGCTGTTACTGTTGACTATAAGCCCACTAGGCTGTTACTGTTGACTATAAGCCCAGTAGGCTGTTACTGTTGACTATGAGCCCAGTAGGCTGTTACTGTTGACTATAAGCCCACTAGGCTGTTACTGTTACTGTAAAATGTGGGGGATGCGCCTGATAATAAATAGATGCGCCTCATAGTCCTGAAATATGGTGATGACGTGTAAAAAAAAACTAGAACAAAATCAGAACTTTTGTGTCCAATGTTGATAGAGGGGTGTGCCTTCCCGGTCCCTAAAAGCCAGTTGCATGCTGTGTGTTGTGTTGTGCAGAAGGCATGGTGTGTTGTGTTGTGTTGTGCAGAAAGCATGGTGTGTTGTGTTGTGCTGTGCAGAAGGTGTGTTGTGTTGTGTTGTGCAGAAGGCGGTGTTGCTGGAGATGATCCCCAAGCTTCAGGCGCTGGTGGGACGACTGGGGAACAAGGAGAGGGGTGGGGGTGAGGCCGGGGAGGAGGGGGGGACCAACGGCAAGATGGCCCTCTACACTCTGATGCTGATGGCTCGCCTGTTTGGCATGGAGCATCATGTCACCTTTGTGGAGGTTAGTACTGATGGTGATGGTGATGATGGCTCGCCTGTTTGGCATGGAGCATCATGTCACCTTTGTGGAGGTTAGTACTGATGGTGATGGTGATGATGGCTCGCCTGTTTGGCATGGAGCACCATGTCACCTTTGTGGAGGTTAGTACTGATGATGGTGATGATGATGGTGATGATGATGTTGGTGATGGTGATGATGATGATGATGATGATGGTGATGATGATGATGATGATGGGGATGGTGATGATGATGTTGGTGATGATGGTGATGGGGATGATGATGATGGGGATGATGATGATGATGGTGGTGATGGTGATGATGGCTCGTCTGTTTGGCATGGAGCACCATGTCACCTTTGTGGAGGTTAGTACTTCTTCTGCGTTCCCGGGCCATATGGCCATAATGGATATGTCCAGGATCTTTTGTTTACAGAGGCTAAGGAATATTGGTGTCTGTTCAGATATTCTTCAAACCTACTACCGATGTTGCATTGAATCTGTTCTTACTGTGTCATTTATCTGTTGGTATGGAAGCTTGAGTGTAAAAAGTAAGTGTGTGTTGAGTGATATGGTGAATGTGTGCAGTAAAGTTGTGGGTGCAAGGCAGAGTGGTATGCAAGAGTTGTATGACAGACAAGTAGTCAAGAAAGCCAGGAAAATTCTTAATGATAACAGTCATGTTCTGGCAAAATACCATCGGGCCGTCGATACAGAACTCTAAAACTGAAAATAAGAGCACAGAAAACTTTCTTACCAAGATCAATTCATCTGTTGAACTCTTAATGCACTGCATCGAGTGATTGTTTTGCTGAGCAGCCTGTCCATCTCCTTGGGATTGAATTTGTATTCGTATTCGTCCAGTTTGTTAACTACAATATTGCAGTGTTATTAGTTATTAGTTTATATTCTTTAATTGTTGATAAATGTGTTTATTGTTGTTGTGGTTTTTGTTGTTGTTGATAAATGTGTTTATTGTTGCTGTTTTTCTTATGTGCACCTGGCTGCAATTTCTCAGTTATGAGATAATAAAGATGATTTGATTTGATTTGATTTGATTTGGATAAGGTACGTATGTGTCCGGTTTTCAGTTTTCACTGGCCTCCCCGCTGTGTACAGCCGACACATTCCGATTTTGATGGGGCTTAAAGGAAAAAAAATTATTTGGAATAAAAAAAAAAATTTAAAGGCAGAAAGATAGTAGATGATAGAACCCAAAGGGAAAAAGCAGAGTCAAAGAGAGTGGCAGATTAGAGGAAGTTACAAGCACAGAACTTCCAGAAAGTGGGGAAACTATTTTTACGAAAGACGAAAAATCAAGTGACATTATTTTACATGCTGTTTCTAACCCCATATTTAGAAATACCGTATTTTTCGGACTATAAGACGATACTTTTTTTTACTCAGTTCCCTGAGCCTTATAATATGACTAATAAAATAGTAAGGAAATATAATAACAAAATCTGAGATTTGGGGGTGGGGGGTTATACAAAGGTGCGCCTTATAGTCAGACAAATATGGTAGCGCTGTGTTAAATTGTGCAAGGTCTTTTATGCCGATCATAACAACACTTTGCTTATGGATTTCTAGCCATCGTCTGTTTGATTTAGGTGTTGATAAAAGAGGGCTGTGTGTATGTTTGTTTGTGTGTGTCAGTCAAAGTCAAAGTCAAAAGTTTATTTAAAGATGGACATTGAATAAGCAAACATACATGCTTTTTTGTGTGTGTGTGTGTTTCATTTAACGTCTATCCACTTCTCGTGATATTAGACGGGGAAAAAACTCATAAAAATGTGTGTGTGTACGTGTGTGTGATCAGGTGTTGAAACAGGTGTGCCAGCTGATGACCGATAACGACGATGATGACGATGTCAATGTCGAGGCGACCACCACTGCCATGATGTGTGCTGCAGACATCGTCAGCAATGTGCGGGCCTACGCCATCGCCCATCTCCCCGCGGTCATACCGCCTGTGTTGAAAAGACTGAAAACTGCCAGTACTGAGTGAGTGCATTGTTGTGATATCGATTGTGATGATGATGATGATGGTAATGAGGATGCCTATGGCGTATGCCATCGTCCATCTCCCCGCGGTCATAGATTCACCATCGTTCATTTATGCAAAAATACACACACACACACACTCCCCCCGAACTGCATAGAATGAAAGCTTGTCAGTTTTAGGCGAAAAAGGGTTGTTGGGCTGAAGTTTTTTCTTCGCTTTGTTCGGTTAAGTATCCACCATCAACAGTTTGTTGGGTTTTTTAGCTGTTTACGGTCGATGTTCGAAGTGTTGGAAGAAAAAGTGAATATGTTAAACTGCCCCTTGTCATTCCAGGAGCACAGAGATGTTGGCGTGCTGTGTGACCTCCCTGCACAAGATCATGGACACCCTGCCTCACTTCATGACTCCCTACATCCACGACATCCTGTCACAGGTAAGAGAGATACTTTCTTACTATTTTATCAGTCACATTATAAGGCGCAGGGGTCTCAGTCTGGGGAAAAAAGTATCGCCTTATAGTCCGTATAATACAGTATTTGTAATCTGGTAAGTGCTCATGTTGAATTTGGGGTAAATGTTTCGAAGTATCGTTAGTGTTTCTCTCAACTGAATTTCAACTGTAGCATTTCATAAATGTTTGGTAGCAATAATTATTTGTGTGGATTTTTTTTCCTTTAATTTTATGGTCATTAAAACTTGTTTGCAAATCTTGAGAAAACTCCTGGAAAAATCTTCATCTAAGAAAAACAAAAAAATTCTGTCTATATGCTATAATTTTCATTGTCATGTTCTGTTGCAGTCTCTTAAAACTTGTGGCAGCCAATATTGTATAATCTCCTTGTGTTTGAGTGCCATGTATAAGCTTTAAGCTTGTGCTCGTTCTCATTTGTTTATGTTGCTGCTTTACTATGTGATACTCAATAAAAATTTGTTTAAACCAAATGAACCGTGAGAAGATGCCATTCCAGTTTCGACACAATCTGTGCGTTTGTTGTTGATGTTATGCTATAATTAGTGTTCTGATTAATGACCATGTTGTTATTTATGACGATATTGTTCTGTTGTGTGCCAGGTGTGCTGCATTCAAGCCATGCTGGAAGACTCCCCACCCAGTGAGCAGAGAGAGCATGTCCTCAAGAGCTTGAAGCACACCAGGTTTGTGGATACAACCAGGGTTAACTCATTCAAGTCGTTCAGGCCATATATGTCCGGAATTAACAGATAGCTGTCAGTTTGATGCATTTGCTTCAAGGGAAGTAAATCTGTGTGCACGCCATACCTTGGTCACTTCTAATCTCACTTCGCTCCCTTACACCACAATTTTGCCTCTGACTTTGCTTTTGTAGTGGTTTGTTGTGGGGTAACCAATCGGTGTAGAGTTTTTCTATATAAAGTCTATATATATAAAAAAAAGTCTGATCTACCACTTCCCTATGTCTAAACCTGAAGTAAAAACCCGTAATCTTCTTTCATTTCTCCTTTTGTTTGTGTGTATGGCTGGAGTGATTTGTGAGTGTTTTTAATAATTCAAAATCGTTGCATTGCGAATGAGTTAATACTATAGGAACACAGTGGAAAACGGCTAGTGAGAAACAGGTATTATAAAAATCGGACAATTGACAATCATATTTTGGTCCTAATTCAATCCTTCAAAAACCTTTTTTGTTTTTTTCTATCATTTCATGTATTGCATAACACAGATTTATGTTTTGTCGGGTTTTTTGTTTAGAAAAAAAAGAAAAATACCACAAAGCCCATGTGGAGGCGCGTAATATTTAAGATTTTATTGCCTTCTTCACTTAATGTTAAGCAACCATGGAGTTTTTAAAGGTGGACCCTGACGGATGAGTTTTTGCAAGAAACACGTCGAGATCACCAGAAAGACAGCCTTTTCAAGGATCGGAACACTCACTTTGCTTGGCGGAGATGCCGGAGACAGTAGCCATTTTGGATGGGGTGGGTGGAGGTCACTAATTGTGGTTGAAGCGTTTTCTTTTTTCGCAGTGCAGTTTTTAAAAAAATTCGAGCTATTTCCTTTGTTGTGAGCGAAACTCCTTTAGACAAACTGTATAAAACAATTTTTTTAAATAAAAAAAAAAGGCTTGTATTACGGAAATTTCGTGCAAACGATTTGGCGGCCATTACAAAAGAGACGGCAAACGCCTTCTCTTTGGGTGAAAGAGTTTGACTTCCAGCACCTCCGCCAAGGAGGAATCGCCGATTTGACAGTTTGATTTCTAGGAAACCAGAGCAAAGTGAGTTGCAATCTCTGTAAAGGGCGTTTTCCTGGTGATCTCGACGTGTTTCTTACAAAAACTCTTCCGTCAGGGTGCCCCTTTAAAGACCCACCACGTCACGTGGTCAACATGACAGTTTTCACGTGTTTTCCCTCTTATAGCTGGTAAGAAATCTTAAGAAATCTTCCTAGCATAAGAGGGAATGTGACACGTGACGTGGGGGGTCTTTAAGAACCATTTTAGCCAAATGTACAGTTTCATTACTATAGATTTGTGTTGTTGTTATTTCAGCAAATCGATTGCGTCGCTGTCACCCAGAGTGTTCCTGCCGGCTGTTCAGAGCTGTTTCACCGCGCTGATCGAATCGGACAAGCAGGTGAGGGCTTAGAGCTGTGCTGCTTGTGTAGAATTGTGCTCAGATTAACCCTTCTAGCACCATGGGCGAGTACATTGGCCCAAGTACATCACTCTACACTCCCACCAAACGCAAAGTCATTCACCGCCAAGCACCCTGCCATGTGTTTGTCTACTTTCAGAGCTTCCGTCAGTGATGTTTCCTTTAAAGCAACACATGTGCACTTGAAGAAAGAAAAATATGCAACGGACAACCAAGAACGTCAAAAAATACATGGGACTAGAAAAGTTAAATGTTGGAAATGAGTGAATGAATGAATGAATGAATGAATGAATGAATGAACAATGGAAAGAACAAACAGATGAATGAAACTACAGTTGAACCTCAGTATTGTGACCACCCTACAGACTGGCCACAACTGGCCATAATTGTCAGGTGGTCGCTATACTGAAGACTCTTTTCTTCTTCTTCTTCGACCGCTCAGACAGTTTCCTGTCAATTATGAGCGCAGATGCATCATGCTGCCACTATGCGCCTAACTAAGAAATACTTAGGCCCAGCATGTCCGTCTTCAGCTGGAGAAAATCTTTGTAAGCATTTTTTTTTTAAAGGCAGGAGAATGGACCAGTAAGGCAGAAAGATGGTAGATGACAGAAAGCAAAGGGAAAAGGCAAGAGTCAAAGAGAGTGACAGATTAGAGGAAGTTACAAGCACAGAACTTCCAGAAGATGGGGGAACTATTTGTACAAAAGACACCCCAGTATCCCCACAGGCGGGGGTGGGGGGGGGGCCCCAAAATGCTGCCACACAGCTGGTTGCTCTAGCGTTTTCACGCTCTAGTTATTCATGTGTTTTTTCTCTGTGGTCTGTTTCCACAGGACAGTCTGATCGGCCTGCTGGGGGTGTTGAATCTACACGTGGACTCCCTGGGCAAGGAGGACATGAAAGATCATTGTTGGGTATACTGACGATGTGGTGTTGATGTGGTCTGTTTCCACAGGACAGTCTGATCAGCCTGCTAGGGGTGTTGAATCTACACGTGGACTCCCTGGGCAAGGAGGACATGAAAGATCATTGTTGGGTATACTGACGATGTGGTGTTGATGTGGTCTGTTTCCACAGGACAGTCTGATCGGCCTGCTAGGGGTGTTGAATCTACACATGGATTCCCTGGGCAAGGAGGACATGAAAGATCATTGTTGGGTATACTGACGATGTGGTGTTGATGTGGTCTGTTTCCACAGGAGTCTGATCAGCCTGCTAGGGGTGTTGAATCTACACATGGATTCCCTGGGCAAGGAGGACATGAAAGATTGTTGTTGGGTATACTGACGATGTGGTGTTGATGTGGTCTGTTTCCACAGGACAGTCTGAGCCTGCTAGGGGTGTTGAATCTACACGTGGACTCCCTGGGCAAGGAGGACATGAAAGATTGTTGTTGGGTATACTGACGATGTGGTGTTGATGTGGTCTGTTTCCACAGGACAGTCTGATCGGCCTGCTAGGGGTGTTGAATCTACACATGGACTCCCTGGGCAAGGAGGACATGAAAGATCATTGTTGGGTATACTGACGATGTGGTGTTGATGTGGTCTGTTTCCACAGGACAGTCTGATCAGCCTGCTAGGGGTGTTGAATCTACACGTGGACTCCCTGGGCAAGGAGGACATGAAAGATTGTTGTTGGGTATACTGACGATGTGGTGTTGATGTGGTCTGTTTCCACAGGAGAGTCTGATCGGCCTGCTAGGGGTGTTGAATCTACACGTGGACTCCCTGGGCAAGGAGGACATGAAAGATCATTGTTGGGTATACTGACGATGTGGTGTTGATGTGGTCTGTTTCCACAGGAGAGTCTGATCGGCCTGCTAGGGGTGTTGAATCTACACGTGGACTCCCTGGGCAAGGAGGACATGAAAGATCATTGTTGGGTATACTGACGATGTGGTGTTGATGTGGTCTGTTTCCACAGGACAGTCTGATCGGCCTGCTAGGGGTGTTGAATCTACACGTGGACTCCCTGGGCAAGGAGGACATGAAAGATTGTTGTTGGGTATGCTGACGATGTGGTGTTGATGTGGTCTGTTTCCACAGGAGAGTCTGATCGGCCTGCTAGGGGTGTTGAATCTACACGTGGACTCCCTGGGCAAGGAGGACATGAAAGATCATTGTTGGGTATACTGACGATGTGGTGTTGATGTGGTCTGTTTCCACAGGACAGTCTGATCGGCCTGCTAGGGGTGTTGAATCTACACGTGGACTCCCTGGGCAAGGAGGACATGAAAGATCATTGTTGGGTATACTGACGATGTGGTGTTGATGTGGTCTGTTTCCACAGGACAGTCTGATCGGCCTGCTAGGGGTGTTGAATCTACACGTGGACTCCCTGGGCAAGGAGGACATGAAAGATTGTTGTTGGGTATACTGACGATGTGGTGTTGATGTGGTCTGTTTCCACAGGAGAGTCTGATCGGCCTGCTAGGGGTGTTGAATCTACACGTGGACTCCCTGGGCAAGGAGGACATGAAAGATTGTTGTTGGGTATACTGACGATGTGGTGTTGATGTGGTCTGTTTCCACAGGACAGTCTGATCAGCCTGCTAGGGGTGTTGAATCTACACGTGGACTCCCTGGGCAAGGAGGACATGAAAGATTGTTGTTGGGTATACTGACGATGTGGTGTTGATGTGGTCTGTTTCCACAGGACAGTCTGATCAGCCTGCTAGGGGTGTTGAATCTACACATGGACTCCCTGGGCAAGGAGGACATGAAAGATTGTTGTTGGGTATACTGACGATGTGGTGTTGATGTGGTCTGTTTCCACAGGAGAGTCTGATCGGCCTGCTAGGGGTGTTGAATCTACACGTGGACTCCCTGGGCAAGGAGGACATGAAAGATCATTGTTGGGTATACTGACGATGTGGTGTTGATGTGGTCTGTTTCCACAGGAGAGTCTGATCGGCCTGCTAGGGGTGTTGAATCTACACGTGGATTCCCTGGGCAAGGAGGACATTCACCTCCACCATCACCAGATGGTTGAATTCTTCCTGGAGGCCCTCGACTTTAGGGTGACACAGCGAAAGGTGAGAGGATTAATTATGGTGATTATGATGACGGTGATAATGACGATGAAGATGATTATGATGATGATGATGACAGTTATCAATAAGTATTTTTATGATGGTAGTAATGCAGATAATGACACACTAATCTATTATAGCCATACATTACCAACACTCAAAACAATTGCATACATAATGATACACTAATCTCACTTAAGGTGATCTCTTTTAATGGGTTTGCGGTTTTTGGCTCACTCAGATGCACAAGATCAACACTATTGAACAGCATTTTTGGCTCACTCAGATGCACAAGATCAATACTAGAGTGTGAAAATGCTATATTGAACAGCATTTTTGGCTCCAGTGAGACCTTGTCTTTTGAGGTGAATTCACCTTGTGATGTTTGTTGTTGTTGTCGTTGTTACTCAGGCGGTGAGCGGTGAGGTGATTGACAGGACGGAGGGGGCGGTGATCGACGTCCTGGTTGCCACGGTGATGAAGATGATGGAGGGCACGCTGCGAACCGTGCTACTCAAGGTCAGAGAGAACAAAAATATAAAAAAATAAACTAATGAAACCGTTATTCATTGTCGCCGGATGTTTCAAACATCCCTTCATGCCACTGAACTCTAGAGTAGAACAGAGAAGACTACGCCTCACTCCACTGTTCGTACTGTTAGTCATTTATTTTCCAACCTTAATTAACTCACTCGGGACTGGCTGAATTATTTCCCCTTGTTCTGTGGGGACTGGGCATTTGACTAGGTTCGTAAAACAATCGCCAAAACCAAGTTATGAAGAGTTAGGCATCAATATTTTCAGAAAAGATTAAAAACACCATGCACTTAACGATCGTAAAATATTTGATTCTATACCTTCATCGTTTGTCTCCTATTGACGAAAACAGCTAACACATAGAAAGGAAATTTTCACATTCTGATCTTTGACCCCCCTCTATAACCAAAGCTGAATGTAAACTGCAATGATTGGTTGATTTGAAGAGAGGCAAGGTCAAAGCAAACTGAAAGTAGGTTATGACGTTGCACTTGAAAGCTGGTTACACGCCAGAAATCAAAAACCTCTTGAAAACTCTTATGAGCCGGAGCCGGGCCATTCGTCCTAAGCGGTTGTGCGAGCCATGAGCTGGCTCCGGCTCATTCGTCCCGAGTGAATTAAGGCCACGCAAACCTGTGTAAAGTCATATGCTGTAAAGTACCTTGTATAAGCCCGTGGGTGCTAGTGAACAGAATGTGGATGCTGATTTGTTTCTTCTTCTTTCTCCGTCTTTCAGATGTTTGAGTGGGCCACGCAGGAGAAGAAACAGGAGCGGGTGATCACCTTCTACAGACTGGCTGACAGGTACACAGTTCAGGAGAATGACCCACGTTGCGTGTGTGAGAAAATAAGTGTGTGTGTCTGTGTGTGTGAGCATGCATGTGTTTGCAAGAGAGAGAAAGAGAAGTATGAAGTCTAAAAAAATTTATGTTATTGATTAGGCCTCTCTACCCGTATCAGTACTTTTTATCACGTAAATAAATGTAAACTAATTGGAAGAGAGAGAATCTCTGTGTGTTATGCTTTTGGAATTCAAAAAGAAGAAAAACATTAAAACGTTGAACATCGATTGTGCTTGTGATATCCTAAGCAAAATAGATATGGAAAATGTTTAACAGGTTTTCTTTTTGGTTTTATTTCTCAAACTTTTACCTCTTCCAGCGCCATATATTTGTTTATGTTCTTGATTTTCCGTTGCATCTCAACCGACAAGAGGGGAGTAACTATTTTTTTGAGTGCGCGCGCGTTGCTTTAACGGAAAAACCACTGACATGAGACTGAAAGTAGACAAACACGCGGCAGGGCTCTTGGCAGGGAATGTCTTTGCATTTGGTGGGAGTGTAGAGTGACGTACTTGGGGCGAATGTAATCGCCCGTGGTGCTAGAAGAGTTAAATTTAGGCAACGTTTAAAGAGTGGTGGGTTTTTTTGTGGTGTCATTTTTCAGACTGGCGGAGCGGCTGAAGACAGTGTTCCTGCTGTTCGCCGCCCACATCTTCAAAGACGCGGCTCAGTTGCTGGATCTGCTGCACAGCGACAAAGCAGGTGAGGTCTGCTGCCGCTGTTGACTGGGAAGGACGTAGCCCCCTTGCGTTTCGAGGGGTAACTGCCTAAGCGTGTTATAACCCTTCTTTTTTCCTTTTGTGATAACACGTTTAGGCAATTACCCCTCGATTTATTCCACCCCAAACCGCCCAACCAGAAATTGCCTCTGTATTCAAACCGCCCCTAGCTTGCCCCCACTCTG
Organism: Phymorhynchus buccinoides; assembly: GCA_017654935.2. Lineage (NCBI taxonomy): Eukaryota > Metazoa > Mollusca > Gastropoda > Neogastropoda > Raphitomidae > Phymorhynchus > Phymorhynchus buccinoides. Next base: position 1,896,389 of record CM065689.1, read on the forward strand.
AGACCCCCTCTGGCATTTCCATCATGCACTGAGTTCTGGCTTGTTGTACACACACTATGAAGAAGCTTCTCACTTGCAGTGATGCGATAGTAACTGTATGGCACTCTGTGTGCTTCAAAAGACAGATTTTCCTGAAAGTGTCTGAACGAATGTGAACGCTAGAAGTTCTGTCTGTAACAAATGTGTATGCAAGAGGGTTAAATACATAAATTGATCAAAAGTTATCTTTTTGATGTCGACAAATATGTAACAGTAACAGGTAGATCTCCAAAGGAAGACTAGAGTAGTTAGTTACGAGGTTTTCTCACTCTCTGTCTGTCTGTCTGTCTCTCTCTCTCTGTCTGCTTTCTCTCTCTCTCTCTCTCTCTCTCACTGTCTGCTCTCTCTCTCTCTCTCTCTCTCTCTCTCTCTCTCTCTCTCTCTCTCTCTCTCTCTCTCTCTCTCTCTCTCTCTCTCTCTCTCTCTCTCTCTCTCTCTCTCTCTCTCTTTCTTTCTGTGTCTCAGTGCACCAGTTTGCTGTTGGAGCTCATATTTGACAGCAGTAAACTTGGTTCGCCCATCCGTTCTCTCAGCTTCTCCCTCTGTCTCTATGTTTTCTTTGCCACAGGGCTGAGTGTAAAAAAGTGTACTTATCTCTTTGCCCTGTATAAATAAAATTTAATTTGTTCGTTCATTCATTCATTCATTCGTTTATTCGTTCATTTGTTCATTCCTTCGTTCACTGCACAGACGTGTGGATAAGTGAATCCTCCTCTGGGCAGTTGTGGGCTACCGTAAGATCATTGGTTGACATTGGCCTGCAGCTGGGGCCAACAGTAAAGGAGAGCTGTCAGTGATTTCCTACAGCATGAAACATCAAGTTTGCAAACCCGGACGCCTTTTCTCTCTTAGTGCTGCAGACAAAGGGATATGTTGGTTTTAGGGCAAAACCTCCAAACGCCTTCTGTCCTAAGTCCTTTTTTGCAAAGAGTGGGGATGAACCCTGGGCAAGGCAACTCCCTAATTAAACCAGCTTTAGCCCAGCCTTCATGAATAGCCGCTGCCTCCTCTGCTATCTGCAGGTCATGGTTGGAGATGACAGACTGGTGTATGTGTTACGCCCAATTCATGAAACCGCCCATTTCGTGAAATAGACAACTTAAAACTTGTAACAATGAAACCTCCCTTCAAAGATCATCCAAAATGAGGTCTAAGGAGGGGTCTTATAAGGGAGGTAATTTTAATACTTACAAAGAAGGGCAATGTCTCAGAGAAGTAGGTCTTATATGTGAGGGAGTCTTATAATGGGAGGTCTTAAAGGGAGGTTCCACTGTATTTGGAAGTGCACTATGAATAAAACATATTTTTTGTTCATAAACAAACAGATCTAGGCAAATATTAAGAAAAGCTCCCTCCTCTGCCCCTTCCATTCATTTCAGTTAGGGTTTGGGATAGGGTTAGGGATAGCTTAGTCATCAATTTGTGTGTGTGTGTGCGTATTTGACACTAAACTGACCCTAAAGCTATCCCTAACCCTATCCCAAACCTTATTCCTAACCCTAAACCTAACCTGAGATCATCTAATCCACACACACAAAATTATGGTATGTTATGACATTGACTCTTAACTGACCCTAATCCTATCCCAAACCCTATTCCTAACCCTAACCTGAAACCGTCTGAAATGAATGAAAGGGGCAGAGGAGGGGGCTTTTTTTAACATTTGCCAAATCTAGAATTGGTTCAACAGATGAGAAATCACACCTGCAGATGAGTTTAAAATTCTTTTAATCAGACTTAATTTTGGTAAAACATTTGATAAAACATGCGGCTCAGACATGCCCCAGGGTTGCATTTTGGTAGTTGTGGGGTGGGATGGGGGTGAAAATACAATGTAGAAAAATGCCCTACTGTTGACAATTAAACAGCAAACATTGATGTTTGCTGTTTAATTGTTTGTCTGTGTTGATAAAGGCGCATTCGCCGAAATATCCAGTAGTTTTGTTTTGTCTCTTGTGAATAAAATATCGTCACTTTACACTTGTCGTGTAGTTGTTTGTTTGTTGTATGTTCCAGTGACATTGCAGTCTGTTTCATTTCATTTTTTTGCCCTACTGTTGAATCAACCTTAGTTAATATCATTCTGTGTGAATGGGAATTGGGAACAAAAATATATAGATTGTCTATTTCTTGGATTGGGCAAAACATTCCCCCCCATGGTGATACCGGGGGGTCTTTGGTATAAATATTCCCCCACCTTCTGGAAGTTCTGTGCTTGTAGCTTCCTCTCATCTGTCACTCTCTTTGACTCTGCCTTTTCCCTTTGCTTACTGTCATCTACTATCTTTCTGCCTAAACGGTCCATTCTCCTGCCTTTTTTCACGAAACACTTTCAAAAAGATTTCCTCCAGCCGAAGTTGGACTTCCTGGGCCTAACTACTTCTTAGTTAGGCGCATAACGGCAGCATGACACATCTGTTCTCATAATTGACAGGAAACTGTCTGAGTGATCAAAGAAGAAGAAGAAGAAGGCAAAGCATTTTGCTCATTTCATGAAATAGGCAATTTCACGGATTGGGCGTAACATATGTACTGACATACGTTGCTAATATTCTGAGCATCCATGTGTGTGTTGCCTTTGCAGAGAAGCCCTTCCTGAGGAAGGACAAGAAGGGCAGGAGGGCCTCCCTGCTGCTGACAGCCGTGCTGGGCACCCTACACAAAGTGTGCATCTACGACAACCAGAACTTCATCAACAAGGACCGCTTCACGCTGCTGATGCAGCCTCTGCTCGATCAGGTTAGTAATTGGCATAAGTCTGTGTTTTATTTATAATAATAATAGTACATTTATATAGCGCTTTACCTCAAATGAGCCCAAAGCGCTTTATAATCAATTATTTGTCAACAAGTAGATAACAAAAATAGTATTTAAGAATGACACAAACCAGCAACACATATGCAAAGCAACTCTTTCTCTCTCTCTCTCTCTCTCTCTCTCTCTCTCTCTCTCTCTCTCTCTCTCTCTCTCTCTCTCACACACACACACACACACACACACACACACACACACACACACACACACACACACACACACACACACACACACTACTAACCTGATCGAGCAGAGTAAATTGATCTTTGTTGATGAAGTTTGGTTTGGTGTAGAGATGAACAATGTGTGTAAATAGGCCAAACAATGGTCAGGAGAGGTGGCTTCTTTCTCCCGACAGAGACAGACAGTGAGACACACACACACACACACACACAGAGTACAAACCTGATCAAGCAAAGGCTGCATAAGCAGGGTGAATCGGTCCTTGTTGGTGAAATTCTGTTTGTCATAGACACACACTTTACATTTTGTATAGATCTACTAAAATGTTGATATAAATGTGTGTGTGTGTGTCTGTCTGTCTGTCTGTTAATAGCAGTAAAGAAGTTATGAACTTCTTCAAAAGTGCTTCTCTATTGTACATGATTTATAATTATCAAGCGTTTTTTCATTGTACCACACTAATCGTGTGTTTTTCCATTGTACCACAGCTAGAGAACTTTGTCGGGGGTGAGGCGGAGTACAGGCGGAGGGTGAAGGACAGTCTGGTGCCGCTCATTGCTGATTTCGCGCACTCCTCCAAGAACGACTCGCTGTGGCAGACCCTCAACTACCAGCTGCTGGTGAAGACACGCAGCAAGAACAAGGAGGTGGGTGGGGAGTCGTCTTCTTTGCTCGCTCACACAGTTTCCTGTCATATGAGCGCAGATGTGTCATGCTGCCGTTATGCGCCTAACTAGGAATAAGTTAGGCCCGGCATATCCGTCTTTGGCTGGAGAAAATCTTTGTAAGAATTTTTAGAAAAAAAGGCAAGAGAAAGGACCAGTAAGGCAGATAGACAGTAGATGACAGAAAGCAAAGGGAAAAGGCAAGAGAAAGGACCAGTAAGGCAGATAGATAGTAGATGACAGAAAGCAAAGGGAAAAGGCAAGAGAAAGGACCAGTAAGGCAGATAGACAGTAGATGACAGAAAGCAAAGGGAAAAGGCAAGAGAAAGGACCAGTAAGGCAGATAGATAGTAGATGACAGAAAGCAAAGGGAAAAGGCAAGAGAAAGGACCAGTAAGGCAGATAGATAGTAGATGACAGAAAGCAAAGGGAAAAGGCAAGAGAAAGGACCAGTAAGGCAGGCATATAGACAGTAGATGACAGAAAGCAAAGGGAAAAGGCAAGAGAAAGGACCAGTAAGGCAGATAGACAGTAGATGACAGAAAGCAAAGGGAAAAGGCAAGAGAAAGGACCAGTAAGGCAGATAGACAGTAGATGACAGAAAGCAAAGGGAAAAGGCAAGAGAAAGGACCAGTAAGGCAGATAGACAGTAGATGACAGAAAGCAAAGGGAAAAGGCAAGAGAAAGGACCAGTAAGGCAGATAGATAGTAGATGACAGAAAGCAAAGGGAAAAGGCAAGAGAAAGGACCAGTAAGGCAGATAGATAGTAGATGACAGAAAGCAAAGGGAAAAGGCAAGAGAAAGGACCAGTAAGGCAGATAGATGGTAGATGACAGAAAGCAAAGGGAAAAGGCAGGAGAATGGACCAGTAAGGCAGATAGATAGTAGATGACAGAAAGCAAAGGGAAAAGGCAAGAGAAAGGACCAGTAAGGCAGATAGACAGTAGATGACAGAAAGCAAAGGGAAAAGGCAAGAGAAAGGACCAGTAAGGCAGATAGATAGTAGATGACAGAAAGCAAAGGGGAAAAGGCAAGAGAAAGGACCAGTAAGGCAGATAGACAGTAGATGACAGAAAGCAAAGGGAAAAGGCAAGAGAAAGGACCAGTAAGGCAGATAGATGGTAGATGACAGAAAGCAAAGGGAAAAGGCAAGAGAAAGGACCAGTAAGGCAGATAGATGGTAGATGACAGAAAGCAAAGGGAAAAGGCAAGAGAAAGGACCAGTAAGGCAGATAGATGGTAGATGACAGAAAGCAAAGGGAAAAGGCAGAGAGAAAGGACCAGTAAGGCAGATAGACGGTAGATGACAGAAAGCAAAGGGAAAAGGCAAGAGAAAGGACCAGTAAGGCAGATAGACAGTAGATGGCAGTAAGCAAAGGGAAAAGGCAAGAGAAAGGACCAGTAAGGCAGATAGATAGTAGATGACAGAAAGCAAAGGGAAAAGGCAAGAGAAAGGACCAGTAAGGCAGATAGATAGTAGATGACAGAAAGCAAAGGGAAAAGGCAGAGTCAAAGAGAGGGACAGATTAGAGGAAGTTACAAGCACAGAACTTCCAGAAGGTGGGGGAACTGTTTGTCCGAAAGACACCCACAGGGGGGTTGGTGGGGAGTGAACGCATGTATGCATGGCCAGGGGTGCACACACACACACACAAACACACACACACACACACACGCACACGCACACGCACACACACACACACACACCACACACATCACACACACACACACATGCACGCACACTCGTGCACACACACACACATACAGTATTTATTCGGCGCTAAACCTTGATAGAAATCAAATCGAAATGCACACACACACATATATGCATGCACACACAGATGCGCCTACATGCACATATAAGCACTGTTGTATTATTAAAAGTAGTAATACTTCTTGTCGTAGTAATAGCCGTAGTATTAGTATGCTCAGTATTGTATTCTATTCCCAGGTGCGCCTGTCTGCTCTGGAGGCGTTGCGCCATTTGCATCGTAAGCTGAGCGACAATTACGTTTCCCTCATGCCGGAAACCATCCCCTTCCTGGCAGAACTCATGGAAGGTAAGGACACCCGCCGCTTTCAATCCTCAAATATTTCAAACCACTCCATCTATTATTCTAACCATACTGACCAACACTCAAAACAATAACATAAACATCTCCAATTTGGAAACCAATGCCCCAGCAACATAAAAACGAAAGTAGGCAAAGGATCGCAACTCCGCTTCACCGGAAGCCGGTTACTCCCCTTACTCACGTCAAAGTCACTTTTTCAATTTCCACTGATGTGGCAACATCGTTTTGGAAGCCATCAACTCACACCTTCTTCTGTAGACTATTAGAGACTAATGTGGACTCTAACATTGAAAACTAGATAGTGGTGGTTTTAAAAGGAAAAAAGTTGGACCGTAGATCTTTATTTTACAATATTTCTTTTACTCATTCCGGACGAATTCCGAGTATGCTCGGAACTGGAGAACGTCAGTCAGGGCCAAATTCTGAGTATTCTCGGAGCAGTAATTTCTGAGTCTAAAACTTGTCTGAATCCATGTTTTCTCAATCCAGACCACGTTTTTCGAGTTACTTCTCTTCATCACTCTTCCAGCCTTCGGCTTCACTTCTGTTCGGCACTTCTTTTTCAGTCTTTAATGTTACAAAATGTGCAAACATCAGCCCTACACGAGCCTCAGAAAATGCTCCAATAAGTTTTCATTAAGAATGATAGTAATAAGAAGACTAGTAATTCCAATTTTAATGCAAGTAACTGCATTTTCAAAGTGAAATTTTAACTTGGATCAACCAGTAGTTTTGTCAAAACTAAATCGCATACAGTATTGAGTTTTGTTGCTCTTTTTATTTGTTATATTTTTTTCTGGGCAACCCCAGGCCAGTGATGATGTTTGCCGAAGGCAGTGACGTCCTGAAGGGGTTAACTCATTCAAGTCCATATATGTCCGGAATTAATAGATAGCTGTCAATTTCAGGCATTTGTTTCGAGGGAAGTAAATCTGTGTGCACACCATACCTTGGTCACTTCTAAACTCGTATCGTTCCCTTAGACCACAATTTTGCCTCTGACTTTGCTTTTGTGGTGGTTTGTTGTGGGGTAACCAATCGGTGTAGAGAGTTTTTCTATATAAAGTCTATATAAAAAAAGTCTGATCTACCACTTCCCTATGTCTAAACCTGAAGTAAAAACACGTAATCTTCTTTCATTTCTCCTTTTGTTTATGTATGTTTTGTTTGTGTGTATGGCTGGAGTGATTTGTGAGTTTTTTTAATAATTCAAAATCGTTGCGATGCGAATGAGTTAAGTGGATTTCACTACTGCTATTTAACCTCCATCTTTTAACGGAGTTTGGGTTTGTGAAGAACCTCTGTCGGTGAGGCTTTGTTTGTGTCTGTGTCTCAGTCTAGCAGGGCATCGAGGAATTGTTTTTAAAAAGGTGTCATGCCTTACGGTCTGAACTTGGAGTCTTTCGGATGAGACGATAAACCGAGCTCCTGTGTGCCCATACACTTAGCACACGTTAATCCCAGTGGCAATGAAAAAGTTGTTATTTGGTCAAAATTTAGCACACACACACACACACCTTTCCTTCCTCATCAGTCACACAAAATTTGCATGCCAAAAAATAAAAATTGGGTGGCGCGCCTCTGGCTGCGACGCGCTCTCCAGGTGGGAGCAACCCGAATTTCACAGACACCTCTGTGATTATAAAGTACCTAATACCTATTATAACAAATGTATTTTTAAGTCTGAATTTGTGTATATGTATGTGTGTGTGTGTTTGTGTTTATGCAGATGATTCGGAGGATGTTGAACAGCTGACCCAGGATGTGATTCGAGAGATGGAGGAGACGTTCGGAGAACCGCTGCAGAAATACTTCACATGAGGATCATGACCATCGGACCACAGACATCCTTCACATGATCAGACCACGCCTGAAATCTGAACCCCCCCCCTCGCCTTGTCACATACTGTGCCATTGCGTTGAATATTAGGAGACACTGTCTTAGAAAATCTTTCTCTTTTAATTTGCTGTTCCATCTTCCGGACCGTACGGTGGCATTGCTCCCACCCCGGCTTATTCCACGGCCCAACTCGCAGCCACACCCTGGCTTGTCAGGTCGCAGAATCCGAAACCAGCATTCCACAAGCAGCAAATTTATGTTAGGCCGTCAAGAGGCAACTCTTAAGAGAATTTTTTCCAATTTAAAACTTTCACGCAAAAAGCAATCTTTCATCCAATTAAACCAATTCTTCTTTTTCTTTAGGTTCTTCTCGGTATCTAGATGACACACGAGAGTTGGATTTCTTAAAAGGAAAATGGAAATGTATGGGGGGGAAAAGCTCCTGCAATTTACTGAGCTTTCACATGACTTTGTCTCCTCCTTGAAGCCAGAGTAGAAAGCGGCACGTTTGTGAAGAAAATGCATTGAAGTATTTGAATATGATTTTGAACTCCTGTCACAAGAGAGAGAGGGGGAATGGGGGGGGGGGGGGGGGGGATTGATAAGGAATATAGGAGGGAAAGAGGAGAGTTGTGAAAACAGGCAGAGACAAGGGGAATGAAATATGGAGGGTGAATGAGAGAGAAAGGTTTTAGTTTTACATGCATGATGTGCATGTATTATATAATGTGTGTGTTCAGAAAGTGTAAGTGTATGTGTATCAGACAGACAGACAGACAGGAAAGAGAGAGAGAGAGAAAAGGAAATACTTCAGATTGTGTGTGTGTTCATCTGCAAAACTTGTGGGGGAAAATAAAGATGATTTGATTCAATATTGGTCTGTGGTTTGTGTCCTTTCAAACTGAAAATGCACATAAAAGGTTTTGATTATAATTATAACAAAAAATATATTTATTGTTTTTTTGCATTTAAAGATTGTTCATTGATGTGGAATATAGAATCTATTATAACCATGCTGACCAACACTCAAAACAATAGCATATACGCTTATCAGTTGGAAACCAAAAGTGCCATAGCACTTAAAGAATGAAAGTGAAAAAGGGAAGCCACCCATGTGCCCGGTGGAGTACTACCTCCCTTAGCACCGGCCATTCTGTCGATTATTATCACAATTTCTCCATCATTTTAAGCAACAACATTTGGAACACTTTTTCTGTCTCAAACTCGCAGAAAATGCATGCTCTCTCTCTCTCTCTCTCTGTCGCATACACATACACACATGCACATATACACACACAGAGAATCAAACCCATTTGTGTCCAAATTTAAAAAAAAAAAAATGTTCAACTGAAAACAAAACGTAACTGAAATTTAGAAACACTGTTTATTGCGTCTGCATTTATTTTAAACACACTTTTCCCATTCCCTCCACATCACAACTCCAATCTTTTGTTTAGTGATCAAAAAAATAATAATGCTCAACTGAAAACAAAACGTAACTGAAATTTATAAACACTGTTTATTGCGTATGCATTTATTTTAAACAAACGTTTCCCATTCCCTCCACATCACAACTCCAATCATTTGCTTACTGATCAGTCGTTGAAGTTAAACACATTTGTTAACATTATAAACAATGTTTCAGCTATTGCGCATTATGCTATGTATATTGTGCATAATTCAGTGAAGGCTTACACACACATTAACACATTAACATTTGTTGGCACAGAAACATTAGGGACCTCCGAGTTAAACAGAGGCGCATGTGGGTATGTCTGAAGCCTGAATTCAAGCAATTTGATGCAGGAGTAGGGGATACCGGGGGGTCTTCCATACAAATAGTTCCCCCACCTTCTGGAAGTTCTGTGCTTGTAACTTCCTCTAATCTGTCTCTCTCAGTCTTTGACTCTGCCTTTTTCCTTGCTTTGTGTCATCTGCTATCTTTCTGACTTTTTGGCCCATTCTCCTGCCTTTAAAAAAATAAAATCTTCCATATAGTTTTCTCCTTTGAGCTCCTCCGAAATCAGAATATGTCGGCTGAATGCAGCGAGGAGACCAGTGAAAACTGGAAAACAGACACATACGTACCCATTGTGGCCTTATGGCCCAAGAACGCAGAAGAAGAAGAAGGAGATGCAGGAGTAGGCAGTGGTCTGCCTGAAAAAGTCCTCTCCCACAAGGAATTACATTCTTGAACTGATCACTAGGTTTTAGAGCTAGAAATAAAAAATTTGACAAACATTTCGGCCCTCACACTTGTCACAGTACATCAAGTAATGGAATTCATTCAGAATCAAAAGAAGCACTTTGTTTCTCTAATTTACACTCCTAATCTATTCTAACCATACTGACCAACACTCAAAACAATTAGCATAAACCATCATCAGTTGGAAACCAAATGCCACAGCACATAAAAAACGAAACTAGCAAAGGACCGCTACTCCGCTTACCCGGAAGCCCGGTTACTCCCCTTGACCTCCGGTCACGCTGTCTCTTTGGGTAGCCCAATCACTTTTTCATTTTCCACACTGGTGGAAGCATCTACTTGGAAGCCATTTGCCTTTTTGTCAATTTTTTTCTTCTTCTACCTCTCACTTTTTTTCTCGAATTTACACTCGTATTCATCATGCTTTAAGTGGAATAAAGATGAGTCTTGAACACATGGTTTATCAAAAATCATTTGTACTTCTTTTTTTTCCCACTGTATGCTGCATAATGTTAGGCCTACATTATTCGTGTGAAGCCAACTTGCTGTTTGTTTTAGGAGAGCTACTTTAATGGACAACAGGACCCCCCACACACACACACACACACACACACACACACCCCACCGTGGGGATACCGGGGGATCTTTTGTATAAATAGTTCCCCCACCTTCTGTAAGTTCTGTGCTTGTAACTTCCTCTAATCTGTCACTCTTTGAGTCTGCCTTTTCCCTTTGCTTACTGTCATCTACTATCTTTCTGCCTTACCGGTCCATTCTCCTGCCCTTTTTTCGCGAAACGCTTTCTAAAACATTTCCTCCAGCCGAAGTCGGACTTGCTGGGCCTAACTGTTTCGTAGTTAGGCGCATAACGGCAGCATGATGCATCTACACTCATAATTGACAGGAAACTGTCTGAGCGATCGAAGAAGAAGAAGGACAACAGGACTAGCAGGGTTTGAGGGGAAAACAAGACGGCAAGCCATATAAAATGTACTCCCAGTTATTGATAAAAGTCAGGGGAGATCATTTTCCACTCTTATGTTATTTTGGAGTTTTGTGTTAACATTTTTGTTCCTGTATTAATATGGCAATACCCAGTAGGTGTTTTTTGTTTTTGTTTTTGAAAAAATAATAATACATAACACTTTTTATACCTTTCTAAACTTTGGTTGAAATCCATCCTTTACCTTTGAAATAATCAGTGTCTTTGTAATATTCAAATTTGATTCACGGGCATTACAGACCTGTTTACCCATAAGATTTCACCATATTTTGTACACAGTTCTAACAAAAATATGATAAATGTGGTGAAATGGTGAAAAACATTCTGACTATCATTTCTGTATTAGTGTATATTGTCTGATTCAGGAAACTGGTGCGATCTGTGTGTGTGTGTTGTAAATAATGGATGACACTTTTGACATAGTATTTCTATAAGTTGTTATAAAAGTTAGTGTATGCATGTTTGCACTCATTTTTTAAAAACTTTCCTGTTGGAGTACTCCTATTTTGTGAAAAATACACTTATTTTGGATTTCAAATACACAAAGCCCGATTTCAGGGTAAACAGGTCTGGCATTACGTTAATATGGCTTGCCGTTTGGTAAATCTGGCATCATGGGCCGCATCTAGAGTGCCTAAGGAACCATTCTGCCAAGTTTCGTTAAGATTGGTTAAGCAGCTTAGGCGCTGTGAAGAGGAAGAAATATTTGTGTCTCTCACACACACACACACACACATCTAGAGTGCCTAAGGAACCATTATGCCAATTTTTGTTAAGTTTGGTTAAGCACTTTAGGCGCTGTGAAGTGGAAGAATTTGTCACACACACACACATACAGACAGAGAAATGCACATAAGCATTTTGTTGTTACTGCAATATTTACAGATTTTTGTAAGACGAGTCATTATCTTCCAACAATTTATCTCCATTTATAAACCGCCCTATGCCCAGCCAAACCTATGTATGCTGATTATTTGGGCAGTTGTGACAATACACCCCCTACCCATCACCACCACCACCACATCATCACAGTTTGTACATCGGAACCCAAATGACGATTGGTGTCAGCAGAAAGGACTGAAAAGGGAAACGGTATCCTTTGTTCCGTTTGTAAGTTATCTCCCTTGTCCAGATCTTCCCTTTGTGCATTTTGCTGTGGAAAGTTTATCGTGTCCATTTTCTAAGTGTATGATACAGGAATTCGATTATCCTTTAAGTAGTATTAATAATACATCATTAAAGATCCACCAGATCATGTGTCAAAATCACAGGTTTCACGTGTTTTCCATCTTATAACTGGAAAGAAATCTTGTTTTGACCAAGGCTGACTCCCATATAAATGGCCCCAAATTCAAACTGACACATCAGTTTAAAGAGCAGCCTCAATTTCAAGTTGGGAAAATTTGTATGTGGGTCACAGCTACCCAGAAAAAAAAAAAGGGACTTAATCGTGGCGCGTCACTGGGTCTTCAAGCATGATGACCATACAGAGTATCGGTATGTTAAGTTTTGTTGTAGTTTGTATTTTTGGGGGGTTGTTTTTGAGCATGAAAAAGAAAGACCCAAAGGTGCTGATGGGACCAGACCCAGAGACGCACTGGCTATGCCTGCCCTTCCAACACAAGAGCAGTCCCGCTCCAGCCTTTATGTTAGCGGGGAGCAGGCACAAAGGGGACATGCCATTACGAATTCCGTTCACACCATTTCCTCATCCAGAAGATCCAGATCAGTCAGGGTGAGGTGTGTGTGTGTGGGGTCACCCATGTCCCAGTGTTCACTGTTGTACGCATCATCAACATCAACATTGTCTCTGCCTTCTCCAAAATACACGCCACCATCTTGTCTCGCATGACCTTCACCTTTCTGCTTCCTTTTCTGGAGTGGATCATGGCCTTTGTCCACAGATTCATGACACACCCCAACCTCCATTTCTGACGACTGGAGACGCTGATACTTGGGAAATGAGGATTTTCGTGACACGGCCAAAAGTCGGTCGCCCAACGTTTTCACAAAGTCCATGTCGACTTGTTCTTGGGAGGCGTGCGTCTGGTGGGAATAAAGCCGCGTGTCACTCTGATGGTGAACCCGGTTTTGAGACAGAACATCTTGGAAGACTCCAGTTTTTTGGTTGCGTCGGTTCATTAGTTTATGATCCCTCGTGCGGTGGGGGTGATCAGACAAAGAAAAACTTGAAGCGGATGCAGAGAAGAGGGGAGGGTGAGAACTAATCGCTGAACCGGGTTTTCGAGACGGATTCAATCCGCGATGGACGTTAGAAGACAACGGAGCTTGCGCGTGATGGTAGCGACCGTTTCCGTCTTGAATGTCGTCTTCAGACTGGTTCAAGCTGCCCGATCGCCACCTTCTAGGGGGGACCTCAGGCTGTGCCGTTGTGAGGTGGTTTTGTGGTTGTGGAGATGTGCCGTGGGTGTTGAGAAAGTTGGTGGCGTCATCGAGAGCTCTCTCCAGCCTCTGGATCGCCAGGTCCTGCACACTACTGCTCCCGCTTCTCACCGACATTTGGGAGGAGCTTGGAGAGAACAGCACTGCAGCGGAATAAACATCGTTAGTTGTGGCGCTCTCAATGGAGGATTTGGGAGATAGTTGTCGATGATGATCCCTTTCAGAATGTATCCTCGAAGTAGTCCGATCCATACTTGAATTACTTAACAGATCTTTTTCCTGTTGGGAGCAGTAATCTCTGTTGGGTTCTGAATTCGACTTGGTTGTGTTTTCAATATCACCTTCTTCTTCATTGCAGTTTTCTGTGTCCTCCTCTCCCCACCAGATTGCAGCGCCCCCTGTTGCTACTGTATTGTTGGTAAGAGACGTTGGGTCGTCATCACTCATTGCAGTACCACTTTCCTGGTGAGTTTCGTTCGTGGGTGTGATATTCCACACGCTTCTCACACTATTGTCCACCGATACAGTATCCACACTGAGAAAGTCACTCGGCGCAGTCTTAGCAACATCAGCTGCTTCAGTCCCACACGAAACACCCTGCCCCTCTCGGTACACGCTCAGTTTTTTCGACACATTGGCATAAACGGGACTCGGAGCGGAATTTCTCAGCACGGCCGCAGGGTCTTCAGAGTTACTGTCCCTATTCAGAGCGGAATTCTGGGAAGGAGTGATGTCGCAAGATTCCTGAGCAGTCACAAGAACGGAATCGTCAGAGTCGCTGTCAGTCGCTGTTGATGATGAGGACGACGATGATGATGACGATGTTTTGCTGCTTTCTGTCAGGGTGGACATGGACCCAGTGAAGCTCTTGGCTCGTTTCAGCTGACCCGGGGTGAAGTCAAACTCGCAGTTGGCTTCGATTGCGTCGCCCACGTCACTGACACTTTCGCTGTACATGACGTCCGTGCCGCCATCACTCAGACTGGCAGTGTCACACACGTTGTCATCCCCTGTCATGACATTTTCAGTATCCTCAGTTTTTGTTTTTTCATCACCCACATGATCCGTTTCGAGGTCCATACTTGGCCCAGAGGTATCCCCAATACCGGTTTCATTTTCAAAACCCTGCACATCCATCTGCGGTGACTCGCTCTGAACACCACTCGTTTGAACGTTCTTCAGCACATTGCTAACACCCTCAGCAACACTGGAGTCCACCTGATCACTGCGTTCTTTGTAGCATTCTCTCTCACCCTCCCCACACTCAGTCCCACTCGCATCCACCACGGGCTGCACAGTGAACGACGTCTTAATCGCTCGCGCGAAACTCGCCGCTTGCTCCTCGCACGTTCTCAGCGCCTGAGCGTATTCATACGTCTTTGCCAGCTCGCTTTCCGCGTTGAGCGCGATTTTGAACCTGACGGAAGAATCCGTTGCCAGCTCCAAGCAAGCCGAATCTGCTTCGAAATAAACGCCCTCATTCACCGTGGCAGCCACGACGGTTTCCTCCGTGAAGATGGAGTAACAGCGAAGGAGGCTGGTGAAGGTTTGAGTCAGGGCGGGAAGTTCGCCAAAAACGTGGCGGAACATGCGGGGAAGATAGCTGTTGCCAACGGCGATGATAGTTTGGGTGTGCACCACTCCTGGGGAGGAGGGGTGGAGGGTAGGCATGTCGTCCGAGTTTTGTGGTGTGGGGGTGGTGTGTGGTCCGTAGTTGTCTGCGACGTCGAACAGCAGAGCGCGGTGGTTGAAGGGAAGGGTGACTTCTTGGTTGTTCTCGTCCACGCATCTAGAAAAACATTGTCAAAGAAAAGAGCAAGAGTTAGGAATAAGAATGTGAATTGATATATGTATGTTAATTAAGAGCATTATGAACGTTGAATGATGACTCTGTGCTAGTTTTCGTTCATGCATGGGAAAAAACAATCGTTCATGCATGGGAAAACCCCCAATGTTAAACTATGTTGCGAATAATGTGCGAAAGACATTGACGGTGGCATAAAACAACCCATCAACCCATCGCAATATGGTAAACATTGATGGGAGATGTGTGTAGTGGACACTGAGAGACATGCATAAGAAACATAGGCTTTTTTTTCTGTATGCAACAAGAGAATAAATAGTTCACAATATTGCTTCACCATCTCTCTCCCTCCCCTTCTCTCTCTATCCGTCTAGTCTGTCTCTCTCTCCATCTCTCTTTCTCCCCCTCCCCTCTCTCTCTCTCTGTCTTTGTCTCTCTCTATGTCTGCCTCTGTCTCTCTCTCCATCTCTTTCTCTCCCCTTTCTCTCTCTCTCTCTCTCTCTCTCTCTCTCTCTCTCTCTCTAACCAACCTCAAACTCTGCTTAGCTCCTTTCCCCAAAGCAGAAGGGGAAGAAGAAGAGAGGGAGGAAGGGGGAACAACAGAAGGCACCCCCCTCACCACCTCCACTTTCGTCAACACCTCCCCCGCCGTGACCTCGTGCGGCACGTGCTTGACCTCGGACGACCCTGGACCTTGACCCTTGACCCCCGGGGACCCGTCCTTGCGCAGGGTGAAGGCGGGGAGAGGAGCTGTGACGAGGAAGCGGCTGGGGTGAGAGCCCACCACCCCCTGCACCCGCGTGTGGCGGGGAAGGAGGGTGGGGTCCGCGTGTCTGTCCAAGGGGAAGAACCACCCTGGGGTTGACAGAATACGAACACGAATGTTTTATTGGGGGTAAAATGGATAAGCTACAATAGCTTCTTTGCGCCATGCACTCTCACTCACACACACTCACACCATGCATCAAGCGAAAAACAACAAAAATGGATAAGCTACAATAGCTTCTTTGCACCATGCCCTCTCACTCACACCATGCATCAAGCGAAAAACAACAACAAAAATGGATAAGCTACAATAGCTTCTTTGCACCATGCACTCTCACTCACACACTCACACCATGCATCAAGCGAAAAACAACAAAAATGGATAAGCTACAATAGCTTTTTTTGCGCCATGCACTCTCACACACACACACTCTCACACACACGCACACCATGCATCAAGCGAAAAACAAAAATGGATAAGCTACAATAGCTTCTTTGCGCCATGCGCTCACACACACACACACACACACACACACACACACACACACACACACACACACACACACACACACACACACACACACACACACTCAAACCATGCATCAAGCGAAAAACAACAACAGCAACAATCAATTCAAGCAAAATAAAAATAATAAAACCTGCAATGATGACAAAACCTGAGCATGTGTAGGAACTAAAAAAAGAGGAAAAATGGATGACCCTATTTTACGGACTACAAAGCACACCTGATTATAAGGCGCACCCCCAAAAAAAATGTTGTACACAAAATTAAATGTTGGTATTATACTATAGTTTCTTACTATATCATCATTCACATTTAAGGCGCAGGGGTCTCAGTCTAGGGAAAATAGTATCGGCTTACGGTCCATAAAATACGGTAAAAGCAGATACCATGGAAACAAATGAGAGAGAGCGAGAGCAAAAATCAACTTAATTATTTTACCAAGCTACAATCAAGAGATGTATAGCCTAGAGATGTTATTCGTTTGTTCGATTTATAAGCTTACAACTGATAACAGGTTGTCCCAACTATCCAAGTCTTCCTTATAGTTATTCTCAGATTAACCCTTTCACCACCAAAGTCGCATTTCAACACCACAGTGATTTAGCATCTATGTCACTAAAAGGCATCAAATCGGGGTCTATTATCCAAAGACCCTATTTTCTTAGTTTTGGGAAGTAAGGATAGACCTTACTTTATATATTTCACAGACGAATCCCCAATACTGCAGATGGATTTTGTTCTCTACCCAGGTAAATTTAATGGACATTTTTGGCTGAAATATGGCTGACGGTGAAAGGGTTAACTCTATCCGTGTCATATTAA
Source organism: Phymorhynchus buccinoides (assembly GCA_017654935.2). NCBI lineage: Eukaryota > Metazoa > Mollusca > Gastropoda > Neogastropoda > Raphitomidae > Phymorhynchus > Phymorhynchus buccinoides. Next base: position 1,913,535 of record CM065689.1, read on the forward strand.
GTAACAAAAGCTGATACAGACAGGATAGAGAGTAATTGCCCTATGAAAATGAGAGGGTGTTGAGTAAAGTAAGGCAGTCTGTAGACTGTAGAGATCTACATTTACTTGTCTTCCATTGTGGATAACCAGCGATCCATATCCAGGTAGCCTATCCAAAGTTCCAAAGGATCCCATGGATTTTTTTGTTCTTTTTGCACCAAAGAGTTGGTTAGTTATGTGGGATTTTCTTTAGTTTTTGTGGGTGTTTTTTTCTGTCTGAATCTGTGTAGAAAAAGAGTTAACAGAAAGTTATCATTTTTGATTTTTACTTTACGCCCAGTAGTTGATGGAAGGGTAGACATGCTGTCAATGGCTCCAGAGTTGTTTGGTTGTTTTTACTTTCTTGTAAACTCGAAAAGTTATTTATTAAGGATTTTGGTTAACTTTAAAGGAGGGTTTGGGTCTCGCTCAAAGAATAGTTAGTTCAAGTCTGGAGTTGATCGAGACTTTGGAGAGTGTCATTCGAATTGAGGATTTTTAGCATCTCTCTCTCTCTCTCTCTCTCTCTCTCTCTCTCTCTCTCTCTCAAGTGAAAGTTGTTTAGTTACTAGAAACGTTGCTGTGTTTATATACCATGCTTTACAGCAAAGGGAACCGTTTATGCCACTTGTAAATCCTTAACTAGCTAAATAGCTTTTTTTTGTCGTATCCGCATTCATTTTTGTTTGTCAAAGTATTGTGTTCTTTACCTGCTTTTGCTTTAGTCGTGTGCATATTTTAGTTGCACCTCCAAATGTGTATAGGTCAGTGGCCTCACATTAATAAAACTCATTGCGTTTCTCTCTCTCTCTCTCTCTCTCTCTCTCTCTCTCTCTCTCTCTCTCTCTTCCTTGTCAATGGTGTATTATTGTTTGACACCCAGTTTTGACAGAAAAGGAATACTTATTTTTCCTAAACAAAGGCCTAATTTCTAACTTGGAACCTACAAGGAATCCGTTTATGCACTCGCCATCTCAGTTCCCACTGTTCCGTGGTAAACAACCAGCGAAGCGTGTCGGGACCAATCCATTGATTGATCCATTGTGTAGCCTGTCATCTGTCACGTGTGTCACTGATAATAGTTGACGCTTGTACTTTGCCTCGCCTCTCCATTCCCCCCTACCCTTCCTCCACCCACCCACCCACCCTCTCTCTCTCTCTCTCTCTCTCTCTCTCTATCTCTCTCTCTCTCTCTCTTGGAAGATTGGAAGACTAGGCGTTGCCTAAAATCTTTATCCTTATAAAATAAAGTTTTGAAGTTTTTTAAAGTTATCTCTCTCTCTCTCTCTCTCTCTCTCTCTCTCTCTCTCTCTCTCTCTGAAATTCACTTTTTGTTTGCTTGTCCAATGTCCAACTTTCGAAAAGAAATCATTCACACAAAAAAGTATTATAATCATCCTTCTATGTTTCAAATAGCGTTACTGCTTTCTTGCACAAACAAGAGCACTGTTAGAATATTGACTCTTTTTTTTTTTAATGCCAGGTTCACATTAGACGCGTAAGTTCCGTACGGAAAACCCTAAATAAGTGAAAGAAAGAAGGATAAAAGTTTACGCATGTAGGGGAAATTCGGACACGTGCGCAAATATTTCCCCTTCTTTGTTTCACTTGGATTGCGCACGGGTTTCCGCATGGAATATCCGCTTATGCGTATACACGGCTTATTAACCCTTTCATCGCCAGTGTCGCCTCCTGGCACCACAATGATTTAACACCCATGTCACTGAAAGGCATCAATAGAGGGTCTGGTATCCAGTGACCTTATGTTCTTAACTGTAGCAGGTAAGGACAGGCCCTATGTTATGCACGTCACAGAGGAATCCCCAATATTGCAGACAAAATCTTTTCTCTACCCGGGTAAGTTTAATGGTACATTTTGGCTGAGGAATGGTTAGCGTTGAAAGGGTTAAAGCTTTGAAAGTAAGGCAAGACAGTTTACGTGCTGTTTTGTGATGACCTTTTTTCTTATGTATTTCTTAGTACTCCATTCTATGGGTCAACAATTAAAGTATAGGGGAAGACGGGGTAAAAAGCGCATGGGCGGGTAAGAAGCCCACCCCAATTATCTCTTGAAATGAAGCAAATTTCAGTCTCATTTTGCCCATGAGACGAGCGTTAATGTCTAGCATTCGTCTTATGGGCAAATTTGACTGAAATTTTCTTTATTTCATGAGATAATTGGGGTGGGCTTCTTACCCGCCCATGCGCTTTTTACCCCGTCTTCCCCTACTTGACTCTCTCCCCACCCCCACCCCCTACCCCCAGTTCTCAATGGTGTGGTGTTCGGTCAAGCACAAGACCAAGAGTGTAATGATAGGCCTACATTGAACGTGGTCTAAAGATTTTTGTTTTAAATGTTGCATGTGAGTTTGATAGAGGAAAACGTCCATGTTATCGTAAGAAAGCAATAGAAAGGGCTGGGGAGGGGAGAGGGGGGGGGGGGGGGGGGGGGGGGGGGAATAGGACCTTTCTTCACGTTTTGCCTGTGCGTTAGGCCTATTTATTTGTTGGTTTATTTCATTTTTCTTGTTTGGCCACAGGGCTGAGGGTAAAAAAAACCACTGTTGCTTATCCTGCATTATAGGGGAAGACGGGGTAAAAAGCGCATGGGCGGGTAAGAAGCCCACCCCAATTATCTCATGAAATGAAGCGAATTTCAGTCTCATTTTGCCCATGAAACGAGCGTTAATGTCTAGCATTCGTCTCATGGGCAAATTTGACTGAAATTTTCTTTATTTCATGAGATAATTGGGGTGGGCTTCTTACCCGCCAATGCGCTTTTTACCCCGTCTTCCCCTAAGTACAATTTAAAATTCCGTTTACTCTCTCTCTCTCTCTCTCTCTCTCTCTCTCTCTCTCTCTCTCTCTCTCTCAGTGTGAAAAGAACATATCTATATTCTATACTCCATCATTCATAGTCGATCACAATACACCGAACATAATATTGTTTAGAATACAGACACAATATTGTCCATTCACTTCATAGTAATCATAATCAGCTTTATATCTTTCTATTTTTTTGGCGAAATAGATTTCTACGTCGTTTTCTATGGTCCCATAGCCATTTAGATCTCATGACGTGCTCTGAAAAGCTATAGGAAAACGGGGGAAAAAAACACCCTAAAACTCCAAAGAAACTCCAGGAAAGCGCAAAGAACAATAACTCTGAGATCGCGTCGGGTTCCATAATGCTACTCACCGTCATAGTCTTCAGGGATAGCCATGGGCGGGCCAAATTCCTTCAGCTCACCAGAGGGCTCCACCATCTGCAGGCTGCGCGCGTGCATTTTGCGCACGGTCCTAGCCGCGTGCAGCAGCAGTGGTTGGCGCATGTCAAAGCGAAAGTCCTCCCACAGCACACTTCCGGCATCCCCAGAACACCGAACCACGCAGGGAAGACGGAATTTGGTGAGGATGTCTCTGATGGTGTAAGACTGCGTGCTCCATGTGTATTCTATGTGAGTGGGGGTTTCTGTTCCTCGTGAATTGAGTCCTCCTCCGAGTTTCCTGGATAGACCCATAGCTGCTGGTGGTGGATAGGTAGATCTAAGAGCCTAAGAGGTTTTGTCAGTCATCTGTGAAAAATTGTCCCGCAATATCATGGGTAGTTTGGGCACTATCCACGGTGGTAGGGGTTTGCGATCGGTAGATCTAGGAGTAGAACCTTAAGGTGTTTTGTCAGTGAGCGGGGGAAACGAGTCCCACAATAGTGTGGGTAGTTCGGGTGCTATGTCCATCATGTGAAAAGTTGATCCAAGATGGCGGAGGGTTGCCTAAAATCATGAGTTATCTGTTAGAAATAAAAGTTTTCCTAACAATTATGTGGCTTGGTTTGGTTCCGTGATTGGAACAACAGTCACATCTTTGCAGTTCAGTGCATCCAATGTACAGTGTATCCAAAAGCCTGATTCTTCAGTTGTTACGCTATCTTTGGTAGTCCACATTTGCTTAAGTCTCATTTATTTCATTATCTAAGTGGAGTTTTCAACGCCAATGAATTGGCCATCCAACCCAGCGAGACTGCTAAAAAACATAAGCAACCAGCCACTGTACAACGTTGCATAAAGATGACACAGAAGACAGAATGCTGAGGCCCAGCAGGTCAAGACAAGGGGATGGACTGGTCAGTGTAAAGCTCCTCTGGTCATTCATTCCATGGGTCAGCTGTCCATTATCACCTGTCACACACAGAGACAGAGCAGTAAGCCATTGACAAAGGTGTAGTCAAGAGATATCCAGGGGGGTGTCCTACATATCTCTGGTGTAGTGTAGGGAAACGTGATGAGCCAACGTAGCCTATATGTCAAGCACAAGACAGTGTGGGAAAATGCTTTAAAATGCATTAAACATAGGCCTGCCTCCCACTGAGTTACTTCCATGTAACAGAACAAAAGACTGACCTGTATCACGATTTTCCAACATTGTAGAAAATCTTTGTACAAATCTCATTTTACTATTGCACCCTGTAATAGTATTTATGATCAGGTCTGTATCATTTATTGTAGTTCACTTCTCAGTTCTGATAGCCTACTGGACACTCCTGTCCCCCACCCCTACCCCTTCCACCAAGACTACCCCCTTCATCCACCCCCAACTCTTAACTCTCTCTCTCTCTCTCTCTCTCTCTCTCTCTCTCTCTCTCTCAACGTTTTCACTTTTTACATTTTATTGGTTGTTGTTTATTTCTACTTTCATTGTATGTTTTGTTATTGTTGTTTATTCAATATCTTCATTTGCCACAGGGCTGGGTGTAAAGAAAAGTATGTGTACTTATGTCATTACCCTGTATAAATAAAAATTTCGTTCTCTCTCTCTCTCTCTCTCTCTCTCTCTCTCTCTCTCTCTCTCACACACACACACAATTTTCTCCCTCCCTCCCCTTCTCTCTCTCTCCCTCTCTCTCATCCTCCCCCCATCTCTCTCCATCTCTCTCTCCTCCACCCTATTCCTTCTCCCCCAGGCAATTCTAAGCAACATTTTTGCTTTCTTTCCCCCCCCCCCCTTTCTTCTTTCCCCTTTCATATTCAAAGCATAGGCTACATAGCAATTACTGCTTGTACGATACAGGAAGGGAGGCATTCGAATAATTCATGAGGGGCCGTTTAGTATGGCCTATCTTTCATCAACAGTTGAAATATTTTTTGGAGGTAAGGGGTATATACATTTTTTCCCTTCCTTACCTATTCTTCACCTTATTTTAATTTCCTGTTCTTTTTTTTCTTTGGCCTTTCCTTGAGAAAAACTATGCCTACTAACAACAAGAGTCCATCACCACCAACATACACACACAGGCACGCGCACGCACAGATAAAATATTGACTTTATCAGTACACTTTCGTCCATTTGCCATTTCGATCTTCATCCTCTTCCACTACCACCACCACCTCTCTCTCTCTCTCTCTCTCTCTCTCTCTCTCTCTCTCTCTCTCTCTCTCTCTCTCTCTGTCGTGTGGAAGAAATCTCCTTTGTTTACTTGTTCTCAATATGCACATATCGGGTCAGCTGTTTTTGTCAGTCTTTGGAAACACACTTGCACACACACACACTGTCACGTACATTGAGACACACATACACAGTGACACATGCACGCACCCGGCACACACTACATACACACGTGCGCTCACGCACACGCACACACACGCGCGCACGCACGCACACGCACACACACACACACACATACACACTCACATTCACACTCGATCTTTTCTTCCGAATGACGTAGTCCATAACTCAACATCAGTTAAGCTTGGTACAATATAAGCTAAGCAGTAATCTTAAGCCTAGACTCTATAATTATTACCCACCTGTCTATCTACACAAGTGTTCTAAAACTGGCGAAATCGTACCTCTGAAACTCTTTACTTAGTTGCACATAAAACTGTATCGTTGACACCAATCGTATAACTGAGTTATTCTTCGCGTCACTACTAAGCTTCACTCGGACACTATGACTAAAACTACTGGACAGTAAACCACCCAAACATAGCCTTCTGTTCTTTTGTCACTTATGGCAGGGTACTTATACTATGCCTATCTGATCAAGATCGAGGGTTCAAGAGACAAGTATTTCCCCCGAGACAACAACAGTAAGAGTTAGTCTAGATCACAACGTTATTGTGTGGAGTACCTTACCTTTCACAATTTCACGTCCCGCTTTTCCACCTGACTGGTTTTGTAATCATACTACGGTGGACTGCTTTCATAATAGGGTGGCCCCCATTTTTGTATTGGCTTAGGTCCAGTCACATACCTCCTCAATACATCCACTAAAGAAAGCCTACTTCGAACATTACACACATTCTCTACAAAACTTGCTTCAACACAAACACGGTTCTTATGCTCTGGTGAAATAATATTTGGGGCACGGAGTGAGAGAGGTGTGTGAGGCTATGTGTCGCGATTAAAGTGTATTTTTGCCCTCGAGGTCCCATTGTGCTGTGCCGTGTCTCGCGCATAAAACCCTCACAGTGGGGTGCAATGTATTCAGACCGGGGCATCACGACTGGCAGATGAACGGCTGTCAGAATTTAGAAACTCGGACAGGCAGATATGAATACGCACGCGCACACACATACACATACACACTTGTCATGCTTGTGCTCGTCCATTGAAATGGGCCTGTGGCCTAGTCAATTAAATCATTCAAACTTTGTATGTGTTTCTCTTTCTCCCCCTCTCTCAAATACACACTCGCACACACATACAGCCGCACAAGCGTCACAAACTTAGGCCTTTGCGAACTCATGCAGTCAACCCAAAACAAAAACAACAAGAAAAAAGACAAGAACATAAAAACATGAAATAACTTCTCTCTCTGCCTTCATCTCGATCTGTCTCTCTCAACTTCGACTCCGACTTCTCTCTCTCTCTCTCTCTCTCTCTCTCTCTCTCTCTCTCTCTCTCTCTCTCTCTCTCTCTCTCTCTCTCTCTCTCTCTCTCTCTCTCCCTCCCTGTTTTCACCCACACTCGCATACTGACATACACATGTAAACGCACACTATATAAACATACACACGTTGCAAACGTTTCAGCGGATTCTGACAGCCGTGACAATATCATTCTAACAGACGTGATAGTTTAATCGTTATGACGTCACTGCATGATACAGAACCGACAAAGATCAAAGAGTATGAGAGCCGTAATTCTGATAGTCGTGGCGTTCCCATTGAGACTACGCTCTGGTACGTACACACACGGCTTGGGTGTCACCCTACTGTACCTGCAGTACGGGCCAATAGTAACATGAGAGTTGTACATACGATAAACAAGGTAGGGGAAGACGGGGTAAAAAGCGCATGGGCGGGTAAGAAGCCCACCCCAATTATCTCATGAAATAAAGAAAATTTCAGTCAAATTTGCCCATGAGACGAATGCTAGACATTAACGCTCGTCTCATGGGCAAAATGAGACTGAAATTTGCTTCATTTCATGAGATAATTGGGGTGGGCTTCTTACCCGCCCATGCGCTTTTTACCCCGTCTTCCCCTACAAGAACACTTCATTACATCATTGAGAGAAATTAACATCGGGTGTAAACACATAACTTTCTGCATTATGGTAGGCCTACAGTTTAGTCTTTTGTGGAAGCATAAAAATGAGGGAGTTGTACAAATATTATTTTCTACCGTAATTCAAAAGCATGGTACATAATTGATTCAGCTTAGCCTTTCGTGGAAGCCTACGACTAGTATTTATTGTTGTGGCCTGTCTGTCGTTTCCGACAATGACTGCCAGATAGCAGAGGGGGCAGCTGCTATTCCGGCGGGCTGGGCTACAATTTGTTTATTATAGTGGAGAAGCCTTGCCCAGGGTACGTCCCCACTCTCGGCCAGGGGATTTGAGGACGAGAGTTGGCGTTAGGGAAGGTCCCCAAAGGCCAACCAACCCCATTGGCTGCAGCACTAGAGCCAGTGCAGTTGCTCCCCTTGTTAGAGTCATAGTGTTCCACGAAAGACTAAGCTGTACCATGATATTCCAATACTGTAGAAAATCATAATAGTACAGCTCTCATTTACTGTTGGCCCTTTATACAGGCTAATGTCAACCAGTGATATAAGCCATTTGAGTAGAAGGCCTTCAGGTATAAAGAGCTGTACAATAAATGGTTTTCTACAGTAATGGAAAATCATAGTACAGATTTTGTGTGTGTGAAAGACTGACTCTCGAACTAGGGAGCATTCGCACTGGCTCCAACTAGTGCTGCAGCCAAAGGGATTGGTTAGCCTTTGGGGACCTTCGATCCTCAACGTCAGTTGTCATCAAATCTGTTTAACCGAGAGAGTGGAGATGTACCTTGGGCAGAGCATTTTTTATTTCCACTGTAAAACTAATTTTAGCCCACCTATCCAGAATAGCACCTGCCCCCTCTGCTATCTGGCAGTCATGGTCGGAAACGACTGACTGGCATACATCACCCTATCCCCAGTCACCTCAATCGCATTTCTTTAATGAGCGACTTAGCTCATTCTTTTCACCGCGTGGCGGCGCTGCGGTTGAATGGGTCCAAAGTATGAAGGAGACTGAGTCTCTCCTCCCCACCCCCCCCCCCCCCCCCTCTCTCTCTCTCTCTCTCTCTCTCTCTCTCTCTCTCTCTCTCTCTCTCTCTCTCCCCAACAAAGGCTACCACTAGGTTTGGACCCATTCGACCGCAGCGCCGCCGCGTGGTGAAAGTTGGCGAGCTAAGTCGACCATTGCGAGCTGGCGGATGATGGGTAATAAGAATGGGAGACTTAGTGGGATTTTTTTCACGCCAGATGGCGTCAGTGACACTCGAGTGGGGCTAATCCCCTCTGTTTTCTTAGTTGGGGGTAAAGAGAGAGCGAGATATAGAGAGGAGTCCAACCCTCTCTCGCTCTCTCTCTCTCTCTCTCTCTCTCTCTCTCTCTCTCTCTCTCTCTCTCTCTCTCTCTCTCTCTCTCTCTCTCTCTCTCTCTCTCTACTACGCCCAACTAAGAAAATAGCGTGATAAGCCCCTCTCGAGTGTCACGCCACCTGGCGTGAAAAAAATCCCACTAAGTCTCCCATTAGGAGGTTCTTTCTTTACCTATGACAAGCTGGCTTATATTAGGTTACTTTATTTTCCGTGTAGTGCTGTCTGTGCGCGTCAGTGCACACACATGGGTGGGTGTGAGTACACAAACAGATGAGATGCACAAATGCAGACCCTTTAATTTGTGAGTGCATGCTCATTCTCTCTCTCTCTCTCTCTCTCTCTCTCGCTCTCTCTCTCAGTCCCCCCCCCCCCCTCCCTCTGAGTGTATACAATAAGTCTAATACCCATTGCTGATCCGAATCGTTCTCCATGTATCAAACTAAAGGCCGTGGGAATGAAACGCCAGGTCTACCAACACAATCTGGCCCCCATACAACTTGAGTATTCGAATAGCTAGACAAACTTCTTGTGTTGTCCCACTACGCCTTCGTATGTATGTATTTGGCAAAGACATCGTGCCAGGCCTACCGTCACACACTGACACAAACAAACACACACGCACACGCATACACACACACACACCGCACACAGTGGGAGAGAGAGAGGTTGGTATGCAATTTTATTTGTTTACTATATATACCTGCTGGTTTGCATTTTGCTGGCAGCCAAAACCCTGTGGGCTATACAATACTACTGATAGATTCAAATCTCTCTCTCTCTCTCTCTCTCTCTCTCTCTCTCTCTCTCTCTCTCTCTCTCTCTCTCGTCGTTTCTATTTCAAGATCGACTTAAGTGCCCCCCCCCCCTCTTTCTCTGTCTCTCTCTCTCTTCCTCTCTCTCTCTCTCCCTCTATCTCTTGCTGCCAGCTTCTACTTCAAGATCGACTGTCTGGAATAGATACCTAGGGTTATATAATGATATCTCTACGAGATGAAAAAGGTACAATCATTCTTGTAGGTTGAAAACCAGAAGGTAGACTAGGCCTACCATTCACGAAGTCAAATAAAAGGAAGGCATGTTACCGAGAAGAAGTATAGATAATAGTCCTCTCGGGCATATTTCCCTTGAAATTCGTTACACATTCTCCCTTTTATTACTGTTTATTGTCCCCCACCCCCCACCCCCCACCACCTTCTAGCTGTCAACAACCCCGGAATGTGGTCTGGCCAGTTACAACCCTCTGTCTAAATAAAACTCAACTTTTAATCCGCTGCAGATATAATAAACTCAGACGCAAGGGCAAGGTAACCCCCCACCCCCCACCCCCCATTTAATTTCTCCCCCTCTCCTCTCTGAGTGGGTAGGTCTCGATTGGCCCTTTCCCATCTTGCCCTTTCTTTGATCTTTGCCGCATACCTCCTCGCGTGAGCTCCTTTTTTTTTTGCATGAGGACTGAACGAAAAAAAAGCAATGTTGCTTAATCTATTATCCTCAATAAAGAAAACTTATTCATTCATTCATTCATTCATTCCCTTGGCGAGAAGTGCCATTTTTGGCCCTTTGAAGGTGTCCCCGTTCATTCTTTTTTTAGTCACTCACAATTTCTTACTCTTGTCCTTGGGTGTATTATAGAAGAAGCTTGTTTGTGTATCTGTACATGTGTGTGTGTGTGTATGTGCATTTGCGTGTGTGTGTATGTATGCGCGTGCGTGTGTGTGCATTATATAATATTGCAGCAGAAATGTGACGAAAGGGCATTTCCAGTTTTGCTGCGTTACAAAAAGGCGAAAAAGGAAAGGGCAAAGTGGGAAAGGGCAAGATAGGAAAGGGCGAAGTGGGATGTTCCCTACCTGATGTACTCAATTTCCACCTTCCCTGCCTTGGGCCGTATCAGTGTACAAACAAACAAATCGTGTGTAACAATAAGTAGATGCAATTGTGCTTAAACAAGAAACAGAACCATTTATAAATGATTGGGTGGACTCGCTGGATCTTCTTCTATCGCTCAGTTTCCTGTCAATTATGAGCGCAGATGCGTCATGCTGCCGTTATGCGCCTAAGAAATAGTTAGGCCCAGCAAGTCCGACTTCGGCTGGAGGAAATGTTTTTGAAAGTTCTTCGTGAAAAAAGGCAGGAGAATGGACCGGAAAGGTAGAAAGATAGTGGATGACAGTAAGCAAAGGGAAAAGGCAGAGTCAAAGAGAGTGACAGATTAGAGGAAATTACAAGCACGGAACTTCCAGAAGGTGGGGGAACTACTTATATAAAAGACCCCCGGTATCCCCACGGGGGGGGGGGACTCGCTGGATGATGTGGAGCCTGTTTGATGCTATATATCTCGATCTACAAAAGGCATTTGACACTGTGTCACACCAGCATCTATTACATAAGTTACAAGCCTACGGGGTGGGAGGTAGGCTCTTAGCATGGATTAAAGATTTTCTAACAGAAAGAACCCAACACGTACATGTAAATGTTTTGTATTCAGATAAAATAAGAGTAACAAGTGGGGTCCCACAGGGGAGCGTCCTTGGGTCTGCACATTTTATGAACGATTTACCAGACCACGTAGATTGTAAGGTGAAGATATTTGCAGATGACACCAAAGCCTATTCAAATGTTGATGATAGTGAGGAATCTAAGATAAAAATACAGAGTATTGGCAGATGCAGATACTTGGCTAATGAAGTTTAATGGTGAGAAATGTAAAATGCATCTAGGAAAACAAAATCCCAAACACACATACTTTATTAATGACGGTAAAGAAAGAAGAGTGCTTGAGACCACAACAGCAGAAAGTGACCAAGGGGTGTTTGTTGATTCTGAATTTGTCCTTTGAAGCCCACAAACAGTGTTGTATTCAAAGGCTAACCGTATTTCTGGACTTTTGGTGAGAACAATTACAAACAAATCAAATAAAACGAGGTGGGCGTTTGCAAGGTTATAGACAAACACATAGCTGCTCTCTCTCTCTCTCTCTCTCTCTCTCTCTCTCTCTCTCTCTCTCTCTCTCTCTCTCTCTCTCTCTCTCTCTCTCTCTCTCTCTCTCTCTCTCTCTCTCTCTCTCTCTCTCTCTCTCTCTCTCTCCTGATATCTCCATCTCTCTCCTGATATCTCTATCTGTGTGTGTGTGCTCGTGCAAGAACGTTTGTGTGTATGATGTGTATGTGAGAGTATCTGAGCATGAGAGAAAAGAAAAAAATAGAGAAGAGTCTGTGTCCATACATGCGCGCAAGTGTGTGTGGGTGTGCATGTGTGTGGTTTAAATGATTTTTATTTACCAAAACGCACATTACACAAATATTAAGCAAACATAACGGCAATAACAAGCTTAGCGCTTATATTGTGCATGTGCGCGCGCGCGCATGTGAGTGTGTGTGTTCAAGTTGGGGGAAGTGGATGTGTGTGTTGTATGTGTGAGGGAGCTTCCGAAGTATTGTGAAGGATGCTCAGTTTTAGAAAGAAGATGAACAAATGCTGACTCTCAGTTGGCCGGTCACTTTCCACCGCTGATATATCGCATTTATGCACCACACTAGGGCCTTATGTTGTTAATTTTGGGGGGATTTTCCTGGTGTTGCACTGTCTCCGGGCATTGCCTCCAGGATCGTTCCCACAATTTTTATATCTACTAATGTCCCATATGTGTCTGTTCCAGACCGGAGGACATTAAACAGATTTTCATTCTTCAAAACCGCTGGGAGAGCGCAATGAGAGTTTGAACTTTAAAAAAAACCTTTTTTTAAAGGCTTTATTTGATCAACTTATACATGTCGTATTGGGATTCATAGTATTGCAGACACCAACTTTTAAGATTCACAGAAAATTTGAAAATTGGCTGGCAGCGAAAGGATAAACCCTTTCCCTGCCAGCTCTCCTGCTCGATCTGGAGGAAGTGTGATCGTCATTGATGATGTCATAACTTTTGATGGAATGCTAATTTTCATTTTAGACAAGTCAGGAAAAACAGTATCTCTAAGAAGCAATGTCTACCAGGTGTTGACTTACCCAAGTACTCCCTCCCTTGATCCAAAGTAGGGGGTGGGCGTTTACAAGGTACATGCCCCTACGCGCGAATTTTTCTCCAAAGTTGGGAGTGGGCGTTTATTCGGTAAGTACCACTTTGCACGAAAATTGCTCCAATGTTGGGGGTGGGCGTTTGAAAGAACATGCGCTTTACAGTATATGTACTCTAGTCTTAGAATCAGAAACCCAGTTTATGCACTGAAAAAAGGCACCCCCTCCCCCTCCCATTTCTAAGCTCACAACTAAGGCAAAGCCATCTGATCCATTATTTCACACAGTGACCAATTTTGGAGAATGAGTCTGCAAGCCAAAACGAGGCTTTTTGCTGTGCCTACTTCCTGGATCTTCATCCATTGACGTCTGCAGATGAAAAAATAGGCGTGTCGACGTGAGTCTGTTTGTTCATTATTAACCGAAATATTAATCACACAGAGGCATAATGCGAGCGTTGAACAGTTATATTACATAAAGGTAGTCAGTTTAGCTAAAAGGTAAGCTATTTTGGGTTGTAATGAGTCCAATTTAGACGTGGTACATTAGCAGACATTGACTGATGGAGACAACTGGGCCGAGCAGTCTGAAAGTGATGCAAGTTCTCCGTTCTGCAACTGCACCGGTGCCAGTGAAGTGTTAAACCCGGTTACCGGCGTTGGTCGGCTCCGGTCGGTTTTGCTGGTGCGGTGTAGGCTAGTCTTGGGTAAAGTGTAGGTTGAACTATATTATCACTATGCTAAGATAGAGCAATGTTTTAATAGTGATTGACTCGTGACAATGTGAGTGTAGACTGTAGGCCTGCTACTCAGCTACTGTGATAGTACTTAGTACTACTACTAGTACTAGGCCAGGGCTAAGTATCTAGTACTAGTAAGGTTTCTGTCTGGATAGGTCGCAGACGCCACTTATAATAAATCACGATGGAACTAGGAGGGCGCATGTACCTAATAAAAAATATATAATAATTATTATTAGGTACTTTATAGTCCCACACAGAGGCGACTCTGAAATTTGGGTTGCTTCCACCTGGAGAGCGCATCGCAGACAGAGGCGCGCCACCCATAGAAGGTAGGTAGGTAGGTGTAGGGTTATTGCCTCTGCCCTTTTTGCGCCCCTTCTCAATTAATATCAGTTGTGACAAATTGTTTAGTGGTTTGCGTCTCCTTAAATTAAAACTAATCAAAAATAAATCTTTAAGAGAATGGCTTTATTTATTCATCGAAATATTTAAATTTTGTTTTCAAATTTGGGTTTTGTCCAAAACATTTTTGAATTAATTAATGTTAGGTGCATTCTTTATGTTAATTGGTAGATCATTCCACATCTGAACAACACGGTTAGTAAAAAACCTGTTTGCGGGTGTTAGTATTGGATCTGTTAAGAAACAACTTACACCATCACTATTTCTTGTTTTATCTACTGTACATTTTATGGAAAAGTAATTGAAATTCATATAATCAAGATTATGCACAATTTTATATACTTGAATTAGATCCCCTCTAAACCTTCTTCATTTCAAAGATGGTAATTTTAGAAAGTTTAAACGTTCCTTATAAGTTAAATTTTTACATGCTTTAACTAGTTTTGTGGCTCTTCTCTGAACTTTTTTAATTGCTTTTGAAAATTTGATTGTCTTTTTAGGTTAGGATGCCATGATATATATATACAGTTGCCATATTCTAAGTGAGGTCGAACCATAGCCTTTGTATAATTTAACAAATATATTTTTATGAAGATAATCAAAGGATCTTTTGATTAAACCCATTACTTGATTAGCTTTACTGGCTACCTTCTGTATATATGTGCATCAAATTTCAACGATGGATCAAATATCTACTGCTTATCCTGGGTTAAGTCCCCCAGTTCAGCCGGGAAGGCCCAGGCCCCACTCCAGAAATAAGCTTTAAAAAACCCAAATCCCTAGTGGTCAGTAGTTGCAGTACCACTACCAGTGTCTGCTTGCAACTGCTGCTGCTGCTCCTGCTACTAGAGAGAAAGCAAAGAGAAAAGGCTGAGTCAAAGAGTGACATAATGTAGAGGAAGTTACAAGCACAGAACTTCCAGAAGGTGGGGAAACCATAAATACAAAAGGCACCCCCCACCCTCGTGGAGGGGGTGGGGTCATCCAGCTACCGTATGGAGGCACGAGGCATCCCACTGCCTCAATTTTCATCCAAGTCCTTAGTTTGAAGTTGCTCACAAACTATTACAGTGGAACCTCCCTTATAAGACCTTCAAAAATCATCCAAAGCGAGGTCTTATATTATAATGGATGGGTCTTATAACATAAGGGAGGTAATTTGAATACTTACAAAGAAGGGTAATGTCTCAGAGAAGTAGGTCTTATGTGGGAGGGAGTCTTATAATGGGAGGTCTTAATATAAGGGAGGTTCTGCTGTACTAAAACGCAGCGTCTTTCATGGAGGGCAGTGTGTTTTATTTGTGATGCTATCTCTGTCGCAGGTTGGTACCGACAAGAAGCAGCGTAGCTGACCATTTTTGTTGAGCAGCCGCCTTTGTGGAGGTTGGTATTCACTGTGTTTTGAGTATAATGATGTATTATGGTTGTTGTGTGCATTGTTGATTGTTGCGTTTGCATTTAATAAATGAATATTGTTTGCACTTAACAGATACCCTTGTATTTCTATATGTGTGTGTTGCGTTGTATTATCATGCACATAACATTTTCTAGCGCATATTTCTGTTGTTTTAACTGTTGCGTTTATTTAATGGTTTTCCAACAATGCATGCTTACAAACGTTATAGCCATTTGTATTGGTATAGAAAATAAGGATACTGGATAGGCTTGATTGTTTCCCACGAAGAACGCTTGATTGTCACTGATCAAATATTCAAATTAAACTGAACTTAATCAATCAGCTTGAATGCCTTTGACTGATGTTGAGCATATTTCGATTCATGACTGATGAGTATATTTCAAACATCAATCGATTGAAAACTGTCTAACAATAATATGACCAGACGTCTTGAGATGAACATTCAGTCCAGAATCTCTTGGTAGCAGAGGAGCACACCTTCAGGTTCCTCCTTAGGAAGCCGAGAGCCCTGTTGGCTTTGGTGCATAACGGCAGCATGACACTCATATGACAGGAAAATCCATGATTGAAATAATTAGGCTGTTAAAATGATCAATTAAATATTTTTGTTTGACTGTCACTATGATAGGGATACAATCGTATGTAGGAAATTATTTTGAGTGGTGTGTAATGTGTAAGAATGTTTTCAATGCATTAACCATTGCTTATTTTCTCTGTCTGAAATGAACCAAGCGAAGCCATCATCCTGTAGTGTTGTCTGATACTGTATTGCTGCACTGGATTAATTCATTATTTGCATTGTTGTTGTATGCCCGTTGTCTGTGGATGTATGTTGGGAGCAGTGTTGTATCAATTCCGTTTTGCATGAGCACAGTTGGTTGGTTTTAACCGTTTCATTTGGCATGCTTTGCACAGTGACACACTGCAAAGAAGGAAAGAAAACAACTGCTTTTCAATTTTAAATTGATTTTTCGTTCGCAATAGGAAATGTTCGCAAATACCCAAGGGACATAATTTTGCGGTTTGCGTGAGTGACCTTTCATTAATTGGTAGCTTGTGTTTGTCCTACTCTTTCATGGGGGACAATCCGATTTTGGGGGTAAAAAGACAATTTATATTTTTCTGAAAATCGTTTATTGTTATTCTTGTTTAGGTGTTTTGGAGCAAGGACATTAAATATTTATGGATTAACAACAACAAAACGGGGAAAAACCCAACAGAAACATCTTTTATGGTTACTTTTTAAGAAAAATTGGTTTAGAAACCAAGTAACCAATCTTGTTGAATATGAAGTCCCACATTTAATCCATTAAACACAAAGATTTATGAGTTAAGGATGAATTTTCGTCAAACCGTTTTTAAAACTGCAAATATCTGAATCAAAATTATCAGAATGTCTGGGAAAGAAAAAGCAGTTGTTGTTCTTTGCGGATTAATCTTGCTTGATAACTTTTGAGATTTTCGTGTTCTTTTTTGTTTTTGTTTCATTTTTCAGTTGGATGATCTGCGTTGTTGTTGTTGGTTGTATTTGCTGTCGCTTCCCCTGAAGAGACAGTGCGTACGAGCGTCACGTGCGCGGACGCCTTGCCTTTTCTCCTCCTGCTAACAGTTAACAGCATGCCGTTGTACTGTCGCGACAGCGACAACGCTCGCAAACTTGCCCTCGAGGTCGAGCGGCTGCGGATTCACGTGAAGCAGCCGCGGCTCAAACTGTCGCAGACGCTGCAAGAGCTGGTCAGTTACTGCAACTCCAACATGGCCGCCGACCCTCTCATCAACCCCGAGAGGGAAAACCCCTTCAAGAAAAAGAAGTCCTGTCAGATTCTGTAGGGGACAGGAAATCTTGCGCAGAAAGCCGTGGACTTGTTTAAATGTAGAGAATGGGTCCTTCAACAACAACAAGTCCTGTCATATTGTGTAGACATTTTAGGAAAACTGTTGAAAAAATTGTGGCCTTGTTTATATAGAGAAGGGTTTCTTCTTGAAAGCGCTAAAAAAAAGATAATTTCAGGATGAAATATGCCAGAAACTTGGGGCGAGTTTCAGAGAATGCTTTCCGCACGGATTACGTTTACGCCGAAAGGGGTCTAGGAAACACCAATGATGTTGGCTCAGTTCAGATAACTCTAAAGCTTATTCTTCGCTTTCGGGAGAAAGAAAAAGAGTTGCTATCGAAAGGTCAATAAATCATACCTCTGTCAGTTTGTACAAAGGTTTCGATTGCATTCACATCTGTTTGTGTGCAGAAAATTTAATTTGCACTATATTATGCCATCTAACATGATGAAAAAATAAGAAAGAGCACTCGGAAACACTTTTGTTTACTTTGCTACAATCATCCCATATATTTTCGCGATAGAATAAAGAATACTTTGTCTGTGTTTAGCTTGTTGACTTGGGATGCCATTTTGGAACAAAATAGTCACGTTCTCGCGTGACCCCAAAAAAGCCAGAAGTAATACTACCACACGAGTATGAGCACTAACGTTCGTCAAAAGTTTTGTTGTTGTTGCCGAATTACGTTCACAGCTACGAGCGCCCGCCCTTGTGAAACGACCCCCTGGTCGTATTCTGTAGAAGAAAACTGTAAAAAAGAACTGGCCTTTCTTATTTTTGGAAATAATGTTTATTTCAAGTACAAGAAAGCTAGTTTCAGTTTCGGAACTAAATTTGAAAGAAATCCGGTCAGATTCTTACATAGGAAAGGAAGACTGTAATAAATCTGTAATAAAACAGTGGCCTTGTTCATATGGAAAATGGTTATTTCAGAAGCAAAAAAAAAAAAATCATGCTAGAATCAATTTCATGACGAAATTCACAAGAAAACCCCTTGCGGAAAAAGTAGTCCTGTCGGATTCTGTAGGAATTATACATGTAGAAGTGTGTGTGTGTGTCAAGTCAAGTCAAGTCAAGTCGAGTCAAAATCATCTTTATTGAGGGCTGACGAATAAGCTGACAAAGCTTTTTTTCATCCTGTGTGTGTGTGTGTGAGAGAGACTCTTTGGGGAAAAAAACATGCCCTTTCTTTGTGGAGACTGGTTATTTTGAGTGCAAGAAATCATGCTAGGTTCAGTTTGAATATGCAAGACATTTGCAAATTAAAATCGTGTTACCTAAATAATATGTACTAATAATGTAGTCAATTTTACAATGTTTTGGTGCTTTGTGGAGAGAAAAATATGAAAAAATTAAAATTGTGGTGAAACTGAAGCTGAACAATATAACTTAACTAAGACAGATAATGTGCGCACACACACACAAGCACACACATGCACACACACACACGCATGCACAGACTGACGCATACACACACAGAGAGACTTGCACATGCACACACACACATGCACAAACACAAAAATGTATGTATTTGAATGATTAAGGTCAGTTTGATAAGCTGATGAAAATCACAATACTGAAAAAAGATTGTATTTTTCTAGGGATGAAATTTGGAAGTGTGTGTGATTGATCGGTATAGGGTAGTGAGGCGAATGTTCCAGTAGTGTACGCATGTTGTGTCTGTGTGTGCACGCGCGTGGGTGCATGTGTGTATGCGCACATGTATGTGTGAGTATATGAGTGTTTTTTTAAATTTATCTGGTTTAAAGATAAACATGTAACATTCACTGTTAAAAACATTCAAACAGATCTGATGGTAGGGGTAAGGAAGGGGGGGGGGGAGTGCTGGTGTTGGGATGGATGAGGAAGTCGTGAGACAGAAATAGTAGAGGGAAGGGAGGGAAATTAGCATAATCAGACTTTTTCTTTCTGAATATTTGCTATGCTCTTCCCCCATTCCGCCAACTCCCCTGACCATTTGTGTTGTTTGTAAAAGCCTCCTGACACTATCCAACCTAGCTGGATGAAACTGATTGTCACCTTTCCACAGTTTTTCTTTCTTTCGACAGAGTGAGTAGAAATCACAAATATCGTCGATGAAATTCAAAAACTCAATTTTGGTAGTTTTGAGAAAAATGAAAAAAAAACTTTTAAGAATTAACCGTGTTGACCACAATTGATTAACTATGATGAATATGTTGTTCAAGACATTGCGAGTTTAGTCCTGCATTTTGTTAAAATTATTTGATTTTGTTGTTTAGACTTGAAAAGAGCAAAGATACGAGGTTTTTGTCCTTAACTAGATCTGAATTTTGGACTTACGAGTTTTTCATCTATTTTCACAACCTCATTTACCCCAGATAGAAAGTCGTTAGAGATACAAGCTTTTGGTGGAAGGTGACGGGAAAAATTAGAAAGCTGACTAAGTATCTAACTCAAAACCCCAAAAAATCGAGATACGATGTTTTTGAATTTCACCGATGGTATACACATTTTGGTCCGAATGAAACTCTTCCAACCGGCCTTGAAGGAATTGGCGGCGGCACCATTTGCTTCCAACTCACTCAGGCAGTTGTGGGAATGCAGCCAATGCTCAGCTGATAGCGTGAGAAGTACAACGCCGCCCTAACTAGTTGAATGAAGTTCACAACTGGATTTGTTTCTCTCCAACAAAAAGGTTGGATTGTGTGAGGCAGCTCCCCCTAACCTTTGGTGTGCGTTTTGGCATGGTTTGATGCTTCTGTCATTTTTGTTAATTTCTGTTTGGATGTACACGAATGTAACCAAAGCTCCTTGTTATTTTGTTGTTGTTATTTATTATGGGAACAGAAGTTCCGTTTGTTTGACCAGTTCTGGTTGAAGTTGAATGAAATCTGTGTTCCTGGTGCCAGTGTCCGTGAACGTTGTACAGTATTGCAAGGGTTTACAGCCACAAGGTAGGGTAAGGGCCCCAAATGTCCGGATGCAAAATAAATCTGTCAAAAGCTTCAAAGTAAATGACACTACACAAATTTCAAAGACTATGCTAAATAGATAATATAATTGTCTATATTCCTGCCAATTTTAGTCTCATAATCTCCAAAAAAGCAAAAGTTATTCGACTTAAAAAAACCCACCTAAACTGTCCAACATTAGGCACTCCAGGGTCCAAAGTCTGGACAGTGACATCTGGCAAGATTAAAATTAAAGCAAATCAACGACCAGTGATTTCAACAAGAAGCACTAAGAAATGAAAAAGACAGTAAATCATATTTTTGTTTCGAAAACCATTCTTATTCTTTCCAAACAGACTTAAATAGAACCAACATTACGTTAATTTCGTTTGCAAAATTTAGTGTTAGAAGCTTGCATTTGGAAAATTGTTAACCGTTTCGCTAGGAGCTTTCTAAGCTACTTCTACTTTCTAAGCCATGATTTTTGATACATGAACTCATATTATATCGCTGCATTATTAGAAGGCATCATTTGGCCACAGTACTTCAATAAAACTACTGTCCGGACATAGGAGCCGTCAGACATTTGGGTCCCTTCTCTTACTGTAATTCTTCTCTTGTGAAAGCCAAAAAGTACTGTCAGTTTTGTTTAGTCCTCTTCGGGTAGTACATTCTGGCTTTTACATGAGAAGAATCATAGTACCCTCTGCATCATAATTTCCTTCAAATTTTGAATGTCAATAGATTTTGAGTCTTTTTTTAATTTTATGTTTAATTTATCTTATCCAGAAGGGTTATTTTCCCTGTTTCACACCCCATTCCCCGTCCTTTTTGCCTTTTTGATGTAAAGTTGACACTATTTTAAAGAAATAAAAATGTATATTACAGAAATTCTTTGCTTTGATTTTCATTCTGTCTAGATATTGCCATGGTCTCTCCTGTGTCTCTGTCTGCTTCTGTCTCTCTCTCTCTCCCCCCTTCAATCTGTTTTTTGTGTCTGTGTATGTGCGTGAGTATGTGTGTGTAATGTATACATGTATGTGTATAGTTTATAAGTATGTGTCTTTGTTATCCCTCTCTCTCTCTCTCTCTCTCTCGTCTCTCGTCTCTCTCTCTCTCTCTCTCTCTCTCTCTCTCTCTCTCTCTCTCTCTCTCTCTCTCTCTCTCTCTCTCTCTCTCTCTCTCTCTCTCTCTCTCTCGTCTCTCGTCTCTCTCTCTCTCTCTCTCTTGTCTCTCTGTCTCTCTCTCTCTCGTCTCTCTCTCTCTCTCTCTCTCGTCTCTCGTCTCTCCTCTCTCTCTCTCTCTGTCTCTCTCTCTGTCTCCATCTCTTTCTCATACACATACACGCACACACACACGCTGATTTTTTTTTGGAAATGAAAATATCTGGTACTCAAAACGTTATAGATACCATTTAATACAGGAAGATCTTGATAAAAAAGGAGAATGAAATGTGTGAAAATATCACCCAGAGAACTTTCCTTTTCACTGACTATTGTTGTTGTTATACCCTGGCTAAAAGCTCCACTCCAGGGATCATCCCAACAGCCGAAGCACTTGAACACTATGGTACAAATGCACCAGCTAGAGATGAGAACATTATGTGTGTGACCGTTTTTGACTACCCCGTCACGTGGTCAGCCACACTCTGACCGGAGGATACTGTTGAAGTTAATCTTGATTGTCCACCAGAAAGAAGAATTTTGATGTAGTAAAACTAGTATTTTTCAGACTATAAGGCGCACCTTAATATAAGACGCACCCCCCAAATTTTACACAAAATTCAGATTTTGTTCTTGTATTTTCTTACTATAATATATCATCAGTCGCATTATAAGGCGCAGGGGTCTCAGTCTGGGAAAAAGTATCGCCTTATATTATAACCTGAAAAATATGGTATGCATGTTTGATTTGTATTTACCGGGGACCCTATTCTTGGGACTGTAAGGCGGTACTTTCCCCCCAGACTGAGACCCCTGCGCCTTGTAATGTAGCTAGTAATATAGTAAGAAAATATAATAACAAAATCTGAATTTTGTGCAATGTTTGAGGTGGGGTGGGGGGGGGGGGGTGCCTTACAGTTCGTAAAATATGGTAATGAAACTTAAAGACTGCATATGTTGTTGAACCTACTGAATCGATTCTAATGAAAATTATCATAATTATCCATGATGCCTTGTTGATGAGACCTGTCATGGCAGTTCATCCTTCTGCGTTCTCAGGCCATATGGCCATAATGTACGCATGTGTCCGGTTTTCAGTTTTCACTGGTCTCCCCTCTGCATTCAGCTGACACATTTCGATTTTGGAGGAGCTCAAAGGAGAATTTTTTTGGAAAAAAAGGCGAGAGAATGGGCCAATAAGTCAGAAAGGTAGTAGATGATAGAAAGCAAAAAGAAAAGGCAGAGTCAAAGAGCGACAGATTAGAGGAAGTTACAAGCACAGAACTTCCAGAAGGTAGGGGAACTATTTGTAAAAAGAAAAGAAAAAGGGTATCCCCACGGGGAGAGAGTCGACGAGGGGGCAGGGTCGTCCAGCTCCCCTTTTGGAGGCACGAGGCATCCACCCACTGCCCCAAGTTCATCCAAATATGGCAAGGCGTATAAACATTCTTCCAGTTAGGTCTTTTTGTGTGTGTGTTAATCATACCGAACTAATGATACTGAAAAGTGTCAGAATATTCCCTAATGCTCCAACAATGATGCACATTATCACAGTTCACCCAAATGACTAACCATAAAAATGCACTTTCATAGCCCTACATAGGTTGTTCAGGGGGTACATTTATATCACTTGCCATCTTGTTTAATCATTGGCAGGACTTTAACCCCTTCACTGCCACGGCCATTTTGAATTCATAGAGGGGGTACACTTATAAAATAAATAAAAATCTAGCAGTTGAATAATTAAAATTTGCCTAATCTATGCTACTTTTAATACCCTAACCATTCAAAAGTATTAAAGATATGAATTCGATGGTACATCCCTGTATGGAGGCTTTCAATGGGACAATCCTACAAGAAACTAGAGCGTTAAGATGCTAGACCACCAGCCGCGCGGCAGCATTGTGGGTCCCTTGACCTTTGATCTATGACCTTGATTTCGGTCTAGATATCCTTAGTACCTATCCGCAAGCAAAATTTGAGTGTCATAGGTCCCTACGTTCAAATGTTATCGTGCCAGGTGCTCTGCAGCATTTTGGGGTCCAGTGACCTTGACCGTTGACCCATGACCTTAATTTTTTAAATTTGGCTGAGATATTCTTAGTACCTATCCGCATGCAAAAATTTGAGCATCCTAGGACCTTCCATTCAATTGTTTTCGTGCCAGGTGCTCGACAGTATTTTCAGCTCCAGTGACCTTGACCTTTGACCTATGACCTTCATTTTTTAACTTGGCCTAGATATACTTAGTACCAGGCATCAGAACGACCCGCGGATCCGCGGTTTTGGTTGCCACTGGCCGCGGTTTTGGCACTGCCGGCCGCGGTTTGTACTTATATGAGGCAGCATGATTTTATTCTCGAATGGTATTCTTAAACGGTTTGTTTTCATACTGCACCTTCGGAAACGAAAAATCGTGTTTCTTTCGAGTTTAGAGATCTCTAGACTCTTACTTTCACTGTTTCAGAGTTTGTTTTGGTGACAGTGATTGTGAATTGGGTTTTAAATGAGTCGATTTAGAGGAAATGATCGCGGGAGACTACGATGATGTGAGAACTTTGAACTTTTCCGCGAGAAATCGGGTAGCGAATGATCGCAATGATGCCGACTACGGACTAGAGTTTTGTGGGGTCCGACTCGATGTCGACTCCGAGTCATGGCGAGTGTTGTTCGTCCATGGATTGGACTCTGGAGTATTCTGATGCCTGAGTACCTATCTGCATGCAAAATTTGAGCGTAATAGGTCCTTCCGTTCAAACGTTATCGTGTTAACATAGATAGATAGATAGATAGATAGATAGGAAAACATTACCAGCTTCGCTCTCTTTGTTCGCGGCTGGTAATAATGATGGAAATGTCCATCCTGGGGCAGTGAAGGGGTTCAGCTACAGGGTTTGATTTGAAACATTATGCAGTTCAGGGGGTACGTTTATATCACTTGCCATCTTGCTTAATCGTTGGCATGACTTTCAGCAACAGGGTTTGATTTGAAACATGCAGTTCAGGGGATACGTTTTTATCACTTGCCATCTTGTTTAACCTTTACCGGTTTTCTGGGGTCGCCCACGACCCCTTGACACACAAAACATGTTATATCTCTAAAACTATTTAAGCAATCTTCAAAAACGTAAATGGCTTTAAGTGTGTTAAATTTCATTAATGTGTATGAAATATAAATGACGTAATATGATGCGTAATTTTGATATACCTGTCCAGATGACGGGGGTCTCCCACGACCCCTACTTTAAAGAGCACTGCAGTGCATGTCGTGGGAGACCCCCACCATCCGGACAGGGATAAACACCTAGGAATTCGCTCTTTGCTGAGTAGGGGGTCGTGGAAGACCCCCGCCATCGTGTCTGTGTAGTCAAAAGCATGATCCGGTAAAGGTTAATCGTTGGCATGACTTTCAGCAACAGGGTTTGATTTGAAACATTATGCAGTTCAGGGGGTACGTTTATATCACTTGCCATCTTGTTTAATCGTTGGCAGGACTTTCAGCAACAGGGTTTGATTTGAAACATTAAAAATGCAGTTGAGGGGGTACGTTTATATCACCTGCCATTTTGCTTAATCGTTGGCATGACTTTCAGCAACAGGGTTTGATTTGAAACATTATGCAGTTCAGGGGGTACGTTTATGTCACTTGCCATCTTGATTAAGCACCGACAAAAGTTTAAGCAACACGATTTGATTTGAAACATCACGAAGCGCCTAGACATCGTTCATTGATTGAGATTTTAAAAAATAGCGTACACGCCCATTGAAAAAAAATTGATTTGAAATACAGTGGAACCTCCCTTATAAGACCTTCAAGAATCATCCAAAATGAGGTCTTATAAGGGAGGTAATTTTAATGCTTAGAAAGACGGGCAATGTCTCAGAGAAGTAGGTCTTATGTTGGAGGGAGTCTTATAATGGGATATCTTATAATGGAGGTTCCACTGTAGTCTTTTAGCATGTAATTTTCACTAATCACAATCTTTATGAACACAGGTTCTGAACACCCTGAGCGGTAGCCGCCACCACCACCCCCACCAACTGCCCCTTTCATCAAATCATCGTCACTGTCGTCGTCGCCTTTCATCAAATCATCGTCGCTGTCGTCATGAACAAGTTCCAGGAAGGTCTGCAGCAGCAGCGACGTCTGATCGAGCAGCTGCGTCGCGAGGCCGACGTGAACCGGGAGAGCGTGTCGCAGTCCATCGATGACCTGGTGAAGTACTGCGAGGCCCATGCCGAGGAGGACCACCTGCTTCGAGGGTTCCCCACCCCCAACGCCAACCCCTTCAAGGAAAAGGGGGGCTGCGCCATCCTCTAGCCAACCGCCGCGTTGGAGAAGAGACCGCATCACCAGCTAGCACTGTGCCTCTCTCGTGAAAACATGTTCACTTAGTCGTTCTTCCCCCCCTACTACTACTACTTCTACCCATTTTTGGTTCATTTTGTAACATTTTTTTGTTTTTTTGTTTTGTCTCCTCTTTTGGAGAGTTTGTACTTGTTGACTGATGATGCCTTTTTTTTGCTGACACCATTGCTCATGTTTGAGAATGTGGGTTCTTTTTGTGTGTGTGTGTGTATGAATGAGGACTGGTCATGAAAAGCCGATGAAGCGTGTTTTGACTAAGGGGAACTAAATCCTAGCAGGCACTTTGTTGGGGTCTGATGTGAACAGCTCGCCCGAAGTTAACCACACACTCAAGCACTGGTTTATTCCATAATGACATGCATTCATCTCTTGCTGCGAGCGCATGTGTCAGCCACTCGCCCCTACTAGTCACGTCCCACGCAATGCGCAGTCGAACTTCGGTATTGGTACCACGGCCAAATGATTGACCAAAACTGACCCTACTAGTCACGTCCCACACTATACGCAGTCGAACTTCGGTATTGGTACCACGGCCAAATGATTGACCAAAACTGACCGTACTGGCAAGGAAGGTAGTTATACTGGAGATCCTATTAGTAATAAATAAGTAGAAAAGATACCGAGTATAACTATCCTGATTACAGAGATGTCTGCAAAAATACAAGGCTGCTCTTGTGTTGGTAGGGC
This sequence comes from Phymorhynchus buccinoides, assembly GCA_017654935.2. Taxonomy (NCBI): domain Eukaryota; kingdom Metazoa; phylum Mollusca; class Gastropoda; order Neogastropoda; family Raphitomidae; genus Phymorhynchus; species Phymorhynchus buccinoides. The sequence goes on from CM065689.1 coordinate 1,939,991, forward strand.
AGGTGGCCTCTGGGTCCCTTGAGCACCTTTGTTTTTCTTTCGAGGTGTCTGTGATACCTGGATGCCTGTTAGGTAGGGTTCAACTGTGGTACAACAAAAACAGGGGGGAAAAGCGGCTTTGGCTTTGTGTCCTCAGCAGTAGACGCCTTGGTCGTCCCCTCATCAGTTCACAATGGCTTGGAGAATGTATTGTCCCACCTCAGTCACTGACAAACACACAATCAATTTAAAGACACTGTGTCTGGCATGGTTCACAGGCAATGGTACTTTTCAGACAATTCTTTGAACTAAAAAACCCATCAAAACGCTACACATTAACACAAAGAGACGACAAAAAAAAAAAAAAATATATATATATTTTCGTCAATTCTCTGAATTCAGAGAAAAGTGAATGTAGAAAAACAGTTGTCAGAGCGAAGGGTATTTGCCCCCTGATTATTATAATTTATGAATAAAGGCTCTCTCCCCCTTGAGACCAAGAGACAACGTCTCCTGAACCCTAAAACATTTTTAGAGAAAAATGCTGTTCTTCCAGTACCAGTCTGCGTTTTTGAAAACCAACCATCGATTGTATAAACTTGGTGCTGGTGAAAGATCAAGGTACATGATTGTTAAAATATAAAACAAACAAAATAAAGAGAGAGACAGAAAGTGCGTGATGTGGGAGGGGAACAAGAACTAAAAATTATCGCAAAAATGCTGTGTGTGAGAGAAGGAGATAGAAATGAGCGCAAAATGCTTTATTCTGGGGCGAGTTTCGCGAGAGGCTGGTCGCCGCGTGAATTACGGTTTGCCCTGAAGGGGTTTAAGAAACACCAATAACCGCGAATAACTTTAGCTAAGCAAAGATAACTAATAGCTTACTCTTCACTTTCGGAGAGAGAAAAGTGCTGCTATCAAAAGGGAGATAAATCATAACTGACGGGTGCAAGGATTTTGATTTAATTTGCGTCTATTTGTGTGCAGAAAATTAAGTTTGCACAATATTATGCCATCTATCATGATGAAAAATGAAGAAAGAGCGCTCAAAAATACTTGTGTTTCTTTAATTTGCTCAAATCATCCCGTATATTTCCGCTGTAGAGTGAAGAATACTTGTCTGTATCAACTTTCTTGACTTTATGTCTTCCATTTTGTAAACAAAAAGTTATGTTCTCACGAGAACTAATAATAACCAGAAGTAAAAAAACAACGGTTGTATATTTCCCATGATTCAACTAATCGTTCGCTGCTAGCCACCTCCAAAGGGGCCACAAAGCGTTTGAGAAACTATTGGCAAGGGGAGGTACTTAGGACCAATTTTGCCGATTTGAGGAAACGTTAGCCCTTGTGAAACAGACCCCTGGACTGTTAAGGTTTTGATGTTCACTGAAGACTCCAACAGGCACTTGATCAGGACTCTTCATTTTAGTCCCAACTTTTTTTTTTTTTAAAGTCTGCGGTAATCAGAATTTTGGTGGGTAATGACTTACAACTTTACTCCTGAACTACTTACCCAAAGCATTTCACTTTGCTACAGCATTTATATTATTTTTTGGTCTCTCAATACAAAAAAACTGCTGAAATTATTATTTTTATAATAATTCACATTTTGGCTCCTTCCGTCTTTAATAGTTTCTCACTAAGCTCATGCTTTCACCTCGCTGGTTCTTTCATTATTATTATTATTATTATTTTTATAATAATTCACAGTTCGGCTCCTTCCGTCTTCAATTTAGTTTCTCACTAAGCTCATGCTTTCACCTCGCTGGTTCTTTCATTATTATTATTATTATTATTAAATATATTTGTGTTTCTGTACGCAACACAGTCTACAATATTAAACGACATTGGAAGTTGTTGCAATTTTGTATGCAACAGTCTAAAAACTCTTTGTTTGATACACTTTTTTCAATTTTTTAAAACTTTTATATATAAAAAAAAAGACGGGAACTAGTGTCAGTGTTTTGGAGCTCTTTTTTGTGTGTAGAGTCACAGTATACTGAGTAAATTGAACTGCAGATAATTTTATTCATTAGTAATAAATCGAAGGAAGAATTAGAACTTTACAGTGTGTATGGTATGGGCACTTTTAAAGTGTTTGATCTGAGAAAGAGCTCTGAGCACTTTACAATCATTAGACCTTTTCGCATCAGATTATTTGGGCATTTATCTAGGTCAATGAACGATGTCTAGGTGCTTCATTTTGTTTTAGGTGTACGGATGATCAACCGAAAGACTACGCAGTTTGATTTATTTTTATAAATTCTATGTGCAATTCTTTAAAACTTAGTGTACATTTTCAATCGATCATGTTTGCTTGACATGTACATTGGTTGCTACGTTGCAGGACTAGGAGAGACTACAAAAACTCTGCAATATTTGTGCGGCCAGAATTTTCTGCGGAGCGTAGCTCGCTGTATAAACCGTGCTTGAGTTTGGAAACTGGCAAACTCTTTATTGCAATGAAGCCAGGCTTTATGTACTTCATAATGCGTGAATCAGTGTCCATTTTGTCCAAATCTAAGTCAGTAGCAAACGATGTACAGGCTTTACTGGACCACACTTACCCAATCTTTGTTTACAATTTTTGTACGATACGAAAACCAACATTTTGACTAGTTAGTCATTGATAGTGTGTGCATTTTTTAAAAATTTCTTATGTTTTGTGTGCGTGTGAATCTGCTGTCTTTTTTATTTTATTTTTTACCCAGTTTACTTTTTGTTTTACTTTTGATTTTGAAACAATGAGCATGTACTCTTCAGTGGCTACCAAATACATCATGTACAAGTGATCGAATCTGGTCTACTGTCAGTGTATTTGTGTGTGGGGGTGCGTTTGTGTGTGTGGGTGTGCGTGCGCATACATGTAGTTTATATGCGTACCTGTGTGCATGTATCTGTCTGTGTGTGTGAGCGTGCATGTGTGAGAGAGGGAGATTATTTGCTAAAATTGTACATTATCTCGATCCTTCAATTCTGTTGAATAGAATCAAGGAAATAGAATTGCATGTATAACATTCATATGAAATGCACTACGGTACCCAAATCAACATTAATGTAGTTGACATACCACTGTCTGATTCTCACGATTAACAGCTGAGCGATTGAGAATATTATCCTGAATATGTTATTATCCTCGTCAATCAGCACAAAACAAAACAGTATTGGCAGTGATCGCACTAGAAAACCAGTCCCATCAGCAAGAAATCTCCACAAACTGGTGTCAAAACCAGTCCCATCAGCAAGAAATCTCCACAAACTGGTGTCAAAACCAGTCCCATCAGCAAGAAATCTCCACAAACTGGTGTCAAAACCAGTCCCATCAGCAAGAAATCTCCACAAACTGTCAAAACCAGTCCCAGCAGCAAGAAATCTCCACAAACTGTCAAAACCAGTCCCATCAGCAAGAAATCTCCACAAACTGGTGTCAAAACCAGTCCCATCAGCAAGAAATCTCCACAAACTGGTGTCAAAACCAGTCCCATCAGCAAGAAATCTCCACAAACTGGTGTCAAAACCAGTCCCATCAGCAAGAAATCTCCACAAACTGGTGTCAAAACCACTCCCATCAGCAAGAAATCTCCACAAACTGGTGTCAAAACCAGTCCCATCAGCAAGAAATCTCCACAAACTGTCAAAACCAGTCCCATCAGCAAGAAATCTCCACAAACTGTCAAAACCACTCCCAGGGTAACAAACCAGTGAAAATCACGGAAACTCACAATGTCAAAGCCTCTGTTAAAACCATTTATCAGTCCTTGAAAAATGTTATCAGTCCCTGGGCTGATTCAGAGAACATTGAAAAGATACCGGAGAGATCTTCCGTACAAATAGTTCCCCCCCCCCCTTCTGGAAGTTCTGTGCTTATAACTTCTAATCTCTCTCTCTCTCTTTGACCCTTCCTTTTCCTTGCTTTGTGTCATCTACTATCTTTCTGACTTTTTGGCCCATTCTCCTGCCTTTAAACAAAAAATCTTCCTAGTTTCATGGATGCTCCTGCTTCCAGGATGCCCTGAAATGCAGGATTTTGTTATTGCCTGAAGCCGCCGTCACCGGAGTATGAGAATTTGAGAAGCAACAAATTTCCTATTTATAAATGTTTTATCGGTTTCTCGCATGTGTAGAATATTTTAAAAAATGAATACAGATAAATATTTACATGCCTTTTCCAGGAACTTTATATTTTTAGGATTGTTGAAGTCAAGTTGTGAACTGGGCGGCCCCTGGACCGCTGCCTTGCAGGATTTCTGACATTTCCCTGGAGCACCCATGTAGTTTTCTCCTTTGAGCTCCTCCGAAATCGGAATGTGTCGACTGAATGCAGCGAGGACACCAGTGAAAACTGGAAAACGGACACATACGTATCCATTGTGGCCTTATGGCCCGGGAACGCAGAAGAAGAAGAAATGTGTCATTTCAGGATTGAGAGAATGTTTTGCTTTCACCCATACTTTTGATGCTCTGGTTTCACAATGATAACATTTGACTTTCCTTACACTTACTTAATCCAATCAAACAAACGACAGAATCATGTGAAGTTCACGGGAGCTCTTATTTTAATTTTATAGAAATGCTGCTAGTGTAGAGTGGCACAGAGGTTATAACGCGTTCGCCTTGTGTCAAGTAAACCCGAGTTCGAACCTGGGTACAGGGGATTTTTCCTGTCACTTTGCACTAGGCCTTACGGTCTGAACGTGGAGTCTTTCGGATGAGACGATAAACCGAGGTCCCATGTGCCCATGCACTTAGCACACGGTTAATCCCAGTGGCAACAAAAAAGTTGTCATTTGGTCCCCCCCCCCCCCCCCCCCCCCCCCCCCCCCCCCCCCCTTCTGCTTCCTCATCAGTCACAAAAATCCATGCAAAACCCCCCAAAAAACCTGGCCTCTGGCTGCGACGTGCTCTCCAGCTGGGAGCAACCCAAATTTCACAGAGACGCCTCTGTGACTATGAAGTACCTTATTGGGGGACTTTGCTCAAGCCTTTTTATGCAAGCAATAATTGCTGTTAGTAGGTCTTAAAGGTAGAGGATGTCCCTATTCTCTTTAGTCTCTTGCGGAAGACTGACTCAAATGAGGGGGCCTTGATACAGGCTCTGGTGGTGCAGTCAAAGGGATGGGTTGGCCTTTGGGGACCTTCCCCAATGCCAGCAGTCCTCAAATTCCTTTGGCTGAGAGCATTGAAACATACATACGGAAAAAAGCATAAAGGAGAAGAAGAAGGGGAAAAGCAAGCCATTATTGAGCACACGAAAGTCATTGAAATTATTTTTTTGTACACACACACACACACAGAGTTTGCAAACTCTTTTTTTAAGTGGCCTTATCTTTAAAATAGATATGTTGGGGGGTGGGGGAAATGGTAAAAAAGTCAGGGGAGGAAATTCATGAAAGAGTTTTGCATCAAAGATATTACATGATTGCGTACCTTGGATTAGGCTAACAGGGAAGTGGTCTCCCTTGCCCATGGAAACAAAATGGCAGACGATGAACTGGAAGTGATTCAAGCCATATTTTGTCGACCCAAAGAAATATCCATTGTGCATGGTATGTGATTCTCTTCATTGCATTTAAACAACTTCAGAAAAGTCCATCTTTTGTTTCTTTTATTGCATTAATAAAGTAAGTTCATGCAGTCAACCAGATGAAGTAAATGCCAGATCTGGAAAGAAACTGAGAGTCAAAGTGAAACTGAAAGTTGGCCCCATTCTAAGATTCTCTTTCTTCTTCCATTAAGTATTCACAATCAACAATTTGATTTTTTATACTGTTATGAAAATGTTCATAAAATACAGTTTTATGTATGGTAAGAAAGGCAAAAACGGAAAAATAGAATTAACCGAGAAATGCAGGGGGGGGGGGGGGGGGGCATCTTTACCTTTACCCCCAAACAAATAAAATTAAATTAAAACAAACACAAAAGAAAGGGCACATCAAGACGTCGCGAGGCCTGGCAATGGCTGCCCTAAAAGCCTGGCCTGACCTGACCTGACCTGACCTGAAATCTTCTTCGCCTCAGGCAGCCAACTTCATCAGGCTGAAGATTCTGCTGCACTTTGGGGGGTAGTAAGAAGACAACAAAGCAGAAAGCTGAGGAGATAGCCAGGAGTAGCCTAATGGAAAAGGAAAGTAAACATAAAATAAAACCTAGTGTGGATCTGTAGGATTTTTATTTTATTTTTTAAGTAGTAGTAGGGGTAGGGACTAAATAAGCTGTCAAGCTTTTTGGCAGTCCCATCGAATCATCAATTTTTATTTTGTATCTTTGATCAAGGTGTAATCGGCTGAATTTTCCTATCATTCAATTTTAATCAATGCTTCTAAATATATTTATAAATTTTGGATGATTATCTAGATGATTTTTGAATGTATTAGTATTGGGTGGGTGCACATTTTAGGTCCACTGGTAAATCATTCCATAGGTGGACCATAGACCTTTCTTTCGCAGTATCCAGGCAAGACCAATCCGGCTACCGTAGCGGTCCCCGAGGGCGAACCCCGACCGGCACAGCTCCTGCCCTTCATTTACCACTACTTTGATCTATGGCCCCTAGTTCCCTGGTTTTAGTTACAGTGGAGGTGTTTGTGGAGGCCTCTTTTGAATGCCTCCAATGACTGAGAGGAGGCAACTGCTTCTGGGAGGCAGTTCCACTGTGGGATGGTGCGGGGAAAGAATGTGGATTGTCTGTACTGTGTTCTGTGGCTTGGGATGTCGTAGGCAGCAGAGTGGGACTGACGGAGGCTTTTCTTCTGTTGTGTGAATATTTGGTATTGATGGACAGAAGATCTGTGTGGAATTTATAGAATGTGTTCAGGCGGGCTTCAGTTCTGCGGTTCTTAAGAAGGGGCCATTTCAGGGTATTCTTGAAGTCTGCTGATCTTGTTGTCGCATGGAAGTCACGGACCACCCATCTTGCAGCTCGGCTCTGGATTCTTTCTAAGGCATCGATGCTGTCCTTGTTGTGGGGTTCCCAGACTGGACTGGCGTATTCCAGGAGGGGCATACCATTCCCTTTCATATGTATAGTATAGTTTAACAGCGTATTTAGGCCACAAGGCCTGTTGCTGATCAGGAAACTAGTGAAGCCTAACTTTGGGCTTCAATCTAGCAATCTTTTGATTGCACTTAATTTCTATGACATATGATATCCACCTCTTCCTATCCACTCATTATATATTCAGAACTCAACTTCCATTAAGTTTGGAAAAGTTTTGACATTTGAGTAAGCAGGCCTAGATTGTTTTTTCCTATCGTTTGCCTAAATCTGCATCATGTAGACATCAAAATGTTTTTCCAGCTTTTCCCCCCCCATCTCTTCTTATAGTTATATTGTAAAAGTGGATACATATGTACAATTTATGGGACAGGATGCAGTCTCAGAGTTATTATTCTTTACGTTTCCCTGGAGTTTCTCCAAGCTTATTGTTCTTTGAAGTACAGTGGAACCTCTTATAAGACCTCCAAAAATCATCCAAAATGAGGTCTTCTAAGGGAGGGGTCTTATAAGGGAGGTAATTTTAATGCTTACAAAGAAGGACAATGTCTCAGAGAAGTAGGTCGTATGTGGGAGGGAGTCTTATAATGGGAGGTCTTATAATGGAGGTTCCACTGTAGTAGGGTAGCCAATGGAGCAACCAGGCACGCGTTTGCGATCGGCTAGCCAAGTGAGTGAAGTTAGCCGAGTAAAGCTAGCAAAACTAGGGGAAAATGGCTGTCTGAAACGGTCGTACAATCGACGGCGTTGTATTAAAGATAATCAACACTGAACTTGTCAGAAATCCCTCTAATTGTTAGAAAACTAAACAATGTTCAAATGCAGATCGATTTGAACAGAAACTCAGCCACCATTTTATTTAGCAATCATAGTTGACTAGCTTTGCTCAAAAGTAGTGGTGTCCAAAGAAACGCCTTTTTAACTTCGCTACGTAGCAGCTAGTTTTCCCTACGCTTCTGAAATGCGTCTCAGATTCTTTTTCTTCTTCTGCGTTCCCAGGCCATATGGCCATAATGGATAAGATACGTATGTGTCCGGTTTTCAGTTTTTACGGGTCTCCCCGCTGCGTACAGCCGACACATTCCAATTTTGGAGGAGCTCAAAGGAGAAAAATTATTTGGAAGATTTTTTTGGAAAAAAGGCAGGACAATGGGCCAATGTGTCAGAAAGATAGTAGATGATAGAAAGCAAATGGAAAAGGCAGAGTCAAATAGAGTGGCAGATTAGAGGAAGCTACAAGCACAGAACTTCAAGAATGTGGGGGAACTATTATTACGAAAGACCCCCGGTATCTTCACAAGGAGCGTCTGATTTTAGGGAGAGGCAAACTGCGGCAAAGTAATGCAATATTAGGCATTTGTTTGATGATGTACCCTGGCTAAAAGACTCCAGGGATCATCCCAACAGCCGAAGCACTTGAACACTATGGTACAAATGCATCAGCTAGGGATGAGAACATTACATGTGACCGATTTTTATTACCCTGCCACATGGGCAGCCACCCAGCATGTGTCAGATCCCATTGTGATATTTTCTGTATGTTCCCAGGTAGCGACGGCAGTAAAGAAGTGAAAGTCAGACTGAAACCAGCACCTGACCCGGAACCAGAAGATCCCCGGAATCCATCTCTGGACTCATCCACAGCAGAACTCCGCCTCCTCCTTCCCCCCACCTACCCTTCCTCCCCTCCCGACATTTCCATACTGAGCGACAGTCTATCCAGAAAGGAAACCAGCCTCCTGCGTTCGTTGCTGTGCGAAAACGCAACCCGGAACGTCGGTCGACCGATGCTG
>CM065689.1:1953759-1981259 GCA_017654935.2 Phymorhynchus buccinoides
TGTGTTGTTGCTGGCTGTGTCATTCTTGAATACTATTTCAGTTGTCTGCTTATTGTTGAACACTTGGTTGTAAAGCGCTTTGGGCTCATTTGAGGAAAAGCGCTATATAAATGTGGTTATTATTATTATTAACACGATAACGTTTGAATGCTGGGACCTAGTAGGAGGCTCAAATTTTGCATACATGTGCATAGGTAGTTAGGATATCCAGGCCAAGTTCGAAAATATAGGTCATTGGTCAAAGGTCAAGGTCACTGTAGCAGAAGACTATCAGGGGATATGGCTCCTGTTGATTTGTGAGATAAGAGGTGGTTAGGCCTACAAGAAACCTCCATGGTTATTACCTGGCCAGAGTCTGGGGTTTTGCGATCGGTTTGTGTGTCTGTGTATCGATTATCTTAAAAACTACTGTTTGGACTTTGATTAAAATTGGCAGAGGGGTAGACAGCTTGAAAAGGAAGCTTCCTTTCGTTAATCAACACCATGCTGACCTTGACCTTGAAGTTTGACCTTGAAAACCGAAATTTCCTTCTTTGGGCTATGTAATTTCCCCCCAGCTTTATTTCGTGAACTAGTGAACAGAATCGCTTCAAATTTTGTGTGGTGGTGTACCATGGTGCAGGGAAGTTTGTATAAAAGTTCAGCTGTATCGTGAACTACTGAACAGAATCGCTTCAAATTTTGAGCTTTGTATTTTATGTGTTCTGTAAGGGTGGAAAGTGGTGTGTTTATTGGGGGATGGGGAGGGGGGGGGATAGAGAGGACATAACTCTGGCCGGGTTTGCATTGTCACAATGCGTTGCTACTGCTCGGAAATGCCCTTGTTCACATCATTTGGCATAGTCGTCAGGCTTTTACTCAAATGGATTCACTGGGTTAACATTAGCCCGTAGAACGGCCAATAATAAATGAGAGCTATACTATATATGAGTTTCTACAGTATTGAAATATCATGGTACAGCTTAGTCCTTCATGGAAGACCATGACTCTCTAACTAGGGGGCATTTGCTCTGACTCTCTAACTAGGGGGCATTTGCTCTGACTCTCTAACTAGGGGGCATTTGCACTGACTCTCTAACTAGGGGGCATTTGCTCTGACTCTCTAACTAGGGGGCATTTGCACTGACTCTAACTAGGGGGCATTTGCACTGACTCTCTAACTAGGGGGCATTTGCACTGACTCTAACTAGGGGGGGGCATTTGCTCTGACTCTAACTAGGGGGCATTTGCACTGACTCTCTAACTAGGGGGCATTTGCTCTGACTCTCTAACTAGGGGGCATTTGCACTGACTCTCTAACTAGGGGGCATTTGCTCTGACTCTCTAACTAGGGGGCATTTGCACTGACTCTCTAACTAGGGGGCATTTGCTAACTAGGGGGACTCTCTAACTAGGGGGCATTTGCTCTGACTCTCTAACTAGGGGGCATTTGCTCTGACTCTCTAACTAGGGGGCATTTGCTCTGACTCTCTAACTAGGGGGCATTTGCTCTGACTCTCTAACTAGGGGGCATTTGCTCTGACTCTCTAACTAGGGGGCATTTGCTCTGACTCTCTAACTAGGGGGCATTTGCACTGACTCTCTAACTAGGGGGCATTTGCTCTGACTCTCTAACTAGGGGGCATTTGCTCTGACTCTCTAACTAGGGGGCATTTGCTCTGACTCTCTAACTAGGGGGCATTTGCTCTGACTCTCTAACTAGGGGGCATTTGCTCTGACTCTCTAACTAGGGGGCATTTGCTCTGACTCTCTAACTAGGGGGCATTTGCTCTGACTCTCTAACTAGGGGGCATTTGCTCTGACTCTCTAACTAGGGGGCATTTGCACTGACTCTCTTACTAGGGGGCATTTGCACTGACTCTCTAACTAGGGGGCATTTGCACTGACTCTAACTAGGGGGCATTTGCACTGACTCTAGTGCTGCAGCCAATGGGATTAGTTGGCCTTTGGGGACCTTCCCAACTTGGTCTCTCATCCTCAGATCCCTTTGGCCGAGAGTGGGGATGTACCCTGAGGAAAGCTCCACCATAAAGAAATGTTAGCCCAGCCCGCCAGAATAGCAGCTGCCCCCTCTGCTATCTGCTATCTGTTGTCTAGTTGTCGTTTTCACCAGCTGGCCAACTTTTAATACGATAATTTGAATTGAAAATTCGCCTGTCACAACTACAGTGTTTTCAAGTCTTAACTTTGTAATATAGTGTACTGATTTCATTCAATAAAACATGTCAGTTCTTACTCTCACTCTCTCTCTCTCTCTCTCTCTCTCTCTCTCTCTCTCTCTCTCTCTCTCTCTCTCTCTCTCTCTCTCTCTCTCTCTCTCTCTCTCTCTCTCTCTTTCTCTCTCTGTTTCTCCCATTCCCCTCCAAGCAATGTCTGTTGTCTGACAGTGTAGCCAGATAAACTGTCTGGGGTTCCTTATCTACATCAGGGCCGTGCAGATCACTCGCCCACAGCGGTAATTGCTTATTCATTGCTTTGGATGGGCAAGGAGGCCTGCTGGGCAAGGGCCTTCTCCTTCCTTCCTTGCCTATATGAGAATGTGGGTCCAAAATGACCCAGGAGGCCTGCTGAGCAAGCCCCTTCTCCTTCCTTCCTTGCCTATATCAGAATGTGGGTCCAAAATGACCCAGGAGGCCTGCTGGGCAAGGGCCTTCTCCTTCCTTCCTGGCCTATATCAGAGTGTGGGTCCAAAATGACCCAGGAGGCCTGCTGGGCAAGGGCCTTCTCCTTCCTTCCTTGCCTATATCAGAGTGTGGGTCCAAAATGACCCAGGAGGCCTGCTGGGCAAGGGCCTTCTCCTTCCTTCCTGGCCTATATCAGAGTGTGGGTCCAAAATGACCCAGGAGGCCTGCTGGGCAAGGGCCTTCTCCTTCCTTCCTGGCCTATATCAGAGTGTGGGTCCAAAATGACCCAGGAGGCCTGCTGGGCAAGGGCCTTCTCCTTCCTTCCTGGCCTATATCAGAATGTGGGTCCAAAATGACCCAGGAGGCCTGCTGGGCAAGCCCCTTCTCCTTCCTTCCTTGCCTATATCAGAGTGTGGGTCCAAAATGACCCAGGAGGCCTGCTGGGCAAGGGCCTTCTCCTTCCTTCCTTGCCTATATCAGAGTGTGGGTCCAAAGTGACCCAGGAAATGCTGGGCGCAAAGGAAAAGGCGACGTACTGGGAAGGTTAATTATTCAATCAATCCTCAATCAAATCACATCAAAACGATAACAAGACTATCCCCCACAGTCACATGTGTATGTCACGGGACATTTTGGAATCTGGGAAAATTCTGAATTTTACCGGGGAAAATCGGAATCTTCCTGACATTTCGGATCACACACACACGCACACGCACACACAGACACACGCACGCAAGCATACACACACAGAGACATGCGGGACATTCACACGCGCGCTCGGCGTACGCACATATTCCACTCGCACTTCCCACACCAAAATCACAGATATATAATTTTGTCTGAATCGCTTCCAGTGGAAGGACGTTAAACTGAAGAACGCGCGCGCGCGCTCACCTACCCACACCAAAATAACACAGATATAATATAATTTTGTCTGAATCGCTTTTAGTGGAAGGACGCTAAACTGAAGAACACAGGCACGCGCGCGCACTCACACACACACACACACATACACACATATTCCACTCACACTTACCCACACCAAAATCACACGTGCATGTAAGTTTGTCTGAATCACTTTTAGTGGAAGGACGTTACACTTAAGAGCACACACACACACAGACAGACAGACAGACACACACACACACACACACACACACCACCACCACCACCACCGCAGACAACCGAAACATTCTGCTTTTTGAGAATAATACGCCAGTGGTCCACCATTAACACGTTCTTTAAAATAAAATAAAAATTATAGAAGCTTAAGGCGTTTTTGTATTTGTGAACTCGGACCTCACTGTTACAACAAATCAACTGATAAAAGTGTGAACTCTTTTTTCTTCTTTTTTTCCAGTATCGTGTTCACTTTTCTCAAGTATCTAGGGCAAATGAGCGCCATTTTATCTGCATTGCATCTCTGGCGATTTCATGGGCCCGGTTTTGAAATCAACCTTCCGCTTTTTAAGTAGTCCTATTTAGACTTTCACGTGTGCAAGTAAGTATGCGCATGATAATATTCATCATAATATTAATATTGTGATTTAAGTGGCTTTGTGTGTGTTTTCTTTTTACTAAATTCTTTACTAATTTTACACTTCTTTTTTTTTAAATTACAAAAACCCAACTGGCTCAAAGCTGCTGTTTTCGTCACTTGCAAAAGTTTAAGCCTTGCTTAGCATGGCATTGACACGCCCGTTTTACTCAGATGAAAGATTGTATTTTCATTCATTGTTTTGTATTCAGGGTGCTGCGTTTGATAAGGCATAACCTCATAATTTATTGTTTGGAAGCAATAGTCTTCCCAGTCTACTAACACCCGCAAAAACTTGTATACTAACCGTGTTGTTCAGATGTGGAATGATCTACCAATTAACATAAAGAATGCACCTAGCATTAATGAATTCAAAAATCTTTTGGATGAAAACCCAAATTTGATAACAAAATTTAAATGTTTTGATGAATAAAAAAAATAAAAAAAGCCATTCTCTTAAAGATTTAGCTTTTTATTAGTTTTTGATTTAAGAGACGCAAACCACTAAATAAATTTTGTCAAGTCAAATTCATTGAGAAGGGGCGTAAAAAGGGCCGAGAGGCCTATGCATAGCCCTACATCACCTACCTACCTACCTACCTACCTACCTACCAGTGAGTATAATATTTTTTTCTAAATTAAGTAAGTACCATTGCTTGTCCACCACACTAAACATGCCCACTGAATGAGCAGACCAGAACATTTAATATAGTATAGTATAGTATAGTATAGTATAGGGATTGGCTTCATCAGCCTAGGCCTCGCGGCCTATCAAGCGTCCCCTTCGTACTTTTCATAAATATGGGTGTCGCTTGCGCACTCATAATTTCCATTCAAATTTATTCATCAGAGAGAGAGAATGGTGTTTTACGTCCTCTTGGTCTGAATCAGACACACATGGGACATTTGTAAATACAAATATGGTGGGAACAATACTGGAGGCAATGCCCGGAGGCAGTACGAAACCAGTAAAGTCCCGATTTTTTTAATTGATACAGATAGCTGTAGCGGTGACCACGCCTCGGTTAAACCTCATCGGCTATGGCACCGCCACAAGTAGTGATTATAAAATTTAAAAAAAAATTATTCATCATAATCATAAAACAATTTATTAAAATTTGGACAACTGTCTAGAACTAGATTTTTGAATATGTTAGTATTTTGTGCTTCTTTCACTTGGACTGGAAGAGCGTTCCAAACTTGTGCAATTCGGTTAGAAAGTGATTTTTTTCTTCAGTTGGTATTGCTGTTTTAATATAGTTAGATAGTTGAAAGACTTTAGTAATACTAATATTGATGTTGTCAAGGCCATGACAAATGTTGTAAGTCTCAATTAGGTCCCCTCTAAGGCGTCTGTTAGTCACCAGTCAAGTGTAATACTTCCGTCTGAAACTAACGCTACTATTTACGTTCACCATATGTTCATTTATTTATTTAGACCGCAATACACGAATCAAATCAAATGTTTGATACAAAAATAAGATATTTGATCAGGTTCGTGTACGGGAGACTACAAACATAGTGAACATAACTAGTAGGATTTCATCAGATTTATTTAGACAGTAGAATTTCACGTCAATCATGCCTCACATATGTCAAAATCGAATCGTAGTGAATCGAATGGTATGCGGTGTAGCTAGGCCTTAACTCTATAGGGACACATACACTGCATACGATGCGATTCGATTGACATTTGCGAGGCATGATTCTGATGAAATTCCAAATGAAGCTGATGAAATCTTACTAGTTGTGTTCACTATAAAAAATATAATGTAGTCCCCCGTACACGAATCTGATGAAATGTCTGTATTTTTGTACCAGACATTTTATGTCATTCGTGTATTTCTTCTTCTTCTTCTTCTTCTTCTTCTTCTTCTTCTTCTTCTTCTTCTTCTTCTTCTATTTAGGGCCCACGGTCAGTATGTTGACCATTCTGGCTCCTCAGTTTGGGGGGAAAAGACTGAAAAATGGGTGTCCGGTCTGTTCTTTATGTGGATGGGACAGAGGGTGGAGGGGAAGCACATTTGGGGTCCGCTGCATGAGTGTGGTCAACGAAAACAGTAGAATTATTTTCATTATTTGACGTGAGTCACGATTCACGATCACTCGCAGACATCGTCACAATCGGATCGCTTCGTATGCAGTGTGTATGCCCCTTGCTTTCCTTCTTACCTTAACAAAATGGTAACATCCACATATTTTTTCGGCCGTTTCGCTCTTTTCTGTCATCAAATGATCTCCCTTACGGGGGAAAATGTGGACATAGCCAAAAAGATTTTATTATTGGAAGAAAAACGTTTTGTTAAAATATATTTTCAAAAATTGTCATTTGAAAGGAGGAGTCACCAAGATCAAGATGAGGATGGGATTGTTTGGGCAGCTCTACAGTCGTCATCTTCGGCGACTGTCCACAAAAGTCAACGACTAATTGGACGCTAAGCCCACCATCACCTCACGCCATCTTCACGACTGTCCACAAGAGTCAACGACTAATTGGACGCTAAACCCACCATCACCTCACGCCATCTTCACGACTGTCCACAAGAGTCAACGACTAATTGGACGCTAAACCCACCATCACCTCACGCCATCTTCACGACTGTCCACAAGAGTCAACGACTAATTGGACGCTAAGCCCACCATCACCTCACGCCATCTTCACGACTGTCCACAAGAGTCAACGACTAATTGGACGCTAAACCCACCATCACCTCACGCCATCTTCACGACTGTCCACAAGAGTCAACGACTAATTGGACGCTAAACCCACCATCACCTCACGCCATCTTCACGACTGTCCACAAGAGTCAACGACTAATTGGACGCTAAACCCACCATCACCTCACGCCATCTTCACGACTGTCCACAAGTGTCAACGACTAATTGGACGCTAAACCCACCATCATCTCACGCCCGCCTGCGGAAGAAGCGCCATAGGGAAATTTTTTGAGAAAAGTAAGAAAAGCTAAAATGACCCAGCCAATCAGGGCCCGTTCAGCGTTCCACTGGATGCATGAGTAAGATGCTTGAAGAGCAGAGAATTCCACCATTTGAGGCAAGACGGAAAGACCAACGCCTGACCCTGTTTTCCCCCCAAGATAGTCCAAGGGGAACGTACCTACTACACCAGCTGAGCAGTACTAACACATGGCTGAAACGAAGACAAAGATCATTCCACGACAGGAAGCAAGACAAATAGACATCAAAATATCGTTTTTACTATGACCAGAAACAACAAGAGATGCTTTTGGATCCAACACCAGCATCTACAGAAACTCCTTTTTATTTATTTCCACGAACTACCATCGAGTGGGACAGATTGCCCGACGAAAGCGATCAGCCTAACGTCTGCTGGGCATGCAGTTCAGGAAGGCTGTCAAATGCCTGGAACAGCCCCCCCCCTGCATGGAGCGATGGAGCAGCATCGTGTTGAGGGTCCATTCGCTGAATCAGCGGGATCGACCGGGCTGGCTGGGTCCTGAGGGAGTGCAGAGGTTAGTGACTTTCTCGTTCGGTTTTCAGGGGGGCCCTCTCAAGCTCATAGCTAGCATATATATCATTTTATTGTTTAAATATCTTACCAAGGGGAGTGGGTAGGTCGATGTTTGGGCTATTGGCCATTGCAATGACCACCTTTTGCAAGAGTGAATGCCCTTGGTGGGTGGGGGAACTTGGAAGATGGTTGAGTACTGATCAAACAAGGGTGTAACTCTCGCCAATAACCCTATTTGAGGCCACTGAATGGCTGCCTTTTGCAAAAGGGAATGCCCTTTTAAATACTAACCAACAAGACCCCCCACGTCACGTGTCGCATTCCCTCTTATGCTGGGAAGATTTACCAGCTATAAGAGGGAAAAGACGTGACAACCATGATTTTGACACCTGACGTGGTGGGTCTTTAATAACCCTAGTTGCAGTGGCCAATAAGAGGGTGATTTGGAAGTTGAAGGTGAACGTGTAGATTTTGCTGAAAGGATTTTGTTTTTGTCCTTTGCCGATCTACGATCGCAAAGGAGTCTATTTTCGTTCGTGTATGTTTCTTTGTTTTTTTGAGGTGTGCCACCTTAATTAATAGGAAGAGATCCGAACATGAATTATCAAGGTCAAGATCATGCATGACCTTTGCGCACGACCTTGAAAACCGGCAAATCTGTAAGGGGCCATAACTTCCACACCGTTGGTCTTAGAGACTTCAAATTTGGCATGGAGGTACTTTGGCTTATGGCCGTTCTGATGATGGCATACCGACCAAGGTCAAGGTCAAGGTCCAGGAGATCGGTAGGCCTTGAAAGTGGTAGGGGTCTAAAAATTGGGGTTTAAGCCATATTTTCCACATTTGTACTTCACAGAAGCGCTTCAGATTGTGTGTGGCACTGTATAACCTAGAGTAGAAAACATCCGAGCATAAATTATTGCCATGATGACCTTGACCTTGAAGTGTGACCTTGAAAACCGAAATTTCCTTCTTTGCGCTATATATTTCAAGCTGTATCTCGTGAACTAGAAGACAGAATCCCTTCCAATTTTGTGTCAGGATGTGACACTAAGAGTATAACACAGTCGTACATAAATTATCCCTCGGAAATAGAATGTCGCCGAGCGGCAGACATGTTAAATGCCACTGTCTCTATCTTCCAATTTTGCAAATCATGCATACAATCACTTGATATTTTGTGTGTGGATGTGATACAACATGTAGAATAATCATGTTGGTGCCTAAATAATTCTACGGGACCTCGGTTTACCGTCTCATCCGAAAGACTCCACGTTTAGACCGTAAGGCCTAGTGCAAAAAATCCCCTGTACCCAGGTTCGAACTCGGATTTCTGGACACGAGGCAAACGCGCTACCACTGTGCCACTCTACACTTATGTTTATTTGTTTTGTGTCAATATTCTTCACAACAATTACAGTATTTTCGTGTGTACTTTTGATGTTATTTTACCCGTGTTTGGTTCCAGGAACCCAGCTGAACTCCTGTCACACGGGATCAACCTGTCTCACACCAGTGAGTGCCCTTGAGTCGCAAGAATACAGACACGCCAGCCAACACCAGGGGCAGTCTTCTTCTTTTTCTTCGGTCGCTCAGACAGTTTCCTGTCCATGATGAGCGCAGATGCGTCATGCTGCCGTTATGCGCCTGACTAAGAAATAGTTAGGCCCTGCAAGTGTGACTTCGGCTGGAGGAAGGAAGTCTTTTTGAAAGCGTTTCTTGCAAAACACACCAAAAGGGCAGGGCAGGAGAATGGACCGGGTAAGGCCGAAAGATTAGTAGATGGCAGTAAGCAAAGTGAAAAGGCAGAGTCAGTGAGAGTGACACACTAGAAGGTACAAGCACAGAGCTTCCAGAAGGTGGGGGAGCTATTTATACAAAAGAATCCCCGGTCTGAACACCACGGCGCTGAGGAAGGGGACGGGCTTCACTCTCTGGGATGACTGAAGATCTGGGCTTGTGGTCGTGAGTGCGTCTTAGACGTGTCAACACGAGTGGCATGTAGATTAGACTAAACTGGATGGTAGGGAATTCCATGGCAACACGGTGAGTTGTATCCATTATGAGTGGCCTAACACTTGTGTTGCCATGAAGAAATGGAGATATTTTGTGAGTAATGTTAACGTGTACGGAGACCTTAACCCACTTTGCTGATGTATGAACCATTTCATTCACACACTTCTTTTAAACAAGACTTGTATTATGAAAAGTTTATTTGACATGTTGGAAAACGAATTGAAATAAATACAATTGAATTAGTTTTTGCGTGCTGACATTTTGTTAAAAGTTTAACAGGGGGGTGGTTAGTCGAAATCATTAATTTATACTTAGAATATAAAGTATAAGTTTATGATTTTAACTAACCACCCCTCTGTTGAAAAAATTACGCCAAGATTAAATTATACATGGTTTGGACTAACCACCCCCTGGTTTTAAAAAACCCCGAAGTAAATGCTAATTTCTTAGAACAATCTACCTGTCCTCCCCTAGGGAAGGAAATATCTGTGGAACTGTCAGAAACTGTCCCTACACCCACTTGACCCCTACAGCAAAAGGAACCTAGTTATAACCCCCCCCCCCCTCTAAAAATGAATGAACCTAGTCAAAACAGTATGACCCAAAGTTTGAACTGGATATTTCAACTGCCTCTCCAGAGATTCAATACAGGCTGACCCAAAAGTTATGCATCGTAAGGAAACTGAAATTTACCCTTCACACGTTCCAATTCTTTTTCAGACCCCAAATGGACTTCTTTTCATTGAAAATGAGAATTTGGGTGTATAACTTTAAAACATTATTTTAAAATAACTGGCTGTCGATAACTGGAATGTTTATCCGAGACCCCAAACCACGAATTGCTACAACGTTTGTAGGCAACCCCATTTGAATGCCTTGAAGCCCGTATGCAGGTTCATTGTGAGATCACTATGTATTGAAATGATAGTCAAAATAAAGCAGAGGGGTTGCTTTTGACTTTCCATGTTGTAAAAATCATTTTGAAAACCAAAATATTAAGAAAGAAAATTCTCATTTTCAGTGAAATAAACTGTAGTGGTCGGGACTCGGGCAAGTGTCTGAAACTATGTTCAGAGCATACTAGTGGTTTGTACATATTCATAGATTGTTTTAACTCTCCTTTGGGGTACAAGTTTTGGGGCAGCCTGTTAATCTAAGGCACTCACACACACTATTATTCCCCCTAAACCTAAAATACTATTGGGAGCAGAAAGTTCTGGCTAATCTCTGCGAGACCATTATAGGCCTACATCCCCCAGTTTAGACCTTTGCTCCTTACTAAACCACTTCAGGTTGTCACAATGACTTCCACATAACAGAGAACTGGGCTACAGTATCTATGAAGGCTGGGCTACAGTATCTACCCACAGTGCCAATTGTCCAGCGCACATCCTCACTCTCTCAGCCTAGAAGACCTTAGGGCAGCCGGCATTGGGGGAGGTTCCTCAGAGGCCCAACCAATCCCTTTGACTGCAGCACTAAGACTCAGAGCCAGTGCAGATGCCCCCTGGTTTGGGGGTCCTGGTGTTCCACAAACAGACAAAGCTGTACCGTGACTCACAGCCAGTGCAGATGCCCCCTGGTTTGGGGGTCCTGGTGTTCCACAAACAAAGCTGTACCGTGATTTTCCATTGGAATGTCCCTTTAGAGTGCAGCTCTCACCTTACTGACGGCCCTACTGCCCTAAAGAAACACATTCATGTAAAGGGCACATTACCTACATATTTACCACTTTAACCTACCTCTACCTATTCTACGAGAGAGGGGGGGGGGGGGGGGGGGGGGGGGGGGGGGTAGTGTCCTTTCATCGTACCACGAGTCGCGCACAACTCAAAACCCTAACGGACCTTAGCCTACCCCCCTCAAAACCTAACATTGAAAAAAAAACCACCTCTCCCTACCTACCTACCAATCCATCTAACCTAACCTATCTTCTGCCTATTCTACAGGAGAAAAAGGGAGTAGTTTCTGCCCCCTCCAAGCCTAACAAAAAACACCACCACCACCACCACCCCAAAAATTCAACCCTATGCCTACCTGCCTGCCTACCTACCTACCAACCTATCCAGAGCTTCAGATTTGATTTCGAACCCCGCGGGTCATATGACCTTGATTACAAAAAATGATGGGTCAATTTCCAAAATAATGGGCCTATAAAGTGTCTTTGCAGTATTGCACTTAAATTCTATTGCAGACTTCATGAGTCAGGTGACCCCCTAGCTGCACAAAATGAGGGGTCAAGTCGTCATTAGTACGGGTCAATGACCGGGGTCCGCTGACAACCTGAAGCTCTGCCCTAACCTAACTTCTACCTATTCTACACGAGAGAGAGGGGGTAGTCTCTACCCCCCTCCAAGCCTAACAAAACAAAACAACAACAATCCCCAAACAAAGCAAAACAACCCCCCTCTGCCTACCTACCTCTCCGTCTAGCTAGCCTAGGTGAGGGGCAAGGAGTGGGAAGCTTCGGCACGCAGATGCACTAACGGCGGGTGCAAGAGAGCGCTGCTTCAATGTGTACACAAAGGCGGGATCCATTGCCCTCCCCGGGCATTGGTCCTTACCTCCACCCCCCGCGCGACCTCCAGTACCCCTCCCCTAACAGCCCTCCTATCCCACCCCGCAAAAAAAAAAAAAAGAAAAAAGGCTACCCCCCCCCCTCCTTCCCACCCCACCCATCCCCCATACTCGCCGTTTCCTTCTTTTTTTTTTACCAAATGTACACAAAATAATCAATCACAATGCATGGTACACAAAATATATATCACAATGCATGGTACACAATAATATATCACAATGCATGGTACACACACAATAATCATGCATCACAATGCATGGTACACATGATAATCACAATGCATGGTACAATCATATCACAATGCATGGTACACAGCATAATCATATCACAATGCATGGTACACAGCATAATATATCACAATGCATGGTACACAGCATAATATATCACAATGCATGGTACACAGCATATATATATCACAATGCATGGTACACAATGCATGGTACAATGATATATATATCACAATGCATGGTACACATGCATGGTACAAATGATATATCACAATGCATGGTACACAACATGATATATCACAATGCATGGTACACAGCATAATATATCACAATGCATGGTACACAATGCATAATATATCACAATGCATGGTACACAACATGATATATCACAATGCATGGTACACAATGCATGATATATCACAATGCATGGTACACACATGATATATCACAATGCATGGTACACAACATGATATATCACAATGCATGGTACACAAACATGATATATCACAATGCATGGTACACAACATGATATATCACAATGCATGGTACACAACATGATATATCACAATGCATGGTACACAATGCAATGATATATATCACAATGCATGGTACACAACATGATATATATATCACAATGCATGGTACACAAATGGTACACAACATGATATAATATATCACAATGCATGGTACACAATGATATATCACATAATATATCACAATGCATGGTACACAAAATGATATATCACAATGCATGGTACACAACAATGATATATCACAATGCATGGTACACAACATGATATATCACAATGCATGGTACACAAAATGATATATCACAATGCATGATATATCACAATGCATGGTACACAACATGATATATCACAATGCATGGTACACAAAATGATATATCACAATGCATGGTACACAATGCATGATATATCACAATGCATGGTACACAAAATGATATATCACAATGCATGGTACACAACAATGCATGATATATCACAATGCATGGTACACACACATGATATATCACAATGCATGGGATATATCACAATGCATGGTACACAACATAATATATCACAATGCATATATCACAATGCATGGTACACAACATGATATATCACAATGCATGGTACACAATGCATGATATATCACAATGCATGGTACACAACAATGCATACACAAAATAATATATCACAATATACATGCATGGTACACAAATGATATATCACAATGCATGGTACACAAAATGATATATCACAATGCATGGTACACAACATGATATATCACAATGCATGGTACACAATGCATGATATATCACAATGCATGGTATCACAACATGGTACACAAAATGATATATCACAATGCATGGTACACAACATGATATATCACAATGCATGGTACACAACATGATATATCACAATGCATGGTACACAATGCATATGATATATCACAATGCATGGTACACAAGCATAATATATCACAATGCATGGTATCACAACAATATATATCACAATGCATGGTACACAGCATAATATATCACAATGCATGGTACACAAGCATAATCATATCACAATGCATGGTACACAGCATAATCACAATGCATGGTACACAACATGATATATCACAATGCATGGTACACAATGCATACACAACATGATATATCACAATGCATGGTACACACAAAATGATATATCACAAATAATATCAATCACAATGCATGGTACACAATGCATAATATATCACAATGCATGGTACACAAATAATATATCACAATGCATGGTACACAGCATAATCAATCACAATGCATGGTACACAATGATATATCACAATGCATGGTACACAGCATAATCAATCACAATGCATGGTACACAATGATATATCACAATGCATGGTACACAATGCAACATGATATATCACAATGCATGGTACACAGCATGATATATCACAATGCATGGTACACAACATAATATATCACAATGCATGGTACACAATGATATATCACAATGCATGGTACACATGGCATGATATATCACAATGCATGGTACACAAAATGATATATCACAATGCATGGTACACAAACATGATATATCACAATGCATACACATGCATGATACACAAATGATATATCACAATGCATGGTACACACATGCATGGTACACAATGATCACAATGCATGGTACACAATGATATATCACAATGCATGGTACACAAAACCATAGGGCATGTACACATGATACAAAAACATAATCTCACCATCATATTAAGCTTAACACAGAATCAGCATTTACACATTGCTCAAAATAATCTCACCATCATAAACTTAACACAAATATGATAATGTATGCATTACACAACAAGATCTAAAAAACAAATGAACACATCTACTTTAAAACTTGTGAAATTAGCTTACACTATTGTCCATGATCACGACTGTTTGTGAACGTTCAACAACCGATCAAGATGGCCAGATGAAAACCTACCACATTTTGGAAGTGGTCTGTATAATTATATTCGAATGACAATCCCGACTGATGAGGAATGTTCTTTAAATAACCTAAACTTCCACATGTTATCAAACAATCGTGAAATAAGTAAAGGTAGCACTCTCTGTAAATTAACTCCCTTCACCAAAGTTATTTCCGGCACCAATTCGCCTAGCAAAGCAAGGTGGCAGAGTGGCTAAGACGTTCGCCTGCCAAATGCTATGCGTGACTGCAGCGCGAGTGACCCGGGTTCAAATCCCGGCCTCGCCCTTTCTTTCTAGTTTGACAGGAAAATCGAACTGAACGTCGAGTCCTGCAGATGGGGACTTAAAGCTAGTCTGACCCGTGCGCTAAAAAAACCCACAGCAGTTGAAAGTCAGTAAGAGCAGGGAGAAATCCCGCTGCCTGGTATGGCCAAATTGATATCTCGGTTTTCCAAGTGTGCCCCTCCTCACCCTGTGCCCCCCCGCCCAAAAAAAAAAAAGAAAAGAAGTTTAAATTGGGTAGGCGCTGCACTTGCGGAGACGCGCTCTCCAGGGGAGAGCAGCCCGAATATATACTAAATACAAACAGCGGCCTACATTGAGACAGCACCAAGTTCAACCTATAAAAAAAAAGAGGATGACCCAGGTCTGCCAATATGACTGACCATATCCCATACAGACTTACACACCAACAGTCCCAGCCCACACCCAGGTCTGCCAATATGACTGACCATATCCCATACAGACTTACACACCAACAGCCCCAGCCCACACCCAGGTCTGTCAATATGACTGACCATATCCCATACAGACTTACACACCAACAGCCCCAGCCCACACCCAGGTCTGCCAATATGACTGACCATATCCCATAGACTTACACACCACCAGTCCCAGCCCACACCCAGGTCTGCCAATATGACTGACCATATCCCATACAGACTTACACACCAACAGTCCCAGCCCACACGCAGGTCTGCCAATAGGACTGACAATATCCCATACAGACTTACACACCAACAGTCCCAGCCCACACCCAGGTCTGCCAATAGGACTGACCATATCCCATACAGACTTACACACCAACAGTCCCAGCCCACACTCACAGGCCCCCGACAACAATTGAGTCCACCATCAGGGGGTTGAGTTCAATCCCAAAACGTGCCAACAGTTCCAAGCCAACGCCAACGCCAACGCCAACGCCGACCATCGTCATGCACTTCAGGCCAACAGCACCCCCCCCCCCCCCCCCCCCACACACACACACACACCCGTCGCTGGAAGGTTGACTGCGCTGCGCCGCCCCGCCGCCGATCTGCCACCTCAGCAGCCTTGGAAGAGTGGCCACAGTTCCCTCTGGTCGTACAGCACTGGTCACACCCGCTCTGCCCTTCCCGCGTGGGGGATAACGGAAGGCGTGTGTGTGTGTCTTTTGTATAAATAGTTCCCCCACCTTCTGGAAGTACTGTGCTTGTAACTTCCTCTAATCTGTCTCTCTCTTTGACTCTGCCTTTTCCCTTTGCTTACTGTCATCTACTATCTTTCTGCCTTACCGGTCTATTCCCCTGCCGCTTTAAAAAAAACCCACCCAAACACTTTCAAAAGTGACGATTTCCTCAAGCCAAAGTCGGGCTTGCGGGGCCTAACTATTTCCCAGTATTTGTGTATTTCCTAACGGCAGCATGACGCATCTGCGCACATAATTGACAGGGAACTGTCTGGGCGATCGAAGAAGAAGAATTAAGACCCGCTCTGTACGGATCCCCGCAGAGTTGGAAAAAATGAAATGTTCACTCTGCTATACTGACTCTATAATGTGAGTGCCCTCCCCACACCCCCTACCCTACCCCGCCCCTCCCTACACCCTACCCTACCTCCCCACACCCCTACCCTAACCCCTCCGCTCCCCGCACCCTACCCTATTCTACCCTCCCCACACCCCTCCCTACACACCGTCATTGTTGTGGTGGTTTAGTCTAGAAAGGTCGCATGACGTTAATGGCGGAACACAGCGTGGAGAAGGAGTCACGTGCTTGTACGACCCGTTGCCATGGTGACAGAGAGGAGGGGAAGACAACTCTCTGTAGGTCTCGTCCTAAAGGGCCCTGTATTGCAAACAAATACAAAACAAAACAAACAAAAACGCGGTAATTCTGAAGTAGAGAGCATTTTACGGGGGAAATGAGGAAAGGGAATACAAAATAACGACAGAAAGAAAAATTAAAGAGAAAAAGGGGGAGAGAAATTAAAAACAAAAAACAACAGTAGAAAGATCGAAAAAAGGACAAGAAAAAAAAAGAAGAAAAGAAAGAAAAAAAGGAAAAGAAGAACAAAATACAAAGACGCACGAAAAGAAGGAATGTTAAAAAAAAATTCAAAAAATAATTGGAAAGGAACAAAAGAAAAAAGATGGAAAAGAACGAATAGAATGAAAGAAGAAAGAAAAGGTTGAAGATAAACCACACACAAAAAACACAATAAGGCCATGAGAAGGAAAAGGGATCAAAAAAAGGAGAGAAAGAAGAAGAAAAAAGTGGACCAAGAAGCAACTATTTATGAAGAGTTAAACAGAAATGTCATGCACGTGCTCGCGGACACACACAAACGCACACACGCGCGCGCACACACACACGCGCGCGCGCTATAAAAAAACAAAACAAATGAAAAACTGTCAAGCTTATTCTTTCATCCTCATTAAAGATCATTTTGACCACACACACACACACACACACACACACACACACACACACACACACACACACACACACACACACACCGTACACACACACACACACACACTACTGTGACGCACACACGCACGCTAAAAAAAAAAATCATCCTCATTTAATATTATTTTGATTTTACACACACGCACACACACGCGAGCACGCACACACACCGCTGATAAAGGCAATACATGGACACTGCCAGCGCATAGGTCTGTGTACACGTTAAGTCATAATTCACTCTTTCCCCACGTCAACACAGTGACGTGCACGTGATCTTAAAGGGGCACCCTGACTGACGCAAGATGACACGTCGATGTTTTGCAAGGACTGGAACACTCACGCTCGACCGTCAAAACGGCGATTCCTCCTTGGCGGAGTTGCCGGAGAGAGAAGCCATTTTAGACGGGGTGGATGGAGGCCAAAAACCGAAAATCATTAAGGGTCCATAACTTCCACACCGCTGGTCCTAGAGTCTTGAAACTTGGAATGGATGTACTTTCGCTTATGGCCGTTCTGATGATGGCGTACCAATGAAGGTCAAGGTCAAGGTCAAGGTCAGGGAGATCGGTATGCCTTGAAAGTGGTAGGGGTCTAATGATTGGGTTTTACTGTCCCACGCATATCTCCCGAACTGCTTTACCGAATCGTTTCCAGTTTTTGTGGTGGCGTGTCACCATGAGAGAAGGCATCCGTGCATAAATTATCGCCGTCATGACCTTCACCTTGGCGTATGACCTTGAAAACCAAAACTCTTTCAGGGGCTATAACGTCCACACCGTTGGTCTTAGGGACTTCAAACTTGGCATGTAGGTACTTTGGCTTATGGTTGCATACCGATCAAGGTCAAGGTCATGGAGATCGGTAGGCCTTGAAAGTGGTAGGGGTCAAAAATTGTATTTTCAGCCACAAAAGTAAAAATATAATATTTTGCGGACCCGGCGAAACCGGTACTCAGCGGTACCGGTACTTGGCGTTAGCTGTACAAGGCGTTACCGGTACGGGGCGTTGCGCTAGTACAGTATAAGGCAAATGATCATTTACGCAATGGACTGTAGAGGGGAAGTACTGTTTTTTTTATCTAGGTTTTGTGCTCCTTTTGCTGTTTGCTGTTTTCGTATTTGTTGATAAAGGCGCATTCGCCGAAATATCCCGTGGTTTTGTTCTGTCTCTTGTTAATACAATAACTTCGTTTTACGCTTGTCGTGTAGTTGTTTGTTTGTTGTACATTATTAACAAATTTAACATTGAAAAAAACATGTTGATGACTGGGAATGAAAGTGTGTTATCGTAGCTCAAACTAGACATCTATGGAAATATCCATTCCAAACAAATGGCAACAAAAACGTCTGGGTTCTGAAAATGGAAGCTTGTGTGTGCACGTGAACACGCTTAAGATGACGTGTCAGTGTCAAACAGTCAGGCTTAGGCTGACGTGTCCATTCACACGCAGTGTGGTTCCAGAGGAGTTGGAAGCAAGCAACCTGGAAGGAGCACTCAGATTCCAGAGAATTCAAAGTTGAAATTTATTTTCGAGACCGAAAGGTAAACTTGATTATTATATGTTTGTACTCTCCTCGAAGACGGAGTGTGGCTGCCCATGTGGCGGGGTAATCAAAAATGGTCACACACGTAATGTTCTCATCCGTAGCTGATTTACTTATAGGGGAAGACGGGGTAAAAAGCGCATGGGCGGGTAAGAAGCCCACCCCAATTATCTCATGAAATAAAAAACATTTCAGTCAAATTTGCCCAAGAGACGAATGCTAGACATTAACACACGTCTCATGGGCAAAATGAGACTGAAATTTGCTTCATTTCATGAGATAATTGGGGTGGGCTTCTTACCCGCCCATGCGCTTTTTACCCCGTCTTCCCCTATCTTCTTCTTCTTCTGCGTTCCCATAATGGGTAAGGTACGTATGTGTGTCCGGTTTTCCGTTTTCACTGGTCTCCCCGCTGCATACAGCCGACATATTCCGATTTCGGTGGAGCTCAAAGGAGAAAAATTATTTGCAACATTTTTTTGGGGAAAAAACAGCAGAATGGGCCAGTAAGTCAGAAATATAGCAGATGACAGAAAGCAAAGGGAAAAGGCAGAGTCAAAGAAAGTGGCAGATTAGAGGAAGTCACAGAACTTCCAGAAGGTGGAGGAACTATTTTTTACGAAAGACCCCCCGGTATCCCCACGGGGAGTACCATAGCGTTTAAGTTCTTCCGCTGTTAGGATGATCCCTGGAGTCTTTTAGCCAGGGTAAGCCAGCAACAACCTCATTATGTTTGAACTGTCAGGTTAAGGGGCCATCACACACATGCGATTTCTATCCAACTGCGATCCAACTGTGGCGACGTCTATGAGGCATAATTCATGTGAAATACTTCCACCTTCCAAATAATTCTGCTATTTTCCTTCACTATCCTCATGCACATCCCAATATATTACACGAATCTCATCAAATATCGGATACAACAAATACAGATATTTCATCAGAGTCGTGTACACGGGGGAACTACAAGTATACTGCACAAAACTAGTAGGATTTCATCAGATTCTTATTTTCTTCTTCTTCTGCGTTCCAAGGCCATATGGCCATAATGGATAAGCTACGTAATAAAAAAAACACCTATGTGTCCGGTTTTCAGTTTTCACTGGTCTCCCCGCTGCATGCAGCCCAGCACTACACATTTCGATGTATGGAGGAGCTCAAATGAGAAAATATGGGAAGATGTTTTTCAAAGGCAGGAGAATGGGCCAATAAGTCAGAAAGATAGATGACAGAAAGCAAAGGGGAAAGGCAGAGTCAAAGAGAGTGAAAGATTGGTGGAAGCTACGAGCACATAACTTCCAGAAGGTGGGGGAACTATTTGTATGAAAGACCCCACCTCCCCACCCCCCACCGTATCCCCTCGGGGAGATCCGAGTCATAATTTAGATAGTCGAATTTCACGAGAATCATGCCTGACTAATGTCAGTCGGACAGTAGTATTTCACGAGAAGCATGTCTGACTAATGTCAGTCGGACAGTATTATTTCACGAGAATCATGTCTAACTAATGTCAGTCGGACAGTAGTATTTCACGAGAAGCATGTCTGACTAATGTCAGTCGGACAGTATTATTTCACGAGAATCATGTCTAACTAATGTCAGTCGGACAGTAGTATTTCACGAGAATCATGCCTGACTAATGTCAGTCGGACAGTAGTATTTCATGAGAATCATGCCTAACTAATGTCAGTCGGACAGTCGTATTTCATGAGAATCATGTCTAACTAATGTCAGTCGGACAGTAGTATTTCACGAGAATCATGTCTGACTAAGGTCAGTCGGACAGTAGTATTTCACGAGAATCATGTCTGACTAAGGTCAGTCGGACAGTAGTATTTCACGAGAATCATGCCTGACTAATGTCAGTCGGACAGTAGTATTTCACGAGAATCATGCCTAACTAATGTCAGTCGGACAGTAGTATTTCACGAGAATCATGTCTAACTAATGTCAGTCGGACAGTAGTATTTCACGAGAATCATGTCTGACTAAGGTCAGTCGGACAGTAGTATTTCACGAGAATCATGTCTGACTAAAGTCAGTCGGACAGTAGTATTTCACGAGAATCATGCCTAACTAATGTCAGTCGGACAGTAGTATTTCACGAGAAGCATGTCTGACTAATGTCAGTCGGACAGTATTATTTCACGAGAATCATGCCTGACTAATGTTAGTCGGACAGTAGTATTTCACGAGAAGCATGTCTGACTAAGGTCAAAGTCGGACAGTAGTATTTCACGAGAAGCATGTCTAACTAATGTCAGTCGGATCGCTGCTGGATTGTGTCGTACACAGTGTGGCGGCCCCTTAATTTAAGAGACGCTGATTCGTTGGGTGTCAACCCATGCATTGACCCTGCTGCTAACTAAAGACACTTTGACTCAGTGCAGTAGCCAGGGGTGGATGCCTCGTGCCTCCATTCAGGGAGCTGGACGATCCAGCCCACCTCCACGAGTCTCTCCCCGTGCGGGGATACTGGGGGGTCTTTCATAAAAAATGGTTCCCCCACCTTCTGGAAGTTCTGTGCTTGTAACTTCCTCTAATCTGCCACTCTCTTTGACTCTGCCTTCCCCCCTTGCTTTCTATCATCTACCTAATCATCATATAGTAAAAAGCCAACTGTCCGTCCGTCCGTGCGTGCGTGCGTGCGTGCGTGCGTGCGTGCGTGCCGTGCGTGCGCGCGCGCGCGCGTGTGTGTGTGTGAGACACAAAACGGGCCTTATAACTCCGCCGTTTTTCGACCGAATCACTTCAAATTTGCTGTGAGCCCTAACGGGGCCTCAAATTTGCTGTCAGGCTTGCTATGACCCGGGCGGAGGGATGGTGGTGGTGGTGGGGGGGGGGGGGGGGGCGGCCCCCCGCCCAGTGGAGATTACAAGGGGATGACACTACACGTATCTGTATTATTAATAAAATCGGGACTTTACTGGCTTAGCACTGCCTCCGGGCATTGCCTCCAGTATTGTTCAATACTGCCATGGGGTTAAAACTGCCACGAGAATTAACTGCCACGGGGCGATTGCTAGTAATAATAATAATGCGAATTTATATAGCGCTCTTTCTCACATGAGCTCAGTGCGCTTTACATTGATAACAAGAACATTAAAGGCAAACAAATAATTCATCATTACACGTAGAAAGTAAAATAAGCACGATGCTTGCACACAACGTTCTCTTACTTCTTCACACACACACACACACACGCGCGCGCGCGCGCGCACGCACATATACACACACATACATGCACGCACACACTCACACACAATTAATTATACAAGAGTAAAATAGTTACAATATGAACATTCTGAGAAGAAACATAGACCACATTCACATTCTCAATCACGTTTGGATACAATACTGCAACTTGAAATAAAATCATACTGCCGTCGACATACCAATTACATCATATAGTAAAAAGCCAAGTGAGCAAGTGAGTAAGTGAGCGAGTGAGCGAGTGAGCGAGTGAGCGAGAGTGAGAATGTGAGAGTGTGTGTGTGTGTGTGTGTGTGTGTGTGTGTGTGTGTGTGTGTGTGTGTGTGTGTGTGTGTGTGTGTGTGTGTGTCTGAAACACAAAACGGGCCTTATAACTCCGCCGTTTTTCGACCGAATCGCTTCAAATTTGCTGTGAGCCCTAACGGGGCGATGGCAACGGCAACCGAGGCGGCCGTATCATTTGCGCGGTTTCGCAAATGCGCGAAACGCGCATCCGCCGGCCTCTCGGCGCCCGTATCTCCGGCGTTTCTGGGCCGATTGCCTTCGAATTTGGCAGGAAGATGACCGGGGCCGGGGACTATCCGTGTGCCAAACCGGAAGCGCCGGAGATGTTAGTCTTTTCTTTAGTCTTTGCTTGCCTCGCGGCGAGCTCGCTGCAGCTATTTTTATACAGACAGTGGAGAGAGAGAGAGAGAGAGAGAGAGAGAGAGAGAGAGAGAGAGAGAGAGAGAGAGAGAGAGAGAGAGAGAGAGAGAGAGAGAGAGAGAGAGAGAGAGAGAGAGAGAGAGAGAGAGAGAGAGAGAGAGAGAGAGAGAGAGAGAGAGAGAAACTGACTGGGGTGTGGATGGGAGTAGAATGCAGCAAGCTTCCCCCCCCCCCCCCCCTAGGGATACTGGGAGGGGGGGGGGGTCTTCCGTACAAATAGTTCCCCCACATTCTGGAAGTTATGTGCTTATAACTACCTCTAATCTGTCAGTCTCTTTGATTCTGCCTTTTCCCTTTGCATGCTGTTATCTACTATCGTTCTGCCTTTCCAGTCCATTCTCCTGCCTTTTTTCAAGAAATACTTTCAAAAAGATTTCCTCTAGCCGAAGTCAGACATGCTGGGCCTAACTATTCTTACTTAGGTGCATAACAGCAGCATGATGCATCTACGTTCGTAATTGACAGAAATTCTCCTGCCTTTTTTTAAGAAATACTTTCAAAAAGATTTCCTTTACCCGAAGTCAGACATGCTGGGCCTAATTATTCTTACTTAGGTGCATAACAGCAGCATGATGCATCTACGTTCGTAATTGACAGAAACATGCCTGAACGACCCAAGAAGAAGAACTTAGAAGAAGAAGAAGAAGTACTACTATCTCTTTCTCTCTCTCTAAATTAATAACTAAAATACAATAACTAAATGAATAGCTAAATAACCAAATACATACATACACAAATAAGAAAGAGAGAGAGAGAGAGAGAGAGAGAGAGAGAGAGAGAGAGAGAGAGAGAGAGAGAGAGAGAGAGAGAGAGAGTGAGAGAGAGAGAGAGAGACAGAGAGAGACAGAGAGAGAGAGAGAGAGAGAGAGAGAGGTAGAGAGAGAGAGAGAGAGAGTAGAGAGAGAGAGAGAGAGGTAGAGAGAGAGAGAGAGAGGTAGAGAGAGAGAGAGAGAGAGGTAGAGAGAGAGAGAGAGAGAGAAGAGAGAGAGAGAGAGAGAGAGAGAGAGAGAGAGAGATAGAGAGAGAGAGAGAGAGAGAGAGAGAGAGAGAGAGAGAGAGAGAGAGAGAGAGAGAGAGAGAGAGAGAGAGAGAGAGAGAGAGAGAGAGAGAGAGAGAGAGAGAGAGAGAGAGAGAGAGAGAGAGAGAGAGAGAGAGAGAGAGGGGTAGAGAGATGCATGCACCACATGTTGGACCACATGTCGGATAAAATGTTTTTAAGACGTGTCGGACTGTTGACACGTCGGAACTTTACATATCGGACCAATGTCACATCGGAACTTTGAATGTCGGACTATCGAGATGGCACCTAAATAGGGCCTAGGCGCACGCGCGTGCGTGCTTGCGTGTGTGCGTGCGTGTGTGAGGATTAAGATCTTACTGAAAACGACTTACCTTTCTTTCCTAGGCGAGAAGTCCATGCGAAAAAGACCTGGCATGATACTGATAGCTGCCAGCCGGACTGGGTGGGCTATGATGGGGGAACGCTGTTGTCATCACTTGTGCTGGGTCTCAGCCTCAGGACTGGGTGGGCTATGATGGGGGAACGCTGTGGTCATCACTTGTGCTGGGTCTCAGCCTCAGGACTGAGTGGGCTATGATGGGGGAACGCTGTGGTCTTCACTTGTGCTGGGTTTTAGCCTCAGGACTGGGTGGGCTATGATGGGGGAACGCTGTGGTCATCACTTGTGCTGGGTCTCAGCCTCAGGACTGGGTGGGCTATGATGGGGGAACGCTGTGGTCATCACTTGTGCTGGGTCTCAGCCTCAGGACTGGGTGGGCTATGATGGGGGAACGCTGTGGTCTTCACTTGTGCTGGGTTTTAGCCTCAGGACTGGGTGGGCTATGATGGGGGAACGCTGTGGTCTTCACTTGTGCTGGGTTTTAGCCTCAGGACTGGGTGGGCTATGATGGGGGAACGCTGTGGTCATCACTTGTGCTGGGTCTCAGCCTCAGGACTGGGTGGGCTATGATGGGGGAACGCTGTGGTCTTCACTTGTGCTAGGTTTTAGCCTCAGAACTGGGTGGGCTATGATGGGGGAACGCTGTGGTCTTCACTTGTGCAGGGTCTCAGCCTCAAACGCGTACTGTCTCTCTCTCTCTCTTGCGATCAATCTGGCAGTGCTAAGGTCTCAGTCCACATGAGGTCGTAAACTGGACAGTGCGGCGCAGGTCTTCTGCCGTTCCCCACAGCTTGCTCGCGGTTGGCACCTCCTGCGGCCAGATCTGTTCCCTCTGCACCGCCAACAAGGGACAGTCCTGGAGGACATGGTGAACTGTCTGTTCCGCCCCACAGTCGCAGGAGCCTGATGGGGTGACGCCAATACGCTTCAGCCGGGCACGTAAGCCACAGTGACCCGTCCTCAGTCTGAAGATGGTAGTCTGCCCGCTGCGTTGGAGATGGTTGATGGGGTCGGCGACTGGCTCATAATCGCCCTTTGTCCTCCATTCTGCTTTCAGACTGTTTCTTAGCAGCGTCTTGGTTTTTTGGTAAGTGGAGGAAGACGGTTGTTGGGTTTTTTTGCTCCCAGTGTTGGCCAGTTGGTCCGCCATCTCATTTCCTTGAATTCCACAGTGGGCATGGATCCACTGCAGGACTACAGTGCATCCTTCAGGAAGGGAGAACAGGTTCTTCTGTAGCTTCTGGATTTCCCTGTCCGGGGCATCAGAAGTCAGTGACTGAAGAGCTGCCTTGGAGTCTGTCAAAACTAGTCTTGGTAGGCCTGTTGCCCTTGATGTACTCCACTGCTGTCTGGAGAGCCAGCACCTCAGCCTTGAAGCTTGAACACTTTCGTCCAGTGGCTCTGGGGGATGAGTACGTCTGTTTAGTGGGTGTTTCGACGTACACGCCGCATCCCCCATTCTTGACAGCATCGTCGGCCGAGCCATCTGTGTAGATGTGCGTCCAGTCATTCTGTGGGTACTGCTCATCCAGCATAGCCAGCGTCAGAGCCTTTTCCTGTGGTGAGGACTGTTGCTGTCGGTGTGTCAGGCCTGGGACCTCGAGCTCTACGCGAGCTGCAAAAGTCGTTGCGTTCCAATCTCGGTTAGTGAGATGGTTGTCCGCGCAGACGTCTTTGTCGAGGATATGTCTGCCTGTGACCTTCTCAGTTCTCTGGACAGGTGGTTCAAGCTCTGCCTCTTCAGTCGGTTGTTGGTTGACGCTGCGAGCTTCTTGTGCAGTGGATGACCAGGGAGGCGTGGAATATTCTCTGTCTGCGTGAGTACCTTGTACTTATGTCTGGTTTCCAGAGGTTCGATGTCTGCTCCCTTTTCCATCTCTGTTATGGGCGTTGTCTTCATGGCACCAACAATGGCTCTGAGGGCAATGTTCTGCACTTTGTCCAGTTTGCTCTTGTTGGTGGCGGAGGCAGTGGCCCAGGAGCTGGCAGCGTATTCCATGACAGGGCGCATGGAACTTGTGTAGACACTCTTGAGGATTGAGGAGTCAGCTCCCCAAGTAGTACCCGCAAGTTTCTTCAGCAGACTGAGCTTATTGGTGGTGTCTGCAGCTGTTGCTTCAAGATGCGGCTTCCACGTGAGGCGGGTGTCTAGGGTGGCTCTGAGGAACTTGGGCTTCTCCACCTGGGGGGTGACGAATCCCTGGAAACAGCAGCATCAGCCACGCACCTATCCACATCAAAAGCAACATGGGTTACTCAGCATTAAGCCCCTTGTGTCCCTTGGTTTTATATGGCCCCAAGTTTGTCCATACGAGCCTAGTCCCCGTCTTTATGTGTGTCCCCGTCTTTATGTGGCCCCA
The DNA here is from genome assembly GCA_017654935.2 of Phymorhynchus buccinoides. Taxonomy (NCBI): domain Eukaryota; kingdom Metazoa; phylum Mollusca; class Gastropoda; order Neogastropoda; family Raphitomidae; genus Phymorhynchus; species Phymorhynchus buccinoides. The sequence goes on from CM065689.1 coordinate 1,980,656, forward strand.
AATTTGTCCCCACGAGTCCCCGTCTTTATGTGGCCCCAAATTTGTCCCTATGAGTCCCCGTCTTTCTGTGGCCCCAAATTTGTCCCTATGATTCGCCGTCTTTATGCGGCCCCAAATATGTCCCTACGAGTCCCCGTCTTTATGTGGACCCAAATTTGTCCCTACGAGTCCGTGTCTATGTGGCCCCAAATTTGTCCCTACGAGTCCCCGTCTTTACGTGTGTCCCCGTCTGTATGTGGCCCCAGTTTGTCCCTACGAGTCCCCGTCTTTATGTGTGTCCCCGTCTTCATGTGGCCCCAAATTTGTCCCTACGAGTCCGTGTCTTTATGTGGCCCCAAATTTGTCCCTACGAGTCCCCGTCTTTATGTGGACCCAAACTTTGTCCCTACGAGTCCGTGTCTATGTGGCCCCAAATTTGTCCCTGAGTCCCCGTCTTTATGTGGACCCAAATTTGTCCCTACGAGTTCGTCTATGTGGCCCCAAATTTGTCCCTATGAGTCCCCGTCTGTATGTGGCCCCAATTTGTCCCTACGAGTCCCCGTCTTTATGTGTGTCCCCGTCTTTATGTGTGTCCCCGTCTTTATGTGTGTCCCCGTCTGTATGT
>CM065689.1:1983759-2053759 GCA_017654935.2 Phymorhynchus buccinoides
ATCCCTGTAAACTAGAGTACCAATCTCCCTCTGATACGCATATATAGCAGATAGATATAGTGGTCAGGTCAGGTCAGGTCAGGTAGATTAAGACGACTAGGCCTCGCGGCCTCTCAAGCGTATTTTCTTTTTCTTTTTTTGAGTTGACACAGCTGTGACGGTTTTGGTAGACTATTACTATTAGTCATACTGGTATTTTAATTTGACTAAGGTTTGGGTTTGGGTGATAGACTATAGAGCAGATATAGTGATAGACTAAATCTTTTTCACAACTAGACTATTTTATGTTGTTGTTTTTCTTTTTCTTTTTTTGTAATGAACCAGTCAATGCCTGAGTAAACAACGATGACGCGCAGAGAGTAATGACACGTAAAGTAAGTATAATCTGCAAGATCCCAGAAAATGCCAGAAAGGACACGTCATTCAGTCTGTAAGTCGGTGCCCAGAGAGTTACTCCCCTTGTCAACATGGACGCGAAAGTTTAACAGCTCGGTCTGTGTGCGTTTTTCCACGTTTCAACATCTACCACTCACTGAAACGAAGAAAGAGGTCTCTAGATGACAACGAAAATGATTAGGACTCTCTGGGAAGTTTCGCGTGTACTGCTAGTTTTTGCAGCAGTTATCACAGGCTTCGATAAAAGCGAAGACGAATCTGCGGAAACAGAACATGCGGACGATCATGATCAATATCAGTTTCTGGCTTCTTCTCCGGATGCTAACCTAGTGTATGAAAACTCTTACTTCTTCGAAATCGTTACACCAGAAAGCCTTAGTTATACTTATAAACTACGCCAGGCGAAAGACTTTGGGACGAATTTCAACAGGCTTTACAGCAGAGTGAAGTTAGTGATAGCGGAACCAGTGGAAGCGTGTCGACCCGTCTCCAACGGTGTTCGAAACAAAGTGGTGATGGTGGTAAGAGGAGGCTGCTCGTTCATGACCAAATCCATCCACGCTCAAGAAGCGGGCGCGTTGGCGGTGATCATTGCCGACAATAACCAGAGCAATGACGATCACATGGTGGACATGATTGATGACGAGACGGGGCGCACCGTGGACATTCCGGCCATGTTTCTGATGGGGAAAGACGGGCTGATGATCCGCCGACACCTGGCGCTGGAAGGCTTGAAGGAGGCGGTCATCAACATTCCGCTGAACTTGACGAACGTGGCGCTGGGCACGGCGAAACAGCCACCCTGGACCTTGTGGTGACCCAATTGTTCATCCAGTTCAAGAGTGTCATTTATTAAGTAAGTCTAGTTTGTGTTTTACAGCCGTTTTTTTTTAATGAATGACGATGACTCAAACTGGGAGGGGGCATTGATCTAGCTCTTGGTGCTGCAGCCTTTGGGATGCAGCAGTGGGAGCCGCTGTAGCTCAGTTGGTAAGAATCGCTAGCTCGTAATCCGTCAGGTTTGCGAGTGCACGGGTTCGAACCCAACTCCGGTCACAGTGGTGTGCCCTTGGGAAAGGCACTGTACTCCCATTTTCCTTACTTCACCCAGGTGTAAATGGGTACCTGATGTCAGTTGGAGAAAAAGTCCTTTGGATGACTTTTTTGGGTTTAAACGAGATCCTGTGTGCGAACGCATGCACAAGATCTTGCACACACGTTAAAGCCTGTCCCACTAATATTCGGTAAGAGTAGGCCGTGTTGTGCCAGTGGAGTGGATCATATGACACAAACTCACATAGCATGCATCCTGTGCGCCAATTGCAGTCTAAACAAAGACTTGGGGCGTGGGGCAGGATAAACATCCCCAACAGGAAGAAGAAGAAGTTCAGCAGTGATTGACAGATTGATAAAATTGATTCAATGATCAATGATTGATTGATTGAGTTGGCTTTTTGGGGGAACCATCCCCACACCCCCAAACTGGGCCAACTATCCTTAGAATCTGCATGGGTGATATGGTGAGAGAGTGGGGATGTACCATGGGCTTCATGGGCCCAGCAGCTCCCTTGTACATAACAAATGAGGTTTTATACTGAAAATTCTCTGCCCCTGTCTCGGGCACTGAGACGCATGCTCCACCTACATAAGATTATCGCCCTTGCCTCTCACAAAGTAGTACTTAGTACATAGCCACAACAAAAATCTCTGCCCCTGACTTGCCACTAGGTCAGCTCAGTCCTAAATTATCGCCCCCTTCTTGTTATCAAGAAGTTGTGTGTGCGTGCGTGTGTGCTTGAGTGTGTGCATGCAGGTTGTGTGTGTGCGCGTGTGTGCGCGCGCGCGTGTGTGTATACATGTGTGTGTGTGTAATAAGTCAGTGTTTAAATGTTTATATTGATGTAACCAAACAAATATATGATTGGTTCAAGAATTGCGTGGCATGTGACTTGTGAGAAGAAGAGGAGTTAGAGAGCGAGAGAGAGAGAGAGAGCGAGAGAGAGAGAGAGAGAGAGAGAGAGAGAGAAAATGTGCAAGAGAGAGAATGTTTGTGTGCATGTGGGAGCATTGGGCCACTCCTGTTTGTTTACATTGTGACTAATTTTGCCTGTCGCTGTTTTAAACTAAGCCTATCTATGCTGATTTTGCGTGTAGTTGTCTGATATTTATTCTTAGTCTTCAGGAGATTAATTGTGTGGTATAAATATCATGCTCATCTTGTTTCTCTGAATAAATATGTTGAGATGTGTGTGTGTGTGTGTGATCCCTCGCCCTCCCCTTCTTTTTTTTCTTTTTTGTTGTTGTCATCGTTCTTGTTGTTCGTGTGTGTGTGCGTGTGTGTGTGTGTATCAATGGGAATGTTTGCAGTTTTATTTCTTTGTAAAGCGCCATGAATATAATTTTCTAGATATGTGCGCTTTATTATACAAGTGCCAATTATTATTATTATTAGTATATATATAGCTCCATTGCAGATCATTTTTTTCCAGTGCGGCAGTACCCTCATGAATATTGCTGTCTGGTCACTGTCGGACACCACTGCCTAGCAGTAGCACACAATTGTAGTTTATATTGGCTGTATCCACGTTTATGACACACGTCATCTCAAGGGAGATAATTTAGTAACAGAAAACAGCAAGACAAACTTTTTTCACCGTTTTCTTTTTCAGATTGGTCTGTGCCGCAAGGAGAATGCCCGTACATCAGCACACCTGTCACACAAGAGTCCTGCATCGAAAGGGAACCATTGGTGCCACATCCACTTCATGCCTAACCCCACACAGTTATACATATAGGAAAGTAAAGCTATGCATTGGTGATGGAAATGTGGTCTTATTTTCCTTTCAATAGTTATTGTTTTCCTAATTCTACAAAGCTTCGTATATATGGAAAGTGTCCTTGCAATATTGTGCGACAATTTTATAGCATGTATATCTATGTATGTCAATGTGTACGGATGCAACTTTCACCTGTTGTCACTGGAGTTTTAAAGCCACAACTGGATTGGTTCTTCTTCTTCGATAGTTCAGACAGTTTTCTGTCAATTATGAGCGCAGGTGTGTCATGCTGCCGTTATGCGCCTAACTAAGAAATAGCTAGGCCCAGCAAGTCCGACTTCGGCTGGAGGAAATGTATTTGAAAAGCGTTTCTTGAAAAAAGGCAGGAGAATGGGCCGGTAAGGCAGAAAGATAGTAGATGACAGTAAGCAAAAGTCAAAGAGAGTGACAGATTAGAGGAAGCTACAAGCAGAGAACTTCCAGAAGGTGGGGGAACTATTTATACAAAAGACAACCCCCCCCCCCCCCCCCCCCCCCCCGGTATCCCCACGGGTGTGGATTGGTTCTTATCTGCAGGACAGTTGTTTGTCAGCATGGCTTAGTCTTTGTATTTTCTTAATAAAAGTTCATTTCTTTTTCTTTTCCTTTTTCATTGAGGAAAACCTTTTCCATTTTACTAGCAGTATGACCAATCTTTGGCGGATGTGGGGTTAAAAATAACGGCGCAAGTGTCTGTTGAAGCTTTCGTTACGGACTTGCTTGTTTATTGATTCGTTAATCAGTATTTATTGTTTGGTTTGGATTTCCAGTCAAAAGGAATTTTTTTTTTTTTTTTTTTTTTTAAAGTTCCTCAGCTCATGTATTCCCCCACTCCCACTCCCTTTGGTCAAAAGGAATTGGAAATGATGTTCTGGCTTGATTTACTTACCCATGTCTTCCACTAAGTGATATTTTGTTAGATTTCCACAAATGCAATTTTTAGTGGGAGATGGGAGAATGGAAAACAAAGTTTGAAAAAAGGCAAATGCTTGTATGTTTATTTTTTAGGGGGAGAGACTAGAAAAGACAAGGGGGGTGGGGGTGATATTAAACTTTCAGTATTCCTCAATTAATGTGTTTTGTATCTAAAAACATAGAAATATTATGTTGAACTTCAAGAGTAATCCTGGGGGAGAAAGCGGCTTGTGAAAAAGGCAAATTTATACTGATGTTTATTGATCTGTAGAAACTCTGTTGGTTTGTTTGTTTCATGCTTTGACAACAAAGAAGTCAGTGCTTCCACCCAGTATGTTCTTACACTGTGACACTGTGCAGTAGTTCCTCCTTTGTTTGCTGTTGATTCCAAATTAATCAAATTTAGATTGTATACAGGACTGGACCTAGGGTCTTGGTTTCCATACCCCCCCCCCCCCCCCCCCCCCCCCCAGTCCCAAGCATGCGCCTTATACAAGGTAAAAAAGTAACCACGCCTTGGCATAAGGCTGTGTCAGACCAACTGACATAAGCTAGAACACCAAGGCTATATCAAAATGTTATTTTCAGCATAGTTATGTGGGAATTGTCTTTAGCCATGGCAAGCTCCTAGCATAACACTGAAAACTTTGCTTTGATTTTACCAGTCACGCATTGATTTTCTAGTAAGATGGAGAGGTCCGCTGTGTGGTCAAGAACTTTGTCTTAGACTGAGGTTAAATTCTAGTGTGTATGTTTATCACTTTAAACCTCCGGTTGTGTATCTATTTTTTAGTAGTATTAAGAACTTCCCCCTACTCGAACATTCTAATGTCTAGCATTTCAAATTAATGATCTCCAGGCACCATTCCAATGTGCTGCCATTATGCAAACATTTTTGTGTGGGTTCTTTTTGAACATTTGTTGCAATAAAAAGCTTATTTTATGCGTTTCATCATTTATTAAAATTTCACCCGTAATCGCAACATTGTTATAAGGTCAGTGTCAAAGCAACGGAACTATGCTAAATATGTAACAATGGCGAAAGAGCTAAGCATTAAACAGACTGTTTTCCTACCTGTCTTGCTGTATGTGCTTGGTGGATCATTTCATGTTATAGCAAACAACGTGCCACTTCGCTTTGGCAAATGGTTGTGGTTTGACTGTGCATCTTTTTTTCTTTTTCACGGTAGCTGACATACCACTCTTGGGCAAAGGTTTTCTCTCTCTATCTCTGTGTATGTGTTTTCTGTGTGTGTGAGTGTGTGTTTCTTTTGTGTGTGCTTTAATTTGATTTCTATCAAGATTCAGCGCCGTATAAATACTGTATGTTGTTGTTTTCTCTCTCTCTCTGTATGTGCGTGTATGTGTTTTCTCTCTGTATGTGTGAGTATGTGTTTTCTCTGTGTGTGTGTGTGTGTATGTGTTTTCTCTGTGTGTGTGTGTGTATGTGTTTTCTCTGTGTGTGTGTGTGTATGTGTTTTCTCTCTGTGTGTGTGTGAGTATGTGTTTTCTCTGTGTGTGTGTGAGTATGTGTTTTCTCTGTGTGTGTGTGTGAGTATGGGTTTTCTCTGTGTGTGTGTGTGTGAGTATGGGTTTTCTCTGTGTGTGTGTGTGAGTATGGGTTTTCTCTGTGTGTGTGTGAGTATGTGTTTTCTCTGTGTGTGTGTGAGTATGTGTTTTCTCTGTGTGTGTGTGTGAGTATGGGTTTTCTCTGTGTGTGTGTGTGAGTATGGGTTTTCTCTGTGTGTGTGTGTGAGTATGTGTTTTCTCTGTGTGTGTGTGTGTATGTGTTTTCTCTGTGTGTGTGGTTGTTTGTTTCGATGAGCGATTTAGACCTGTGGTGTAGTTCACTTTCACAGTGTTGCCTAGGTGTAAATTGTGCTACAGACCCACCCCTTGATATATCGACTAACAAGATGTGCACGAGTATATTACTATAACAGCTCATTGTCGTCAGAAGCCAGTCCTTGCCATTAGTGTTACTAAAATTATCGCTATGACTGTTGTTTATAAAGACACCGTCCATTATAAACTTTAATGCTCTGTCCTCTCTCCTCGTTTATCTGACTTGGTTTTAGCAAGTAGGTTTTCTCTCTCATTTCTTTTCTTAATATTTTTTCTGGACGCAATGGAATCCTTTTTTTCCCTATACCGTATTTTTCGGACTGTAAGGTGATATTTTATTTTCCTAGACCGAGACCTCTGCGCCTTATAATATGACTGAAAATGTATACGAAAATATAATAATCACAAAATCTGAGATTTGTGTGAACTTCAAAATCTGTTTAACGTCCTCCGGTCTGGAACAGACACTAGTAGATATAAAGATGGTGGGAACGATCCTGGAGGCAATGCCCAGGAAAGTTCTGATTATGCAACAATGCAGATGTGTAACACTGCTCAAAATGTTTAATGTGTGAACTTTGGGGGGTGCGCCTTATAATAACTCTCTCTCTGAGGGGAGGTGGGGGGTTGTGTGCGCGCTTGGGTTTTGCGCAAATGTATTTTTTAATATTTGAGCTGTGACCTTATTTATTCAGTTTATCTTTTAGTTTTACGTGCCACCACAGATGTATTTCCATTAATGTATTTTGGACCATAAACTGTGTGACTTGTGACTTGACTTGTGACTTATAGTCCGAAAAATGCGGTAATGTACGCTTCGTGGACTGGAAAATGTGTCTTCTATCTTCTTTTAGGAAGGTCAACATGGTCGCCTGCCCAATCCCACGGCAGTTCAAAGTTGGTAAGAGTAGGGAGAAATCCTGCTGCCTGGTATGACCAAATCGATAACTAGGTTTTCCAAATACGCCCGCCTCCCCTCCTAAAAAAAAAAGTTGATGCTACGCTCGCAGTGACGCACTCTCCAGGTGGGAGGTGCCCAAATCTCACAGACAAGTTTCTGTGACTAGAATGTACCAATACTGAAAATCTCCTTTTCCCACCCCCACCTTCCCCAGTGAGGTTTTTTGTCCTTCTTCTTTCCTTCCCCCTCTTCTTCTTCTTCTGTGTTCCCAGGCCATATGGACATAATGGGTAAGGTACGTATGTGTCCGGTTTTCAGTTTTCACTGGTCTCCCCGCTGCGTACAGCCGACACATTCCGATTTCTGAGGAGCTCAAAGGAGAAAAATTATCTAGAAGATTTTTTTGTGTGGAAAAAAGGCAGGAGAATGGGCCAATAAAGCAGAAGGATAGAAGATGATAGAAAGCAAAGGGAAAAGGCAGAGTCAAAGAGAGTGGCAGTTTAGAGACAGTTACAAGTACAGAACTTCCAGGAAGAGGGGGAACTATTTTTATGAAACCCCCCGGTATCCCCATGGAGATTCCTTCCCCCTCAATTTACTCAAATTGGTCCCTACTTAAGTTAGTTACTGTATTTTATGGACTATAAGGCGATACTGTTTTTCCTAGTCTGAGACCCCTGCGCCTTGTTAGAATGTCACTGATAATATGCAGTAAGAAACTATAACAAAAGCAACATTTGGTGTCCAATGTTTGGGGGTGTGCCTTATACGGTACTCAAAGTAGTTTGTTTATTTACTGAAAGTGTTGCACCTTACTTATTCCCAAGTATTTATTGCGTTGGTTTACTTTCACTGATACTTAATACAGTGGAACCTCCCTTATAAGACCTCCCATTATGACTCCTTCCCACATAAGACGTACTTCTCTGAGACATCGCCCTTCTTCGTAAGTATTCCAGTTACCTCCATTATAAGACCCCTCCCTTATAAGACCTCATTTTGGATGATTTTTGAAGGTCTTATAAGGGAGGTCCCACTGTACAATGTTTTGACTTCTGTGAACGTCTTAGTTCATGTTTTTCAAAGACATCAATTGTTGTAAAAAAATATAAAAAAATTAACAAAAACATTTGTTATTGTTTGCTTGTACAGTAGAACCTCCTTATTAAGACCTTCCCTATAAGACCCCCTCTAAAATGTGACCCAAAATATATGTTACCGATTTGTTCCCCTCTATATCTTGACTCTCAGCATCCAACTCCGTATTAAGACCTTTTGGGGGGCTGGTTTTTCAAGGAGGTTCCACTGCAATGTTGATACATTACAATGGCTTTGTCAGAAAGTCTGCACTATGCACCCATATTGTTTGAGTTTTCTGGCATGTGTGTGTGTGTGCATTGTGTTATGCACTTTGTTGTGTGCAGATACCTTTGAATAATGTTCATATTACATATGTGTGGGTGGGCTTTTGGCAAAGATGCAGAATCACACACACACACACACACACACACCATTTTCTCGGTTCTTTCCGTTTTTCAGTCTTGTCTTTCCTACTGCACTTAAACCCCTCATCATTTTCTATATTTAACGTTAATTTTCATCCATTTAAACAATTAAAAGCACGCATTCGCTAATACAGTGGAACCTCCCTTATAAGACCTCCCATTATAAGACTCCCTCCAGTATAAGACCTACTTTTCTGAGACATTGCCCTTCTTTGTGAGTATTAAAATTACCTCCCTTATAAGACCTCATTTTGGATGGTTTTTGAAGGGAGGTTCCACTGTAGTAGAATATAAAGGCCAGCCTAAAAAACCGCAATGACCCAAGACATTGAGGGGGTGTTAAACTGCATCTTAGCCAGGTTTTTGTTTTGCTTTTGTCGTTGATCAATATGAATTCCACATGGAAAAGGAGCGCTTTAATGTTGCTTGATAACTGGTTGTGTTTCGTACATTATGCAATGACTTGTTTGAAGCTATGGTATCTTCTTCTTCTTCTTCGATCACTCAGTTTCCTGTCAATTATGAACGCAGATGCGTGCGTCATGCTGCCGTTATGCGCCTAACTAAGAAACAGTTAGGCCCAGCAAGTCCGACTTCGGCTGGAGGAAATCTTCTTGAAATTGTGTCGTGAAAACAGGCAGGAGAATGGACCGGTAAGGCAGAAAGATAGTAGATGACAGCAAGCAAACGGAAAAGGCAGAGTCAAAGAGAGTGACAGATTAGAGGAAGTTACAAGCACAGAACTTCCAGAAGGTGGGGGAACTATTTATACAAAAGGCCCCCCCCCCCCAGTATCCCCACGGGGAGGAACTGTGCTATAGATGTGCGTGAAATCGTGTCATTATCATAATTGTGTATTACGATTTCGAAGCTCAAATTCGCTGCCTGTTTTTGTGTTCTGTAGAAACTTGACATTAAAAATAATAAAATGACAACTTGTTGCTTCCAGCTGTGTTGACTACAATGTATACTGTGTTGATGTGGTTGACCTTTAGCATTTGTGTTACATGCCCATACTTTTTAGTACCGGGTAGTGTTGATGAGGCAAACTGACTGTGTTCAAGAAATTTTCTTTCCATGCAAATTTTTAGTTCTCTCTCTGTACGCGCGTATGTGTGTGCATGCGCATGTGTGTGTGTGTTATGTTTCTTTGCTAGAACACCTAAAGTTTCAGTTATAATAATCTGTTTCATGTATGCCATGTTTTTAATTAATTCTTCTAACGCCATGTTTTTGGGGTTTTTTAACATTCTTGGTTGTCCGTTGTATCTCAACTGACAAGAGTTAGTCAGTCTATTATAGTCCCGTCAACAGCTATGGTTATCTCAGGACTGTCACCGCATAAAGTTCGACCACGCATAGCAAAATACAAATCCACTAATCTTAACAACGTACAAAACCTGAAAACATAAAAATGTAGTACAATTCATAACATGACACTTCCCTCATTATACTAGCATATAATTCCAGACAGTGCTGGAAACGTAAGCCATTCCGCTCTATTTATCGAGTCCAGGTTAAAAAAAACCAGTAAAAAAGGATAACAAATACATACTAGTAAGCTAAGATACATAAAAAAGGCTATATAAGCAAATATGCACTGCAGAATGGACAACAGGTGCCCACTCAATATGCACTGCAGAATGGACAACAGGTGCCCACTCAATATGCACTGCAGAATGGACAACAGGTGCCCACTCAATATGCACTGCAGAATGGACAACAGGTGCCCACTCAAGTGCGTAAGGTCTCATGTCTGGAAGCCAGTGTACAATAAAATTAAAAAACAACTGGCATGTCATAAATTGTAAAAAGGAAAAACGTGGAAGGGTTTTATTGAAAAAATGCAGGAGAATGGACCAATAAGGCAGAAAGAAGTAGACGCCAGAAAGCAAAAAGAAGAGAAAAGGCAGAGTCAAAGAGAGTGATAGAGTAGGGGAAGTTACTAGCATAGAATTTCCAGAAGATGGGGGAGCTATTTCTGCTGAAAGACCCCCCGGTATCCCCCCGGGAGGGCCCTAAACCAGCCTAAGCCGTTGCCCGCTTCTTACGACGAGGACATGCGGTTGGACTTTAGGAGGCTGCCTAAGGCTCCTCTCCGTAAGCCGTAAGCAAGCAAGCCCCCCCCCCCCCCCCCCCCCCACCATGATAGGTGGAAGCCCGTCGGGGGGGGACTGACAAGAGGGAGGTCACTATTTTTTCGAGTGCGCATGCGTTACTTTAACAGAAAGATCATCGACAATAGCGCTAAGAGTAAACAAACACATGGCAGGGTGCTTGGCAGTGAATGTCTTTGCATTTGGTGGAAGGGTAGAGTGATTTTTAGTGCTAGAAAAGTTGAAATCAATTTTCTTATTTAAAAAAAATCTGTTTACATTACATTACAAATGGAATAGTAAAGAAAAAATCATTCCACTTGTTTCTTATAAATAGTTTCAACGTTTCCTAGCACAATCAAACTCATGTACATGACAGCATTCAATACCATTTGAAAGACATACAAATACATACACATGCTGACATCATAATACAGCTTTCAAAATTCTTCGTCTTCATTTATTGTGAACTTCATCATCATATATGTATCACATGCTATGGACGGAATGTAACAGTTTTATTAAAAGCACTAAAAAGGCCAATTTCAAACAAAAATGATATACTTTTCATCAACCACGCTCAATAATCAACATCTGGTTTAAAGATAACATGCACATGATTATCTTGGTCTTTCGCAAAGGATAACATTTCACTAGACCAAAACACAAGTCTCAAAAACAAAACTGCGATGATGGATGTGAAAAATTAAATTAAAGAAAGCATTTTTCTTTTCAAACAAAATTGTCATCACATGGTTTTTTTTTACCATGATGTTAAAACAATATGGATTGCATACTCATTTCATAGGATAAAAATGACTTCTTTTTTTTCAAACTACAAAGTTTCTTTTAGTCAAAGCATATGTATTAATGAACCCGCACCCATACATACATACTAAAAACAAAAGATTTTTTGTGTGGATTTGGAAAAAAAGAATTGTGGGATGCCTTATTTGTTGTTTTGAAGATAAAATGTACGAGTGGTCAAAAGATACGGTAAAAAGAGCGAGTAATGTCTGGAAAAAAAAAATTGTTTAATTAATTATTGTCTGCAAAAATAATACACATCGACATTAGAACTATTGTAATTATTCTGAAAATATGCATAGTCTCCAAATACTTAAGCCAGGACCATCAGTAAAGGGTTTTGTTGTTTGTTTAATTATTCTGAAAATATGCATAGTCTCCAAATACTTAAGCCAGGACCATCAGTAAAGGGTTTTGTTGTTTGTTTAATTATTCTGAAAAATATGCATAGTTTGTAAATACTTAAGCCAGGATCATCAGTAAAGTGTTGGTTTTTGTGTGTGCTTAATTATTCTGAAAAATATGCATACAGTGGAATCCGCTTAATCTGCCACTTTTGGGACCAGGAAAAATATGGCCGATAAAGCGAATCGGCCGATAAAACGAACATCGAGATACTGTATGACGCAATTATGCAAGTCAAAAGCAATGACGTCAAAATTAAATGTTGCAGTTCAAATTCTTTCCCTTTTTGTGATGTGTGTGTGTGTGTTTGTTTATTAATCCTACAACTTGACAAAAGCACGAGTAAAAGACAATGATTTTGTTTTCTTGAGTGATTTTAATGCCATGCAGGGTCTTTCAATTGACAACAGCTCACCTTCCAACTTCACACTCAACCATGTAAACGTCAAAAGCGTGTTGTCAGTTTGTCTGCCTCTGTTGTTCTCCCTCTCAAAAAGGGGTAAAGAGGAAAAATTAGAGAGAAAAAGTGGCCAATAAAGCGAAATTGAAGATTTCAGCTTTGGCCGTAAAAACAAACAAAACACATGCTTAAGAAGAAAAAATTCCGTTCCAGAGGAAATTGGCCGATTAAGTGGCTTTGGCCGATTATCCGATGGCCAATTAAACGGATTCCACTGTAGTTTCTAAATACTTAAGCCAGGAACATCAGTAAAGGTTTTGTTGTTTGTTTAATTGTTCTGAAAATTATGCATAGTCTGTAAATACTTAAGCCAGGAACATCAGTAAAGTTTTTTTGTTTTTTGAAAGAAATCGTCAAAGCATCAGATCTCATACCTAGCAGAGATGACAACAGCTGATGACAAATCGTTTTTAATAGATCATCAATTTCACATAGCCTTTTTCTTTTTTTAATTTTGATATCTGAACATTTTCACACTTTAACCAAACATATGAGACACATTATTCACACACAATAACCAGTATGATGAAGTGCAACAATCAGTGGCTTTGGTTGTTTTGCAAGGGTCATTTCTTTCTTTTTGTTTAAATGGTAGAATAATGCTTTGGATCCTTTATGCTAAAAAACCCACCAAACACCAAAGTCAAAACCATTAAATCATAAGGAATAAGGATTTAGAACACAAGTCTATGGCATGACATAGCTCCCCTATGTATGTATATCAACGTAAATTTCACATTGAATGCAATTCAACCGTTCATGGCTGTGAATCGACAAACATGGAATTTGGTCAAATGTGGAGGACTGCTGGGTTTTCAATGTTCACAAAACAAAAACGCAAAAAAAGAAGTCAAATTTGAAACCCCCAAAACATGTAATAAAACAACATTTTAAAAATGAAAACACAGTCACGACGTTGTGAGCGAAAGTACGTTTAATGTCCTTCAACTTGGAACAGGCACATTTATAACAATAAAGACAGTGGGACGATCCTGGAGGTACTGCAATACCATGAAAATCACAATGGTTTTGAATAATCGGTCACAACGTTTCATTCCATTTGGTCCTTGCATTACGGTTTTCTTTTCAAATAACAATTAAATGCATAGAAAGATAAATTAATCGCTAAAGTTGAATATATATAACAATTTCATAGACGATGGCAAAACGTTTGCAGTAATATTCAAAAATAAAATTGCATATTTTGGTGTAATATTGGTGCAATGTGGCAGTAGACTTGTTTTCTTCCTCAGGTTTTTTTCTTTTTGAGACAAACTGATTTACCGGTACATTACACATTACACATTCCTTTATGGGTGGAGCAACATATTTTGGTGTAATATTGGTGCAATGTGGCAGTAGACTTGTTTTCTTCCTCAGGTTTTTTTCTTTTTGAGACAAACTGATTTACTGGTACATTTGTCAAACTTTGATATCATCAGTCACATCAACCCAGTCAAATAAGTTCAGATTTAAAAACCCAGGTTAAATCAAATAAATAGATTTGGGGATACATACATTGCATAAGATTCAACCCAAGTATGTACATGTATATGTCTATACATCTCAAGAAATTATCGAAGTTTATCATGAAACAATGTCTGGGCTGGTGGTGGTTATGAACGCCCAGCAACTGAAAAATAATTTGTTCAAATCAGAATGTTACTCGTGTGATCTTTAGGTGGCAATAAAATGTTATATTTTTAGTTATTTGAAGACGATAAAAACGCAGAAGTGTGTATGTATGTATGCATGTGCATGGTGTGTGTGTCTGTGTGTGTGCATTGTGTGTGTGTTTTGTTTGTTTCTTGTGGGTTTGTTGTTGCTAATTGTTATAGGGGTAAAAAAGAAACCCATCACCTACTGGGAGTACTTGTACATGGCATGCCATTCTGTGGATATTTGATACTGTCGTCCTCTCAGAAAGGCGCACAAGCAAAAAACAAATTCTGACAAAATGCAAATTTGAGAAAGCTTAATATGGATTTGACTCAACTTCGTTTGAGGCTTGATTTTTTTTTTATGTCACTCAGAACCAATATGGAATCTACACAGTCATTTTCAAGCACACAACTACATTATAAATGCAGTTTTGGGCTTTCCCTTATCAACTCAAAACCACTTTCCAAGAGCAAGCAGTCGAAACCAAAGACAATTTTAGCTTAAAAACGTAAAAATCAAACCTAAAGCAAAGTAAATTGACATGTTCATTATAGTGGGAAGTAAGCACCACTGTTATTTCTATAGTATATTCTTTTGCTATTAAGTTACTACAATTTCTGCCAACACATCCGTCTATAAACATCGATGCCTTTCATCACGAGAATAAGAAAGCAAGATCAAACGACTGGCTACCATGGAAAACAGCAACATACAGGAGTTTAGAAACAGAAACTGAACAAACAGTAAGATGCGTGATAAATAAAAATTCAGAGGAACCAAAAATTACAAACTGTTTGAAAAGCACATCTATTCAATGACCAACAAAAAGGTAAGTATGAACATAAACGCTTGCTTTGTTTGAAAACAAGCTTGCACTGATATATTTTGATCATTTCAAACCAGCACACTAACAAGAGGCAAGGCCTTCAAGGCTCACTCGAACAGGAACATGTGGGACAACAACAAAGATTGAGGGGGGTGTCTAAAGTACAAGATTGCCAATAAAATATTAAAGTACAAAAGAAACTATCGTTAATGGATACAACAATACAAAAAGTCTGTGCTGAGAATCTGACCCGGAACCATTGGCATGACAGACAATCTACCAATGAGCTATCAAGACTTTCAGTGTTGATGAGTTTCTTAACTCATGTTGCCTGTTGAATACTCTCTAACCCATTCATCTCAAATGCTATCTGTTTGTTATCTGTTTACAGTGTTGCTTTAAGTATTTAATTATTCAAATAATTATTGTTTGAAAGCTCGGATAGACATCTATATGTGTGCAAAGTTTGAACAATGTATGCCTTCTATTTCCCAGAGAAAATGCCAACGCTAAAGTTTGGAGATTAGACCACGGACGCAACACACACAGACACACAACTATCATACTATAGACTCACCATAGAGTGAGCCAATTGTTTGAAAGCTTGGATAGACATCTATATGCGTGCAAAGTTTGAACAATGTATGCCTTCTATTTCCCCGAGAAAATGCCAACGCTAAAGTTTGGAGATTAGACCACAGATGCAACACACACACACAACCGAACAAGTATCACACTATAGACTTACCATAGAGTGAGCCCAAAAGCCACAGGATATGAAAAACTTCAATAGTGTAATGGCATTACAGTATGTTTCACAGCATGGAACACAAAATATTATTATTCACACACCTTGGTTAAAAAGCACCAATTATGCACTTTTTGTTTTCATAAACATCATGGGTTTTCTATGTTTATTTACATTATTTTACAGGACGGAGTCAGGAAAAATACCTTCATAAAAAACATGGAATGTGAGTTTCAGTACAATTCATAGTGTGCAAAAAAGCACACATACGCACGCATATGGGCACGCACGCATGCCTGTATGTATTCTAACAAATGATTCAACTCTTTTCTGCAACACACTGACCATTCATTCGTAAACAAAATGAACTTTTACGTGTATTCAAACTACATTTCGCAATATGTACAATCTTTCGTTCAGTACTCAAAACTGCAAAATTATAATGCACACACACACAATTTACCTAACATCCTTTACTAGTCACATATTTGTACAGAGTTCAGTCTAAAGTGAACATTTTGAATTGCGCACCAACACACACACACACACACACAAATGCACTGAAAAGTTTTCCTTTTTCTACTCATGAACTCTTAACTGAACATAAGTAAAAAAAACTATATTATATGAAAAAGTAAAAAATAAAGATTAAATGCTATAAATCAAGAACATTATACACACAAAAATGGACTGAAAAAGTGTTTCCTTTTCTACTCAGGAACTAAGTTGAAAAAAAAAGTTTAAAAAGTAGAAAAAGATGAAATGCTATAAATCAAGATAATTAATTGGTAACAAGACATACTTCTAACTGCAGAATATTACCCCAACAAACGCACCATGAAGTATGACTGGCCTCAAAGCCGGGTGGCTTGCACACAATCTGATCATCATACAAATGTTCACATTTCGGTCAATCAACACAGACAGTGGATTTCAATGAAAGTCTGTAACCCTTTCACCGCCAGCCATATTTCAACCCAAAATGTCCATTAAATTTACCTGGGTAGAGAACAAAATCCATCTGCAGTATTGTGGATTCTCCTGTGACATAAAATAAGGTCTATCCTTACTTCCCAAAACTAAGACAGTAGGGTCTTTGGGTAATTAAAATGCGACTTTGGCGGTGAAACGGTTAACATACTCTGACCTGGAACAGGCACATGGGGGACATTTTTAACTATAAAGATAAAGATAGTGGGACGATCCTGGAGGTACTGCAATACCAGGAAAGTCCAGCTGTTTTTGAATAATCAAGATTCTTTTTCTGCATTCCCAGGCCATATGGCCATGATGGGTACGGTACGTATGTGTCCGTTTTTCAGTTTTCACTGCGTACAGCTGACACATTCCAATTTCGAGGAGCTGAAAGGAGAAAAATTATTTGGAAGATATTTTTGAAAAAAGGCAGGAGAATGGGCCAATAAGTCAGAAAGACGGTAGATGATAGAAAGCAAAGGGAAAAGGCAGAGTCAAAGAGAGTGGCAGAATAGAGGAAGTTACAAGCACAGAACATCCAGAAGGTGTGGGGACTATTTTTACGAAAGACCCCCCCCCTCCGCCAGGTATCCCCACGTGGAAGTCAAGATTAAATACAGTGGATTTCAATGCTACTTTTCCCTCTTTTGTAATGCCCGAGTCCAAATGTAAACCCGATAAAATAATACAAATTGAGGAATTTTTATTAATTCTACTATCTATTTTATCTATATACTTACCATTCCACTACAAAGTGCATATTTGTACAAGATTAGCTTGGAAGACAGAAATAAAACCAAGAGTGTCTTACTACCACAACTCCCAATCCAGGTAACTTCCGGTTAAGCAGACTACTCACTTTCTTGAAAGCAAGCATCTAATAAAAAGGGAAGGTACCCGTTCAAAAACCATTAGGAGGGAGGTGGGTGGGTCAATTAAATGTAGTGGAATGGTAAGTATATAGATAAAATAGATAGTAGAATTAATAAAAATTCCTCAATCTATTCTATCATCCTTACCATTCCACTACAAAGTGCATGATTACCAACAAGGAGGTGGGTAATGGTTAAGCACTACTCTGAGAACCATGGAACAAACCATGACAGAGATACCACATAAACACACACATACCATCTAAAATAAGAAGGTAAAACAGCAAATCATGTTTACATATCCCCCAAAAGACATAAGTCTATAAAAACAAACAGACAATAAGTCAAACCTCAAAAGGACACCGTCTTGGAGGACAACACAGCACATCGAATGCCAAACGTGTTGTCCTGCCGGAGAGTAGAAAACTCGCGCAGGCAGAAAGAGGTAAATGTAGTCTCCGACTTCCAGAAGGCGGAGGACATAAGGAAGGGACTGGAACACCCCTGACCAAGACTAGTGAGGTGCTAATAGCCCTAACTTCGTGAGCCCGTATACCTGGGGGCGCAGAACGATCGGCGTGGGAGTAGGCTAGTCGAATCAACTCGACTAACCAGCGAGCCAAAGTGGCCTTACGGATATCATTTGAATAGTTGGAATTCAAAGAAATGAAAAGGCGGCGTTTCTGGCTACGGAACGAGACTGAACGAAGGAGATATGCCCGCAAACAGCGAACCGGACACAGACATTTTCCTCATCGTCCGGAGCGAGGATGTTAGAGAGACTTTCGATAACAACCAACGGAGAAGCTTGCTGAGCCGATTGATTTTTCGCACGGAATTCCGGTAGAAAAGCCAGGGAGATCGAGGAACCATCCTCCGCGAATTCATAATCATTAACTAAACCGCTAAGAGCGTGGATACCACTCACACGTCTCGCTAAGGCAAGACTAACGAGGAAAAGCGTTATAACAGAAAGAAGCTTAAAAGATAACGAAGAAAGCGGTTCACATTCTGACCTGAGAAAGTGAAGCACAAGAAAAAACGTCCCATAGCGGAAGTCTGATGGTTGGGCGAATCGACTTATTACGCAAACCATCCAAAAAATGGGAAACCAAGACAGAAGAAGCAAAGGAAGGTTGACGACCAGTAGCAATCGAAATAGTGCTAACTGCCGACTTATAACCTGACAAGTTTGGTCCAAGAGGCCCTTCTCATTATGCAAATGAGACGAAAAGAAAACAAACTGAGCACCAGTCGGGTGCAAAGGAGAAAAAGACTCATTGAACAGAAATTGAACCAAGAGGTCCAACGCAAGGAATACAAGGTATTCATGCTTTGACGACGGGATTGAAGAATCACTTCAATGGTTTCACCTTTCAGACCCTGTGACCGCAATCCTGACCGCAAAGTAGCCAAGCGGTCAGGTGAAGGACGGCAGGATTTCGATGTGGAACGCCTGTCCGCGGTTGAACAAGTGACTTGGTGACAACTGGAGGGGAACACCCGGAACGTGGGTGAGAGCTAACAGCTCGGGGAACAACGGACAGTTTCCCATCCTGACGCTATGAGGATCAGAGCAGGACGCTCCCGAGCACACCTTTCCAACACCTTTGGAAGAAGAGCTGTGGATGGGTAGGCGTAGGCCCACAGACCCGTCCACTGGAGACTGAAGGCATTTCTTGCCCATGCCAAGGGATCTGCCAACGGGGAGACGAAAAGCGGAAGACGCCGGCTGAAGCGAGTTGCAAACAAGTCGATGTGTGGGTTTCCCCACATTGACCAAATGGGTTGAAGGACCTGATGGACGAGAGTCCACTCCGTTGCAATCACCTGGTTGGAACGGCCCAGCTGGTCGGCGAGAACATTCAACTTCCCGGGAAAGAACTCCACGGTTAGAAGAATGGAATTCTGTGCAGTCCAAAGCAGGATCTCCTCTGCCTTCCTGGAGAGTGAAGACGATTTCGTGCCCCCCTGACGCCGAAGGTACGAGAGGCAAGTGGAGTTGTCGCCACAAACTGTGACCCACTTGCCTCGTAGCAGGGGAAGTAGCGCTTTGAGCGCGAGCGAAACCGCCTCCATCTCCAGAAAATTGATGTGGAGAGACGAATCTGCTTGGACCACAACCCCGAAACCTCTCACCGGTCCAGATGAGCCCCCCAACCTTCCTTTGATGCATCCGTGAAAAGGAATTCTTGATGGTGGAGAGGCCGACTGGGAACAGAGGACCCCAGCCAAACCAGATCCAACCACTGGAGAACTGAGCCGCGAAACCACGAGCCCAAAACAATCTGAGATTCCAGAGGAAGATGAGAAACCCTGAGTTCCGCACACTTTCGTTGTAACGGACGCCTGTGCAGACGTCCCAGAGGCAAGAGGTCTGCCAAAGACTCCATGATGCCCAGCAACTTGAGAAGTTGACGAACCGTTGCTGAACCTGCCAACAGAACACTTTCCCGAAAGGACTGAATGGACTGGATCTGATCCGGAGACGGACAGACCGTGAACGTCTGGGTATTGAAGACCATCCCCAGAAATTTGAATTCCTGGGCCGGAGTCTAATCCGACTTTTTGACGTTCATGTTGAAAACCAACCTGGACGGACAGGTCCTGGAGCTCCGAAGTGTGTTCCTGGCACCGGTCCCTGGACTGAGCCGAGGTGAGCCAGCCGTCCAGGTACACCTTGAGCCGGATCCCTCTGGACCCGGCCACGCCGACGAACTCCCTGACCACCATGGTGAAAATCCAAGGGGCCAGAGAGAGCCCGGAGGGAAGGGCTACGAACTGATAAGTCGTGTTCCCCCATACGAACCTCAAGAGATGCCTTCGATCTGGGTGGATCGAAATATGGAAAAAGGCATCCTTGAGGTCTATGGAAGTCGCCCAATCCCCCGGCTGGATGAAGTTGTGAACCGAAGCAGCCGTCTCCATTCTGAACGCCATGGGGCGCAGAAAAGCATTGAGAGGAGACAAGTCCAGCACTGGACGGAACTCACAGTTCTTCTTTGGTACAGTGAACATGCGCGAGTAGAAACCCGGGCCTGGGTTGGGTACTGGAATCACAGCACCCTTGTCCAGAAGGGACTTGACCTCTGCATCCAAGATCTGAAAGCGAAGAGGATCTGCAGGTGGAGAAAAGACAATCGGCACCCACGAGACAGAAGGGTACCGAAAGCATCATCCTGGGGCAGAACCTGAGTGGACTCCACCGAGACAACATCCTGGAAAAGCAGCCAGGAGATGACAAACTCCGCATGGAGTCACCTAGAGCAGCCAAGGCCGATACAAAACGGACTATGAGTGGCCGGACCGGGCCACCACACGCTGCTACGCCCTTTCGAACCAGAAAAATCGAAGTGGCGAGTCTGAGTCAAAAACAAAATGGCCCACATTTGGACAAGACTTGTTCAGAATGGGCAAGCAAAGGATCGATGACGGGAAGAGACAGCTAGTACTAAATGATTAAGATGAGAATCCGCAAAACAGCAGATTCAACCTCTGAACTAGCAAACTGAGAAGCCACGGTACGAATGTGCGACTGCACTTCGTAACCAACTCTACATGCTAAGACCGTTGGAAGGTAAAAATAAAAAACTACCTCTGACGTAGGGACAGACCGAAAGAGCAACATAGTTGCTATCGCATGACGTCAAATCTAATCAGATGACGCGGAAATGTCCCCACCGAAAAGGAAAACATGTAGACAAAAAGCGAAACAGTGTGCAAACGTGACGTAGACTTAACCCATTTCAACGCCACCCAGTCAAACAACTGAGCTGACGGCTGGGCATGGAAGATCATGTTAGCCGGACAGTATAGTTCGATCGGGACGGAACCAGACCAAAAAGGATTACTGGAACGGGTGAACGAGACAACTGGTTGAACAACTCATGGTTGTAATCAGAAGAAACCATGCCTGCCAGAACAGACATCATTCGAAAGAACGGCGAAGCCGGGGCCGTTGCCCCCGCAAAAATTCGTTCAGAAGGAAGACAACAAGGGTACGGTTGAACAACTCTCGGTTGCAACCGTGAAAGAAGGAGCGCAGTAAGGCTGCAAGGCCGCCAGATACCCTTGAATGACAGAAACAGAAGGATCTGAAAAAACCTCTTCCATAGAATCCACCGTGTGACCCGAAGTCGTAACTGACGCCGCTGGTTGAGCTGACTGACCGAAGGAAGAACAACCGACAAAAGGTCCATAACCTCCTGGTGAGAGTAGGTCCGCTGAAGAACCATACCAGCGGTAACGGGCGTGACCGGTACGGGCTGAGGCAAACGTCCCATGGACTGACTGCCCGCCGTCGTACGGCCCTGGGCCTGGGGACTACCCACGGGAGAGGCCGTAGCCGCCGTGACCGTGGTGGACCCGCGAGACCATGTCGCCGTGGCCGGTCCGCTCCGGAGAACCCCGGGTGCGGATGCCGGCCCGGTGCCTAAGGCACCGAGGCTGCCGTCGCCAGGGACCACCCACGGGAGAGGCCGTAGCCGCCGTGCCCGTGGTGGACCCGCGAGACCATGTCGCTGTGGCCGGTCCGCTCGGAGAACTCTGGGTGCGGATACCGGCCCGGTGCCTAAGGCACCGAGGCTGCCGTCGCCAGGGACCACCCACGGGAGAGGCCGTAGCCGACGTGCCCGTGGTGGACCCGCGAGACCATGTTGCCGTGGCCGGTCCGCTCCGGAGAACCCCGGGTGCGGATGCCGGCCCGGTGCCCAAGGCACCGAGGCTGCCGTCGCCAGGGACCACCCACGGGAGAGGCCGTAGCCGCCGTGCCCGTGGTGGACCCGCGAGACCATGTCGCCGTGGCCGGTCCGCTCGGAGAACTCCGGGTGCGGATGCCGGCCCGGTGCCTAAGGCACCGAGGCTGCCGTCGCCAGGGAAGCTACCCCCATTAGCGGCATCGTCCGTTTTTCGGCCGGCATCACCAGGCGTAATGGTGGCATCGGTGGGTACCGCCCGGTTGTCTATAGCTCTGTAAGACAAGTCGGACAGCACCACCGGTTTCTTCGCAGCTTCTTCTTCCAGAACCGGAAGTGCCCGTGCGGTATCATGAACGCCAGGAACCAATGGGGTACGGGAGCTAGCTTGGCTAGAAGAGCCGTACTGACCTTGTTCGGGAAAAACCCGGATGCCGGTTGCAGCTCCATCCGTGAGAGATCTTCAACGGACAACGAATCCTGGAGTGGAAGACCAACCGTTGAAAAAGCCGGGTCAACGTCCAAAACACCCAACAACATGAGAATCATCCACCGAAATGTGCTGGACCAAACCAGCCGAATCCACTTGGGAGAAGGAGAACGGCATGGCCGAAGACTATTCGCCCGTAGAACGCAAATGAGCCAGCAATTCCGACACCACTTGCTTTGTATCTTGAACCGAACGCGAAGAATGAGACTTACTCGAACTTCTTGACCGAGATTTGACTTGGACAAAGACTTTTCTGAAGGACTAGATTTTAGAAAACGGTCTTTGTCATCCCTGGGAGGAGAAGGCTGAGGTTCCTTAGTTGAACTACTTGAAGGTTTGCTAACTAACGCCGAAGAATCTACAACCTTCTTTAGAAGGAGTAGATTCCATAACGCGAAACCCGAAGCCAGAAGCCACGCCCACCTTTTGACCAACAGGCCCGAAATCTTCACAAAGATTACAACCAAAAAGGGGGGAGGGCCGAACGAACTTACCCAAGTAGCAAAGCAACACAAGGAAAACCAAAGGAAAACAAAAGACACTCATTAAGCTGAAAGCAGGAGACAAAATTCCTGGAGAAACAGAAAAACAAACCTGCCTTCCATGCTAGCTTGAAAGAAAGTGAGTAGTCTGCTTAACCGGAAGTTACCTGGATTGGGAGTTGTGGTAGTAAGACACTCTTGGTTTTATTTCTGTCTTCCAAGCTAATCTTGTACAAATATGCACTTTGTAGTGGAATGGTAAGGATGATAGAATAGATAATAAAACCACCAGAGTTTCGTTGGATCAATGAGACAGCAGCATCGTGAAAGGAATGTCAAATCGTACAAACAAATAATCAAGCTGGCTTGCATAGCTTAATAATAATAATAAAGAAAGCTTATATAGCGCACATTCCAGGCTAGCTACTCATGGCGGCCTTTACGAAAAAACAAAAAAAATGTTTTTGTTGATTAAGGGGTAAAATAGAATCATTAGAAAATGTGACCCAGCACCACGAAAGGGACATTAAGTCGCTGGGCTAGTTTCTCACAACAGGCTCGCAAAAGTCTCATTTTTATTAATTTTGAGTAATGTGTATTTTAGTGCTCTCTAACATCTCATCTTTCATATATATATGAAGGATAATCTGTATTATGGTCTCTAAATACTCCAGAGAATTCTTTGAAATGAGTAGGTTGATGTATTTTCTTCAGCTAGGCTAAACTTTAGATGATTTCTCAAAATGGCCGACAACCACACTACTGACTTTGAACGCTCATAACTTGAAGACGAAAAGTTACAAGAATGGTTCTTATATCATTTCAAAGAAAAGTGTCTGAAGTTTTTGACTGTGCCATTGTCTCAGAATGTCATTTTGACACTTAATGTCCCTTTCGTGGTGCTGGGTCACATATATATATATCGTCGGCCGCATGCAAAAGAGACGTAAGTCGAAAGACGTCACTTCACATGAGGAATGGAAAACTTAACATTTCGGTCATTTCAGGCCACATAACGTCATTTTTTGTTCATTTAGCGTCACCATCAGTGTTTTATATTTGCAAATTGCTGTTTCACAGCTTTGTTAGATGATGCAGCTTGTCTAGATCAACTGGTAAGTCCAACAGAACGAAGTTGACCAATTTTGAGTTACGGCTCTTTTGCATGCGGACGG
Organism: Phymorhynchus buccinoides; assembly: GCA_017654935.2. Taxonomy (NCBI): domain Eukaryota; kingdom Metazoa; phylum Mollusca; class Gastropoda; order Neogastropoda; family Raphitomidae; genus Phymorhynchus; species Phymorhynchus buccinoides. The sequence continues at coordinate 2,007,830 of CM065689.1, forward strand.
CGATATTAGCATAAATCGAACAAAAAACTCACATTTCTTATGATTGAAATACATGTTATTTTTTCACTTTTTTCCCCATGACAACACGGTCATATGCTAGTAACATCATTTCTAGCGTATCCCTGTATTACTACGGTGAAAGATTGAAAACTAACAACGGGTATTTCAACCATAAATACTGTACACCTCTCTTTTGCCATAGGAACAAAGTAAAGCGCTAGGTCAGTAAAATAGGAACGCGTCCTACTGGGAGGTTACACACTATCAACTGGCAGAATAACCTATCATTCAGCATGTGTGAGCAGCATTCAAAAAACAACAACATAGCAATGGACACGGTGTGATTAAGAAAATAGGTTGGTTGCATAGGCCCAAGTCTCACCGATCACAAACCGTCAAGTTCTTGTGAGAAAATAAAGGAAGAAAAAAGACAGCGGAAGAACTGACAGTAGTAAATCAAGATTGTTGTTTTCAACCAGCAGTTTCATTTTCGGGCATTTCATGTGCGTAATTATGACGGATTTACCAATCCGCAAACAATAAATCGTCTGGATTTCAAGCAGAGTGGTCCTCCCTCGAACAAAAGCGTTTTCAAATCCAAGGAAGCAAATCTTAATTCACTGGAAGCTTCTTTTCCATTGAAAAAAACCTGTTTGTACAGTTTAACGTACTCCGTCCTGGTACATAGGGGACATTTATAAATGTACAGATAGTGGGATGAGGTACTGCAATACTAGAAAAGACCCGTTGCAAAATTGTAACAATACCGTTTCCACCCATCTGATTTTATCTCCCTTTTCGTTAGTTCATGAAACAAGCTTTCATTCACTAAACAAATCAAGCTACAGTTTTCACTTTCTTTCCTACCTTCTAAAGTTCACCTTTTAGGGCCAGTCACACTGCATACAATTCCATCCCAACACGATACGATTGTGACGATGTCTGCGAGTCATGATTCACGTGAAATATTTCCGTCTAAAAATAATTATACTATTTTCGTTCACTCTACCCGTGTTGACCCTAGTACATGAATCGCATGAAATTGATACAAAAATAGATATTTCATCAGATTCGTGTACGGGGGAACTACAAATAATAGTGAATAAAACGACCGTAAAAACTGGACTATAAGACGCACCTGTCTATAAGCCGCATCCCTTAAATTGATAAAATATTAGGTATTTATTCACATATAAGACGCACCTGTCTATAAGCTGCATCCCTTAAATTGACAGAATATTAGGTATTTATTCACATATAAGCCGCACCAGTTTATAAGCCGCAGAGAAAATTGTATGCGCACAAGCCAACACAAATATAGAAATTCTCCTATCAGAACACGAGTATTTAATGTTCTCAGACACTTTAAACATGAGATTTGAATCTATTGATAAACAAGACCAGTTTTAAGTCTAAATAAGCTCAAAATAGGCTGAAGAATTTGTCCAGAAACAGATTTAATGATACTGATAAATGTAGAATGGAAACAAAATTCCACAGATAAGCCGCATCAGTCTATAAGCCGCATGGGCCAAAGTTGATGAAAAAAGTAACGGCTTATAGTCCGCATTTTACGGTAGTAGGATTTCATCAGATTCATTTAGACAGTAGAATTTCACGTGAAACATGCCTCACAACTGTCACAATCGGATCGCATTGAATCAAATTATATGCAGGGTAGCGGCCCTTTATGCAATGGACAATTTTTTTTTAAACAGCAGTATTTGCGCTACAAATAAATATGCCCTACATCCACAAGCATCCACCCCACCAGTCCATCCAGATTGTTTGTACATTTTAAAAATACTGGAATATCATTTCTTCATAAACAAAAAAAGCATGGTTTGTGGCAGGGAACGATCACAGAGCAGCATTTCAGCAGTCAACTTGAAATATATTTACAGAGGTGTTTCTTCGATTTCTACGCACATTCGACGCTTGCGCACAAAACATTCACAAAGATGCAGCAGATGATCAGATCTATCATTCTATGAAGAAATTAAAAATAGAATCCATTAATGGGATAACAACAAAAAGTGGTAAAGATGCAGATCAACACCCCCCCCCCATTTTCTCGGCTCTTTCCGATTTTTCAGTCTTGCCTGCATTACTGCAGATTGAGCTTATAAACCTGCTTCGTTTTCTATTAATTTTCATCCTTTTAAACAATTAAAAATATACTAATACAGTGGATCTCCAGACCTTCAAAACTCATCCCAAATCAATATGGGGTCTTATAAGGGAGGTGATTTTAATACTTACAAAGAAGGGCAATGTCTCAGAGAAGTAGGTCTTATATGGGAGGGAGTCTTATAATGGGAGGTCTTATAAGGGAGGTTCCACTGTAGTAGACTATAAAGACGTGACTGAAAAAAACGCAATAAACCAAGACGTTGAGGGGGTGCTGAATTTGCATCCTAGCAAAAAAACCTTTGTGTGATGATTATTATTGTTCACACTCGTGTTTCCTCTTTCTCACGGGGGTTTCTGTTCTCGTCATTGCAAATTGATGCAAAATAAGCATAAATGCTTATGCCTAGAAGAACAACTATTTAGAAGCAAGCGCGCACACACACACACGTGTAAGCATGTAATATCTCTTTCGCATACAAACACACAACACATACAGATACTGATACATACACAAACTCTCCCTCTCACACACATTTTCTCTCTCTCTCTCTCTCTCTCTCTCTCTCAATCCTCTCCTCTCTCACTACAATTCACAAATAACAGTCCACATTCCTTCCGTCTTCAACGTTGGAACACATTATGCGGGAAATTGTAATCATCTCAATCTTCACAAAAACAAACGCCAATCCAATATGAAAATATTGTCTTTCAAGCAACAGAAACTCTCTACTGTCAGCCATTTGAACAAACAAACAAAAAACACATGGAATTCTCCCAATCTTGAGAGCAACATACTTTTGAACAAACCTTTCTTTTCACCACGTACAGCCTAGTTTTCTCCCTTTCCTGGTCACTCTCTCTTCGTTACTTGCTGCTTCCCGTTTCTATCTCATTTTCAAAATCTCACAACGCTCCTCGACTCTAATCTTTACGTCACATTCTTCAAACGAGTTCAACATCTTATTGGGTTGTTTTTTTATACAAACATATAGGAAACTGTAAAAAATGTACTATACAAATATGTACAATTTTCACCCTCCGGTATAGAAGAGATTCACTCTAAAATTGCTATCACCTCAAGCCTTCATATTGGTTCTGGTCTCTTGTCATAAAACAGAAATTAGCATTACAAAAATACTAACAGCAAGAAACCTGTGTGGACATTAGCGTATTTGACGGACTATAAGGCAACACCTTTCCCCAGACCCCTGCGCCTTATAACATATAGCGCAGTAAGAAACTATCATAACAAAATCTGAATGCTGTGCAAAGTTTGAGGGGCACGCCTTATAATCGGGTGCACCACATAGTCCGAAAAATGGAACAGTGGAACCTCCCTTATACGACCTTCACAAAACCCTCAAAATGAGGTCTTATAAGGGAGGGGTCTGGAAGGGAGGTAATTTTGATACTTACAAAGAAGGGCAATGTCTCAGAAAAGTAGGTCTTATATGGGAGGGAGTCTTATAAGGGAGGTTCCACTGTACTCAACAGCTTTAGGTGCTCTGCAGTGAGAAATCTTTGTGTTGCGATTTCCTTACACAACCAGCCCACTATGAAGCTCTCCATGCTGTGACTGTCACAGTAATAAATATACAACAATGAATTTGGCACGGGTCCCTGCTTTCCATTTAGCCAGAGCCAGAACGGAAAGAGAAGGGGAAGGGTGGGCAAACTGAGACAGTCACGTTACGACCAACGATATCCAAAAGAACACGCAAAACAATAAATGTAAAAAAAATCAGCAGTATTGACCCTCTCAGCTTTACTACAAGTGGAACCTCCCTTATATGACCTTCAAAAATCATCCAAAATGAGGTCTTATAAGGGAGGGGTCTGGAAGGGAGGTAATTTTGATACAAAAAAGAAGGGCAATGTCTCAGAGAAGTAGGTCTTATATGGGAGGGAGTCTTATAATGGGAGGTCTTATAAGGGAGGTTCCACTGTACAAACCAACCACACATGCATGTCCATGGAAGCATGAAAAGACCCGAAACCTCGCCTGATTTTATAAAATGATTGTTTCGATCCATGATCACCCCTCCTGGGGATATACAGGGAGGTCTTTCAAACAAATAGTTCCCCCACTGTCTGGAAGTTCTGTGATAACAACTTCCTTTCATCTGTCACTCTTTTTGACTCAGCCTTTTGCCTTCGCTTACTGGCATCGACTATCATACTGCCTTACTGGTCCATTTTCCCGCCTTTGTTCTAGAAACTCTTACAAAGATTTTCTCCAGCCGAAGACGGACATGCTGGGCCTACTATTTCTTAGGTGCATAATGACAGCATGACGCATCTGCACTCATAAGACAGGAAAATGAGCAATCGACGAAGAAGAAGATGATCCATGACAAAAAAAATTCACCTCAAGATCAACAATGCCCTCACGCTTGAAACTTTTGCTTTTTTCAGGCAGACTCCAATCTGCTACATCTGGTTTTGCATCACATTCAGGTTTCAGGCACACACCGCTGCAAGCATCCATCCTTTCAGCAGATAATACTGCAATTAAGGCTAACGACCCTGTGTATTTACATAATGACATGCAGATTCAGTCGTCAAAAGTGACAACCCAGCCTATTTGTATAATTCAGGACCCACCATAGGTTTCATTTACAATTTATTCCGTCTCCTTCGCCTCGAACAAGGCTTTATGGGCAAGAACCGCTAAGCTTTTTTGTCCAAAATTATTTTTAAAAAATTTAAATTCCCGCTGCCCTAACTCAAATATTTGTTTGTGTGGTCTCTATGCGTTTCACGGGTTTTAAAGCTTGATGTTGATCAAACTGATGGGCACAATAACACACACATCTAACCAGTAAACTGGAATGACTCGAGTCTATTAGAACAGTGGCTGAAGAGTGAAGCATCTCACCAATCAACGATAAGCATAATTAATGACACCCCCCACCCCAAATTTCCACAGTCAATAATGGCGATACAATCTACTGGCGTAGCGACCCATAGTCTATTAGCATAATTAATGATGCCCCCCACCCTGAATTTCCACAGTCAATAATGACGATACAATCTACTGGCGTAGCGACCCATAGTCTATGACCATAATTAACGACCCCCAAAGATATCAACCAATCAATAGTGACGATACAACCTACTGGCATAGCGACCCACAGTCTATTATTAGCATAATTAAAGACACCCCCCAAAAAAAACCACCCCACCTTTCCACCAATCAATAGTGACGATACAGCCTGTTGGCATAGCGACCCTCAGCTTCCATCGACGGCAAAAACGGCGCACCACCTTCCCCACCTCTCAACACCCCCCTCAACGGCACCCCCCTACCCCCCACCACCCTACCACCACCCTCGTCATCGTCATCATCATAATACTGCATCCAATCGGCCGCCGGGGGTGGGGGAGGAGGAAGATAAGCCGCGGGCGGCGTTTCTAGTCAGGACTTGCGGGCGGCCTGAAGCGCCTGCAGCTGACTGGAGTGGATGGTCCCGAAGGCTTGGGTGTAGCTGCCGAAGACGGCCTTGGGGGGGAGCCCCGTGGAGGGGTGGTTGGCCGCGTTGTTGAACTGCTTGCGGCCGTAGGCGGGTCTGGGGCGGCTCGGGTAATGATGAGGATGAGGGGGGGGGTTACTTGTGGCTGAGATGGGACGCTGGTTCGGCGTCTGTAATGGAAACGGGGATTTTCGAAGTTTTTTTTATGACAGAAGGTTCGGTATAAAGGAACACAACTCTCCCATCTTCTGCGCTCCCAGGCCATATGGCCATAATGGGTTAACTCATTCGCATCGCAACGATTTTGAATTATTCAAAAAACTCACAAATCACTCCAGCCATACACACAAACAAAACAGACATAAACAAAAGGAGAAATGAAAGAAGATTACAGGGTTTTTACTTCAGGTTTAGACATAGGGAAGTGGTAGACATAGGGAAGTGGTAGATCAGGACTTTAAAATGATGTATTTTAAAAGCGTATAAAATAATAAACATATGTAATACTACAACAGACACGACTTTATATAGATATAAAAAACGAAATGGTGCTAACATTCTGGTTTACAGATTAAAATTATTGAAAAGCCACCATGATTGGTTGCCACAAACTATTGCGACAATAAGAAAAATTCTCCACACCAATTGGTTGCCCCACAATAAACCACTACAAAAGCAAAGTCAGAGGCAAAATTGTGGTCTAAGGGAGTGAAGCGAGTTTAGAAGTGACCAAGGTATGGTGTGCACAGATTTACTTCCCCTGAAGCAAATGCATCAAATTGACAGCTATCTATTAATTTTGCACATATTTGGCTGGAACGACTTGAATGAGTTAAGGTACGCATGTGTCCGGTTTTCAGTTTTCACTGGTCTCCCGCTGCGATACAGCCGACACATTCCGATTTCGGAAGAGGATTTTTTTTTTTAAAGGCAGGAGAATGGGTCCAACAAGTCAGAAAGATAGTAGATGATAGTAAGCAAAGGGAAAAGGCAGAGTCAAAGAGACTGACAGATTAGAGGAAGTTTCTTCTTCTTCTTCTGCGTTCCTGGAAAGAGGAAGTTTCAAGCACAGAACTTCCAGAAGGTGGGGGAACTATTTTTACGAAAGACCACCCCCCGTGGAACTCTCCCATCAAAGACAACTTTGCCTAGCCCAGCATGAATTAAAAAAAGCACAGGGGGACAAAGCCAGTAAGTTTCTTAAAAAGGAAGGACACGCCCATACACCCTTCACCCACACACAGAACACGGCAGACTGAGGTAGAGAGGACTGCGGACAAACAAATCGGCATCCATTCAATCTTGAATACGGTCCCCATGAACAACACACAACGCAGCAACACAGAACAAACTGGCTATGCCACCAAAGAAGCTAGGGTTCATTAACCCTTTCACCGCCAAAGTCGCATTTTAGCACCACAATGATTCAACACCTATGTCACTAGGAAGGAAAAATGGTGCTTTACGTCCTCTCGGTCTGGAACAGACACATAAGGGACATTTGTAGATACAAAGATGGTGGGAACGATACTGGAGGCAATGCCCAGAGGCAGTGCAACACCAGTAAAGTCCCGATTTTTTCTATGTCACTAAAAGGCATCAAATTGGGGTCGATTATCCAAAGACCCTATTGTCTTAGTTTTGGGAAGTATGAATAAAAAGGAGTTTTACGTCCTCTTGGTCTGAATCACACATATGGGACATTTGTAAATACAAATATGGTGGGAACAATACTGGAGGCAATGCCCGGAGGCAGTACAAAACCAGTAAAGTCCCTATTTTTTTAATTAGGTAAGCATAGACATTTGGGAAGTAAGGATAGACCTTATTTTATATATGTCACAGAAGAATCCCCAATACTGCAGATGGATTTTGTTCTCTGCCCAGGTAAATTTAATGGAAATTTTGGGTTGAAATATGGCTGGCGGTGAAAGGGCTAAAGGCTGAAATAGTGAGGATACAAGGGAAGATAGTGAAAATGAACAAGGGTAGATAACTCTCCTTTTCACTATCTGATTTCCTATTTACCCAAAAATCTAAACTGCAAGAACATGTTCAGCTTTATAAAATTAAAAATCCTTAATAATAGTCGCTACTATCTCATAATACGAAACACAAATAACTCTAAAGATTCATCTAAGGATTAATTATGGTAACAGTAGACTAGTAGTGACTAAAGAAAGGTTTAAATACTCATTACATGCGCTGCTAGGATCTGGAACTATTGAAACTATTGCACATTCACAAGGTAGCATTATATCGTCGGTGAAAGTCACAAACCTCGTAACTCGATTTTTTTTTTTTTTTTAGTTAGATACATACTCAGCTCTCTAATTTTTACCGCCACCTTCCACCAAAAGCTCGTATCTCTAACGACTTTCTATCTGGGGTAAATGAGGTTGTGTAAATGGAAGAAAAACTCGTAAGTCCCAAATTCAGATCTACTTAAGGACAAAAACCTCGTATCTTCGTTCTTTTCAAGTATTAAAAAAAAAAAAAAGTAATTTTAACAAAATGCAGGACTAAACTCGCAATGTCTTGAACAACATATTCATCATAGTTAATAACTTGTGGTAAACGCGGTTAATTTTTAAACGTTTTATTTTCCATTTTTCTCAAAACTACCAAAATTGAGTTACGAGGTTTCTGACTTTCACCGATGATATGCACACTATATTGGTTCTGATAAAATCATAGCTTAAAAAACAAACATTGCATGCTTTCAATCAGCCAAGATTAACATAACATCAACAAAATAAATCAATCTCAGGACAATGCAAAAACAAACCAAAGGAACAAATGTCACATTGTCAGCAAGACTTGAAACATTTGAGCAGAAAAAAGTCTGGCATTTCTGAGATCTTAATCAATGTTTCCAAAGTGACATGCATGTGCATGTCTGCCATCGTGTTTCTATGCATGTTCGCTAACTGAAAACAAGACGGCAACGCCATATAAACATAGTCCCAGTTACCAGCAACACCCCCACATATATACTCCCCCTCACACACACACAAGACCTTGACCTTGATCGGCACCCCATCACCATAATTACCACAAGCCAATGCACCTACATGCCAAGTTTGAAGACTGTAAGTCCAACGGTGTAGAAGATATGGCCCCTTAAAGATTTTGGGTTTTCAAGGTCATACATCAAGGTCAAGATCACGACAGCAATAATTTATGCTCGGATGCCTTCCTCTCTTGGTGACACATCACCACACAAAATTTGAAGCGATTCTGTTAAGCGGTTTGGGATATATCCTTGGGACAGACAGAAAAAACCTCTGCTGGCTCTCACTCTCACTGTCCTTTTGGCCCCTTCAAATTGTCTTCCACTGCATTCCCCCCAGTGAAGCTGATCACAAAAATAAAAAGGTTACGGTGGCCTAACGCCAACAGTTTTGAAACTGAGCACTTGTTTTCGGAGCCCCCTCAGCTCTCACTCTCACTGTGCTATCGGCCCCTTCAAAATGTCACGTGCAGCATCATGGAAGGAACAATTCTGCCAAGTTTTGTTCAGATTGGTTCAGTGGTTTAGGCGCTATGAAGTGGAACACATCTTGGTCGCACACACACAGACAAACACACACAGCTTGTTCCCATTCTAAAGTAGTCCCGTTCTTATAGAACTGGGACTAGAAAAAAAGAATGCTGAAGAAAGTGTGTACAGTGGAACCTCCCTTATAAGACCTTCAAAAATCATCCAAAAACTCTTATAAGGGAGGGGTCTTATAAGGGAGGTAATTTTAATACTTACAAAGAAGGGCAATGTCTTTTGGGAGGTCTTATAAAGGTTCCACTGTATTACTTTTTGAAGCAACTTCTGCAATGCATGCAAGAACCAAAACTTATAGGTGGACCCTGACGGGTGAGTTTCTGCAAGAAACACATTGAGATCACCAGGAAAACACCCTTTACAGAGATCGCAACACTCACTTTGCTCTGGTTTCCTAGAAATCAAACCGTCAAATCGGCGATTCCTCCTTGGCGGAGGTGCTGGAAGTCAAATTCTTTCAGTGAAAGAGTATGCGTGTGCTTTCTCTTTTCTAATGGCCGCCTGAGTTTAGACCAAATTGTTTGCACGAAATTTTCACAATACAAGCCTTTTCCAAACAAATTATGCAGTTTACCTAAAGGAGTTTCGCTCACAACAAAGGAAATAGCTCCCTTTTTTTTTTTACTGCACTACAAAAAAGAAAAAGCTTCAACCACAATGAGTGACCTTCACCCACCCCATCCAAAATGGCTTCTCTCTCCGGCAACTCCGCCAAGGAGCAATCGCCGTTTTGACGGTTTAATTTCTAGGAAACCAGAACAAAGTGAGTGTTCCGATCCTTGAAAAGGCTGTCTTTCAGGTGATCTCGATGTGTTCCTTACAAAAACTCATCCGTCAGGGTCCACCTTTAAGCCTAATTCAGTTAGGGAGCAGACCAGAAACACAAGAGCTTTGTCTCAACTCATGAGTGCATGCTTGTTGGAAACAGTACTCGTCAAAAATATGAAAGCATTAAACAATTTAAACCTTCGTGGGCTTAGCATCGTCTGGAAAACACCTGTCAATAACAACAACAAATTTATAAAATAACCACAGGTTTCTATCAATGCTTCATGCCATACACCTTAAAAAAATTGGACCAAAAGCATAGTGACCAGCTATTTACACTGTCTCTTGCTGCAGTGGAAAAGCATTTTACAGCAAAGTCTTTTGCTGACAAATGTTAACTCTGAACTCATTCCGGACGAATTACGAGTATACTCGGAAAAGGAGAACACCAGCCACGGCCTAGCTACTTACGAGTGGAGCAGCAATTTTTTAGTCTAAAACCTGTCTAAATCCATGTTTTTTCCAATCCAAACCACGTTTTTCTAGTTACATCTGTTTATCACTGTTCCAGCTTTCGCTTCACTCACGTTTGGTACTTCTATCTTAATCTTAATGTGAAAAATGTTTGTTTTTTTAAATCGGCCCTAGACAAGCCTCAGAGAATACCCCAATACGTTTTCATTAACATAAGGAGACTAATGATTCCGATTTTAATGCAAGTAACCACGATTTCAAAGCGAAAAATAATCTCGGATCAACCAGTAATGTTGTCCAAACTGAATCATTGACAGTGTGAGTTTTGTTGCGCTTCTTATTTGTTATAAACAAAATTTCTAGGCAGCCCCAGGCCAGTAATGGAGTTTACCTAAGGCAGTGAAGTCCTGAAGGGGTTAACTACAGTGGACCCTCAGTATTGCGACCACCCTACAGACTGGCCCAAATTCTCCGTTATTGCCAGGTGTAGAGTGGCACAGTGGTAGCGCGTTCGCTTCGTGTCAAGTAAACCCGAGGTTCGAACCTGGGTACAGGGGATTTTTCCTCTCACTTTGCACTAGGCCTTGCGGTCTGAACGTGGAATCTTTCGGACGAGACGATAAACTGAGGTCCCGTGTGCCCATGCACTTAGCACACATTAAACCCAGTGGCAACGAAAAAGTTGTCATTTGGTAAAAATTTACCCCCCTCCCTTCCTTCCTCATCAGTCACACAAAAATGGCATGCAAATTTTTGTTTTAATTGGGTGGCGCGCAACGCGCTCTCCAGGTGGGAGCAACCCAAATTTCACAGACACCTCTGTGACTATAATGTACCTAACCTGAATAGAATAGGTGGTCGCTATACTGGAGGCTCTTTTAGTAATAGATAAGAAGAGAATAGACTGAGGAAAACTGTCCAGATTACCGGGGGGGTCCGCGCCTTAGGCGGGCTTCCAATATGATTTGAAATGTGTTCAACATGTTCACTTCCAAACTTTCAGCTATTGGTGAGGGGGGGAGCGAGAGAGAGAGGAGAGAGAGAGAGAGAGAGAGAGAGAGAGAGAGAGAGAGAGAGAGAGAGAGAGAGAGAGAGAGAGAGAGAGAGAGAGAGAGAGAGAGAGAGAGAGAGTAGAGAGATCAAAGTAAAAACATAGTTTGTTAGGCCTCTGGCCCATAACAATAGAGTTTCCAACATTATAATAGACAAACAATTTACATCATGCATAATATTATGGACACTCAACCTATACATTCTTTTCTCAAGGAAAGAGCTTTGTGGACAAATAGTGACAGCTTGGTAATAAGGTTAGGGTTTTCAGAGATAGAATTAATGCGAATCTGAACAATGAAGGAGATTTATAATACTTTGATGGGATTAGTTCTTTTCTCAAATCTTGATATTTGGGACACACAAAAAGAGAGTTGACCTCAGTCTGAAGAGATGTACAACGAAAAGGACAACAGACTTCAGTCTTATCTAACTGTACCTTATATTGAGAGAGAGAGAGAGAGAGAGAGAGAGAGAGAGAGAGAGAGAGAGAGAGAGAGAGAGAGAGAGAGAGAGAGAGAGAGAGAGAGAGAGAGACAGAGAGACAGAGAGAGAGACAAGAAGTCTACAGGTGCATTACTGTGTGCGAGAGAAAATATCAAGCATTACAAATCACACTTTTTTTTCTCTAGTGCCAAACTTCCAAACTTGCAGCCACGAGTGAAAGTGGAGAAAAGACAGAAGGAGAGACAGACAGACAGACAGACAGACAGACCGACAGACAGACAAACAGATTTTGTGTGCAGCATAATTGTGTGGAGAGAGAGGGGAAGGGAGAGGTCTTAAAGACACACTGACCCACCACAATTAAGTGTCTTGATTTTTTCTGGGTAGCTGTGACCCACATACAAATGTCCCCAACTTCAAATTGAGGCTGCTCTTTAAAATGATGTTTCATTTTCAAATTTGGGGGCAATTATATGGGAGTGAAACCTGGTCAAAACAAGATTTCTTACCAGCTATAAGAGGGAAAACACGTGAAACCCGTGATCTGGTGAATCTTTAACTAGTTTAAGCATCACTCTTGCTTCAAATGTGCTCACTTCAACACTTGAAACCAACGGTGAAGAGAGAGAGAGAGAGAGAGAGAGAGAGAGAGAGAGAGAGAGAGAGAGAGAAGAGAGAGAGAGAGAGAGAGAGAGAGAGAGAGAGAGAGAGAGAGAGAGAGACACAGACAAACAGAAACAAAGAATGCATATTGTGTTGCTGTGTATTTGTTACTGCGTGCGTGTGAGAGAAAACTTGAAGAGTAACTCCTTTTTTTCTTTTCTTTTTTTAAAATTTTTTCCAATGACAGTGCGCACATCCCCAAAAATACTTGCGGCTGCTGGTGTGAGTTAGAAGCAAAGCCATGAAAAAAGCCGAATGCATTTGTGCCAAACACCGTTTGTTTACTCACTGATCGACACTCTCAGTTTCCAACACTTTCAAAGCCGTGATCTTCGATGCTACAGTCTTTTCTTCTTCGTTGAAACGAGGGAATCGCACAGACAGACAGAGAGTGAGAGAGAGAGAGCCAGATGCAATGGGTCATACCATATGTTTAGAAAGGTCTTGCAAAATGTTCAAGGAGTTAACATTGGATTAGAAAAATGATAAGATTTACTTGACAGAGATAAACGTCTCAATGGAAGCACATTCACGCATGTACGAACATGCGTGCACAAATGCGATTACATACAAACACACACGCATGCACAACGGCATGCACACACACACACACAAACACACACACTCTCTCTCCATCACCACATACACACACATTCTCTCTCCATCAACACACACACACACACACACACATGCACACACACTCTCTCTCTGTCTCTCTCTCCATCGGCACACACAAACACATGCACACACACTCACTCTCTCTCTCCATCAACACACACACACACTCTCTCTCTCCATCAACACACACACACTCTCTCTCTCTCTCCATCAACAAACACACACTCTCTCTCTCTCCATCAACAAACACACACTCTCTCTCTCCATCAACAAACACACACAAGCACAAACAGTCTCTCTCTCTCCATCAACAAACACACACATGCACAAACAGTCTCTCTCTCTCCATCAACAAACACACACATGCACAAACAGTCTCTCTCTCCATCAACAAACACACACATGCACAAACAGTCTCTCTCTCTCCATCAACAAACACACACATGCACAAACAGTCTCTCTCTCTCCATCAACAAACACACACACACACGTGGCTGCACACACACACACAAAGAGTCTAATGCCTACTACTGGGTTCTTGTCAAACTCAGGCAAACCAGGTTTCCTCATTTCTGCTGCACACACACACACACACACACACACACACACACATTCCCACACCACAGGCCTCACCCTCTCTCCCACACTTCGCTCACCATTCTGGAGCTGGACACGACCAGTCCACTCTTGTCGTCGCGCGTCACGGTCGCTTGCTGCTGGCCCCCGCGATGATGATGATGATGATGCTGGTGGTGCTGCTGCAGTCCCGAGATTGGCCTCCCCTGTCCCCCCCTCGAGGCCGCCGCCGGGGCTGACGTGTGCCGACTCTTTGGAAAGACGGGGGGCAAGGGCGCCTTTGTGTGAGAAGATGGTAGGTAACCCACCGACGATGATGATGACGATGACGATGATGGTGACGATGGTGATGTCAGAGTGAGGAGGCATGGCACAGCACGGCACACGAGAACAGAGGAGGAAAAGAGTGCATGTGAGTTAAAAGAAAGACGTAGAGTGAACGAACGAACGTGCACATTTTGTCTGCAGAGTGCAACAAAATAAGCCAATACAGCGGAACCTCCCTCATATTAAGACCTTCAGAAATCATCCAAGATGAGGTCTTCTCTTCTTCTTCTTCTTCTTCAATCGCTCAAACAGTTTCCTGTCAATTATGAGCACAGATGCGTCATGCTGCTGTTATGCGCCTAGGTCCAGCAAGTCCGACTTCGGCTGGAGGAGGAAATCTTTTTGAAAGTGCGTCGTGAAAAAAGGCAGGAGAATGGACTGGTAAGGGCAGGAAGATAGTAGATGGCAGCAAGCAAAGGGAAAAGGCAGAGTCAAAGAGAGTGACAGATGAGAGGAAGCTACAAGCACAGAACTTCCAGAAGGTGGGGGAACTATTTATACAAAAAGGCCCCCCGGTATCCCCACGGGGGGGGGGGCTGATGAGGTCTTAAATGGGAGTTGCATAATGTAGGGTAAAGTTAATACTTACAAAGAAGAGCAATGTCTCAGAGAAGTAGGTCTTAAGTGGGAGGGAGTCTTATAACGGGGGGGTTCTTGGTAAAAGGGAGGTTCCACTGTATACGCTTTTTTTTACACCCAGCCCTCTTTTCAAAAAAATAGTGAAGAAGAAAAGAAAAGCAAAAAGCAATAACTAAAGAACAGACAAGAAACTGATTCAGGGAGAAAGATGAGGCAAAACATGCAGTTTTACAATCCCCCACAACATTGACAATTTTCTTCTTCTAAGAAGCAACATTTTATCTTGCTTGGGTAAGTCTTTCGGATGAGACGATAAACCCAGGTCCCGTGTGCCCATGAACTTTGCACACGTTAAACCCAGTGGCAACGAAAAAGTTGTCAATTGGTCAAAATGTATTCCCCCATCTCCCTCCCCCCCTTTCCTTCCTCATCAGTCACACAAAAATTGCATGCATAAATAAATTGGGTGGTGTGCCTCTGGCTGCGACGCGCTCTCCAGGTGGGAGCAACCCGAATTTCACAGACGTCTCAGTGACTATAAAGTGCCTAATACCTAATAGAAATAGGGTTGATATAATTCATTAACCCTTTCACTCACGGAACTATTTGTATTTTCAACAAGCAAGCAACCTAACTCGAAAAAAAATCACAAAAAAGTAAATGATACTGTAAAGACTATAATGATATATGTTTTATTGAAGGAAAACGAATGGAGAACGCAATTATTACATTTTTCAATGTTGACAAAGTGATATGTCATTCTCAGGGACAGATAACTAAGATTATAAAAAAAAGACAACATTTTGAATAATAAGTCTAAAAATAAATAAGAATGAAAATTCAGGTCTGAACCACTTGTGTCATGATTGGGCTGAACAATAACTTAAACTTTATTTCCCACACACTTTTAATCATTGTTATTGTAAGAAAATCAAACAAATTTTGTGCAGTTTCCTTGGAAGTAATTATTATACTAACTTGTGGCGGTGCCATAGCCGATGAGGTTTAACCGAGGCGTGGTCACCGCTACAGCTATCTGTATTAATAAAAAAATCGGGACTTTACTGGTTTCGTACTGCCTCCGGGCATTGCCTCCAGTATTGTTCCCACCATATTTGTATCTACAAATGTCCCATATGTGTCTGATTCAGACCAAGAGGACGTAAAACTCAATTTTCGTTGTCCTTGGAAGTAAATCTGTTGGCAGCCATATTGATATGCGTGGTCACTTTTTGCTTTACACAAATGAAAACAAAACCGCATCAAAATCGACCCCAAACTTGCTGAGATACAACTTCAGACTCTTCACAAGTCATATTTCAAGTGTAAGAAAGGGAAGTAATTTAGTCTTTTACCATCTAGGCTATTGAGTAGGCTATGTCCCCTGAACCACGTTCGAAACATGCGGCTGGGAGTGAAAGGGTTAACCGGAAAGAACGACACACAGTAATGGAATGGTTAACTTAGGCAATACTTTGACCGCCAGGGGGCAGTCAAACCAGTAGGAGCTTAGCGCGCGATATTCTTAGTTGGGCGTAGTGAGAGAGAGAGAGAGAGGGAGCCTTTTCAAGGATCGGAACACTCACTTTGCTCTGGTTTCCTAGAAATCAAACCTTAAAAACGGTGATCCCTCCTAAGCGGAGATGCCGGAGAAAGTAGCCATTTTGGATGGGGTGGGTGGAGGTCATTCATTGTGGTTGAAGCGTTTTCTTTTTTTGTAGTGCAGTAAAAATAAAAATGAAGCTATTTCCTTTATTGTAAACGAAACTCCTTTAGATAAACTGCATAAAAAATTTAAAAATTTAAATAAAAAGGCTTGTATTGCGAAGAGTTCATGCTAACAATTTGGTCTAAACGCAGGCGGCCATTAGAAAAGAGACGGTAAAAGAATTTGACTCCCAGCACCTCCGCCAAGGAGGAATCGCCGATTTGACGGCTTGATTTCTAGGAATCCAGAGCAAACTGAGTGTTGCAATCTCTGTAAAGGGTGTTTTCCTGGTGATCTCGACGTGTTTCGTACAAAAACGCGTCTGTCAGGGTGCCCCTTTAATACGTTAATTATACAATGGAGTCCTGTCTGACTCACTGCTCCGTTGGGTCCCTGGATGCTCTCATAGCTGCCCTGTCGCGCCAACAGTTTGTGGTGGGACCTCGCCTGCTGGTGTCCGTAGGCTGGAGGGGCTTCGTGAGGCGTGCGACCATACACTGGTTAAAAGAAGAGGGCAAGGGAGAAGATATTATGCATCAGCTTCTGTCTGTTTCTGTCTTTGTTATCTCTCTGGCGTTTGTCTGTCTCAGTCTCTCTATCACTCTGACTGTCTGTTTCTGTCTTTGTTATCTCTCTGGCGTTTGTCTGTCTCAGTCTCTCTGTCACTCTGACTGTCTGTTTCTGTCTTTGTTATCTCTCTGGCGTTTGTCTGTCTCAGTCTCTCTGTCACTCTGACTGTCTGTTTCTGTCTTTGTTATCTCTCTGGCGTTTGTCTGTCTCAGTCTCTCTGTCACTCTGACTGTCTGTTTCTGTCTTTGTTATCTCTCTGGTGTTTGTCTGTCTCAGTCTCTCTGTCACTCTGACTGTCTGTTTCTGTCTTTGTTATCTCTCTGGCGTTTGTCTGTCTCAGTCTCTCTGTCACTCTGACTGTCTGTTTCTGTCTTTGTTATCTCTCTGGCGTTTGTCTGTCTCAGTCTCTCTGTCACTCTGACTGTCTGTTTCTGTCTTTGTTATCTCTCTGGTGTTTGTCTGTCTCAGTCTCTCTGTCACTCTGACTGTCTGTTTCTGTCTTTGTTATCTCTCTGGCGTTTGTCTGTCTCAGTCTCTCTGTCACTCTGACTGTCTGTTTCTGTCTTTGTTATCTCTCTGGCGTTTGTCTGTCTCAGTCTCTCTGTCACTCTGACTGTCTGTTTCTGTCTTTGTTATCTCTCTGGCGTTTGTCTGTCTCAGTCTCTCTGTCACTCTGACTGTCTGTTTCTGTCTTTGTTATCTCTCTGGCGTTTGTCTGTCTCAGTCTCTCTGTCACTCTGACTGTCTGTTTCTGTCTTTGTTATCTCTCTGGCGTTTGTCTGTCTCAGTCTCTCTGTCACTCTGACTGTCTGTTTCTGTCTTTGTTATCTCTCTGGCGTTTGTCTGTCTCAGTCTCTCTGTCACTCTGACTGTCTGTTTCTGTCTTTGTTATCTCTCTGGCGTTTGTCTGTCTCAGTCTCTCTGTCACTCTGACTGTCTGTTTCTGTCTTTGTTATCTCTCTGGCGTTTGTCTGTCTCAGTCTCTCTGTCACTCTGACTGTCTGTTTCTGTCTTTGTTATCTCTCTGGCGTTTGTCTGTCTCAGTCTCTCTGTCACTCTGACTGTCTGTTTCTGTCTTTGTTATCTCTCTGGCGTTTGTCTGTCTCAGTCTCTCTGTCACTCTGACTGTCTGTTTCTGTCTTTGTTATCTCTCTGGCGTTTGTCTGTCTCAGTCTCTCTGTCACTCTGACTGTCTGTTTCTGTCTTTGTTATCTCTCTGGCGTTTGTCTGTCTCAGTCTCTCTGTCACTCTGACTGTCTGTTTCTGTCTTTGTTATCTCTCTGGCGTTTGTCTGTCTCAGTCTCTCTGTCACTCTGACTGTCTGTTTCTGTCTTTGTTATCTCTCTGGCGTTTGTCTGTCTCAGTCTCTCTGTCACTCTGACTGTCTGTTTCTGTCTTTGTTATCTCTCTGGCGTTTGTCTGTCTCAGTCTCTCTGTCACTCTGACTGTCTGTTTCTGTCTTTGTTATCTCTCTGGCGTTTGTCTGTCTCAGTCTCTCTGTCACTCTGACTGTCTGTTTCTGTCTTTGTTATCTCTCTGGCGTTTGTCTGTCTCAGTCTCTCTGTCACTCTGACTGTCTGTTTCTGTCTTTGTTATCTCTCTGGCGTTTGTCTGTCTCAGTCTCTCTGTCACTCTGACTGTCTGTTTCTGTCTTTGTTATCTCTCTGGCGTTTGTCTGTCTCAGTCTCTCTGTCACTCTGACTGTCTGTTTCTGTCTTTGTTATCTCTCTGGCGTTTGTCTGTCTCAGTCTCTCTGTCAC
The DNA here is from genome assembly GCA_017654935.2 of Phymorhynchus buccinoides. Lineage (NCBI taxonomy): Eukaryota > Metazoa > Mollusca > Gastropoda > Neogastropoda > Raphitomidae > Phymorhynchus > Phymorhynchus buccinoides. Next base: position 2,026,535 of record CM065689.1, read on the forward strand.
TCTGACTGTCTGTTTCTGTCTTTGTTATCTCTCTGGCGTTTGTCTGTCTCAGTCTCTCTGTCACTCTGACTGTCTGTTTCTGTCTTTGTTATCTCTCTGGCGTTTGTCTGTCTCAGTCTCTCTGTCACTCTGACTGTCTGTTTCTGTCTTTGTTATCTCTCTGGCGTTTGTCTGTCTCAGTCTCTCTATCTTCTTCTTCCATTTAGTATCCACAATCAACAATTTGATTGTTTGATACTGTGATATCTATCTATCTGCCTCCGTAAAAAAACCCACCAAAACATTACTGTATCCAGAATAATTCAAAGACTTTATGAATGTTACTTTAACCCCTTGACTGCCACCAACGTATCACATACTGACCCGATGACATCACTGATGATGTTATCAGATGACGATGAGTAACCCTAATATGCTGGCTTTTGCTCTAACACAGTCTAGAGAGTAATATCCCCAGACCATTTTGCCAGATTGGCTCTATCAGTTGTCTTTTTCATGGCATGATTTGCCCAATGATTTTTTCTTTAATTTTCTCTGGCAGTCAAGGGGTTAATGATAATCACCAAATTTTATTATGTCAAAACACACAACAAACCAACACCTACACGACCAGTGTAAAGTGACGCTATTTTATTAACAAGAGACAGAACAAAACTACTGGATATTCCGGCGAATGCGCCTTTATCAACATAGACACACAAGAAAACAGCAAACAGCAAATATAGCCAAATGAGGAAAAAGCAGGCAACAAAAGGAGCAAACAATCAACGAGATCAAAAAAACAATACTTCCCCGCTACAGTCCAATGCTTAAAATCACACACACACACACACACACAAAATCATAACTTCTTGCTGGAAATGAGGACCGATGCTAAAAAAGCCTACATCTAGCCATGTGTGTTTTTCGTAGTTTGTGGCGTAGAAAGTGTTACCTGAGCTGCATTTTCACCTGGCTTCTGAACATTTTTTTGCAACATGCCTTGGACTCTTGTCAGGCAAAATGCTTTGCAAATCTCCATTTATACTGCACTGACCTCCCCATGAGGATACCAGTTCTGTGCTTGTAACTTCCTCTTGTCTTTCACTCTCTTTGACTCTGCCTTTTCCCTTTGTTTTCTGTCATCTACTATCTTTCTGACTTATTGGCCCCATTCTCCTGCCCTTTTTCCAAAAACATCTTCCAATCTTTGAGCTCCTCCGAAATCGGAACATGTCGGCTGTACGCAGTGGGGAGACCAGTGAAAACTGAAAACCGGACACATATGTACCTTACCCATTATGGCCTGGGAACACTGAAGAAGAAGAAGAAGAAGAAGATCCCCTTTAGAAAATGAAATGTAAGCTACTTCACTGGACTGTTCTCCATCTGTGCAGCCCTCAGTAAGCACTCTGTAACAATGCGTCGTTTACACTGCATCCTGAATTGTACTGCACTGACATGACATAACATTAGTGTAGAGTGGCACAGTGGTAGCGCGTTCGCCTCGTGTCAAGTCAACCAGAGTTCGAACCTGGGTACAGGGGATATCACCTCTCACTCTGCACTAGGCCTTATACGGGTCTGAATGTGGAGTCTTTCGGATGAGACGATAAAACCGAGGTCCCGTGTGCCCATGCACTTAGCACACGTTAATCCCAGTGGCAACGAAAAAGTTGTAATTTGGTCAAAATTTACCACCCCATCCCACCCCTTTCCCTCCTCATCAGTGACACAAAAATTGCATGCAATTTTTTAAATTTTAAAATTGGGTGTCGTGCCTCTGGCTGCGGCACGCTCTCCAGGTGGGAGCAACCCGAATTTCACAGACGCCTCTGTGACTATAAAGTACCTAATACCTAATTACCTGCAGAAAACGATGACTGATGCTGCTGCTGCTGCTGATGATGATGTGATGACAAGGGCGTCTGTTGGTGGTAGTACGACTCGGGGGGTGGGGCGGGGTATCGGGCGGCGGCAGGGGGGGCCATCTTGGGGGAGGATCTGTTGTTGGGCGGCAGGGAGGCGTTATTGTTGTTGTTTTCCCAGGACGAGGGTTCCTCCTCCTCAAGAGGCTCCTCAGGGGGTTGCCTGTCCCCGACGTTGTTGTGGTGGCTGCCCGCGCTGCGTGCTTCCTCCCTCCTCCTACGTCGCCTCTCTGCCTTCTTCTGCATGATCATCTGGCAGGGGACACAACTCACTACATCAACAGGACACAACTCACTGCATCAACTGAGAAATGTAAAAAAACTGTTTTAAAAATTAACCGCGTTGACCACGATTGATTAACTATAATGAATATGTTGTTCAAGACATTGTGAGTTTAGTCCTGCATTTTGTTAAAATGACTTAAAAAAATAAAAATGGAAAAGAACGAAGATAAAAGGTTTTTGTCCTTAACTAGATCTGAATTTGGGACTTACGAGTTTTTTCGTCTATTTTCACAGCCTCATTTACCCCAGATAGAAAGTCGTTAGAGATACGAGCTTTTGGTGGAAGGTGGCGGGGAAAATTAGAAAGCGGACTATGTATCTAACTCAAAACAAAAAATCGAGATACAAGTTTTTTTAATTTCACCGACGATATAAAAAATGAAATAATAATATAATAATAATAACAGTACATGTATATAGCACTTTACCTCAAGAGATCCCAAAGCGCTTTACAACCAAGTATTCATCAACAAGCAGACAGCAAAAATAGAATGACACAAACCAGTAACAATGTATGTACAAACACACACACGCGCACACACACAAAGACAGACTCATTCTTCATCTCTTATTCAATAAGCTACTGGGTTGCACGGACAGACACACATACACCAGCACACACACACACTCCAGAGGATACACACACAAGTACACTCACACACATGCACGCACACACACATACACACACAACAGGCTTGGAAAGTTAAAATTTTCTTTTTGGGTCAATTTTGAGTTATGGGGTATTTTCATGATCTCTAACACCTTATCTTTCATCTTCCTAAAGGATAATCTTTAATATGGTCTCTAAATGATCTTATAAGGGCCTTAAAACGAGTAGGTCAAAGCTTTTTTTCCAGCTAGGCTAGACTTTAGACTGTGTTTTCTCAAAATGGCCGACACTCACCCTACTAACTTTAAACGCTCATAACTCCGGAACGGAAAAAGTTACAAGAATGGTTCTTGTATCATCAGAAAGGGAATTGACAGAAGTTTTCAAATGAATAATTTTCTCAGAATGGTCAGTTTGACACTTAATGTCCCTTTCCCTTGCTGGGTCACATATGGAAAAAAAAAATGAAACAGGCATTATTTTCAACCTATCCCTAGTGAAGTAGGCCCACTCAACAATTGAACACATCCTACACAGAACCCTTTCAGTGGTGAGTCTACCTCGGAAATCTGCAGATCAGAATCAGTGCATAAAATAGGTCTTTGTACTTTTAACAAACGCGCTAACTTTTAAAAAATCACAAAAAATTATATGATGCTGTCAAGACTAATAATATGCTTTATTGGAGGAAAATGAATGGAGAACACAATTATTATAGCTTTCAATGTTGACTGCGTGACATAACTCATTATCAAGGGGACAAAAACCAAGATTTTAAGAAAAAAAGACAATATTAAAAAAATACAAAAAATAAATAAGAATGAAAATTCAGGTCTGAACCACTTGTGTCATGATTGAGTTGAACAACAACTTCGCAAACTTTATTCCCAACACACTTTCCATCATTTTTACTGTCAGAAAATTAAACAATGTAGTTTTTTGTTTGTCGGCATATACCTTGTGAGTGTGTTTGTGTGTGTGTGTGTGCGTGTGCCTGCATGTGTGTGTGTGTGTGTGTGTGTGTGTGTGTGTGTGTGTGTGTGTGTGTGTGTGTGTGTGTTTGTTTGTGTGTGTGTGCGTGCATATGTGTGTGTGTGTGTGTGTGTGTGCGTGTGCGTGCACGTGCCTGCATGTGTGTCTGTGTACGTGCCTGCGTGTGTGTGCGTGCCTGCATGTGTGTGTGTGCGTGTCTGTGTGTGCGTGCGCGTGGCGTGCATGTGTGTGTGCGTGCGTGCACATGATTAGTCTCACCTCATACAGTTTACTACGGTACTGGTCAACCGTCAGCTGAACATCGTCACTGAGGGGAGGAACCACATCAAAGTTGAGCGACACTTCCTCTGCCGCATTGTGGAACCTGCACGCATCATGAACCACATCAACACTTCCTCTGCCGCATTGTGGAACCTGCACGCATCATGAACCACATCAACACTTCCTCTGCCGCATTGTGGAACCTGCACGCATCATGAACCACATCAACACTTCCTCTGCCGCATTGTGGAACCTGCACGCATCATGAACCATCTCAACACTTCCTCTGCCGCATTGTGGAACCTGCACGCATCATGAACCACATCAACACTTCCTCTGCTGCATTGTGGAACCTGCACGCATCATGAACCACATCAACACATCCTCTGCTGCATTGTGGAACCTGCACGCATCATGAACCACATCAACACTTCCTCTGCTGCATTGTGGAACCTGCACGCATCATGAACCACATCAACACTTCCTCTGCTGCATTGTGAAACCTGCACGCATCATGAACCACATCAACACTTCCTCTGCCGCATTGTGGAACCTGCACACATCATGAATCACATGAACACTTCCTCTGCCGCAATGTGGAACCTGCCCACATCATGAACCACATCAACACATCCTCTGCTGCATTGTGGAACCTGAAGGCACATACATGTAGATAGAGGGTGTCTCACAAAAAAATTCAACCTACTAAATTGGCGATAACATTTAACACTACTGTGACTGGCACCGCATCAGGGAAACCACTCTGCTGGCCTGAGGCTGCACTGGAAAGATTACTGTGGAATGACTGCTTGTGATCAAACATTGTTTAAGAGTCTAAATGAAGTCTAAAATGCACCAAACGTTCTGTATTTTATGAAAAATGGATGCATAATTCAATTTTATGCTTTGTGAAAATATTGCATGAACGATTTACAGCCGACATGCTGCTTGACTTCGAGATCGAACTCCGCGACGAGATCAAATGATTCTGCCGATAACAACACTTTTTGCTGTCACATTCTCACTCTAGAGTACTCGTACTGGAGTACACTGTTCAATTTAATCAGTACTTACATTATTTTCACTACTTTCATCCTTAAAACCTGACTGATTGCCAGCATTACTTTCATCTTCATCAAGTTCGAGCAACCAAACAATCTCCTCATCACTCAGACCTCTAAATTTTGACCATTTTCATGCAAAAATCTCCTCAAATTTCGACTGAAGTGTTAACTATCACTCAGTGCATGTTGCCTGATTTTATTATGTACATTCAATTTTTGGCAAACTTTAGAAAATGACTGGAAATTATGTGATCTGAGGTGGAAACTCTGCCATTTTTGGTGTGACTTGATTGAGTTAAAGCCTCCTCAGTGGTTATTTGCTTTACGGGGTTGCGCTGTAGCAGTGGTCTTATTGCCTACCTCACCTAAACATCCACCTACCTACTGACCCATCCACCTGTCTACCTACCTACCGTACATATCCTACCTATCTACCTACCTATTCCTCTACCTACGACAAAACCTGCTGACAAAGGGGTGCCTTAAGGACTCATCGGCAGGGATTCGCTTATCGAGATTGAAGTGCATCAGTCGTCAACCTATCTACCTACCTGCCTACCTACCTACCCACCTACCTATCTATCTGATCTACCTATCCCTCTACCTACGACAATACCTGCTGACAAAGGGGTGCCTCAAGGCCTCATCGGCGGTGATTCGTTTGTCGGGGTTGAAGTGCATCAGTCGTCTACCTACCTACCTACCTACCCACCTACCTATCTATCTGATCTACCTATCCCTCTATCTACGACAATACCTGCTGACAAAGGGGTGCCTCAAGGCCTCATCGGCGGTGATTCATTTGTCGAGATTGAACTGCATCAGTCGTCTACCTACCTACCTACCTACCCACCTACCTATCTATCTGATCTACCTATTCCTCTACCTACGACAATACCTGCTGACAAAGGGGTGCCTCAAGGCCTCATCGGCGGTGATTCGTTTGTCGGGGTTGAAGTGCATCAGTCGTCTACCTACCTACCTACCTACCCACCTACCTATCTATCTGATCTACCTATCCCTCTACCTACGACAATACCTGCTGACAAAGGGGTGCCTCAAGGCCTCATCGGCGGTGATTCGTTTGTCGGGGTTGAAGTGCATCAGTCGTCAACCTATGTACCTACCTGCCTACCCACCTACCTATCTATCTGATCTACCTATCCCTCTACCTACGACAATACCTGCTGACAAAGGGGTGCCTCAAGGCCTCATCGGCGGTGATTCGCTTGTCGGGGTTGAAGTGCATCAGTCGCCTCAGCAGGTCCACCCCTTCACCGGGCGCCTCACTCAGCATGTCCTCCAGGGACTTCTTGGACCTGAAACCACAACCACGGGAGAATGAAACGAACAAAACGCACACACATGCACTTGCATGGGCATGTCTGAACACACAACACGTAATACACACACAAACACGTGAAACTAGAGCATGAAAATGCTAGATCAACAGCCACGCGGGAGCATTTTCGGCTCCAGTGACCTTGACCTTTAACCAATGACCTTCATTTTCAAACTCGGCCTAGATATCCTAACTACCTATCTACGTGCAAAATTTGAGGGTCCGGGGTCCTTCCGTTTAAACACTATCATGGTAACATAGCCAGCCAGCCAGGAACAAACAGACATATAGTCCTGAAAACGTTAACCAGCTTTCTCTTTGCGGCTGGTGATAGACAAAAAGAGTCCCCTGACTGCACTGCCCAAAGATTAATTTACTTACAGCAGCAAATAACACTGCCCTCTTTTCCCCCTTTCGCCCTGCCCCCTTCCCATTTCGCTTCTCTTTTTCCCCACAGCCCTGAGGAAGGAAGGCGGCAGGAGAGCCAAGGCGTTCGCCAAGCCGATTCATTGCATGAACGACCCGGGTTCGAAACCCCGATCCAGGCCTCGCCCTTCCTTTCCGGTTCAACGGGTAAAATCAAACTGAAAGCGGAGTCCTTCGGATGTGGCTTAAAGCAGGTCTGACCCGTGCGCTTTTACGCGTGTAAAACTCCCACGGCAGTTAAAAGGCGGTAAGATAGCTAGGTTTCCCAAGCCCCACCACCCATTCCAACACCTCCCCCCGATAAGCTCTCCAAACGTGTCTCAATGGCTAGAAATGATACAAATACGAACACCTTCTTCATTCCACCATCTCCAGTCTCTCTCTCTCTCCCCCCCCCCCCCCCCTCTCTCTCTCTCTCTCCCAAATTAAAAAGCAAAGTCAACTCACTTGCCAGCCGCCTTTTCCAACACTGAAGCGCCATACTGTGATTTCAAGCTGTCGATATCTGCAAAAATTACATCATAATGCTTCACTGTCTGTGTTTCACTTTTGCAAATTGTTTTTTTACAGCTTTGTTAGATGATGCGTATTGCCTTGATCAACTGATAAGTACAACTCATTGAAGTTGACCCGTTTTGAATTACGATAGTTTAATACTCGGACGGCGAAATATAAAGAACCAATTTTTTTTTTTTTTTTAAACACCACATGAAAAAACCCCTTACCACATCACAATAAGACCAAAAAAAAGCTTATCAGCTAAGAATCCTCAAGCCATAGATCCAAGCTAGCTCACCAGTGTCTCTCTCACATCCTGTGCTAAGAATAGGGATGTCGTAACAGGTTTTGATTCCATGTCTGCCCATACAATAAACTGCAGACCTGTTTACCCCTATTTTGCAAAGTTGTAATTTTTAAAACAAAAAAAACGTAATTTGGAAGAAAAAAACGTAATCCAACGCGTGACCAGTGAACGTCGATATTGTACTGACCTGAGTGTGCAATACTAATGTCCGTCGAGCAGTAGAGAACACATGCTCGTCACCTAGTGCTGAACGACGTATTCCTGGAATTTTTAGGTCACTTTCCCAGAATTTCTGTGCCATTTAAGTGACTTTTGGTGTTTTTTCTTTTGATTTTTTTGACCAGAAGATACAGAAGCTTCGGAATGCACTCGCTTGGACGCCATTTTGGAACAGAAACGGAAATGGCGCGAAATGACTATTCACCGCATCGCTTCAAAAGCTTCGCATACCGACGCAACTGTAGTGGGGTATTTTTATATTTAGGATTTTATTTTCCCGTATTTTTTTCTCCGTAGCCGTAATTTGACTTTTTGTCCCGTAAAAAATTACGGCAAAATCGTAAAGGTAAACAGGTCTGAAACTGCGTGTAACAAACTTTAACACCAACACCAGGGCTCCCAGGGCTCCCCATTTGGGGGTCCATGAAGTACTATTTAAGCAAAAAAGACCCTCTATGAGAATGTATAGGGAGTCCCAGGGATGCACTATAAAAGTGGGCAAAAATGACGAACCATGGTCTTGGCATTCCAAGTTATGACCTCCAATCCAGGACCTTTCACCGTCCATTATTTTCACTACTTCTAGGCCCACTTCATTGAACTGATTCTCTCACCTTTTTCATCATCGATTCTCTCTCCCTGAATTGACCAGTTCTTTGCCTACCCTCTGCGTACATGTGTGTGCACACGCATATATACAGACATTCTGGAAACTTCTCTCAAGCTACTCATCACATGCACTTAGAATGTCATTGTTGTTGTTGACATACCCTGGCTAAAAGACTCCAGGGATCATCCTAACAGCTGAAGCACTTGAACACCATGGTACAAATGCGTCAGGGATGAGAACATTACGTGTGTGACCGCTTTTGATTACCCCGCCACGTGAGCAGCCACACTCCGTCTTCGGGGGATTTTGGAGACTGATGATGTTATGCTAGGAGCTTGTCACGGCTATAAAAGACAATCCCCACATAGCTATGCAGAGCATAACAACATTTTGATATAGCCTTGGTGGTCTAGCCTACGTCAATTGGTCTGTCGTAACCTTAAGCCAAGGCGAGGGATGTTAAGTATTTCAATATTTGCAAGGCAATGGGGACCCTCTGTCCCTCCTCCAGGACCCTCTATACCCTAAGGGGAAGGGTCCCTGGACCCCTGGTCTTGCATGATTGGGAACCCTGACCAAACCTGGAAATCCTTAGGCACGGAAAAGGCATCGAAAAAGGCAAAAATTATGTCGTGTTAATCGCTCAAACTAAATTTCTACTGCTTGAATCCATAAGACACGAAACGGCAAGTCACTGGCACCGTCAATGGCACCGGCACGGCAGGAGTTTTCGGAGCATGTAGCGAATTCTGCTGTTGCCGGCCACGAAATAGGGACGGCACCATGAAAATTGAGAAGAAAAATGCCTCGGTCAGCTATGGAAGGGGGGGGGGGGGGGGGGGTTCGGTCAAGGTGGTGTTTGGACAGACAGGGCACCATTTCTTTCAAACAGAAAAAGCGCTGTGCCGTTTCCGTCTGGATGGATTCAAAACTTCGGCTTTCGTCACGGAACCTAGGACAACGACAACGATAAAAAAAAAGCTGCTGTGCCATCAGGGGGAAAACGCTTAGAAGGATTTGCAGCTGAACCCATTTACCACTGGAGCGACCACTAGCGCCTGGTAAAAAATCGTGGTCCGTTACCGCGGAGCGCCTGCTAGCGCCTAATTTGCACTTGCTGACTACGACCACCGACTGTACTGTTTACATACGCGAGAATATCGCAGCGCGAGACTTGCCTGTCTGCCACTTCCTACGCTGCCATTTGCAGTTGACGGTGTCAAAATTGATCGAGTTTTCACAAAGTTATGATTTTTTGAATTCAACAATAAAAATTTAGTTGTCCGATGAAGAATTATGGCGATTTTGACGGCTTTTTAGCAAGGTAACTTTTAGAAATTGAACGAGAAGGGGGCGAATGTGACCTAGATAACAGACTTCAAAGCTCTCAAAGCCAAAATCGATGATCCAACACAAAAAATTATCGCGAAAGTGGATGCCGTCAGCCGAATGGCTACAGTATAGAAATCATAGAGAAACTGTTGTAGGCTGCACTGTTTGCAAAGCCCATCTTTGCAATGGACATTGTTTTGCACAAATATGCACTCTTCTCCGATTCCAAATTGGGAGCCTTCTTGATTGATTTTTGACTTCTTTTTTTTTTTATTAATGTATTTTATTTAGCACATTTTTGCTGTTACTTTTTCAGAGTATCAAGAACATAATAGAAATAATTCAATGCATTTTCAGACTGAAATTATATTTTTAATTATTTTTTTAAAGTACCTACTAATGTGAATTGCGCCAGTTATTTCCCTTGACATGGGATTTCATAGTAAGGTTAGCGTCGGGCGGCTGGGGGTAAGAGGGTTAACCATGAGCCTCACCTGCTCTGCTGGGTGTTGGAATGCTGGCCATGATGCGCTCTATCTGGTTCAGGGTGGAGGACCCAGGGAACAGGGGTTTACCCAGCAACATTTCCCCAAGGATGCAGCCCAGACTCCACATGTCCACCCCTTTCGTGTACCTTATAAAAAAAAGGAACTGTTTTGGGCTCACTCGCGTTAACGAAGCGAGTTTATGTTATGATTGTTCAATTGTGTGTGTGTTCTTCTTCTTCCCGTTGATCGGCCTCCTTCATCAAATTGAAGATTCTGCCGATGTTGGAGAAAAAAAAAAGAAAAACGATGGTCGTGCGCACAGCTAAGCCAAAGCAAGTTAGAAACAAATAATAAGTAATTAAATAGACATAAATGATTAGAAGAGCTAGTTGGACAAAAACACAAAACAAGTGTTGCGTCTGTGGTCAAAACTTTAACATGTGTGCTTAAACCTTAACTACACACGCACTCTGCTAAAAGAAACCAACACCTTTAACATTGTCGTTTTCTCGGAAACTACAAATAATAGCACAGCCAAACTTTGCAAGGTGATATATACCATCATTATGTTTTCATTGACTCCATTTTTTTAAAATTAGCCAGAGAGATATGATAGTAAATCGGTTGTTAACTTTTGAATTGAGAGTAGAAAGAGTACATATGAATGGAGGTAGGGAAGTCGTTGCTTTAGCATATTATAATGTTACAAGTGGCCCGTGACAGTAAGAGCCACAATAGTGCAGTTGGTAAGACGTTCTCCTCTCACGCCAATGTTGGATCCGTTTCGCAGAATGGGCACATATTTTGTTTGTTTGTTTGCTCTTCTTTTGCAATGCGAAGTGAATGAGCCTTAACCCTTTCAACGCTAGCCATTCCTCAGCCAAAATGTACCATTAAACTTACCCAGGTAGAGAATAGATTTCGTCTGCAATACTGGAGATTCATCAATGACGTGCATAACATAGGCCCTGTCCTTACCTCCCAAAATGAAGCACATAAGTTCACTGGATACCAGACCCTCATTTGATGCCTTTTAGTAACATGGGTGTTAAATCATTGTGGTGCCGAGAGGCGACAGTGGCGATGAAAGGGTCAAGGCTTTCCCTTTCTTGCTTATTTTTCTATTATCCTGACATTCATATGGTTGTGTAAACATATTTGCCTTTAAAAAAATTAAATGTGAAACTTAACCAATTTTCCCCTTCTGAATGGAAAGAAAAGCACTGGCAAAATGCCGATAACAAAGCGCATCGAAGGATCAACAATGATTAATATTGGAGGAGAACAAGGTTATAAATGCCATCTGTGGTGTTGAGTGGCACAGTGGTAACGCGTTCGCTTCGTGTCAAGTAAACCCGAGTTTGAACCTGGGTACAGGGGATTTTTCCTCTCACTCTGCACTAGGCCTTACGGGTCTGAACGTGGAGTCTTTCGGATGAGACGATAAACTGAGGTCCCGTGTGCCCATGCATTTAGCACACGTTAATCCCAGTGGCAACGAAAAAGTTGTAATTTGGTCAAAATTACCCCCGCTCCCCCCATTTCCTTCATCATCAGTCACACAAAAATCACATGCCCCAAAAAAAAATTGGGTGGCGCGCCTCTGGCTGCGACACGCTCTCCAGGTGGGAGCAACCCGAATTTCACAGAGATGCCTCCGTGACTATAAAGTACCTAATACCTAATCAACACGCCAAAATGATCACTACGAGCAGCCAGGACGGAGTTTTGTTTTGAATATACATACCATCATATTCCATATTCACTCCTCTTTACTCCCAAACGGCTGGACCAGAGCTTCAGATTGTCGGTGCACCTGCGTCACTGACCCGTACTTTTTAATAACGGCGCATGTCAACACCTTGTGAGGCGCATCCCATTCCATGAGAATTCCGTTTGGGCTTTTTCCAAAGGTATCTTGCTAGCCTCTAGTCATTTTGCGAGAACAACTGTCTCTATTTTCTACACAGACACACGTGTTCACCCATGAAAATCATTACGCCACATGATAAGTGGCCCCTCATTTTGAAAATTGACCCCTCATTTTGTGCAGCCATGGGTCATATGACCCATGAAGTCTGAAAACCATCTGAAGCTCTGCTGGACGCAAAATAAGAAAAGAAAGCATGTACAGTGCAACCTCCCTTATAAGACCTCCCATTATAAGACTCACTTCCATATAAGACCTACTTCTCTGAGATATTGCCCTTCTTTTTAAGTGTTAAAATGACCTCCCTTATAAGACCCCTCCCTTATAAGACCTCATTTAGGATGATTTTTGAAGGTCTTATAAGGGAGGTTCCACTGTATTAGCTTATTCTTTTGCACTCAATAAACAAAATTTGTTCGCTTATTTCTTCCTTTTCCCAAACTTTTGGTTTCCCCCAATTCAGGAAAACAGGAACCAACAAATAATATAAACTTGACCCCTCATTTTGTGCAGCCAAAAACTGACCTGTGAGAAGCCAGGAGGATTTCTGGCGCCCTGTACCACCTTGTGGCGACATACTCCGTCAGATTGGGGTCCCCCGCCTCGTCTATACCGATCTGCGTCAAAGAGCGCGCCAAGCCGAAGTCGCACAGCTTCACCAGGCACTCGCTGTCCAGCAGAATGTTGGACGGCTGGGGACAGATAAAAAAACAGAGAAGGAAAAATAAGCACAGCATTAGGCAAAGAAGTACTTTATTCACACACACACACACCCTCACGGCTATGATCATCAATCTCACAGTCTGCACACAAAAACAAAACATCAATCAATCAAATCAAACTCACTTTATTATCTCCCAAGGAGAAATTTCGTTCAGATGCCAGAATAACAGAGACATCGACTCAGCATGCATGAATGTATGCACATTTTGACTTAAACAAAGTCACATGAGTAAAAAAAAAAGAGCCTGCACACACATACACACCACACACACATGAAGCCAGTGGAGACTTGTGAATTAAGATTTGCAATGTTTTCACACAAGATCTATAGCAGACTTATGGAACCATTTCCTTCAAGTCTCTTTGAATGACATTCCTAGAGACTAAGGTCAGGACGGGTTCACATTAGACGCATAAGTTCCCCCGTGGGGATACCGGGGGATCTTTTGTACAAATAGTTCCTGCACCTTCTGGAAGTTCTGTGATTGTAACTTTATCTAATTCTGTCATTCTCTTTGACTCTGCCTTTTCCCTTTGCTTACTGTCATCTGCTATCGTTCTATCTGACTGGTCCATTCTTTTGCTTTTTTTCTATAAATTCTTACAAAGTCGGACATGCTGGGCCTAACTATTTCTTAGTAAGGCGCATAACGGCAGCATGATGCATCTACGAAACTGTCTGAGCGAACGAAGAAGAAGCATAAGTTCCGTAAGGAAAACCCTAAATAAGTGGAAGAAAGAAGGATAAAAGTTTACGCATATAGGGGAAATTTGGACACGTGCGCAAATCTTTTCCCTTCTTTGCTTCACTTATTTTTGGATTGCGCACGGGTTTCCGCATGGAATATCTGCTTATGTGTGTACACGGCCTAAGAGTGCAGATACTTGGCAGAATTAATTAGTAGTTGGTACATGCTATACATCCACAATTTTTGTTAATTCAGTTTATAATGCATACCATAATTTACGGACAATAAGGCGCACCTCATCATAAGGAGCACCCCGCAAATTTTACACAAAATTATGATTTTGTTATACTTTATCACTATATTATTAGTCATCATTATAAGGCGCAGGGGTCTCTCAGTCTGAGGGAAAAAAACTATCGCCTTATAGTCCGTAAAATACTGTAGATCCCTAACTTTTGTTGCTTAGTCTATACCGCATAATTACCTTCAAATCTCTGTGAATGACGTTGCCAGAGTGCAGGTATTTTGTAGCTTTTAGCAGCTGGTACATGACGTAGCGTTTGTGAACGTCCTTCAGAATGTTGCCGCGCTTGATCACATTGTGCAGATCAGTTTCTGCAGCGAAAACAAACAAAGCAAACTGTGCAGACATCATCAAGCATGGGATTGAGGAATCGTGATAAAAGTTGAAAATCATGTGTCGGGAGCTGAGCTTTTTTTTTTTTAACCTTAGGCCTGGTACACAGTACATCCGGATTTTTCGCGCAGAAATAATCAATAAGTAAAAGAAAGATGGGAAAAGATATACGGCAGGGCTCACAGGGACCCCCATTTGGGGGTCTATGGAGCACTAAAATTCTAAAGGACCCTCTAAAAGAATGTGCAGGGGGTCCCGGGGATGCACTAGAAAAATTATTTCTAGCATTCGCAATGCCACTAGGACCCTCTATCCTGCCTCTAGGACCCTCTATACTGCAAGTGAAGGAGTCCCTGGGACTCCTTGTTTTGCGGGACGATTGGGAAACCTAATACGGATTAGGGGAAATACGGACACGTCCGCTTATTTTTTTCCTTTTTCTTTTACTTATTTACTGATTGCGCATGGGTTTCCACGCAGAACATCCGCATGTATGTGTACATGGCTTAAGCCTTAAAACAGCACTGAATAGAAGTGCTAGTTTATTTTTGCATTCACTAAAAAGAAGTAATTCTTATTAAGTTTGGGGGGTTTTGTCTAAAAAATGTCCTCTGGGGCCATCAAAAAAGATAAAAGCTGAAAATTCCAATGCTTGATAATCTTTGAAGAAACGATTGATAATCTTGTCAAAGCAAAGGCAAGGTTTTTTTACGCTTAGGGATTCTTCTTCTTCAGCGATTGATGTAAGTGGCAGCGTCAGACTTTTAAATCGGTTGCCACGATGAACCCCACTGTCTTCTCCAGGTTGGTGCGGCTGCCCCAAAGCTGCACCTGCAGCTCCACCACCCCTGGCAAGGTTTGGCATCGTAGAGCATCATGTGTTGGACGGTGTTGAAGAATGTGTTCATGGGTCTGGGGTTCTGAACCACATGGACATTCGTCAGTGTGGGTGATTTTGAGTCGATTGAGGTGGCTCAGCAGTCTGCAGTGGCCAGTCCTCAGCCGGAAGAGGGTGGTCTGCTGGCGTCTTTGGAGCTGGTGGATTGCAGTGACTTAGAGGTTCAAAATGCAACCAAGGCTCCCAGGGACCCCCGTTTGGGAGTCCATGAAGTAGGACCCTCTATGAGAATGTGTAGAGGGTCCCAGGGATGCTATAAAAATGGGCAAAAATGACAAACCATGGTCTAGGCATTCCAAGTATTGACCTCCAATCAAGGACTTTTATTGTCCATTATTTTCACTGATTCTAGGCCCACTTCATTGAACTGATTCTCTCACCTTTTTCATCATCTATTCTCTCTCAACGAAAGTCAATTACCAATTTTTTGCCTACCCTCTGTGCGCACATGTGTGTGTGTGTGTGTGTGTGTGTATATACGTGTGCGCATGTACACACACACACACACACACACACACATCATACTTCAGTTTCATGGTTGCATATTGCAATCATATTGTTTGCATTATTTTGGGTAACTCTTTTGTGTACAGGTCATTGGACTCGCAATTAAAAGTTCCAAGTTCTCTCTCTCTCTCTCTCCCTTCATCTCTTTCTTCCTCTCTCTCTCTGAAGTACAAGAAAGCATACATGAACATGTGAAATCAGTAAAGTGATGAACTGTATTGCTGCTGTTGGGATTGTAAGACGCAACACAAAGTTAAACCCAGTTTAAAAACTCCCTCTCTCTGTCTCTCCCTCACTGTCTCTCCCTCTCTGTCTCTCCCTCCCTTGTCAAGGCATGAAACAACGCTTGATTGTCAATGTGATTGCAAAATACAAACATAGGCCGACTGTTTGAGATAAATGAAACAAAGAACAAAGATTTACTGAACCTGAAATCAAGACCTTAACCCATGAACTAACCCTTAGCCGTGAATTCAAAGACGGGGTAGATATCTTTGTCATTCACAGCCTCAATCACACTGTGCAATTTGATGACAGTGTGTGTGTGTGTGTGTGTGTGTGTGTGTGTGTGTGTGTGTGTGTGTGTGTGTGTGTGTGTGTGTGTGTGTGTATGTGTGTGCTTGTGTCAAGTCAAGTCAAGTCAAAATCATCTTTATTGACAATAAAGGAGTAAACTACAAGCTTTTTTTCATCCTGTCGTCATGAAAAGAAGAAAAATATTGAATCATATAAAATGTAAAGATCAGGGGGGGGGGGGGGGGGGGGGGGGGGGGGGGGGGGGGGGGGGGGGGGTATCTGTGTGTGTGAGTATCTGTGTGTGTGTGTGAGTATCTGTGTGTGCGTGCTTGCTTGCGCGCGCACATGTGTATGATTTCTGTCTATCTATCAGTGTGTGTGTGTGTGTGTGTGTGTGTGTGTGTGCGTGTGTGCGTGTGTGTGTGTGTGTGTGTGTGCCCCCATGAACTCAAAGACGAGGTAGATGTCCTTGTCATTCTCAGTTTTGATCACGTTGTGTAATTTGTGTGTGTGTGTGTGTGTGTGTGTGTGTGTGTGTGTGTGTGTGTGTGTGTGTGTGTTTACTGTGTGTGTATGTGCGTGCATGCATGTGTGCGTTTGTGTGTGTCTGACTGTGCCTGCCCCTCACCCATGAACTCAAAGACGAGGTAGATGTCCTTGTCGTTCTCTGCTTTGATCACGTTGTGCAGCTTGATGACGTTGGGGTGGTCCCCAAACTCCTGCAGGAACATGATTTCCCTGAATGTTCTCTGAAAACACAGGCAACACAAGGCGTCTCTGTGAAATTCAGGTTGCTCCCACCTGAAGAGTGCGTCGCAGCCAGAGGCGCGCCACCCTTTTTGGGGGGCATGCGATGTTTGTGACTGATGAGGAAGGGTAAATTTTGACCAAATGACAACTTTTGGGGCAGTTGGGGTGATAAGACACACACTAAATTTCTGTCTTCCAAGCTGATCTTCCACAAATATGCACTTGTAGTGGAATGGTAACGATGATAGAATAGATATATAAATTAGGAGTGGAAAAATGGACTAACAGTTACACTAGCTATATATATATACATAGCTAACATTTTACAGAAACTATCAAGAGAAATACCGTAAAAACTTGACTATAAGACCCACCTGTATATAAGCTGCATCCCCTAAATTGACAAAATATTAGGTATTTATTCACATATAAGCCGCACCAGTTTATAAGCCGCAGAGAAAATCACATGTGCACAAACCAACACAAATATATAGAAATGATCCTATCAGAACATAACTATTTAATGTCCTCAGACACTTTAAGCATAACATTTGAATCTATTGATTACCAAAACCAGTTTTGAGTCTAAAGAAGCTAAACAAGGCTGAAGAATGTGGCCAGAAATAGATTTAATCATACTGATAAATGCAGAATGGAAACAAATCCACATCAGTCTATAAGCCGCATGGGCCACAGTTGAGGAAAAAAGTAGTGACTTATTGTCCACATTTTACGGTAACCATTTCCACAAACCGGTGCAAGCCTTACCTGTGCATCCGTCTGGTTTCTGAAAGCGTCGAAAATCTTCTTGACGGCCACCACCTCCCCCGTGCGTCGGTCAATAGCCTTCCACACGATGCCATAGGCCTGGAAGACGACACGCGCGTTTAAGAACATTACTACAGCGAGTTTGGGACACAGACCCAACATGTAGATAGCACAGAGAGCTAGAATAGCTAACATAGGCTTTAACCCTTTCGCTGCCAGACATTTTTCAATTTAAAAAAAAACCATGTTCCTCTCTCTCTCTGAAGTACAAGAAAGCATACATGAACATGTGAAATCAGTAAAGTGATGAACTGTAATATTCTGCAATATTGAGAATTCCTCTGTGACATGTATAACATTAGGCCTATCCTTACCTCCCTACATTAAGAACATGTGGTCTTTGGATAACAGGCCCTGATTTGATGCCTTTCAGTCACATGGATAGTAAACCATTGTGGTGCATAAATGCGACATTGGCGGTGAAAGGGTTAACGCAGCGCAGGAAGAAAGGTGGCAAGAGTGGCTCAGACGTTCGCCTTGCCAAATTCAATGCGTGACTGCAGCGCGAGTGACCCGGGTCCGAATCCCGGCCTCCTCGCCCTTTCTTTCTAGGTCGACAGGAGAATCGAACAGAATGTTGAGTCCTTCGGATGGGGACTTAAAGCTAGTCTGACCCGTGCATGCTTTACGCACGTAAAAATCCCACAGCATTTAATAGTCGGTAAGAGTACGGATAAATCCCGCTGCCTGGTATGACCAAACTGATAGCTAGTTTCTCCAGGTTTGCCCCCACCCCCTCCTCTCTGTTGCGCTCTCTGGGGGAGACCACCCCGAATTTCACAGATAAGTCTCTGTGACTAGAATATATACTAAATACCAAAACAAAGCCATAAATGATAAGTACTATAGTGAGTTTGGGACTTGAAGAACATGCACTGATGTAGATACTAAGATAGTATAGAGTCTACATCAGTGCATGTTCTTCTTCTTCTACTAAGATAGTATAGAGAGCTAAAATACCTGCCGTAGGCCTGAACACAACACACATACAAAGATGATACCACTGGCTGACTGAGGTTTATAGTGAAGGTTGCAACATGCATGGACAGAGAAAACTGATACTGTGTGTGTGTGTCACTGTGTGTGTGTGTGTGTGTGTGTGTGTGTGTGTGTGTGTGTGTGTGTGTGTGTGTGTATGTGTGTGTGTGTGTGTGTGTGTAAGTGTGCGTGTGTGCATGTGCGTGTGTGTGTGTAAGAGTGAGTGAGTGTGTGCATGAGTGTATGTATGTGTGTGTGTGTGTATGAGTGTGCGTGTGTGTGTCTGTATTTGTGTGTGTGTGTGTGGTTTTTGTGTGTGCTTGCTTGTGTGTGTGTGTGTGTGTGTGTGTGTGTGTGTGTGTGTGTGTGCATGTGTGTGTGTGTGGATGTGCATGTGTTTGTGAGTGAGAGAGAGAGAGAGAGAGAGAGAGAGAGAGAGAGAGAGAGAGAGAGAGAGAGAGAGAGAGAGAGAGAGAGAGAGAGAGAGAGTGTGACTGTGTGTGTGTCACTGTGTGCATCATTGTATACATTGTGCTTACACATTACATTCATCTGTGAATATTCCTCCGAAGTTTGAGTGTGGCTGCCCACATGGTGAGGCAATAAAAAAACAATCACACACATATTTGTACCATAGTGTTCAAATGCTTCGGCTGTTGGGATGATCCCTGGAGTCTTTAAGCCAGGGTACGACAACACAATCTGTGAATATATCTTTGCGAGCATGTGTGTGTGAGAGAGAGAGAGAGAGAGAGAGAGAGAGAGAGAGAGAGAGAGAGAGAGAGAGAGAGAGAGAGAGAGAGAGAGAGAGAGAGAGAGAGAGAGAGAGAGAGAGGGTGTGAGTGAATGCGCTTGTGTATTTTTAAACATACAAATACAACTAACTTGCATCACACACACACACTGTCGTATGCAAAAAAGTAGCATCGTGTCGTGTAAATCGCTCGCTACTATGAGTTAGCATTTGCGACATTAAGGATGAACGCAATTTCACTTTTTCCGTCTTTGAAACACTTTTCAGTACTCAAATCGTTCATATTTCATGACATTACGGAAAAAAGTGAAATTTTAAAATAATTCGCTCAATGTCGCAAATGCTAAAAAGTCTCATAGTAGCGAGCTAAGTATTTACAGGATGCTATTTTTTTGCATACGACACACACCGCATGTAAACTCTCTCTCTCTCTCTCTCTCTCTCTCTCTCTCTCTCTCTCTCTCTCTCTCTCTTCTTCTTCTTTTCCTTCTTCTTCTTCTTGCAATACTAGAATCAGAATAAATCTTATGTCAACAAAAACAACATTGCATAATTTCTACAGGCAGCCTGGTGCATTTTAAAAAATTTCATCTCACTTCTCAATCTGTCATTTCATTGAATAATGCAGCAATAAGTTTCTGCAAGCATGAAAATATCAGAACAGACTGTTCAAGAGCTGAGAATACGCATTGAATCAGGTAGTGGAACACATGATTTGATCTGTTGAAAACATGTTTTTCGAATACTGAACTTGTAGCGACTCGACTTTGGCTGCATGCCCATGCAAAAAGTGCAGACGACATCACTTCGGCTGACATTTCCAAGCGAAATAAAACTCCATGGAAAAAATAAATCACTCTGCTTACCCCTTTTCCAAGTCTTTTCTTTATCTCATACTTTTTAGTAATGTGCGGCTCTACTTCCGAACTCATGTTTCAAAGAAAACGTAGAAAAAATAAGCGTGATCTCAGAAAAACCGTCATGGATGGCGGATGTATTGACGCACATGTGTAGTGATTAGTCACAACATAGTTCCAAAACTAGCTGAGCGTTTATTGAAATACTCTCTGATATGCATTAATTAGGGCCTGAATCCATGGAAAAATATGAAATAAATGTAAATATCACATTTGCACAAACAGTACTGTGTTCTTTTAAAATGCTATTGTTTTGCGTATTAATATATTTATTGTGGAAAATAGACTCATCAATGTTTGTATACGTCACCATTTTCTGCGTAATTATGTGTAGTTTCCGTGACAACAATCAGGGGAAGGCTACACTTTCTACAAGCAAATAAAAAATAAATGTGGTGGTTATGTGCTGAAAGAAGAAAAAGACCTCAAAGAAGATTTGGTAAAGGTCAAGATGTACCGAAGAGTTTAATCCTGCCCTGTTTCTTTCTGCATAACAATACTGATGAAGTTTGTGACCCAAAACAAATTCTGTCAGATACTGAAACATAGACAACAAATATAAAATAAGCTAAAACGCTTTACAAGTGTCATAACTCAGTTTATGTTACGTAGCACCGTCTCTTTCTTCGGTCATTAGACCCCTCGCCGCCTCCTCGTTTCTTTCATTGTAGACCGACAGCAGTTGTAAAAGGATTCATAAATTTAGATCATTTAAAGAGAACAGCCATGGAATATGATGTTTGGAATTGACTCGATTGTGTTGTTTAGATGAACATGAAAAACAATGCTATCAATAAAACGAAAAGGCGAATTTTCGGGATTATTATTTAGCTTTTGAAACAAAACTATGCTCCTTTAGGGTTTTTTCCTACATCAGACGACGTGTTGCGTCATGAGTAAAATAATTATCGATTTCTTCTCGACTTCAACTTCACAAAGTCAGTGAGGCCACAATCATGCTCAAACCCCACACTTCAAATGACAAATTCGGTTTCGCGGCTTCAGATGAGTTGGATAATTATACAAAACTAAACATGTTAACACACACACACATGTTCACACACGCGCACACACGCGCGCGCGCACACACACACACACACACACACACACACACGTGCGCGCGCGCGCTCACGCACACCGCACGCACGCGCACACACACGCCGCACACACACACACACGTGCGCGCGCGCTCACGCACACCGCACGCACGCACACACACATACACGCACACACACATACACACACACACATAATCTACACACTCACTAACACTCGGAGTAGCTAGGTCCAAGAAGCCGACGTTACTGTTGGATTTTTACAAAATGGCCCAAATTCTTATTTTCAATAAAAGATTTATAGTGCTTTGTCTCCATTTACCTGACTTAAAGTTGTATCAAAAGAAAGATCAATCTTTCGCCTTTTACTGAATGTGATTGTTTACTTTGGTGTGTAAAATATATTTTTTCGAGTGAAAGAGAAAGCGAGTGAACAGAACGTAAAATTTGTTGTTTTGCGATGTTTTTTTGGTCCTGGCTGCAAGACGTATTTCACCGTATAGTTTCAACTGCAAATGGCTTCAGATCTAGACGCATACGTCAAACGAAAGAAAAAGCTCCGGACTTCTCTTCGGTCAAACTTCTAAGCGGAAATTTCACCGTTAAGGCCGTTAAAATTCCTTTAGAAAACAATACGTTGCATTATTCAGCAAGTT
Source organism: Phymorhynchus buccinoides (assembly GCA_017654935.2). NCBI lineage: Eukaryota > Metazoa > Mollusca > Gastropoda > Neogastropoda > Raphitomidae > Phymorhynchus > Phymorhynchus buccinoides. Next base: position 2,048,715 of record CM065689.1, read on the forward strand.
TGAAATCCTTCCGTTTCACTAAAAATCTTGAAAGTGAAAGAAAACGAAAGCTGAATCTATCGGCCACTGTTCAACGATATGATTGTCGTTTTGATCTAAACTATTTGTGTAAAGCCATTTTGATCTGATTCAAGGCCTATGCTGGGTGCGCCATCCGTAGCAGCGACACGCCGAGATCTGACTTGATATAAGCTGTTTCTGATCCCGTGAAAGCATTATAAATTGGCAAATTGTATTTTTTTTTCTTTGTGTTTCGAAACTTACAATGTATATAGGCTCATTTACTACTGTTTATTTGGAAAAGCTCAGTCATCTGGCAGTGTTCTTGGATACTTCGTCTATATAAATGTTGGTAAATATATATTTTGGGCTGCGAAATTCGTCCTCAAAAAAATTATTAACTTGAGCACTCAAACCTATGACTCACGCGAATCGCCGCGAGGCGATCTTTGACCCAATACCATTGAATTCTTGTGAAATAAAACCTTTATAAATGCTGGGTCAGCTCTCATAGCGCATGTAATTTGTTTGTTCAATCAATAATTTGCACTTTCTATCGTGATTTTAGGTATTTAGAGCAGAAAAACAAGTTCCTGCAGCTTTCCGATTAAAAGAATAAAACCAACCAAGTATGATTTAGAGAAGAAAACAAATTTGATTTAATAAAACAGCGTGCATGGGTCTATTTTCGCTTTCACCTGTAGGCCAAGACGTAGCTCAAAGTAGCGGGTTTTTCCCCTCCAAGGAAATTTTAGCTGCTTTTTTTTTTTTAGCCATTGAAAGCTAAGCTTTTTGACCGGAATGCTCCCTTCCCCGTCCCTTCTAAGTTCAGTTCAGTTCAGAGTATTGCCAACGAAAAATATATTTAACTCTATGTGCAGCAGCTTCAAAAGACAAAACTAAACACATTCAATAGATGAACGCATGCGTGCGCACACGCACACGCACACACACACACACACACACACACACACACACAATAACAACAACTACAAAGAGCGAAACTACACATAATGGCGATGCAAAATTCACACACACACACGCCCCGCGCGTGCACACACACACGCTCACACACACACACACACACACACACACACACACACACACACACACACACACACACACACACACACACACACACACACACACACACACACACAACAACAACAACAACAACAAAGAGCGAAAGTACACAGAATGACGATGTAAAATTCATACACACACGCTCTCACACACACACACACACACACACACACACACACACACACATACTGGCATACATACACACACACACACACACTCACACACACACACACACACACACACACACACACACACACACACACAACAACAACAAACAACAACAACAAAGAGCGAAAGTACACAGAATGGGGATGTAAAATTCACACACATGCGCGCGCGTGCACACACACACACGCTCACACACCCACCCTTCCACATATTCACAGACATTATTTTGCGCACACCACGCATGAATACACACACACATACACACCACACACTCTCTCTCTCTCTCTCTCTCTCTCACACACACACACACACACACACACACAAAGTCGCGTTTAGAATCCTTTAATGTTTCTTGGGAACATAGTGGATGAACAGTCCGTACAAAATAGGAGGCCACATACAAAGTAGACATTACGCACAGTCATAACACAAGCTTAACTTACTGACAATGTATTGTCAAATTTTGTCTGATTTAGTACATTTTGCTATTTGCAATTGGAATTTTTAACCTAAAACTTGAAAGAAAACAACAACCCTCACACACACAACTGGTTGCCCCCAACGTACTGTCCTATCCCCGGTCCCCTTTACTATGTAAACTAATCATGATTGTAAAGTATCAGAGTCCACACCAGTTGTCAAATATTGAGATGATACAGCTTTAGCTGATCTTTCCAACTCGGACAATACATAGGTAATTGATGTATACTTGTGGCGGTACCCTAGCCGATGAGGTTTAACAGAGGCGTGGTTACCGCTACACCTATCTGTATTGTTAAAAAAATCGGGACTTTACTGGAGTTGCACTGCCTCTGGGCATTGCCTCCAGTATTGTTCCCACCATCTTTGTATCTATAAATGGCCGAAGAAGGAGTAAAACCCTATTATCATTGTGTGTGTATAGGGTGGGGGTGGGGGAGTAGGGAGGGCGGGGGTGGGGATGGTTGGGGTGGGGGGGGGGGGGGGGGGGGGGGGGGGGGGGGGGGGGGTTAACGGGATGAGCGAAGAAGATGGAAGGAGGGACACAGACAAAAGTAATAATATAATATTTTGCGGACCCGGCAAAACCGGTACTCAGTCAGCATTACCGGTTCTTGGCGGTACCGGTACTAGGCGTGACCAGTACTGGGCGTTACCGGTACTAGGCGTTGCGCTAGTGCAAATTAAAACATGTTCAAGTCATTTTCCTGTGTCAGTGGGTAATTTTCCACAACAAAACTACAAGTAAATTTAATTTGACTTACACATAATTATATTTATCAGGCACACATGTACTCTAATGCGCACACATGCGGGCTACGAAACACGCATGTGTGTGTGTGTGTGTGTGTGTGTGTGTGTGTGTGTGCGTGTGCGTGCGCGTGTGCGTGTGCGCGTGCGTGCGTGCGTGTGTGTGTTGTATATCTGAAAAAAGGCTGAAGAAGTGATATTTTCTTGTGCAGGTAAATTATTTCTTTGCCTTTAAAATATAAAACAAGAAGTGGAAATGCCCCCTAAATTCCTGTGCTGGGGATGAGCTTTACACTTAATCAAGAAAGGAGAAAATTAATAGCCCTGTGTGAGGTCCTAAATACAAGAACACTACAACAGCTCAACTAGTTTTTCCATGCGGAAATCTTCAGCACACCAGCAACACTAGAGCAAAGGTGGCAGCTTTCCCATGGGAAACTGAATAAGATGTAAACAAGATTTAAATGTCAGGATCAGCAAAGTTATAAAGGACCGATACGCTTAAGCTCTAGGTCCATGCAGAGTTTCAGGAGATATAATAATGTTTACCCCTGATTTCTTTCATTCCAAAATTGAGAACATTAGGAAAGAGCTTGACTTGCAGCCCACTGTCTCCCACCCCCTAGGCAAAGATTTTGTAGGCTCCCCTCTTGTTGCTTTTTCTCCTGTGTCTGAGAAAGATGTGTTTGATGTTTTGAAAAGATCTGCCCGCAAGACGTGTGACCTTGACCCTTTACCAACCCCTTTGTTGTATGAATGTCTTGATGTTGTTGTGCCTGTCATGACTCAGATCATAAACGACTCTTTACTGAGTGGTGTTTTCCCTGACCTGTACAAAACTGCTCTTGTTAAACCCTTGATAAAGAAGCCTACCATGGATCATAATGACTTGAAAAGTTATCGGCCTGTGTCCAACTTAGCGTTTGTCTCCAAAATAATCGAGAAAATTGTCCTTGCACAATTGTCTAACCATCTGTCAGCAAACAATTTGTTCAACCCCCTCCAGTCTGCCTATCGACCTGCTCACAGCACTGAAACGGCTCTGACTAAAGTTCTTAACGATCTCCTCTTAGCTCTTGACAATGGAAAAGTGTCAGTCTTGACTCTCCTAGATCTGTCAGCAGCATTTGATACAATAGATCACACCATTCTTCTATCCCGGCTGGAACGTGTTTTTGGAATCCATTCTACAGTTCTACAGTGGTTCTCCTCATATCTAACAAATCGCTTTCAGACTGTCTTGATCAACAACTGCAGTTCAGATCCGAAGTTAATTTCTTGTGGTGTACCTCAGGGATCTGTATTGGGGCCAATGCAGTTCTCTTTGTCCTGTACACTGCTCCTCTATCTGATGTTTTTGCTAGTCACTCTGTTATTGACCATTCCTTTGCTGATGATACCCAGCTTCAAAAATCGGCAGAACCTACCCAACTTGACAGCGCTATTCAGTCTATGGAATCCTGCCTTCATGATGTCAAATCCTGGATGACATGCAACAAATTAAAACTTAATGATGACAAAACGGAAGCTCTGATTGTTTCCTCTCAGCGTATGTCTGCAACTATCTCTCTTCCGGAAACTCTTACAGTTGGCAATGCTTGTGTTCAGTTTTTTAAGTCAGCAAAGAATCTCGGAGTTACCCTCGATTCAAATCTTACAATGCATAAACAGGTTATTAATCTCATACGTTCCATCAATTATGAGCTCAGACGAATCAGTGCTGTTCGACACTTTCTGCCTGTTGCAGCCACGAAAACTCTTATTTCTGCCTTTATTCTTTCCCGCATTGACTATTGCAACTCTCTTCTCTGTGGCTGTCCTAAGTATCTCCTGCAACGTGTTCAAAAACTGCAAAACAGTGCAGCACGCCTCACTCTCAAGATTCCACGTTCTGATCATATAACACCTCATCTTCGTAACTTGCACTGGCTTCCAGTAGAGGCTAGAATCAAGTATAAAATAGCTTGCCTTTGTTTCGGTGCTGTTCACTCCTCTGGTCCTGTCTATCTCTCCGAACTAGTAACTGTCTACACACCTGCTCGCTCCCTACGTTCTTTCTCTGACTGCTGCACACTCAAGGTTCCTCGGGTCCACACGAAATCGTTTGGTGAACGATCCTTCTACTATTTAGCACCTCATTTATGGAATTCCCTCCCACAACATGTCCGCTCATCTGACTCTATCTCCGCCTTTCGCTCTGCCCTTAAAACTCACTTGTTTCAGACATAGTATGATTGATTAGTGTTTGTGTGTGAGGTGTGTGTGTGTGTGTGTGTGTGTGTGAGGGGGGGGGGGGAGCGTATTTTTTTTTTGTTTTTGCAAAATTTGTCTATTATAATTAGTCATGTAATTGGTATGTCGATGGCAGTATGATTTTATTTCAAGTTGCAGTATTGTATTCAAACTTGATTGAGAATGTGAATGTGGTCTCTATGTTTCTTCTTAGAATGTTCATATTGTAACTATTTTACTCTTGTATAACTGATTAATTGTGTGTGAGTGTGTGCGTGCGCATGCATGTGTGTGTATGTGTGCGTGCGTGCGCGCGTATATATGTGTGTGTG
>CM065689.1:2058759-2126259 GCA_017654935.2 Phymorhynchus buccinoides
GAGTGAAAAGTGTACAGAAGAGAAAGCTCTTGGAGTCACTTTTGACGATAAATTAAAGTCAGTTTGACTGTCACTATATTCATAGGGGAAGACGGGGTAAAAAGCGCATGGGCGGGTAAGAAGCCCACCCCAATTATCTCATGAAATAAAGAAAATTTCAGTCAAATTTGCCCATGAGACGAATGCTAGACATTAACGCTCGTCTCATGGGCAAAATGAGACTGAAATTTGCTTCATTTCACGAGATAATTGGGGTGGGCTTCTTACCCGCCCATGCGCTTTTTACCCCGTCTTCCCCTAATGTTGTCAATACAGCAAAAAAGATGCTTAGAATAATAAAACGGACTTTCCAATTTATAGACAGATACTTGTTTGTATTTGTATAAAGGCATGGTTAGACCGCATCTAGAGTATGCAAATGCTGTCTGGTATAAATAAACACTTAAAAAGGCAATTGACCCTCATAGAGAAAGTGCAAAAATAATCTGCATCGCTAAAAAATCGGGACTTTCCTGGAGTTGCACTGCCTCCGGGTATTGCCTCCAGGATCGTTCCAACATCTTTATATCTACTAATGTCCCATATGTGTCTGTTCCAGACCGGAGGACGTCATTCAGTCATTCCATAGAGAAAGTGCAGTGAAGAGCAACAAAGATAGTGTACGGAACTCAAAACTACTCCGATATAGTGAAAGGTTAAAGTATCTGGGCTTGTTCTTGGCCGGCTTTAACCCTTTCACCGCCAATGTCGCATTTAAGCACCACAATGGTTTAACACCCATGTCACTAAACCTGAGGCATCAAATCAGGGCCTGTTACCCGAAAACTCTTAATTTCGGGAGGCAAGGATAGGCCTAATTTCATACATGTTACAGAGGAATTCCCAATAGTTATTGCAGATAAAAAAAATCTCTACCCAGACAAGCTTAATTGTATTTTGGGGGCTAAAGAATGGCTGGCGGCGAAAGGGTTAACTTCATCTGCAAGGCAGGTTTCAATGGAGTTATGTGTTTTGGGAAAACGGCCCCCAACAACATAGCTTTACTTCTTATTCGGCGTTTATTTGAGATTAAACTCCGATTTTTTAAAATTATTTCCAGCCGTGCCACCATCTTGCTTGACATTATACGTTTGCATAAAGGCCCATAAAGACCGTGACGGTAAAACTAGCACACCTGACTGCTGACTTTTCCTCTGATGATCCAGAAAAGGGGAGAACTGTCGAACATTTAAGCACAACTGTTAGACCTAAACCAGCAGGCTATATCCAGCTCAGTGTTATCTTTGGAGCACGCGCACGGCCACTTCTGTCCTTCCTGTCCGGTGTTGCATCAAATATTTTACCCATGAAATAAATACTCCTTTCCTCATTCAAATTGTTTGCTGCTTGGGAAAGATTCGCCCCTAAATACATTCAGAGGCGTCTTGCGGCATGCAGGAAGAACAGAAGATCCATCATTAAATACTGAGAAGTCAGCGATATTTTTCTAATATTTAATATTATTTATTATTGTTTGCACGGATGGTTGTTTATATCGTCCGCCATTTTGAAAAATACGAAACTAAGTGACATGGCTTTGAATATCGATTTATCAGCAAAAATGTAGATTTACACCCTCCCGCTCTAATTTCTTGGTTCTTTCCGTGTAGATTGAGCACTTAACTATCAATATCTTACATAATAATTGACTTATTTATCACATGAAAGAAGAATGGTTCTAGCGCGCTTTTGAGGGGTACTTATTTCTTGTGACACCGGTGTGTCACAACTGATCCTTTGGATCGGGTCCAAAAAAACACCCATGGCCAACACCAGCACCGTAGCCCTCCCTGCAGACCTACCCACGGAGTGCGTGTCTGAGGACTCCCTGCCCTACCTGCCCTGGGACAACGCGGACAACGTTGTGCCCAAGGAGGCGGACACTCTGGTCAGCTTCGTCCTGTCGGGGATCTTGGTGCCCGTCCTCTACACCCTGTCCTTCAGCACCAACGTCCTCAACATGGTCGTCTTCCGCAGACACGGGCTGCAGGAGAGGATCAACGCCTGCCTCTTCACCCTGTCCCTGGTGGACTTCATGAGCAGCACCGTGGTGTTCTCTATCTGCTGCGACAGGGTCTACATGTTCATCGTGGGCAAAGGAGACCAGCTGGGCCCCGCCACGCTCTTCGTCACCCGCCACTACATGCTGGGGTTGCTGGGTTGGACCACGTCGTCTCAGATGGTGTACAGTTTCATCACGATAGAGAGGGCGCTGTGCGTGACCAAACCGTTGTTGGTGAAGAGGTTTTTGTCCACCAGAACCACCATGTGTTTGTTGTGGAGCCTGGTTTTCGTCATCATGGGTACCACGGCGCTCGTTCTGGGAGTTCAGTACGGCGTGATTTGCACGTACGACGCTGAAGATCTCTCCTTGTCTTACATGATGTACCCCAGACCGGAGTACTACCGCATGAAGGGCGTCATCGACGTCATCCACAGCTTCATCATGGGCTTCGGCTTCGCTGGATTCTGCCTGTGCTGCGTGGTCGCCTGCACCGTCATAACGACCGTCAAACTCAGGCAGTTGTCGCTATGGAGGAAGTCCGTGTCGTCTGCTTCCGGTTCCGTAAGCTCGCGAGATGTCGCCATCGCTCGCGTGATCATCGGGACCTCCATTTTGTTTCTGATTTGTTGGATTCCCACTGTGGTCAAATACACCGCGTTGGTTTTCGTTCCGGAGATAGTGTTGGGAGGGCGGTACGATAATCTGGGCTGGGTTTTTAAACGGTTTTACGAAACAACAACAGCCATCAACAACACGTTTAACTTCTTCGTGTATTATTCCTTCGGCAGTAAATTCAGGGAGACGGTGCACAGCCTGTTTCCATCTTGCTTCAGAGAGAAAAATAAAACAGACAACAGAAACTGAAAAATGATGAATAATTTTTAAATTGAAACACCCGAAGGTGCTGATGGGACCCAGGGATGCACCAGCCACGCCCGCCCCATCAACACGAGAGCAGCCCTGCCCCAGCCTTGGAAGTCCGTGTTGTGTTACTGGGGAGCAGGCACACACGGGACATCCCATTAAGTATGCAAGGCACATAGCTACTCCCGGCTTGGTGACCATCGGATACGATACAAAGGAGTCCTTGCGAAATGTCCCCATGGGTGTTCCAGAACGTTTTTCATGACTGCAGAGCCCACCGGCGAAAGACACCCACTCAGAAACCAGAACGCATCCAGCATCCCCCCAAAAAGGACAGGCGAGGCTAGTGCATCCCTGACAAAGCCACAGGCTCTCGCCTTACAGACTTATATGCCTCAGAAGAGAGTCCCAGAATGTGAAGAAGTAATGATGGCGAAGTAAAGACGCCTCTTCTTTTGGATTAGGATCTGCAGAAGCTGTGTGAACATGGACACTACATTCAGTAATATAGCATTCATGGTGCAAACCAATCTACATTCAGTAATATAGCATCCATGGTGCAAACCAATCTACATTCAGTAATATAGCATCCATGGTGCAAACCAATCGGGGGGAAAGACCAAAACAACCACCACAAATTATTTGTTGTTCAAAATTCTATGATGAATGAAGTTGTTGTTTTCTCTCTCGCAGTTAACCTAATTCCGTTTCCCATTTATTACCCTTATAAATATTTCTCCTGACCATCTCGTTTGCTTCTTGTTGTTTTGTTCTTCTTTTTTCTTTCTTTCTTCGCTTTTCCCCCTCCCTTTGCGTCTTTCTTTCTACCCATGCCAATGCATGAGGCAATCTGCTGACGAAATTGTGGTTCAGTTTTTGTTCTTATTCTTGTTGTTGTTCTTCTTCTTCTTCTTCATCTTGATTGTGCGTGGCCACAATCAACGCTTTGATTATTTTGCCACGGAACGGGGAGGTTCTAGACCACTTTTGCCGGAAGAAAAGGCTCAAGGCCTGAGAAGAAATCGTACAACAGAGAGAGAGAGAGCACAGATAAGAGAACTAGGAAACTGTTGGGTTGTTGGAAGAGAGGGAGGAGGGGGGGGAAGAGGAGGGGGGGGGGGGGGGGGGGCTGTTGGTGCTTGTTAGTCTGACGACACCAGAGTGGGGCCATCAGACGTGGCGGCTGCAGCAGCAGGTTTTCCAGTCAGATGCTCCCAGACTCTAGTCGCGAACCTATGGTCATTCTATGGTCATTGTCCGTCACCGAAGGTGATCGGACTTTGCGATGGGCTGGTTTGTCTGGGTTTTTTTTTCTTGTTTGTTTTTCTGTCTGTCCCAAGGATATCTCCCGAACCGCTTGACCGAATCGCGTCAAATTTTGTGTGAAGGTGTGCCACCTTAATAGGAAGAGATCCGCGCAAACCATTTTGCCGTCGTGAACTTGACCTTGACGTACGCCCTTGAAAACCGAAAATCTATTTTTAGCCATATCTCGGGCACCGATCGACATTGACAAGGTCAAAAAGATCGCTGGAGCCTGAAAATCGGAGGGTCATTTTTTCTCCTTCTGTCTGTCCCAAGGATATCTTTCGAACGGGTTGACCGAATCACGTCAATTTTTGTGTGCTGGTGTGTCACCATGAGAGGAAGGCATCCGCGCAAATCATTTTGCCGTCGTGACCTTGACCTTGGCGTACGACCTTGAAAACCGAAAATCTTTCAGGGGCCATAACTCCCATACCGTTAGTGTTAGAGTCTTCAAATTTGGCATGTAGGTACTTTGGCTTATGCCCGTTCTGATAGTGGCATACCGATCAAGGTCAAGGTCACGGTCCGGGAGATAGGTAAGCCTTGTTCTGTCTGTCCCAGGGATATCTTCCGAACGGGTTGGCAGAATCGCGTCAAATTTTGTGTGTAGGTGTGTCACCTTCATAGGAAGGGATCCGAACATGAATTATCAAGGTCATGGTCATGACCTTGGCGTACGACCTTGAAACCGAATCGCGTCAAATTTTGTGTGCTGGTGTGACACCATGAGAGGAAGGCATCCGCGCACAAAATTTTGCTGTCATGACCTTCACCTTGGCGTATGACCTTGAAAACCGAAAATCTTTAAGGGGCCATAACTCCCACACCGTTGATGTTACAGTCTTCAAATTTGGCATGTAGGTACTTTGGCTTATGCCCGTTCTGATGGTGGCATATCGATCAAGGTCAAGGTCACGGTCCGGGAGATCTGTAGGCCTTGAAAGTGGTAGGGGTCTACAAATTGGGTTTTAAGCGATATATTCCACATTTGTACTTGACAGAAGCGCTTCAGATTGTGTGTGGTACTGTATACCCTAGAGAAGAAAACATCCGAGCATAAATTATCACCATGCTGACCTTGACCTTGAAGTGTGACATTGAAAACCGAAATTTCCTTCTTTGCACTATATGTTTCTTCTTCAAGCTGTATCTCGTGAACTAGAAGACAGAATCCCTTCCAATGTTGTGTCAGGATGTGACACTCTACGGGGTGTCGCAAGTGCGTGGCATTGCTGGTGACGGACATGTCTGCCACTCGGCGACGCCCTTGTTCTTCTTCTTTCTCTTCTTGTTCTTCTTTGTTAGATGACAATCGGCCTTGTGGTAGACCTTTGGAGACGTGCCCTGACTGTTGTCCCTGGCCCAGTCGCCTGCTTTGGCCACAGCCTCAAAATGATCTACAGTCAGGTCAGCATTGACATCCAATTAGTCAAGGGCCGGACCAGGTGATTCGTAGGGGGGGGGGGGGGGGGGTCCACTAGGGGTCCAGGGAGCTGCATAGGTTATGGGGCAGTGGTCTTTTGGGGACCCGGGGGTCGAAGCCTCCGGAAAATCTTGCAACTGATTTAGTTAAAAAAAATCGAGTCATTTTCTTACTTTTCGCCCTTGTACAAGGTACATGCCTTGGATGTGGGGGGGGGGGGGGGGGGGGGGGGGGGGGGGGGGGGGGGGGGGGGGGGGGGGGGGGGGTGTCCGGAACTCAGGAACAACACCCTCCCCCTGGATCCGGCCCTGATTACATTGTTTTTTCCTTCTTCTTCTTCCTCTTCTAAGTGCCAGCCCACCATCATCAGGTTCGTCATTCTGATTCCTTTCCCACCTTGTTATGCTAGTTCCTGAGCGAAGCCGCTTCGAGAATTCGGGAACAGTTAGTTTTTAGTTTAGTCCCTGCAGCGTCCGTCCGTCTGTCTGTCCGTCCGTACACCAAACCCAGGTAAGCACTTGAAGGAACTTTGCACTCGCTCGGGGTCAGTCTAGTTAACTTTTTGTGTGTTACTCTGTGGCTTATATTCTGATAATCACAGCTGATCCTTGACCTTTCTAGGATGAGATGATGATGAGATTAGCGTCCTAATAGGCGTAGCCTCTTAAGGACAGTGTTACTAAAGGATGAGCTGTGACTGAACTATTCGTAACTGAGCTAATGTCACGGTCAACGAATGGAAACTCCCCACATTTGAACAAGACAGAGTACTAGGCTCGACTCAATTCCATCCCCCTCCTTAATTCCATCCATAACCATAGCACCAATTCCAGGGTCAGTTTCTGATTGTAGAATTTTCTTCTTATTGTAGAAGGTTATTATTTAAGAAACCGGCACAGAGGTAACGCGTTCGCCTCGTATACAATAAACCCGAGTTCGAACCTGGGGAAATTTCCTCTCACTCTGCATTTGGTCCAAACTTACCCCCCAGCCCCCCCCCCCCCCCCCCCCCTTTCCTTCCTCATCATAGTCACACAAAAGTCGCATTCAAATAAACAAAATGGGTGGCACGCCTCTGGCTGCGACGCGCTCCCCAGGTGGGAGCAACTCGTGTGGACGTGTGTCCGTGCAAGGCACAATAGCTCTGACAAACAGTGCCTGCACTTGCACATGCCCGTGCCTTGTCTTTCAACCGTTGGGGGGCATGTTCTCTCAGCCCTGAGAGTATATTTTAGTATTTGGTATATTCTAGTCACAGAGACAAGTTTCTGTTTCAAATCGGGCTGTTCTCCCCTGGACAGAGCGTCGCCGGCAAGCGCAACGCCTACGGACCTTTTTTTTTTTTTGGGGGGGGGGACAGAATTGAAAAATCTAACAATCAATTTGGTCATACCAGGCAGCGGGATTTATCCCTTCACTTACCGACTTTTAACTGCCGCGGGATTTTTGCATGTGTAAATTAAGCAGCACGGGTCAGACTAGCTTTAAGTCCCCATCCGAAGGACTGGACGCTGCAGTTCAATTTCCCCGTCGAACTAGAAAGAAAGGAAGAAAGGGCGAGGAGGCCAGGATTCGAACCCGGGTCACTCACGCTGCAGTCACGCATTGAATTTGGCAGGCGAACATTCTTGACCACTGTGTCACCTGTCTCTCTGGGCACCACACGCCAATATAAAGTGGACGTTTTCACTGGCAACGTTTGGGTAAAGTGAGGGCAAATAGTAACAGGAGAGCGACCAGGCTATGATTGCCCCCAATAACACACACGGAAAAATCTCACTACAGTTAAAAGTCCATAAGAGAGAGCAGGAAAAAAAATCCCGCTGCCTGGTATGACCAAATTGATAGCTAGGTTTCCCAAGTCAGTCTCTTTCACACACACACACACACACACACACACACACATCAGTCCCTCCCCAAAATGGATGGTGCTGCGCTGGAAGGCGACGCCCTCTCCAAATTGGAGCTAGCAGCCACAATTTCCCAGAGACAAGTCTGTGAGTAGAATGTACCAAATACCAATTACTATTGTTGTTGTTGCTGTTGTTGCAACTCATTGCAAGAAGGATCAAGTTTACTCACACACGCAGGAGCAAATCCAAAGACTTATTCATGATCTTATATATTTTCGAAATCTGTGTGTGTGTCTGTCTGTCTGTGTGTCCCTTATGCACGGCCACAGTTCTCAACCGATCGACACCAAATTTGGCATCAAGCATCCTTGGCACCCTCGGAAGGTCATGCCGTCCTTACTTTTCGGAAACCTCCGCCAAGGGGTCGTGGGGAGGGGGGGGGACCACACGCAGCTCGGATTTACTAACGGCAAGTGCGTGTGAGCTGTGAGCGTGTGGGGGGGGGGGAGGGGGAGGGGAGGGAGGGGAGGGGGGGGGGGGGGGAAGGGGGGGAGGAGGAGGGAGGGGAGGGGGGAGGGGAGGAGGGAGGGGAGGAGGGAGGGGAGGAGGGAGGGGAGGAGGGGGGTCTGGGGGTGGTGTGTGGGGGTGGATGGTGTTCAAGTGGGGGTGTGTGTGTGTGTGTGTGTCTTGTGGGGGGGGGGGGGGTGGGGGGGGGGGGGGGTGGGCTGCCTGGGGGGCCACAGTTCTCAACCGTCTCTCTACCGATGGACACAAAATTTGGTATCAAGCATCCTTGGCACCCTCGGAAGGTCATGCCGTCCTTACTTTTCGGAAACCTCCGCCAAGGGGTCGTGGGGAGGGGGGGGGGACCACACGCAGCTCCACACGCACTTGCGGTTAGTAAATCCGAGCTGTTCGGGTTTGTTTCCTTTGTTTGTTTGTTTGTTTGTTGTTTTTTTCTGTCTGTCCCAAGGATCTCCAAGGGGAGGAGGGAGGGGGATGAGGGGGTCTGGGGGGAGGGGGGTCTGGAGGGGGGAGGGGTGGGATGGTCGGGTGTGTGTGTGTGGGGGGTGTTCAGGGGGGTGGGCTGGAGGGGGCCACAGTTCTCTACCGATGGACACCAAATTTGGTATCAAGCATCCTTGGCACCCTCGGAAGGTCATGGCCTCCTTACTTTTCGGAAACCTCCGACAAGGGGTCATTGGGAGGGGGAGGGGACCACACGCAGCTCCACACGCACTTGCGGTTAGTAAATCTGAGCTGTTCGGGTTTGTTTCCTTTTTTTTTTTTGTTTGTTTGTTCTTTTCTGTCTGTCCCAAGGATCTCCCGAACCGCTTGACCGAATCGCTTCAAATTTTGTGTGGTGGTGTGTCCCCATGAGAGGAATGCATCTGTGCAAAACATTTTGCCATCCTGACCTTGAGGTTGGTGTATGACCTTGAAAACCGAAAATCGTTAAGGGGCCATAACTTCCACACCGCAGGTCCTACAGTCTTGAAACTTGGCATGGATGTACTTTCGCTTATGGCCGTTCCGATGATGGTGTATCAATGAAGGTCAATGTCAAGGTCAGGGAGATCGGTATGCCTTGAAAGTGGTAGGGGTCTAATGATTGGGTTTTACTGTCCCACGCATATCTCCCTAACTGCTTTACCGAATCGTTTTCAGTTTTGTGTGGTGGCGTGTCACCATGAGAGAAGGCATCTGCGCATAAATTATCGCCGTCATGACCTTCACCTTGGCGTATGACCTTGAAAACCGAAAATCTTTAAGGGGCTATAACGTCCACACCGTTGCTTTTAGGGACTTCAAACTTGGCATGTAGGTACTTTGGCTTATGGTTGTTCTGATGATTGCATACCGATCAATGTCAAGGTCAAGGTCAAGGAGATCGGTAGGCCTTGAAAGTGGTAGGGGTAAAAAAATTGTATTTTCAGCCACAAAAGTAAAAAATATACTATTTTGCGGACCCGGCGAAACCGGTACTCAGCGGTACCAGTACTTGGCGTTACCTGTACAAGGCGTTACCGGTACTAGGCGTTACCGGTACGGGGCGTTGCGCTAGTACTTTATAATACAGTGTTACATGTAACACCCTTCTCACTCCTCTTTCACATCCTTTCTCTCTCATTTGTTTTGTTTTTACTTTCTGGGAACCAATGGTCCTAAGTTGCTAATTTCTCCATATTTTTTACTTTCACTTTCTTCTTGCAAAGGGGTTGGGGTCCCCAGGTCCCCCCCCCCCCCCCCCCCCCCCCCCACCCCCCCCCCCCCCCCCCCCCCCCCCCCCCCCCCCACCCCACCCCCCCCCCCCCGCTCCCACCCCCCCCCCCCCCCCCCCCCCCCCCCCCCCCCCCCCCCCCCCCCCCCCCCCCCACACCCCCCCCCCCCCCCCCCCCCCCCTTACACACGCACGCGCACACACACATACACTCGCCCTCAGTATCGAAGGACTCGTTCTCAGTCTCGCATTCCGCCCCTGACACTCTTGTTTCCTAGGTGACTGAACTGCTGACACAGCAGCAGACGCATCCGCTTTCTGTTTAGCTTTCTGGCATCTTCCTGTTCAGTATTCTTTCTGGTCCTTTCTTCCTTCTGTCCACAATGGGACACGTTTCCTCCTGTCTAACCCGCCAGTCTGATTCAGTCACACCCAGTCTATGAGAGATATCATTCATCATAGACCTGCTACCTATCTCTCTGTTGTTGAATGTATTGAAAGTCTGGAACGATTCCATATATAGTTTAGCTATTCCGAAGAGCTTCGGGGCATAAGACCTACCAAGGCTTGGCTACCGTCTGCGATAGTTCCACGTCTTCCATTCCTGACGCCGATGGTCATCATTTACCGCAATGGCTTCCATTAGTCTGCTGCTTGGTGAGGGAAATACATTGGCTTAAATTAGTATTAAGATGTAAGTTTAAAAGATCACAATTAATTTTGTTACAAATTTGCAGGATGGTATTGTTTGAAACAAAATGAGAATGTAAGCGGCTTGGTTGTTCTGTAAGATGGATTGTTTGAAACAACAGAATGAGAGTGTAACACTGCTTGTTATGTAGGATGGGTTGTTTGAAACAACAGAATGAGAGTGTAACACAGACTGAGAGGGAAATTGCACGGGGAGAAACAGAGATAGACTGAGCAGGTCTCTCAAATGTGCCTCCCAATCAGAAACAGAGACAAAACTCAAGTCTTTCCTCCACAAGACCCCAGCCTCCAAGTGCCACTGGTGCTGATGTGGCACCTCTCTAACAAAGAGAACTGCGATTCAGCACTTTTACTAAGACTTTTTTAAAATTATTATTATAGAGGGCGCTACGCCAAGGGGGAATAATTCAGGAAAAGGGTGAAAATGAAAGTAGCCTCAAACAGGCAGGCAGACAGAGAGTTTGTCATAGAAGAACTGAATCTCAAAACCTTGTTTTGGGTGAGGTAGGCCTACTACACAAGAATGACAGGGTATGCATGATTGGTTTATCATTTCATTTAAAATATATATTATTTGAAAAACAAATGAGTGTAGCATTGGTTTTATTGTCAGGTGGATTGCTTAAAACAAGAATGAAGGTGTAAGATTTATATGAAGATTTTTTTTGTAGCAGATCAATTGCATTGTACCAGTACTTTCCAGCGGATTAACTACTGTTAGATTAAATTACCGTTTTGCCTCTTTTGTGCAGCGGTCATTGTGTCCAGTCTAGCCACCACAGCCATTATCTCTGACCGTGACCACCACCACTGTGACAACCATCACCACCACACTAACCACACCACCACCTCCGCTACCCAGGTTAGCTCAAGTCTTCAGTCTGCTACGACACCCGATCACAATACCTCTAGCATGAGTCATGAGAAAAACGATAATTTGACTCACGAAAAAGGCGCCAGTAGCAATCACACTACCTCCATTCCCAAAGCAGAAGAAGAAGAAGAAGAAGAAGAAAAAGAAAGAAGAAGAAGAAGAAAGAAGAAGAAGAAGAAGAAGGAAGAAGAAGAAAAAGAAAAAGAAGAAGAAGAAGAAGAAAAAGAAGAAGAAGAGGAAGAAGTAGAAGAAGAAGAAGTAGAAGAAATAGAAGAAGATCAGGAACACCCAGGAACGAAGCACGAGCATCATCAGCGAGGTTCCACAGCGGACGCGGAGCGGCAAGGAACCTCATGTTCAGAATGAGACCAACACTCGTCAAGCTGTAACCCCCAACATGGAGACTCGGTTCAGCAGGGCGAGAGCGAGACTGAGCACGCTCATTATTATCACAACCACAGTGACGTGCACGAGGGAGGTCAAAACGGTAGCCGCCATCCTCATCATTTTCCTCAAATGAGTGAACTGGGACAACATGGTGGCAACGATACAAACTGAGGCCACGAAAACGCTGATCATCGCCAGAATCGAACAATGACTGAGAATCCTCCAAAATGAAACTACTGAGCTTGAAATGAATCCTCGTTCCCGCCCTGGCCTGAAAGTGAATAATGAAATGTATCACCATGGTAGCAAAATAGAGCACATCCTACATGCTTCTCGTGAAACGAGTAACCCTCCTCGTGAAATAAATGGCACTGATCCTCAGCACGATCACAGAATCGATGACAATGATCAGGATCATGGTGATAATTTGGATGACAATGGTTCGCACCACAACCCAAACATGGTTGATAATGGCCTTCATCACAAACATGGAATAGATGACAATGATTCTCGTCATGATCATGAAATAAACAACGATGCTCATCATGAAATAAACAACGATCCTCATCATGATCACGAAACGAACGACAACAATCCTAATCATGATAATGAAATGGACGACACATCAGAACATCAGCGAGCTTCCTGTTCTGGAGACGGACGGAGGCAATGAGAGTCACAATGCTATGGACAACGATACTAATCACCATCACCACCATCCTCCCGGTGAAGCCTCGGACGGAGGCATTGAGAGTCACATTGCTATAGACAACGATACTAATCACCATCACCACCATCCTCCTGGTGAAGCCTCACGGAGGCATGAGAGTCACATTGCTATAGACAACGATACTAATCACCATCACCACCATCCTCCCGGTGAAGCCTCGGACGGAGGCATTGAGAGTCACATTGCTATAGACAACGATACTAATCACCATCACCACCATCCTCCTGGTGAAGCCTCGGACGGAGGCAATGAGAGTCACATTGCTATAGACAACGATACTAATCACCATCCTCCTCCTGGTGAAGCCTCGGACGGAGGCAATGAGTCACATTGCTATAGACAACGATACTAATCACCATCACCACCATCCTCCTGGTGAAGCCTCGGACGGAGGCATTGAGAGTCACATTGCTACAGTACTCCCCGTTTATAGTAAACTCGGTTATAAGAAATTTCGGTTATAGTAAAGGAAAGCACTGGTTCCCGGCCAAAGGTCTACTGTTTTATTACTAAATAGACCTCGGATAGTAGCAACTCGGTTATAACAAAAAACCTGCTATAGTAGTTACTTTTGGTTCCCCACAGGACTGGCCCCTCGGTTACAATAAAAAAAAAAACACCTGAAATTGTCCTCTTGGTGACCTTTGTAAATACGTCACCAATGTATGCGTCACAGTCTCACCACTCCCTCACCCATAATAACAACTGGGTTATAATTTAAAAAAAATAAAAATCCTATAGTAAAGTCATTTGTGGTTCCTCCTCGTTACAATACAAAAAATGTGTCCTCTTCCTGACCTTTGTAAATACGTCATCAATGTATACGTCACAGTCTCACTACTCCCTCTACCCACCTTCATCAACGAAATTGAAAGGCACTCAAAAACATGTTTCTTTACTTATAGTAGAAAAAAATGAATCTGAAAAAAAAATATATATACAGCCGAATCCGCTTATAAGAAACTCGCTTATAAGAAAACTCGCTTACAATGAAGCGAACAAAATTTCCCGTCCGAACTTCTTTTTTCTTATCTATGATCAAAACTGGGATATAAGAAACTCGCTTATGAGAAAACTTGGTTATAAGCAAGCAAATTTTTTCTCCCATCTGCAATATAATCCCAACTTGGATATAAAAAAATGATGTCATACAAGCGAGTTGGTTTGCAGTTCATTTTCTTATAAGCGAGTTCTATTTACTTATAAGCGAATTACCATTGACAACATTTTCTTAAAGACCCCCCAGATCACGTGTCAAAATCATGGGTTCCACGTGTTTTCCTTCTTATAGCTGGTACAAAACCTTGTTTTGACCAGGTTTGACTCCCATACAAATGCCCCCAAATTGAAAACGAAACATTTTAAAGAGCAGCCTCAATTTGAAGTTGGGGGAATTTGTATGTGGGTCACAGCTACCCAGAAAAACAATGGATTTAATCGTGTTGGGTCAGTGTGTCTTTAAAAATTAGTTGGACCTGAACTGAAAGGATGTTCCGAGAAAATTTAAGTTCCAAAAAGGGAAAGTTTACCTCATACCAATTGTGTCACAGACATTCTAAACAGTACAGGCACTTGATTACAAGACTAATTGAGTTGTTTTTGTTCCTTTATTCCATACTTTCCTTCAGTATTCTGTGCAAAATAAATGTTGAGCAGAAGAAAAAATATGAGTACTTTTGTGTTGGTGGTAGAGAGACTGTCCATCCTTACATTTTCAGCAGCAATGGCAGAGAGGAAAAGGCAATTCATTTTTTAAGAATAAATACAAATAACTGAATATGTGGACAAACATCCACATAAACAAAAGCAAACGATAGATGAAAAGCTGCATGGGTGGACAGTAACAGTAAAAAGACCCCAAAAAGGCTTCTTAGTTAAGTGGTTGTAGGCACCTTTAAATCTTCTTCTTAGTAGACTATTTTGATTTTATGATGCAAGACATGCATCAAATTAGGAAAAAGGATTTTCTCTTCGTTTTCTTTTCTTTTCTTTTTTCCCTTTTCAATTTGTTTATAAGGGGAAAAACTTCAAAATGTTTTCTTATATTTGAGTTTCGGATATAAGAAAACTTGGATATGGTAATAAGCAAAACATCATCTCCCTTCGATTTTCTTATAACCGAGTTTTGCTGTATTTTGATTTTATGATGTAAAACATGAGTCATAGGTCGCAAGTTTCCTTATTGTCCATTGGCATTGTACAAACGCAAATACAAAATTGTCTTCCACTGTGTAAAGTAAGTTATGCATCCAAATTAGAATATTGATTAAAAACAAGAAACAGAAATTTACATTTAAACAAATATGTTACTCTCACACCACACCCACTCATTCATCTGCTCTCCGCTATCTTGCTCGCTCATCATGCAACTCACACCACGTCTGCCTTCATTTTTGTTTTTAATTTTCTGTTCTGTTCTTTCTTTTTTTCCTCCTTTGTTTTTCCTTTTTTTTCATGCACCAATTTATGTAAAAGCATTTTTTTCTTCGTTTTATGTTTCTGTTTGTCTTTTATTTTATTTTTTTCTCTTTTTCTCTTTTATTTTTTCCCTTTTTCCCCATTCAACTCGGTTATAAGAAAAAAATCAAAATGTTTTCTTTTATCCGAGTTTCGGATATAAGAAAACACGGATATAAGAAAACAAAAAAATTATCTCCCTTCGATTTTCTTATAACTGGGTTTTGCTGTAGCATCATGAAAATGCGATATTTTATTGCAGCCATGATAATCTATTATCAGGCATAATGTCTGTAGGCATAATGTCCAGTAGGCAAAATGTCCAGTGAGCATGGTGACCATAGGAATAATGTCCGTAGGCGAAATGTCCGCAGGCAAACTGTTCGGTTATGGTGTGTGTGCGTGTGTGCGCGCACGCACATGCATGTATGAATAGATTCAAAGGCGATTCTGGAAGTTAGAGGTTGTACACTATATGCTTTTACAGCTAGTTTTGTTTTGTGCACAGGGAAATATACCATGTATAAACCCAATCACCTTTTTGGACCTCAAACCATATGAGGAAGGGGTAGGATGGGTTTATATTCAGTATTTTACGTTAGCTTTGACTTTGAAAAACAACATCGGATAAGATAAAAAATATCATCAAAACTTTACTATATCCGAACATCGTTTATAAGAAAAACCTGTTATAGTAAAGGAAAAGCCTTGCTCCCCTGCACTTTACTATAAGCGGGGTGTACTGTATAGACAACGATACTAATCACCATCACCACCATCCTCCTGGTGAAGCCTCACGGAGGCATTGAGTCACATTGCTATAGACAACGATACTAATCACCATCACCACCATCCTCCTGGTGAAGCCTCGGACGGAGGCATTGAGAGTCACATTGCTATAGACAACGATACTAATCACCATCACCACCATCCTCCTGGTGAAGCCTCGGACGGAGGCAATGAGAGTCACATTGCTATAGACAACGATACTAATCACCATCACCACCATCCTCCTGGTGAAGCCTCGGACGGAGGCAATGAGTCACATTGCTATAGACAACGATACTAATCACCATCACCACCATCCTCCTGGTGAAGCCTCACGGAGGCAATGAGAGTCACATTGCTATAAACGATACTAATCACCATCACCACCATCCTCCTGGTGAAGCCTCGGACGGAGGCAATGAGTCACATTGCTATAGACAACGATACTAATCACCATCACCACCATCCTCCTGGTGAAGCCTCGGACGGAGGCATTGAGTCACATTGCTATAGACAACGATACTAATCACCATCACTACGTACATCCTCCTGGTGAAGCCTCCCCAGCAGCCCACACCCAGCCCCTCCACCATCCTGACCCCCCCCCCCCCCCCCCAGGTGTCCCCTAGGGAACGCAACGACAGCATGCAGACGGGTAAGTAGAATTATAACGGGTGTGCCGGTCCTCTTCCTGTTCATCTTCTTCAGTCATCATCGTCATTATCATCATCATTTTCTGCTTCTTCTTCAGTCATCATCATTCTTGGCTTGTCTTTAATGTGTATGTTTATTGTATGTTAGTGTTTAGGCCTTTGTTCATCGCTTTGAGCACCCTGCAAAGGGAGTTAAGCGCTCTATAAATAACAAGTTTTATTATTATCGTCATCATCTTCTTCCTCTTTTTCTTCTTCTTCTTTAGTCATCATATCATCATCATCTTCTTCTTCATCCTCTTTTTTTAATTTCTTCTTTCTGTTTAGTTATCATCATCATCCACCATCATAATAGAGATGTATGGTGAGGATGCGTGAACCAGTCTGTTAGAAATGTTTGTACGAATGGTGAGTGAAAAGCGCATTGAGTTGCTGTGCAAGATTATGCGCTATATAAGCATTATTATTTCTTTATTTATTATTATCATCATCATCTTCTTCAAGTTCATCCTCTTCTTCTTCTTCTTCTTTTGCGTTCCCAGGCCATAGGGCCAAAATGGGTCGGACACGCACGTATGTGTCCGATTTTCAAGTTTTTACTGGTCTCCCCGCTGCATTCAGCCGACACATTCCGATTTCGGAGGAGCTCAAAGGGGAACATTATTTGGAAGATTAAAAAAACCAAAGGCAGTATAACGTATGGCCCAATAGGTCTGAAAAATAGTAGATGATAGTAAGGATCTGTCCCCTTGTGGGGGGGTTGTCTTTCGTACAAATAGTTCCACCACCTTCTGGAAGCTCTGTCCTTGTAACTTCCTGTAGGCTAATTTGTCACCCTTTTTGACTCCTTTGCTTTCTGTCATCTATCATTATTTCTGCCTTACTGGTCCACTCATCATGTTCTTGTGTCCCCCCCCCCCCCCCCCCCCTTTTCTTAAAATATAAAATTGAAGAAACGCTTAGAAAGATTTTCTCCAGCCGGACTATTTCTTAGTTAGGCGCATAAGGGCAGCATGACGCATCCGCGCTCGTATAACAGGAAACTGTCTGAGCGACCAAAGAAGAAGAAAGAAGAGGAATTTAAAAAGCAGTCACAGATATCACGTGACTATCCAATATGGCGGTTTAGCCCCACTTTATAGTGATGCAAGATGTAACTGCTTCTGCCTAAGGGACTGCCCCACTAATTTACCTGAAACTGTTTTTAGCGGTTGAATATAATGACAGTAATAATGTTATTCATTATATTTCTATAATTTCTAATATTTGCGACGTCATCATTGGCCTACAGATGAGAGGCCAGAGTCGGAAAAATGGCGCGGTTTTTGGCTGTTTTTGGATTTCTAGTTTGTCGCGCAAAATTAAATGATAAGGTTGAGAAGACAAATTAAATTGCAGTTTTATTCACTAGTCATGTGTGAACACTGCTATGCTTTACATTTGATCAGCACGGTGTGCAAATGCACCCCATTGGATCATTTAAGGTACCGTCTTAAACGGTCTCCCATCGGCGCATTCGTAATGTTGTTCAGGGTATGTCTACATTGCATAAGAGTTGAGTTCGGACCTTGAGCTAAAAATCAGAAAGTGTATACATGTCATTGGAAAAAAGGGTGAATAGACTCTCTCTTTCTAATTACCCCCCCCCCCCCCCCCCCCCCCCCCCCCACTAAAAATTGATTACGATACCAATCATCTAGCAGCGCATGGGTCAGAACCGAAGTGAGACAAAGCATAATTCTGACCCACGCATTGCTAGATGATTGGACAAATGATATCGTAATCAACTTTGGTGGAAGGGAGTTAATTAGAAAGAGAGTATTCCCCCTTTGTTCAATTTCGTTATCTCCTCTCTTGGCCTCACTGCATTCAAAACGTTGTCTGAAATTTGCGAAGCAAGTGGTCCTAATCCTTCGCCTTTCCAATTCAGTGACATATTGTTTCCCCCCCACCATTGCTACCTGGAAATCTAAAGCCGTAAGTAGCCTAATACCTTATTGTTATGTTCTGCTTCTGTCAAGGTGTCTCTTCAACTCTTACTGTTTGTAGGCCTCTAAGGGTGTGCCAATTTTCAACGTGTGTGTGTGTGTGTGCTTGCGTGCGTGTGTGTGTGTGGTGTGAGTGAGCGCGCGTGCGGAGCCAAAGTATGTGCGTACGTGAGTGTGCGTGCGCGTGCGTGTTTGTGTTTGGTTCCGTGTGCGTCAATATATAAAACAGTGCAGTAGTAGAAAATCATAGTAAGACTAAAAGCATGCTTAATTTCTGTCAGTGGGATTCTGGTTCATGTCAACTGATTGCAAAACTCTGTTCTTTCATCATCATCATCTAGTAAAAAGCCAACTGTCCGTCCGTCCGCGCGCGCGCGCGTGCGTGCGTGCGTTCGTCCGTGCGTGCCTTCTTCTTGGAAATGTAAAACCGAAAGTTTCACTTTCGTGTGTTTGAGACTGGCTGTCTGTTGAAAGCCACAATAGCAAACAAGTGTGTCGCCGAGTGGCAGATAAGTCCCCGAGCAAGTAAATGTGGAGAGGGGGTAGGTGTAGGGAGGAGATAGCTGCCACGGGGTTAAAACTGCCACGGGACTTAACTGCCACGGGGCGATTGCTAGTGTGTATAAAATACAAATGACGTAATATAATGCGTCATTTGAACATGCTTGTCACTGATTGCGCGGGTATCCTACAACCCATACTTTAAAGAGCAGAAATATGCCACTGCAGTGCATTGAGTATGGGTATTGGGACACCCGCGGCATCTGGATAAGGATAAACACATGGTGACTCTTTGACGAGTATGGGTACTGGAGAACCCCCATCATCTGGAATAGGGATAAACACTGTTAAAATGCATGTCCCTTTCCTTTTTAATGAGTACTAGCGCAACGCCCCGTACCGGTAACGCCTAGTACAGGTAACACCAAGTACCGGTAACGCTGAGTACCAGTTTCGCCGGGTCCGCGAAATATTATATTTTTCTTTTGTGGCTGAAAACCCAATTTTTAGACCCCTACCACTTTCAAGGCCTACCGATCTCCATGACCTTGACCTTGACCTTGATCAGTATGCAATGATCAGAACAAACATATGCCAAAGTACCTACATGCCAAGATTGAAGTCCCTAAGACCAACGGTGTGGACGTTACAGCCCCTTAAAGATTTTCGGTTGTGAAGGTCATACGCCAAGGTGGAAACGATTCGGTGAAGCGGTTCGGAAGATATGCGTGGGGCAGAAAACCCCAATTATTAGACCCATACCACTTTCAAGGCATACCGATCTCCCTGACCTTGACGTTGACCTTCATCGGTACGCCATCATCAGAACGGCCATAAGCGAAAGTACCTCCATGCCAAGTTTCATGACTCCAGGACCTGCGGTGTGGAAGTTATGGCCCCTTAACGATTTGGGGTTTTCAAGGTCATACGCCAAGGTCAAGGTCAGAGCGGCGAAAAGTTTTGTGCGGATGCCTTCCTCTCATAGGGGCACACCATCACACAGAATTTGAAGTGATTCGGTCAAGCGGTTCGGGAGATCGTTAGCACAGACAGAAAAGAACAAGAAACAAACAAAAAAAGGAAACAAACCTGAACGAAAACTTACTCCTTTGCGATCGTAGATTGGCAAAGGACAAAAACAGAAAAAAGAACTGAAAGCCAACTTAGTTCGGCCTTTCGGCATGTGGGGCATTTGCAATTACAAAGATTGTGGGAACAATACTGGAGGCAATGCCCGGAGGCAGTGCTAAACCAGTAAAGTCCCGATTTTTTAATAATACAGATACGTGTAGTGTCATCCCCTTGTAAAAAGGCAGGAGAATGGGCCAATTAGTCAGAAAGATAGTAGATGACGGAAAGCAAAGGGAAAAGGCAGAGTCAAAGAGAGTGGCAGATTGGAGGAAGTTACAAGCACAGAAGGTGGGGGAACTATTTGTACGAAAGACCCCCCGGTACCCCCACGGGGAGCTTGTAGCTCTAAGCGGTGGAAGCACAAGACTGTGCTTGAGGTCAGCTTTCTGCCTGTCCCCTGAGCAATATGTCGTTCGTGTCAACATTTACCACACGATGCGTTAGCCAATAGTAACATGAGAGTCGTACAATAAAGGATTTTCCACACCACCACCACCTCCAGTGGAACATCACGAATGTCGATTACATTAACCATTTCACCGCCAGCCTTATTTCAGCAAAACAATGTCCATTAAATGTACCTGGGTAGAGAACAAAATCCATCTGCAGTATTGTAGATTCTTCTGCGACATATATAAAATAAGGTCTATCCTTACTTCCCAAAACTAAGACAATAGGGTCTTTGGATAACAGACCCCAATTTGATGCCTTTTAGTGACATAGGGGTTAAATCACTGTGGTGCTGAAATGCGACTTTGGCGATAAAAGGGTTAAAAGAATGTATTCCTCCGAAGTCGGAGTGTGGCTGCCCATGTGGCGAATACTTCAGGGACTGAATTAACCCATTGACTGCCAAATAACGTATCATTTACTGATTTGATGACATCACTGATGACGTCATCAGAAAAAGTGGAATAACTCTGATATGCTGGTTTTTATTCTAAGACAATCAAGAGAGTTATATCCCCAACCATTTTGTCAGATTGGCTCTACCAGTTGTCTTGTTCATAGCATGATTTGTGGAATGATTTTTTCGTTAATTTTCTCTGGCAGTCAACGGGTTAACGTTTCATTTATATATCAGATCTATTGGCCCCAACTAATATCAACCAATTATTAATCAGCAGAGCAGTCTGTCTGTTTCTGACTATGTGTCTGTGTTAACACGATAACGTTTGAACGGAGGGACCTAGGACGCTCAAATGGTGCATGCGGATACGTACTAAGGATATCTAGGCCAAGTTCGAAAATGAAGGTCATAGGTCAAAAGTCAAGGTCACTGGAGCCGAAAATGCTGCCGAGCACCTGGCACGATAACATTTGAAACGCAGGGACCTAGGACGCTCACATTTTGCATTCACAGGTATTAAGAATATGAATATGAAGGTCATTGGTCAAAGGTCAAGGTCACTGGGGCCAAAAATACTGCCAAGCACCTCCCTATCTCTCTCTATTTTACCGTTGTGAAATAAAGGTTCGTTACCAGCCGCAAGGCGAAGCGCTGCAGCCGAAAAATCCTGCCATGTGGCTGGTGATCTAGCGTCTTAACGCTATAGTTTCCATTATCATCTCATCAACAGCAGCTGGGACAGAGCGGGGAGGGGCGGGACTCGTTCCACTACCAGTACTTCAGGGACTGCCTCAGCGAGACGTGCTGCCTGGAGGTGGGCGAGGTGCACTGCCACGGGGGGGGGGGGTCCTCCAACCACCTGCCAGAGGTGCTGCCTGGAGTGGAGGTGGACGAGGTGCACTGCCACAGGGGGGGGGTCCTCCAACGTCACCTGCCGAAGGTGCTGCCTGGAGTGGAGGTGGGCGAGGTGCATTGCCACAGGGGGGGGGGGGGGGGGGGGGGTCATCCAACGTCACCTGCCAGAGGTGCTGCCTGGAGTGGAGGTGGACGAGGTGTGCACTGCCACAGGGGGGGGGGGGGGTCCCCCAACGTCACCTGCCAGAGGTGCTGCCTGGAGTGGAGGTGGACGAGGTGCACTGCCACAGGGGGGGGGTCCTCCAACGTCACCTGCCAGAGGTGCTGCCTGGAGTGGAGGTGGACGAGGTGCACTGCCACAGGGGGGGGGGGGGTCCCCCAACGTCACCTGCCAGAGGTGCTGCCTGGAGTGGAGGTGGACGAGGTGCACTGCCACAGCTGGGGGGGGGGGGGGGGGTGCCCCCAACGTCACCTGCCAGAGGTGCTGCCTGGAGTGGAGGTGGATGAGGTGCACTGCTACAGGGGGGGGGGGGTGCCCCCAACGTCACCTGCCAGAGGTGCTGCCTGGAGTGGATGTGGATGAGGTGCACTGCCACAGGGGGGGGGGGGTCCCCCAACGTCACCTGCCAGAGGTGCTGCCTGGAGTGGAGGTGGACGAGGTGCACTGCCACAGGGTGGGGGGGGGGGGGGGGGGCGGGGGGGGTCCTCCAACGTCACCTGCCAGAAGGTGCTGGCCTGGAGTGGAGCTGGACGAGGTGCACTGCCACAGGGGGGGGGGTGGGGTGTCCCCCAACGTCACCTGCCAGAGGTGCTGCCTGGAGTGGAGGTGGACAAGGTGCACTGCCACAGGGGGGGGGGGGGGTGTCCTCCAACGTCACCTGCCAGAGGTGCTGCCTGGAGTGGAGGTGGACGAGGTGCACTGCCACAGGGGGGGGGTCGTAGGGGGGGGGGGGGGGGGGGGGGGGGGTCCTCCAACGTCACCTGCCAGAGGTGCTGCCTGGAGTGGAGGTGGACGAGGTGCACTGCCACAGGGGGGTGGGGGGTCCTCCAATGTCACCTGCCAGAGGTGCTGCCTGGAGTGGAGGTGGACGAGGTGCACTGCCACAGGGGGGGGGGGGGGGGGGTCCTCCAACGTCACCTGCCAGAGGTGCTGCCTGGAGTGGAGGTGGATGAGGTGCACTGCCACAGGGGGGGGGGGGGGGTCCCCCAACGTCACCTGCCAGAGGTGCTGCCTGGAGTGGAGGTGGACGAGGTGCACTGCCACAGGGGGGTGGGGGTGGGGGTCCCCCAACGTCACCTGCCAGAGGTGCTGCCTGGAGTGGAGGTGGACGAGGTGCACTGCCACAGGGGGGTGGGGGGTCCCCCAACGTCACCTGCCAGAGGTGCTGCCTGGAGTGGAGGTGGACGAGGTGCACTGCCACAGGGGGGGGGTCCTCCAACGTCACCTGCCGAAGGTGCTGTGCCAGGAACCACTGCAACGGCCACGCCTTCAGCTCCGGCACCGCCGCCAGACTGGATCACCGGGCAGCCGCGCCGTTTGGTACATACATCTTTGGAACTTTATAGTCACAGAGGCGTCTCTGTGAAATTTCGGGTATTATTTTGGATATTATTTAATATCTTTGGAACTTTATAGTCACAGAGGCGTCTCTGTGAAATTTTGGGTATTATTTTGGATATTATTTGATATCTGTGGTACTTTATAGTCACAGAGGCGTCTCTGTGAAATTTGCCCCCCCCCCCCCCTGATTATTACTGCTTGGTGTATACAGTGGAACTTCCCTTATAAGACCTCCCTTATAAGACCTCCCTTTTCGCATTGAAAGTTGCTCACCGAGAAGCAAAGAGCCTGCCGTTCTCAGGGAAAGGGATATGGTTAGGATCAGCCTAGGGTTACTGTCATGAAACTGGAAGGGCCAGACTTTGAGATTGAGAGTGGTAAACATGAAAGGGGGTGTCAGAAGTTCATCTTAGCCCAAGATGCCTTCCACTCTGGGAACACTTTATTTTTAGGTATTAGATACTTTAGTCACAGAGGCGTCTCAGTGAAATTCGGGTTGCCTCCACTTGGAGAGCGCGTCGCAGCCAGAGGCGCGCCACCCACAATTTTTTTTTTGCATGCAACTTTTTGTGTGACTGATGAGGAAGGAAGGGGGGGTGGGGTGGGTGTCAATTTTGACTAAATGACGTTTTCGTTGCCACTGGGTTTATTAACGTGTGCTAAGTGCATGGGCACACGGGACCTCGGTTTATGATCTCACCCGAAAGACTAGGCTGCGGGTCACATAACTATTGTCCTTGCAGTTATTACAAAATGGTTCTTTTCGTACTTTTTGTACTCCCAAATTCTGTGAAAACAAGGAACAGGGTTGTCTCGCAATCAGAATAGGGATCTTGCGGGTTGCTGATCTAAAGTGCACTGGGCCTTACGATGTTTTGAAAAGCAACAGTAGGCTTAGGCCATGTACACACATATGCGAAGATTCCGGAAACCCCTGCGCAATCCGCGAATAAGTAAAAGAAAGAAGGGAAAGATTGCGCACGTGTCCAAAATTTCCCCAACCGTACATTTTTACGCTTCTTTCTTCCACTTGTTTAACATGGGATTTCCGCATGGAAACTCTGCATGTGTGTGTACAGGGCCTAGGTCTGGGAGTTGTTCGAAACGGACGAAAAGCTGGTCAAAAAGATCACAGCGTTGAATTTCTCTGGATGTGAACAAGTTGACGGTGTCTGCTGAAGAAATAATGTTTTACGCCCTCTTTGGCCTTTCGGCCATGTGGGGCGGTGTCTGTTGCACAGTGTGGTGGGTTTTTATACAACGTGAGAGAGAGAGGGGGGGGGGAGGAGAGAGAGGAGAGAGAGAGAGAGAGAGGGGAGGATAGAGAGAGAGAGGGGTGAGAGAGAGAGAGAGAGAGAGAGAGGAGAGAGAGAGAGGGAGAGAGAGAGGGAGAGAGAGAGGGGGAGGAGAGATAGAGAGAGAGAGAGGGAGGGAGAGAGAGGGGGAGGAGAGAGAGGGGGGAGAGGGAGTAGGGAGAGAGAGAGGGGAGAGAGAGAGAGGGACAGAGAGAGGGGGGGAGAGAGAGGAGGGAGGGAGAGAGAGAGAGAGGGGGGGGGGGGAGAGAGAGAGAGAGAGAGAGAGAGAGGAGAGAGAGGGAGGGAGAGAGAGAGGGAGGGAGAGAGAGAGGGAGAGAGAGGGCGGGAGGAGAGAGGAGAGAGAGAGGGGAGGAGAGAGAGAGAGGGGGGGTGAGGAGAGAGAGAGTGGGGGAGGAGAGAGAGAGAGAGGAGAGAGAGAGAGGAGAGAGAGAGGTGGAGGAGAGAGAGAGGAGAGGAGAGTGAGAGTGAGAGAAGGGGGGAGAAGAGAGAGTGAGAGAGAGAAGGACAGACAGATAAAGCACACACAAATACATGCACACACTTTCACACACGTGCACATGCACTCCCATCATGTGCACACACACTCCCATCACTAACACACACTCCCACCACTAACACACACTCCCACCAACTAACACACACTCCCATCACTAACACACACAGACACTCCCATCACTAACACCCACCCACCCACCACTACACACCCACACACACCCATCACTAACACACACAGACACTCCCATCACTAACACCCACCCACACTCCCATCACTAACACACACACCCTCATCACTAACACACATCCATCACTAACACACACTCCCATCACTAACACACACACACACACTCCCATCACTAACACACACACTCCCATCACTAACACACTCACTCCCATCACTAACACACACTCACTCCCATCACTAACACACACCCATTCCCATCACCAACAAACACATTCC
This sequence comes from Phymorhynchus buccinoides, assembly GCA_017654935.2. Taxonomy (NCBI): domain Eukaryota; kingdom Metazoa; phylum Mollusca; class Gastropoda; order Neogastropoda; family Raphitomidae; genus Phymorhynchus; species Phymorhynchus buccinoides. The sequence continues at coordinate 2,084,213 of CM065689.1, forward strand.
CATCACTAACACACACTCCCATCACCAACACACACTCCCACCACTAGCACACATCACCACACACACACACTCCCCCCCACACACCCCCCATCACTAACACACACTCCCATCACCAACACACTCCCATCACCAACACACTCCCATCACTAACAACACCCCCACACTCCCATCACTAACACACACTCCCACCACTAACACACACCCATCACTAACACACACTCCCATCACCAACACACTCCCATCACACCCATACCCACCACTAACACCCACTCCCACCACTAACACACACTCCCATCACTAACACACACTCCCATCAAACACACACACCCATCACACCCACCCACCACTAACAGACACACACCCACTCCCATCACACACACACACTCCCATCACACACCCCCACACCCATCACACACACTCCCATCACACACTCCCCACTCACACACACTCCCATCACACACACACCACACTCCCACACACACACACTCCCATCACACACACTCCCATCACACACACTCCCATCACACACACACACACTCCCATCACACACACTCCCATCACACACACTCCCATCACACACAGACCAAAGAAACAAACAGAACGCTGCAGCCTCAGAAAAATTCATGTTTTTTTGTTTTTGTTTTGAGCCCTCTGAAAATGATCAATTCTACATGCCTTGAACAGACAGACAGACAGACAGACAGACAGACAGACAGACGCATAGCATCGTGTGGTACAACAATCAAAAAAATAAAAAAAAAATACACGTGGTCATTACATGTGCACAGACAAAAATGGAAAATAAAATGTATTACACGATACAAGCCCCCCCCCCCCCCCCCCCCCCCCCCCCCCTGCTAACACAATGAAACATTATGACATTTCTTAAAATAAAACGAGTCAGACAGCATTAGACTGATATGGTTTTCGAGTCAGATCTGTTAGCATGATTGGCGTTTCTTTTTTAAATTTCCAACCATGCTTTGTGCTTTACAAAATTATGCAAAGTCAGGGAGTTCACAATTAACATAATCAGATGCGCATGAACAGGGGTCATGATTAACCAAATATGGCTGAACAAAAACGATAATTATCTAAATAATAATAATGAACGCCTGATAAGCATATGTGGCAAAATAATGATAATTTTAAAAAGGGGTGTTCTTTTAGATATTTGAAAAAAAAAAAAGTTTAAATATTTGAACATCCCTCGAAGACGGAGTGTGGCTGCCCACGTGGCAGGGTAATAAAGAAACGGTCACACACGTAATGTCCTCGTCCCTAGCTGGTGCAATTGTACCATGGTGTTCAAGTGCTTCCGGGCTGTTGGGATGATCCCTGGAGTCTTTTAGCCAGGGTATGTCAACAAGATACTTGAACATTAAATAAATAGCGAGATTCCCAAGAACTGAGGACAATGGAAAAATAAATTGTTTGATATTTTGGTTAGAAATGATGATGTTTTATGAGTTTTTGAAGTTAAAAAAAAGGGGAAAAAACTATCAGACTTGAACACAAGGTAACGTTCATCTCTCTCTCTCTCTCTCCCTCTCTCTCATACACACATACTGGTCTCTCTTCTTTCTTCTTTTCATGTGCACACTGCTTCCGAATGCACGCCAAAATAAGCCTCAACATTTGTGCAAAATAAATAAAATCAGCATGTCAACTGAAGTGCATTTAGTTATCTCGCTCTCACTCACACACACACACGCGCACACACACATACACACTACATAAAAAGTTAACTACAGAACAATCGAAAAAAACATTGCCCCTAACAGATCAAACATTTCGATGAAACAGCCCCCACCCCCGGCGAATGATGTACTGAACTGGGACGTAAAACTCAAAGCACATTTCCCAAACAATAAAAAACATGTCTTTTAGCGTTCGTATAACTCTCTCTCTCTCTCCCTCTCTCCCTCTCTCTCTCTCTCCTGGCAAAGAGGTTAGTGTTGGAGTTAGGGTGGTGTTGTGTGCCATCAAAACAAGTGAAATATTATTTTTAAAATTTAAAATAAAAAATACACAAATATCAACTACAGTTTAAAATTAATGTACATAATATTATGAAAAACGTTTCTTCGTTTAAAACAAAACTTCCCCCTGTCATTGGTTCAAATGTTCCCCTTATTTTATCCAAATTTTGCTCTTTCCAAATATTGAGTAAATAATTAATGGTTTGTCTTCCTTTTTTTAAACAGTGTGTGTGTGTGTGTGTGTGTGTGTGTGTGTGTGTGCGTGCGTGTGTGTGTGTGTGCGCGTGCGTGTGTGCGTGTGCGTGCGCACGTGCATTCAAATATTTGTTTTAAAATTCATTTTTGTATCATTTCTTTGTTATCTATTGAATGTCGTTGTTTGTGTTTTACTTTTTTTTTCAATGTCAGTACAGCTTTTAGAGTTAATCTGACAATAAATTGGTTCCAGTCCAGTGTGTGTGTGTGTTGTGCGTGTGTGTGTGTGTGTTGTGCGTGTGTGTGTGCTTGCGTGCGTGTGTGCATCCGCATCTGTTCGTGTCAATCTGTCAGTGCACAAATCGTACACACACACAAAATCAGGAGCTACACGAAAGAACAAACAAACTTTGTACAACACTAAAAGTGGACTCCAAAATGACACACCCTCCCCCTTACACATTTCATCAACGCGTCAACCGGCGACTGAGGCAGGCTGGGTAGAATAAAACAATTCGTGTGGAGAAATTAAACAGTGACCACCCACAAAACCAAAAAGTTACGAAAATCGATTCCAAACCTCCGTTCATCACGAAACCAAAAAAAGTGCACGAAAATTACCTCTCTCCTTCTGTACATTGTCGTTTCGCAATTTCTTCATAAACAGAAAAAATCTTAAACGGAAAAAAGGGTACATTTTTCAAAATGATAGCCTACAACCAATGCTAACCGAGAAGCAGAAAAATGAGAAGACAGGAAAAAAAGGATTGGAATGAGAGTGAAAGAAAAAAAATGGACAGACGAAAAAGATAAAAGAGAATCGGAAGAGTAAGCGCTGTGTATGTACAATTCCACCAGTTTTGATTGTGGAGTTTCACGCATTTCACTCTCCTCCCAACAATCTCGTCTCTACCAACATAACCGGATCTGACTCAGCGTTCCACCACTTGTCTTCTTGAGAGAGGTCTTCAAATTTTTAAAAAAAAAAAAAAAAAAAAAAAAAAAAAAAAAAAAAAAAAATCAATTTCTGGAGTTCATCTTTTGAAAAAAGACAAATCGTCCGTTTTCTGATTTCATTTAAAAAAAAAAAAATCATTCATTTGTGGAGTTGATTCTTTTAAAACCCATTCTGTCAAGGAAGATATTACATTTCAAAAGGAGGAGGAAGAAAAAGGAGAAGGGAACATAAGGACGAACAGAAAGTGTGAGAGAGAGTGGGAGGGTGAGAAGGTAGATATGAAAGAAAACGTAAAACCCTCAACTCCATGTTTCGCTTTGGCTAACCACTGATGATTACAGAATAAAACAAGACACTGGACCTACTCAAATATGTGACCCAGCACCACGAAAGGGACATTAAGTCGCTGGGATAGTTTTTCACAATAAGCTTGCAAAGTCAAAAATATAATTTGTTTCATCAATTTTGAGTTATGTGTATTTTCGTGCTCTCTAACATCTCATCTTTCATATTTATAAATGCTATGACCTCTAAATACTCAAAAAAGTGCTTTGAAATGAGTAGGTTGAGGCATTTTCTACAAGTTGGCTAAACTTTAGCCTTTTATAATTTCTCAAAATGGCCGACAGTCACCCTACCCACTTTGAATGCCCATAACTCTAAAACGAAAAAGTTAGAAGAATGGTTTCTATATCATTTGAAAGAGAATTGTCTGAAGTTTTTAACTGTACCATTTTCTCAGAATTGTCATTTTGACACTTAATTTCCCTTTCGTGGTGCTGGGTCACATATCCTACAATCAAGTTGAAAAGAAAAAAAAGAAGAGGGAGAGAGAGAGAGAGAGAGCGCAGAAACGATAAACCATAGACAGGTCTTAATTTCACCTTTCAAATCCTTTTGCCACCCACCACATTAAACAGAAAAATGAGAAGAAAAAACCCACACACACAAAAAACATTCTTTCACATCTTGCAGTGATTAGTTTCCATGAGAGATTCTTTGTTGAGAAATGATTACGATGATTACGAAATCCATGTGCTTGTACTAAAGTATCCTCATTCGATTATCGCTATCTTCTCTCTCATGCACAGGCGCATGTGCCACACAAGCAGACACGGACACACATGCACACGCGCACACTCTCTCTCTCTCTCTCTGACACTCTCTGAGAGTTTATGGCAAATCTGGCAGTGTCCGCAAAAAATTAAACTTCTCAAATAAACCTACAAATAAAAAAAACCACCACAGTTACAGAAAATAATGAATGAGAGAGAGAGCCACAGCTGCTTAGACTAAGCATCTATGTATTGCTTACCTTGCTTGTTTGAACACTTTATGAATTTATGATCAAAATCGTGCTGGCACTTCCCTATCAGAAATGTGCAATTTCTTAACGAATGATATCATAAGTAAATGCCAGCACCTTTCACTGCGAAATATGACGGCAAAAGGTTGCCTGATATCAAAATCAATGTGATTTACTAATGGCGTTTAGCTTTGCTGGCTTTTAGTAATAATATGCACTCGTACAGAGAATAACCTGAAAATATTAACAAAACACTTATGCATAAGTTACTGATCACACGGAGTCACACACACACGGAGTCACACACACACACACACTTCGTTTATAATATCAACCTTAACAGGGGGAATAAAAATGTATAAGTGAGGTCAAATTTAAAGTCATTACAATTATGACTGCAACCCCCTACCCTACCACCCCCTCTTTCCCTCTCAGCACCCTCCTCTCTAGTTCACACACACACACACTGACACACCACTTTATAAGCAAACAAGGCAAATTATCATCGAACACCGTATTTTTCAGACTATAAGGCGATATTTTTTTTCCCCCTAGACTGACACCCCTGCGCCTTATAATGCGACTAATATATAGTAAGAAAATAGAATAACAAAATCTAAATTTTGTGTAACATTTTGGGGGTGCGTCTTATATTAAGGTGCGCCTTGTAGTCCGTAAAATACGGTAGCTGTCAACACAAACCGACCCTCACCTCACACGATATAAAAACAACACAATGCCAAACAACCAAGCATCAAAAACACAGGACATAGCCTGCAGTATTTTTTGCAGCAATTAACAGTTAACCAAAAAAGAAGCATACACGGAAATAATAGATTGGATGTGTACTGCTCTCCTTATGGTTTCCATGTAGCACGTCTGCTTGAGGCACATCAACTGGATTTTCCTAAAAATTATTATTTCGCTTCCAAAAAGGATAACCCCCCACCCAGCTTCTTTGCTTGCCACAAAACAAAAAAGAAGAAAAGAAAAATGCACAGATTCCATCAGAACATTTCGCCGAGATTACCAACATCACCTTTTTGTGTTTTCACCATAAAGAGATTTCTCCCAAAAAAAAAACCCCCCCCCCCCCCCCCCCCCCCCCCCCCCCAATTAGCCTCCTCCCTTTTCTGACCTAACCAACAGACCAAATTTTACGCACTTAAACTACAGTTTTAACATTTTAGGTGGTTTTTTTTACCTGCATTGAACATTACGAGGGGTGCCTGCCAGAACGGTCTATCTCAAGAGGAATAAAGAGCACAGATGGGCAGTTCTGGCAGTCACATTCACATTCTGTAATTCCCCTTTACGCCTTAACTCTTTGTTGACGGGCTTATGGATTAAACCAAAAACGGGCCAATGTTCTTGCCTGCTTCTGTAACCCACCCTTTATTCCCCCAAAAAGATGGAGTGTGGATGCCCGCGTGGCGGGGTAATCAAAAATGGTTGCACACGTAATGTTCTCATCCCTAGCTGGTGTATTTGGTACCGTAAGTGTTCAAGCGCTTCGGCCGTTGGGATGATCCCTGGAGTCTTTTAGCCAGGGTGTGTCAACAACATCAACAACCCTTTATGTCCAGAGCTAGGAAAATAGGCCCAGCCTTGACAAACTGTCTTGTGCATAAAGCAAACCCAAACCAACAGAATTTTGCACGCTCATGCTAAATAGCCAATTTGTGTTAACCCTTTCATTGCCACTGTCGCCTCTTGGCACCACAATGATTTAACACCCATGTCACTGAAAGGCATCAAATCAAGGCCTGTTGTCCAAAGACCCTATTTTCTTAATTTTGGGAGGTATGGATAGGCCTAATGCTAAACATGTCACAGAATTTGCAATGTAGCAGATTTTTTGTTCTCTACCCAGTTAAGTTTAATGGTATTTATTGGCTGAAAAATGACTGGCATTGAACGGGTTAATAACAGGCAGCTACAAATCCCTATTCAAAATCAATCAAAACTTAGGAAATGAAAAGAATAACGGGTGCTTCATTCGTGTAACTATGCACCAACCAAACTGCCTGCTAGCTCAAACTGTTTGTTCCTTTCGCTTTCCTTACAAACATGGTCATTACAAACGATATGTCCAACACAAACATCAGCAAATCGTTACAGAACAAACAAACATTCACAAACGCACGCCAACAAGCACAAAAAAACACACAAAACAAACCAATCCCGACAACAACACTAATAATCATAAGCATAATAAACACCATGTTACAAAAGGTCATTGATTATGCCGAAGCAAAACAACAGTTCGTTTTCATGTCGTCCAAAAGATGTACAATTTAACACACACACAAAATCAAACAGACTTTTCGCCCCAACAATGCGAGTCTTGTGTGGGCGTAAAAAGTGTGCACTCCTGAGCGCTTCCTTACAAACAAGCATCAACAACAACAACAAAAGACGTAGATACCTCGCTGTACTGTTGAACATCAACATGCGCATGTATAATGTTCGTTATACCAACAAACCAATCCCGTTCCTTTCACACAAATTTGCACGCAATTTTTTTTATACATTCTATAGTTTAGTTGCACAGAGACCGATGTACATACATACATACATTGCCGCTCAAAATTCCATGTCTAAAACACTTCATGAACTGACAAAAACAAACCTGTTCAAAAAAAGACAAATTCATAATTCATCCAGTCGTTACCAAAATTAAAAAACTACGGCTAATTGATTGTTCAAAACAAACATGTCTGCCTGCTCTGATCCTGCACCAAAGGTTGCACACATCATTTGATATACGTATTATAATTATTATGTACAACCGTGAGCAAAGGTTAAGTGCACAAAATCTATTTCATTATCGCTTGCTTATTAACAACCCCCCTCCCCCCAAAAAACAACAACTTGACCCACTTTTGAAGGTGTTTTTTTTTTAAAAGGTTAAAAGTCACTTTAAAAAATTTCTTTTCAGTTTGCTTAAAAAAAGCTCTAATAACAATGTTTGGAAGATGCTTCAAGAAAAACAATTTGACCTAAATTATCAAGACCAACAAGATGTAATAAACAATTCCCCCCCCCTCCCCAAACAGTTAAAATCAGATACTTAAAAAAATATTTGTATGTATCAATAAAACTTTTTAATGAACTTCATTAAAAAAAATAAACACAAAAAAATAAACATCCAACCCAAAAAACAAAAATGTCAACCCCAAACCCGACAAAGCGAAACGCAAAAAGAATCAGCGTGGTTGATTGTTTCAAGTCCAACAAACACGTTTTCAGCCCCAAACTGTTGTGGTTGTTGGTGTTTAGGAAAAGTGAACTCTCGTAGCCTCTTACTCTCTCTCTTTCTCGCTCAGCCTTTCGCTCGCTCTCATCCCTCTCTCGCACAGTGTTCAGGGGAGACAAGTGACCCCCCCGGGTGACCTCATTTTTTGCCCTTTACTGCGGTAATAACGGCATACAACTCTGGAAAACACAAAACACAAACAGTCCTTAGCGGGGTTGTCAATTAGAGCAAGTACGGTAATCAAGCAAGAAACTGAAAATAGACAATCAAAGTCAAGACCAAACTGATCTGTCAATTATAAAAGTATGGTAATCAAATAAGAAACTGAAAATGAAAGAAAGATAATCAACGTAAAGACCAAACTGAGTTGTCAATTAGAGCAAGTACGGTAATCAAACAAGAAACTGAAATTCACAGAGGTAAGAAAATCAACATAAAATCCAAACTGAGTTGTCAATTAGAACAAGTATGGTAAATCAAACGAGAAACTGAAAATGAGAGAAAAAAGAAAATCAACACAAAGACCAAACTGAGTTGTCAATTAGAACAAGTTCGGTCATCGAATAAGAAACTGAAAATGAGAGAGGAAAGTTGATGAACAAAAAGACCAAACTGAGCTGTCAATTATAGAACAAGTTTGGTCATCCCAAAAAAAAATCCCAAAAAATATGGAGAAGTAAAAAAAAAAATCAACATTAAGTCCAAACTGATTCGTCAATTAGAACAAGTTCAGCAATTAAACAAACAAAAAACCCCAGAAAATTAGAGGAAAATCAATCAAGCAAAGCCCAAACGGATATTAGAAACAATGATTTGTTACGTTCCAAACCAAAAATGAAATTCAAACTGGTATTCAAATAAGACACTGAAAATCAGAGAGGAAACAAACTCAACCTGAAAAGAGAAGACAGCAAATGTAGGCTAGAAAACATGTTGAAACAAGCTAGAGGAAAACAAAGTCAACCTGAAAAGAGAAGACAGCAAATGCAGGCTAGAAAACATGTTGAAACAAGCTAGAGGAAACGAACTCAACCTGAAAAGAGAAGACAGCAAATGTAGGCTAGAAAACATGTTGAAACAAGCTAGAGGAAACGAACTCAACCTGAAAAGAGAAGACAGCAAATGCAGGCTAGAAAACATGTTGAAACAAGCTAGAGGAAACAAAGTCAACCTGAAAAGAGAAGACAGCAAATGCAGGCTAGAAAACATGTTGAAACAAGCTAGAGGAAAACAAAGTCAACCTGAAAAGAGAAGACAGCAAATGCAGGCTAGAAAACATGTTGAAACAAGCTAGTGGAAAACAAAATCAAACCTAGATTGGACACTTCGAAACGAACAGGAGTGAATGTGTCAACCAAACCAAAAAATGCCCAATCAAAAATACCGTAGACTGAAAAAAACAAAAATAATTCTACGACCAGAACTGAAAAATGAAAAAGAGGAGAGAGACAACAACAACAAAACTCAACATAAACAAGAAACCAAATTTAGAACAGGAAACGATCTTGGAAAAGAGGTTTGGAAGATCAAAGTGGAAGAAAAGAAATGAAAGAAGAAACGTAATTCTGACTTTGAACACCAAAAAACTGAAAGACTGCAACGTCACTGGATGCATTCGCCGAAATATCCAGTAGTTTTGTCTCTTGTGAATAAAATAACGTCACTTTACGCTCGTCGTGTAGTTGTTTGTTTGTTGTTTTAACACCAGCACCAACAAAAAGACGCGACATTAAAATAATAATCCTATCAAAGCACGGGAGTCAAGATTGGTTACCTACTGATAAACAACCAAAAAGCATGAGAAATTTAAGAAAAAGCAAAGAATTTTTTTTAAAAAAAGGATAAGTAACAGGAAACAAAGAAAACATCTTCAGTGAAAGAAAACAGTAAAAGCACAAACGATAAACTAAATCTGGTCATTTTTAATCCAGTAAATGTTCTTAAGGACAGAAAGAAAAAGAAAAACATCATTAAACGATGAAAATGTCTTTCTGACGAAAAAGAAAATTGAGAGAAAAAAATATATAATGTATTTTCTAAGTTAAAAGGAAGAGATGGTATGGAGAAGACTCGTGAACAAGAAACACAGACACCGATCAACGTTTGACAGGGAAAAAAGGAGTGTACAGAATGCTTGAAGACACGTGGACAAAAGTTCACAAAACAGATTTAAAAAGTTAACGCCAAAGTTACAGACTTTCACCCCAAAAAGGTGGGACCACAAAAAAGCACACACAAACAAACGTAGCACACACAAACAAACGTAGCACACACAAACAAACGTAGCACACACAAACAAACGTAGCACACACAAACAAACGTAGCACACACAAACAAACGTAGCACACACAAACAAACGTAGCACACACAAACAAACGTAGCACACACAAACAAACGTAGCACACACAAACAAACGTAGCACACACAAACAAACGTAGCACACACAAACAAACGTAGCACACACAAACAAACGTAGCACACACAAACAAACGTAGCACACACAAACAAACGTAGCACACACAAACAAACGTAGCACACACAAACAAACGTAGCACACACAAACAAACGTAGCACACACAAACAAACGTAGCACACACAAACAAACGTAGCACACACAAACAAACGTAGCACACACAAACAAACGTAGCACACACAAACAAACGTAGCACACACAAACAAACGTAGCACACACAAACAAACGTAGCACACACAAACAAACGTAGCACACACAAACAAACGTAGCACACACAAACAAACGTAGCACACACAAACAAACGTAGCACACACAAACAAACGTAGCACACACAAACAAACGTAGCACACACAAACAAACGTAGCACACACAAACAAACGTAGCACACACAAACAAACGTAGCACACACAAACAAACGTAGCACACACAAACAAACGTAGCACACACAAACAAACGTAGCACACACAAACAAACGTAGCACACACAAACAAACACCAACAAGAAACAACACTAGAGCAGCCCTTAAGCACACTTTCTACGCCTCCCCTCATACCAGTAAACCAGGAGTGACTCCCTCCCCCCCTCTCTCTCCCCAACAAAGATTACTACTCGGCTTGGACCACTCGAGTGTCGCGCCACCTGGCGGTGAAAGGATTCAGCTAGGTCGCTCATTACTGCTGTCATAAACGAGAGTAGGCTCCCCTTTCAAATCAGCGAAGTTCCGTTTGTGCGACAATCTTTGCCTCCCTCTTCTCAAGTTTCTGTCCACAAATAGGGCGCCCTCATATGTTAGGCGCATGGGTCGAAAGTGGAGGTAAAAAATATCACTTTATAGACCGAAAATGATGGTACTTCATGTCAGGGAGGATTGTCTTCAAACAGACCATTGCCTGAATCTGCTTTAACTCCTTCAAGTCGTTCCGGCCATATATGTCCGGAATTAATACATAGCTGTCAATTTGATGCATTTGCTTCGCTCCCTTAGACCACACTTTTGCCTCTGACTGCTTTTGTAGTGGTTTGTTGTGGGGTAACCAATCGGTGTAGAGTTTTTCTATATAAAGTCTGTATATAAAAATGTCTGATCTACCACTTCCCTATGTCTAAACCTGAAGTAAAAACACGTAATCTTCTTTCATTTCTCCTTTTGTTTATGTACATTTTGTGTGTGTGTGTGGCTGGAGTGATTTGTAGAGTTTTTTTTAATAATTCCAAATCGTTGCGATGCGAATGAATTAAACAGCATGAACTCAATCGAGCCACACACAAAATGGTGGAGTTTTTTCTCCTCAGATCACATTATTTTAGGTCATTTTCTAAAGTTCGCCCAAAATTGAAAGCACATTGTGCACACATACAATATGCACCGAGTCGTAGATCAATCAGTAGATTTATGGAAAGCTCTTACTTTGAACGAGTGGGCCGAATAGATTTCACGATGTAAGTAATCTGATTAAATGCGCTTTGTTAGGAAAACAAAGTCTTTCTCACTTGACCAGGTTGACAACTTTGCCATACTCTCGATCAGTTATCGCAAAGACAGTCACGTTTTGACAGACTTGGTTTGTTATATAAGTAAAAATGTTTGTAAGAAGCAAGATATAAGCTATAAACACAAACACTTCTTCCTTTCATGTTTGCTTAAAGTGATTTACGTCGTCGCCACTGTATTGAAATCAAGCAAATTCGATGATGACAGTAGTTCAATTCAAACAGCCGTAAAATTAAAACAAGAGGCATGAAAACTGGGAACTAAGGGAAGCAACTGCAAGAAGGTCTGAGGATTTATAAAAACAGTGAGTTGTTTCCCTTTAATTGGATTTGGAATGAAAACTGGAACTAAGGGAAGCAACTGCAAGAAGGTCTGAGGATTTATAAAAACAGCGAGTTGTTTCCCTTTAATTGGATTTGGAATGAAAATTGCTGAAATCAGTCGGATAACTCCCTCTGATGTGACTGGAATAAGTTAATTCAGGCTTTGGGCCAACCCACCTACCACCCCCCCCCCCCCCCCCTCTCTCTCACACCACCCCCAGCCCTCATCATACCCAAAGCTGGATCGATTCCAACCAATCCTGTGCATTATGCCCCTCTTTAACGCCCCAATCTCTCCCCCACTCCATTTTTACACACACACAAAAACAATCTACCCCCACCATCCCCATTTTTCAAGGCTCTTTTGGGTTGTTTGGACGTCAGTCAACCCTGCCCTCAAAGAAAACCATGTTGGGACGGTGGATGGAGGAGGGGAGGGTGGGAACGACTTTGGCAGCTGAAAAAGAAAGCTAGGGTGTTGAGTTTGTACAGAGGAGCCGGAAGGAAAAGAGGTTAGGGCACCTTCTGCACACATTCTCTACCAACGTGTATGTTACGCCACATGCCTTAGCCATACATAAGCCCAGTGTATTGAATTTTGCCATCATTTAAACAAAATTTAAAACGGGCAAATGTACACACAATGTTAGGGGTTAGAAAAGCCAGGAACAGATCAACACTAAACCATTAACCCCTCGACTGCCAACAACGTATTACGTACTGACCTGATGACATCACTGATGACGTCATCAGATGAAGAGGAATAACTCTGATATGCTGGCTTTTTGCTCTAACACAGTCAAGAGAGTTAGATCCCCCAGACCATTTTGCCAGATTGGCTCTATCAGTTGTCTATTTCATGGCATGATTTATACGATTTTTTTTTTAGTTTTCTCTGGCAGTCAAGGGGTTAAGGGATCGATCCACACGTCCAACTGCGGTTATACGACTATCCAGCTGCGGCATGTGTGAGGCATCATTCTGATGAAATAATACCAACTAAACAAATCTGATGAAATACGCCTCACATCATCACTTTGCAGATCCCTGTTCATGAATCTGATGAAATATCTGTATTTTTATACAGTGGAACCTCCCTTATAAGACCTTCAAAAATCATCCCAAATGAGGTCTTATAAGGGAGGGGTCTTATAATGGAGGGGTCTTATAATGGAGGTAATTTTGATACTTACAAAGAAGGGCAATGTCTTAGAGAAGTAGACCTTATGTGGGAGAGTCTTATACAGAGGAACCTCCTTTATAAGACCTCCCATTATAAGACTCCCTCCCACATGAGACCTACTTCTCTAAGACATTGCCCTTCATTGTAAGTATCAAAATTACCTCCTTTATAAGACTCCTCCATTATAAGACCTCATTTTGGATGATTTTTGAAGGTCTTTAAGGGAGGTTCCACTGTATCAGATTTGTGCATTGAGGTCAGTAGAGAACGAAACTGGTTCGTTAGATTGATTTAAACAGCAGTATTTCGTTAGAACCATGCCTCACAGATGGAAAGTGGTACATGGACATGCAGTTGGACACGTGGAACGATCCCTTTAGCAGCATTACATTTGAACGGTAGCAGCTGTAGATTTTGATAAAAACTACTGTAGCAGTACTAAAGGCGAACTTTTGCATTTTTTTTTGAGAACGATGCTTTGCTTGCCTCCCTTTTGGCTCTGATCCACGCATTGCTAGATGATTGGTTCCGTAATCAACTTTGGTGGAGGGGAGTTCATTGGAAAGAGTTCTTCCCCCTTTGCTATAGCGGTGTTAGCATCAGCTACAAACTACCATAGCGGTGTTAGCATCAGCTACAAACTACCGTAGCGGTGTTAGCATCAGCTACACACTACCATAGCGGTGTTAGCATCAGCTACAAACTACCGTAGCGGTGTTAGCATTAGCAACAAACTACAGTAGCAGTGTTAGCATTAGCTACAAACTACTGCAGCGGCGTTAGCATTAGCCATAAGCTACCATAGCGGTGTTAGCATCAGCTACAAAAACTACTGTACCAATATTAGAACAAGTACCGTAGTGTGCGGTAGCCATATTAGTTAGGGATGCGCACACACACTAAGCATAGACGGCATTAGCTGAAAGTGGGGGGAAAATTGAAAAGAAACTATGTCGAGAGAGAGAAATACACAAAAAGACAGCAACGTTTTCACAGAAATGGTGAAATGAATGAAAACGCACTGTTAACCCAGCATAGCCACACGCCCTCAACAGCACACCAGTCCTACCTACATCTAAAACAAAAAGGAAAGAAGAGTCTAAACAGATAAAATGTCTATAAAAGCTACAATAAGCCCCTGATTTGAAGATTAGAGAGAGAGAGAGAGAGAGAGAGAGAGAGAGAGAGAGAGAGAGGGAGAGAGAGAGAGAGGAACAAGCCAAGAGAACAGACAATGGATGGAGAGAAGAAAAGAATGTTGAGAAAGAGAAACGAGCCCAGAAGAAGAACCCACAGAACCAGAGTCCCTTGTTTCTATAAGATCAGATGGGGGCATGGGTGGATGCCTCGTGCCTCCATACGGGGAGCTGGACTACCCTGCCCCCTCCATGAGTCTCTCCCCGTGGGAATACCTGGGTGGGGGTGGGGGGGTCTTTCATAAAAATAGCTCCCCCACCTTCTGGAAGTTCTGTGCTTGTAACTTCCTCTAATCTGCCACTCTCTTTGACTCTGTCTTTTCCCTTTGCTTTCTGTCATCTACCATCTTTCTGACTTATTGGCCCATTCTGCCTTTTTTCAACACAAAAAAATATTCCAAATTTTCTCCTTTGAGCTCCTCCGAAATCGGAACGTGTCGGCTGTATGCAGCAGGGAGACCAGTGAAAACGGAAAACCCAGACACATGCGTGCCTTATCCATTATGGCCATATGGCCTGGGAACGCAGAAGAAGAAGAAGATCAGAATGAGGCAAGGACAAAACACGATGTAAAACAAGATCAGAGTGTGCATCGTTTCACTGTAAAGAATCGCGTTTAAAAAAAAAGAAGCTATGGAAATAAACACATCAAAGGTTTAGATACGGCTGATGATTGATCACGACAGAGAGAGGACAAACACACAAAAAGGGAGGGAGGGGGGGGGGGGAACAAGGATGAGAACGGAATGAGAAAGGAAGACGACGAGAACAAAAATAGAAGAAAATGGCGGGTAAACTGACAAAATGAACCCACACTGGACGAGAGAAAAAGATCATAGCTTCCGAAAAATGGAGATTCCGTTGTTTTCCAAGAAAGGTTGTAAAGGTCGAAAATACATGTTATTTTTTACTCTTTCCATATCATATGGCAACATAGCTACACGCTGGTAATATCGTTACTAGCATAAGTAACGCCGTTGCTACGTTATGGGGAAAGAGTAAAAAAACCCGTATATTTTGACCGTAACGGATAAGACAGTAAAATACTCGCAAACACCACGACCACGAAAACACACACGTCAAAGTTTTCGATGAAATTTTCAAAAACTGAACCCCTAAAGCAAAAAGCAAACGAAACAAAAAGCAAAAGCAGAAGAAACAGAGATTCACATCAGAAGAAACAGAGATTCACATCAGAAGAAACAGAGATTCACATCAGAAGAAACAGAGATTCACATCAGAAGAAACAGAGATTCACATCAGAAGAAACAGAGATTCACATCAGAAGAAACAGAGATTCACATCAGAAGAAACAGATTCACATCAGAAGAAACAGAGATTCACATCAGAAGAAACAGATTCACATCAGAAGAAACAGAGATTCACATCAGAAAAAACAGAGATTCACATCAGAAGAAGCAGAGATTCTAGATCAGACAAGAAAACAAAACAAAAATAAAGAAATAACACTTAAAAAATTTTTTTTTTAGAAAAGCCGAATGGAATGAGGGTTAAGTTAAACTTTCAGAAATCTGGAAAAAATAAAAATCTTCCAAAATCATGTAGGGACAACAACAACAACAACAACAAAGAGTCTAGAAAGAGGGTTGTTTCAAAAGAAAACAAACAAACACTCCCACAAAATAATCCTTTCTTTAAAAAAAACAAACAACACAAAGCAAAAACTAAGGAACCAAAAAAGGACGCCTGTCTCGAAGCTTGGCTTTTTCTTGACCCACTCCCACTCTCTCTCTCTCCCGCTCTCATTGGGTTTTTCTTGACCCACTCCCACTCTCTCTCTCTCCCGCTCTCATTGGGTTTTTCTTGACCCACTCCCACTCTCTCTCTCTCCCGCTCTCATTGGGTTTTTTATCTTTTAAAAACATGCTTTTTACAAACTACCACCAGAGCGAAAACATAAGTGCGTAAGCCAAAAAACCTCACACAGCGGGAAAAATAATCCCCAAAAAATCAAAAGAATAAACAAATTTACAACCGCCTCTTTACTCCCTGTCCCCATTACAAAAAAAAATCAAACTTAAAAAAAAAATTATTTGAAAAAACCTGCCTGCTGCCTTGGTCTGTGAACATTAGCACCCGTAACCAAAAAAAAATCCTTTTTTTACTTTTTTATTTCAGCATCTTCCAAACATGTTGACTAAAGCAGCATTCCTATAGCTGGCGACATGTTGGTTTCTCCCTAGCAAGATAACAATATAAACCAAACAAAAATTAGAACCTGGAATTTCGGGGAATGAGTCACTATCCTCTAGAAATAAATTATTGCATTGCTGTTCCTTTAAATATGATAAACGGATGAAACTCAGAAGCTAAACTGCGAGGGGTCGCCGTCTTTTTCAAAGATTTTCGCTTCCTCTTGCATACGTGCTTTAATCTTTTCGATTGCTGCTGTGTCAGTTTGCTCCTGAAAAAAAAAATTAAAAAATAAAAATCAATGAATATTCTGCCGGTGAAACATTAGGTTTGATAACGATGAGGTGGGTGGGTGACTCATGGTATGTGATGATGATGACGATTAAATGAAACGGTTCGAAAAAGTTGACAGCACTCATCTTCAAAATCGTATTTTTTTCGTTAAACTTTTCGATAAACAGACAGCCAAAGACACACAACTAACGCGCGCACCTGTACGCACGCATTCACGCTTTTTCGTAACTTGA
This sequence comes from Phymorhynchus buccinoides, assembly GCA_017654935.2. Classification (NCBI taxonomy): domain Eukaryota; kingdom Metazoa; phylum Mollusca; class Gastropoda; order Neogastropoda; family Raphitomidae; genus Phymorhynchus; species Phymorhynchus buccinoides. The sequence continues at coordinate 2,101,261 of CM065689.1, forward strand.
ACATACAGTGTCAATACTGAATGAAAGCTAACGCTTCAGATCTAAAATCCCCCCGTGGGGATACCGGGGTCTTTTGTATAAATAGTTCCCCCACCTTCTGGAAGTTCTGTCCTTGTAACTTCCTCTAATCTGTCACTCTCTTTGACTCTGCCTTTTCCCTTTGCTTACTGTCGTCTACTATCTTTCTGCCTTACCGATCCATTCTCCTGCCTTTTTTTCCTAAACACTTTCAAAAACATTTCCTCCAGCCGAATTTGGACTTGCTGGGCCTAACTATTTCTTAGTTAGGCGCATAACGGCAGCATGACGCATCTGCGCTCATAATTGACAGGAAACTGAGCGATCGAAGAAGAAGAAGAAGAAGATCTTGAAAATATTTCAAGGCTTAAATGTCCCTTTTTCTCAGATCCATAGTTGAGCGTGCTTTTTCCTTCGAGCTTCGTTTCGTGCTAGTCTTACAGACTAAGTGTGGCAAGAATAATGCGAAAAACATTATCAAGTCCGAGCAAAGAAATGCATAACCCATTCGAAGGTCATGCAAACGTGCGTGTGAGTGAAACCAACAAGAAAAAGTGTAGCCCATAATAAATAGAAAGAATAGAAAAGTAACTTCTGCTCCTCCGTCCAATGTCAAAAGCGCAATAACTATCAAAATCATAATTATCTCTTTCACATCCATTGAAAATTGCCATTAATTCCCCAAACAACGAAACAAATTGGAGATCCTTCGCGGCTGTAGATATCACCAACAGATCATTGCCCAATAAATGACGACAACACCTAGGGGGGTGAAAGATACAACCGTTTCTAGTTCATTTATTCATTTTTTCATTTGACGACAGAACCTTATACGATCCAAAAACCCGAGTGCATGATGCATACTTTGAAAAATTACATCAATATATTTTGAGGACTACATCCAGTATAGAGGCAGGCAACAAAATAAATACCGAGTACTGCATTACAAAGAGGGGACGGAGAGAAAGAATAAACAAAACAGAAAAAAAGATCGACAGCTTAAAAGAAGAGAACAAAAAAGACATAAGAAACATGCAGAAAATAAAAACAGCATTGAATTGAGGGTTGGAGCAAAAATCCCCCCCCCCCCCCCCCCCGCAGCAAATGAAGAACCCAAGAACAGCGCAAGGATGAAATCATAACGAAACCAATGCCACACATATTCTAAAAGACAAAAGAGAGAGAAATGAACAGAAAAAGAAGACAACACTTAAGTTATGAATAGCTCACGCCCACATGAACACAAAACTCTTTCACTGCAGAGATTGGAACAGTTCTCATCAGTTCCCCTATCAATTTCTGGGCATGGTAAATTTTGGTATTTGGTATATTCTAGTCACAGAGACTTATCTCTGTGAAATTTCGGCTGCTCTCCCCCGGAGAGCGCGTCGCCGCAAGTGCAGTGCCTACCCCAAAATCTTTTAAACATTTTTTTTTGGGGTGGCACAGGGTGAGGAGGGGGTGTGGGCACACTTGGAAAACCTAGCTATCAATCTGGTTGGTTGGCTTGTGGTTCGTGTGGACTAGAGACAATCATGCATGCTTGCTCATAATACAAAAAAAAAAGACTAAACTAAATAAAAATGAAAACAGAAAGAGAGAGAGAGAGAGAGAGAGGCAAGCTGAGGCTAAATGAACAGACATGCAAGCCAGCAAGAAAAAATTGTAGGGAGGGAAGGGGGTGTGGGGGGGGAGAGAATGGAGGATCGAGAATGACAGCGAGAAAACATGTTTCAGGAGATGAAACAATGAACGATAAACATATCAGAAGATGAACAAAACGCGTGATTATAAGAGAGGTTATGCATACACATATATAGAGATGCAAGGCACATTTACACACAGGCAGAGTATGCATTGTGACAAAAGTATATATGTGTGAATATATATATATACGTATGGAAGCCATCATGAAAACGCAGGCACACAGTTGGAAAATTAGTGGGTGTGGAGGGGGGGGAGGGGGGTAACAAAAACAAATTCAGAATAATCCTGTAAAACCAGACATCGCAAACATGCTACTTTGAACTTCTAACTGAATTCCCCCTGTAGCGTAGCTAACCATGCTGCAGAGACATTATCACAAAGCTAAGTTGTTGTTGTCTGTTTCCTGATATAGAAACAAGCTATAATATCAGTAATGTTTTCTTTCTTTCTCTAAGCTCTGAAGGTAAAAAAAAAACACAACAACTTTCGATTACCGCATGAAAACTATTCACCTACATTCTTCCCACAATTTGAAAAAGAGCAAAGATTAAAACCAAAACTTCTGCAAAATTCAAACTCAAATCAACTTTTTCAGAGTACATATATCAAGGCCTTTAGAACAATTGACCTTGAGTGAAGCAGCTTTCCAACAGGGCATTTGCCGCGCGACGGTGACCTTGAATTTCACCGAGTCGAAATTAGAGAGTTGAATTAGAAAGGTCAGCGTAACTCGGGCAAAACAAGCGCGGGCAAATTAGAAGTCTTGTATAGAGTACGAACACTCGTGGCAAATGCCCTATTGATTATCCGATGCTGAAAAGATAAAATCTATTTCCATAAATAAAAGATTAAAGCTACGAGTGCGGCAAAGCAAATCTACATCCACAAGCTCAGCAATGCTTAACAGACATACACTGGAGTTGTGCGAGTCCTTCTACTCCGCTAGCGATCTGAAAGCCCCTGTATGATTCAGAAAATAATACGGCCATAAAACCAATCTGCAATCCCAGCCAAATTCACTGCATATCAACACTTAAGACTCACTCTGCTACATACTTAACCCTTTCACCGCCAGCCGTATTTCAGCCAAAACATTTCCATGGAATTTACCTGGGTGGAGAACAAAATCCATCTGCAGTATCGGGAATTATTCTGTGACAGATAAAATAAGGTCTAACCTTCCTTCCCAAAACTAAGACAATAGGGTCTTTGTATACTAGACCCCAAATTGATGCCTTTTAGTGACATAGGGGTTAAACCACTGTGGTGCTAAGACAATAGGGTCTTTGGATAACAGACCCCAATCTGATGCCTTTTAGCGACATGGGTGTTAAATCACTGTGGTGCTAAGACAGTAGGGTCTTTGGATAATAGACCCCAAATTTGATGCCTTTTAGTGACATAGGTGTTAAATCAAAGTGGTGCTAGAATGCGACTTTGGCGGTGAAAGAGTTAAGGAGTACCCCATAACAAAAACTATGCACAGAACGGTTTAAAAATCCTCTCCAAAACACGAAACCCCCATCGCCGATTATCCCCAACCACCCGTAACATTTTCTCTCCTTAGTTTAGAAAGAGCCTTTCAAATTTAACCCTTTCACCGCCAAAGTCGCATTTTAGCACCACATTGATTTAACACCTATGTCACTAAAAGGCATCAATTTGGGGTCTATTATCCAAAGACCCTATTGTCTTAGTTTGGGGAAGTCAGGATAGACCTTATTTTATATATGTCACAGAACAATCCCCAATACTGCAGGTGGATTTTGTTCTCTACCCAGGTAAATTTAATGGACATTTTTGGCAAAATATGGCTGGAGGTGAAAGGGTTAATTCCCCAGAAAGGAGCTACCCAAACAGTTGTCCTCCCCTGGTTGAACATGACCTACCCCCCAAAGCTACAAGAGCTATTCTAATTCCTCTACAAACTATCCAACATGGCACCTGCAGACTACATCCCGGGGAAGAAGAGAGACAAACACAAAGGACGGACGTTAGAGTGACAGCTCAGAGCGATGAACGGTGGAACCGACCAGAGCAGAACACAAAAACTGTGACGAGGAAGAAAAACCTGTGCTTAATGCGCATGACATGACAGAAAACGATCAAACAAACGGAAAGAAAGATGTGTGCTTATTGCGCATGACATGACAGAAAACGATCAAACAAACGGAAAGAAAGATGTGTGCTTATTGCGCATGACATGACAGAAAACGATCAAACAAACGGAAAGAAAGATGTGTGCTTATTTCGTATGACATGCTGGAAACGATCAAATAACCCCCCAAAAAAGATATGTGCTTAATGAGTATAACAACATGAAAACGATCAAATAAACAAACAAAAAACAATGTGTGCTTACTGCGGATAACACGATGGAAACGATCAAATTTAAAAAATAATACAATGTATGCTTAATGCGGATAACACGATGAAAACGATCAAATAAACAAAAAATACAATGTGTGCTTAATGCGTATAACACGATGGAAACGATCAAATAAACGGGAAAAAAAGATATGGGCTTAATGCGGATAACACAATGGAAACGATCAAATAAACGGGAAAAAAATATATGTGCTTAATGCGCGTAACACGATGAAAACGATCAAATAAACAAAAAATACAATGTGTGCTTAATGCGTATAACACGATGGAAACGATCAAATAAACAAAAAACTGACACCTAGCAAAAAATACAATGTGTGCTTAATGCGTATAACACGATGGAAACGATCAAATAAACAAAAAACTGGGAACGGAAAACATATAAATGATGGGAGGGTGGAGAAAGGGGGGGGGGGGGGGGGTATGAAAGGTGTGTGTAAAGACAGAAGGTAGGTACCGTATTTTACGGACTATAAGGCGATACTTTTTTCCCCCCAGACTGAGATCCTTGCACTTTAGAATAATGATCCCCCCGTGGGGATACCGGGGTGTCTTTCGTAAAAAGTTCCCCCACCTTCTGGAAGCTCTGTGCTTGTAACTTCCTCTCATCTGCCACTCTCTTTGACTCTGCCTTTTCCCTTTGCTTGCTGTCATCTACTATCTTTCTGCCTTTCCGATCGATCCATTCTCCTGCCTTTTTTCACGAAGCACTTTCAAAAAGATTTCCTCCTCCAGCCGAAGTCGGACTTGCTGGGTCTATTTCTTAGTTAGGCACATAACGGCAGCATGACGCATCTGCGCTCATAATTGACAGGAAACTGTCTGAGCGATCGAAGAAGAAGAAGAAGAAGAAGAAGAAGAATTATGACAATTAAAAAACTGTCGAAACAAAACCTGAATTTTGTGCGAAATTCCGCGCACGCCTAATACAATACGCATGCACCTAATAGTCCGCTAAAATACGACACACGACATGACGGACCGGGGAATCACGAGGGTGGGTGACTTACGCCGTCTTGGTAGGGGGGTCCCATGTAGGGCCCCATGTCCGGGGGCCCTGTGGCCCCGCTGACAGGGGGAGGCAGGTCGTCGCGAGGCGTCCCTCTGCCGTTGGCCGGAGAGTTCTTCATCACGTCCATTTCACCTGCACCACGCAGACACAGGCTAGAACACCAAGGCTACATCAAAATATTGTCATAAAGGCGAACTTGGCACATTCTTTTTTTGAGAATGACGCTTTGTTTGTCTCACTTTGGTCCTGACCCACGCACTGCTAGGTGATTGGTATCGTAATCAACTTTGGTGGAGGGGAGTTAATTAGAAAGAGAGTATTACCCCTTTGTTCAATTTCGTTATCTCCTCTCTTGGCCTCACTATTTCATTCTTTGATTAACCAAAATTCCATTTGAGGCTTACCAGTTTGTTCTGTGTTGTGCGTTGTTTATGTGCAACATATTCAAGGTTAGAAGGCTATGCCACTCTTGGATAGATGATTTGTTTGTATGTCGTCCTCTCCACCATTGTTGATGTGTACTGTGTGGGTGGAGGGTCATAAAGGCGAACTTGGCACATTCTTTTTTGAGAATGATGCTTTGTTTGTCTCACTTTGGCTCTGACCCACGCACTGCTAGATGATTGGTATCGTAATCAACTTTGGTGGAGGGGAGTTAATTAGAAAGAGTATTCACCCTTTGTTCAATTTCGTTATGCTATGCATAGCTATGCAGGGATCGTCTTTCGCCATGACAAGCTCCTGGCGTAACATCGTCAGTCTCCAAAATCCTCCGAAGGAGGATTGTGGTTGCCCACGTGGCAGGGTAATAAAAAAACAAGTCACACACGGTAATGTTCTCATCCCTAGCTGGCGCATTTGTACCATAGTGACTTGCTTTGGGCTGTTGGGATGATCCCTGGAGTCTTTTAGCCAGGGTACGATAATAACAACACGGATTGCTGCAGGATCTTTTGGTGGCAGGAAAAAATAACTCCAACAACCCTCCCCCCAAAACACCCACTGACCGTTCATGACAGGGGCCATGTCTGCTGGGCCCATGGGCATCGGCCCGTCAGGTCCCCCGATGAACTGCACAAAGCAACACCGCAGGAATGTCAGTCCACCGAGCAAGCAAGCAACAAATTATACCTGCAATTTCACGCTTTGACGAGTTCAAAATCAGTCTAAAAACTCATCTCTTTTCAAAGTTGTAGCTGACATGCATAGGTTGATTGTGCCGTGTGGAAATTGAGTGGTGTGTGTGTGTAGTGTGTGTGTGTGTGTGTGTGTGTGTGTGTGTGTGTGTAGTGTGTATGTGTGCATGTGTGTGTTGATTGTGCTGTATGGAAATTGAGTGGTGTGTGTGTGTGTGTGTGTGTGTGTGTGTGTGTGTGTGTGTGTGTGCAGTGTGTATGTGTGACACCCCCCCCCCCCCGTGTCACCCCCGTTCCCACCCTTCCCCCCCTCTCCCCTTGTGTGTGTGTGTGTGTGTGTGTGTGTGTGTGTGTGTGTGTGTGTGTGTGTGTGTGTGTGTGTGTGTGTGTGTGTGTGTGTGTGTGTGTGTGTGTGTGTGTGTGTGTGTGTGTGCGTGTGTGTGTGAATGGGAATGTTTGTAGTTTTATTTCTTTGTAAAGCGCCATGAACAGAATTTTCTAGATATGTGCGCCATATATGTGCCAATTATTATTGTTATAAGTAGCATGATGGAAACTGTTCTCTAGCTCCATCGAAACAAGTCCCTTTGGGATTTCCCATAAACCCCCACACTCTCTACAAATAATAAATAATCAACTACAGCATAATTGTGCAACAAATCACACATCAACTAATTGAGTAACAAATCACACATCAAGTAATTGAGTAACAAATCACACATCAAGTAACTGAGTAACAAATCACACATCAAGTAACTGAGTAACAAATCACACATCAACTAATTGAGTAACAAATCACACATCAACTAATTGAGTAACAAATCACACATCAACTAATTGAGTAACAAATCACACATCAACTAATTAACTCATTCAAGTTGTTACGGACATATATGTCCGGAATTAATAGATAGCTGTCAATTTGACGCATTTGCTTCAAGGGAAGTAAATCTGAGTTGGTCACTTCTAAACTCGCTTCGCTCCCTTAGACCACAATTCCGCCTCTGACTTTGCTTTTGTAGTGGTTTGTTGTGGGGGAACCAATCGATGTAGAGAGTTTTTCTATATAAAGTCTATATATTTTAACTCTAGTTAAAGTCTATATATAAAAAAAAGTCTGATCTACCACTTCCCTATGTCTAAACCTGAAGTAAAAACCCGTAATCTTCTTCCATTTTTCCTGTTGTTTATGCATGTTTTGTTTGTGTGCATGGCTGGAGTGAATTGTGAGGTTTTTTTAATAATTCAAAATCGTTGCGAAGCGAACGAGTTAAATTAAAAAAAATCGCACATCAACTAATTAAACAACAAATCGCACACAAAGAAAACTGCAAACCCAAAAGTGTTTAAATCCCTTCTTTTGTTGCATGACAGCACTCTCACATACCCCCCCCCCCCCCCCCCCACCAGCTTCTATCCCCTCACCCCTCCTGGTCCTGGCATGCCGGGCATCCCTGGGGGTCCCCTCCCCCCGGCTTCATCATGTACATGGGGTCCCCCCCTGACCCCGCCGAATCTGAAAACGACAACACGTAGACATCAATACTGATAGCCTCATTTGTCGTACTTCATTAACGTAATACCTTTACATTATAACAAACGAATCACCCCCACACCCCGCCGAATCTGAAAACGACAACACGTAGACATCAATACTGATAGCCTCATTTGTCGTACTTCATTAACGCAATACCTTTACATTATAACAAACGAATCACCCCCTGACCCCGCCGAATCTGAAAACGACAACACGTAGACATCAATACTGATAGCCTCATTTGTCGTACTTCATTAACGCAATACCTTTACATTATAACAAACGAATCACCCCCTGACCCCGCCGAATCTGAAAACGACAACACGTAGACATCAATACTGATAGCCTCATTTGTCGTACTTCATTAACGCAATACCTTTACATTATAACAAACGAATCACCCCCTGACCCCGCCGAATCTGAAAACGACAACACGTAGACATCAATACTGATAGCCTCATTTGTCGTACTTCATTAACGTAATACCTTTACATTATAACAAACGAATCACCCCCTGACCCCGCCGAATCTGAAAACGACAACACGTAGACATCAATACTGACAGCCTCATTTGTCGTACTTCATTAACGCAATACCTTTACATTATAACAAACGGATCACCCCCAGACCTAGCCGAATCTGAAAACGACAACACGTAGACATCAATACTGACAGCCTCATTTGTCATACTTTACTAACGCAGTAATACCTTTACATTATAACAAACGAAGGCCCTATGACCCCGCCGAATCTGAAAACAACAGCTTATAGACATGTGTGCATTAACAATTCATACAGTGGTTTTTTTGTTGCACTTCGTTGATACATCTTTGCATTATATAACATCCCCTGAAGTCGGAATGTGGTTGCACGTGGCGGGGTAATCAAAGACGGTACCATAGTGTTCCAAGTGTTTTCGGCTGTTGAGATGATCCCTGGAGTCTTTTAGCCAGGGCTTGCAAACAACATATAATGAACGAAGGCTTCATCAAGTACATGGGGTCGATCCCTGACCCCACAAATCTGAAAACGACACATGTGTGCATTAACAATTCAGTCGTTTATTTTTTAATTTTTGGGGGGTGTTCATTTACATATTTACCTATCTGTACATACTTATTATGTACATATATTGCGTCATCATTAGTGCCTATATTCCAATATATATACTATATTTTTTGTTTTTTTATCATTTGTTGACATTGATCTGTGGTCGTGCCTTTTAGCTGTTGCCGTACCCTGGCTTAAAGACTCCAGGGATCATCCCAACAGCCCGGAAGCACTTGAACACCATGGTACAAATGCACCTAGAGATGAGAACATTACCGTGTGTGATCGTTTTCGATTACCCCACCACATGGGCAGCCACACTCCGACTTCGGAGGAAGTGCCTTTTAGTGCGAGCTGTGTAAGGTTTCCGACAGCGATGGACAAAACATGGCACAGGTTGGTCTTAGCGAACGACAATCACTCTCCAAACTATCAGCTTGGCTCTTGATGCTTCAGGCTTAGGGATGGGTTGGCTTTGGGAAACATTCCCAGCGCAAAACTGACCGACAGCTCCGACAGCTCTCATGCCCAAAAAGAGTGGGGAAGTACCCTGGGTGTGGCATCTCCGTACGAACAAATTTCAGCCCAACTTTCCAGCATAGCAGCTGCCTCCTGTGTTGTCTGGAGGATGACCGACAGGCACGCAGTTCATGTCATTCACAGCTCAGCTGATACAAAGACGAATTGAGAGATGAAATTTCAACTTCAAGCTATATTTACCACAAAATTTCAACAAGCAAAATTATAAGAACGGGCCTTGTGTTGAAAGAAAAATAAACTAGAGAATGAAACATCACCAGCAGCATTTTCAACATTTTCAGCTCCAGTGGCCTTGACCTTTGACCAACAACCTTCATCTTCAAACGTGGCCTAGATGTCCTAACTACCTAAGCGCATGCAACGTTTGAGGGTCCGGGGTCCCTCCGTTCAAACGCCATCGTGGAAACAAACATACATCGTCCCTCAGTCAGCCAGGAACAAACGAACAAACACCATAGAAAACATTACCAGCTTCGCTTCGCTTTGTGGCTGGTGATCACCAAAAACGCCCAAAACAGATTTGCACTGTGCTACTTCTTCTTCTTCTGCGTTCCCGGGCCACAAGGCCACAATGGATACGTATGTGTCCGTTTTCCAGTTTTCACTGGTCTCCTCGCTGCATTCAGCCGACACATTCCGATTTCGGAGGAGCTCAAAGGAGAAAACTATGAAAGATTTTAGGGGGGGGGGGGGGGGGGGGGGGGGTTAAAAAAAGGCGAGGAGAATGGGCCAATAAGGCAGAAAGATAGTAGATGACACAAAAGCAAGGGAAAAAGCAGAGTCAAAGAGAGAGACAGATTAGAGGAAGTTACAAGCACAGAACTTCCAGAAGGTGGGGGAACTATTCGTACGGAAGACACCCCCACCCCTGTATCCCCACAGGGGGAAGCACTGTGCAACTATGAAAATCACAGAAAGCAGGACTGACCAGAGAGAGACCCAGCAAGCAACAGTGAGGATACACCATTAACCCTTTCAACGCCAGCCATTTTACAGCTAAACCTTTCCATCAAACTTACCTGGGCATAGAAAAGATTCTATGTGCAATATTGGGGATTCCAATGAATACAAGTTTAAGCTTAACGTCCTCCCGGTCGCAAGGACAAATACATATTGGGGATTCCTCTGTGACATTCATCCTTACCTCCCAAAATGAAGAACATAAGGTCACTGGATACCAGGCCCTCATGTGATGCCTTTCAGTGACATGGGTGTTAAATCATTGTGGTGCCAAGAGGCAACAGTGGCGATGAAAGGGTTAAGGTCACTGGATACCAGGCCCTCATGTGATGCCTTTCAGTGACATGGGTGTTAAATCATTGTGATGCCAAGAGGCGACAGTGGCCATGAAAGGGTTAAGGTCACTGGATACCAGGCCCTCATGTGATGCCTTTCAGTGACATGGGTGTTAAATCATTGTGGTGCCAAGAGGCGACAGTGGCCATGAAAGGGTTAAGGTCACTGGATACCAGGCCCTCATGTGATGCCTTTCAGTGACATGGGTGTTAAATCATTGTGGTGCCAAGAGGCAACAGTGGCGATGAAAGGGTTAAGGTCACTGGATACCAGGCCCTCATGTGATGCCTTTCAGTGACATGGGTGTTAAATCATTGTGGTGCCAAGAGGCGACAGTGGCCATGAAAGGGTTAAGGTCACTGGATACCAGGCCCTCATGTGATGCCTTTCAGTGACATGGGTGTTAAATCATTGTGATGCCAAGAGGCGACAGTGGCCATGAAAGGGTTAAGGTCACTGGATACCAGGCCCTCATGTGATGCCTTTCAGTGACATGGGTGTTAAATCATTGTGATGCCAAGAGGCGACAGTGGCCATGAAAGGGTTAAGGTCACTGGATACCAGGCCCTCATGTGATGCCTTTCAGTGACATGGGTGTTAAATCATTGTGGTGCCAAGAGGCGACAGTGGCGATGAAAGGGTTAACGTGTGCACAACCCCAGAAACGTTTGTTGTTCCCTGCTCAAACAACGAGCACAAACACTCTTGGGTGGTGAAATACCGTATTTTACGGACTATAAGGCGATACTTTTTCCTCAGACTGAGACCCCTGCGCCTTATAATAATAATAATAAACAAGGGACACTTAAATAGCGCTTTTTATCGAGCACAAAGCGCTTTACAATCAGCATTGAAACACTTGCAGACATACACACACGCACAGACACACACACGCACGTTCAAAGTACGAAAAACGGACCAACAAAATCTGAAGCTTGCATTAAGCCTTTCACTCCCAAGAGCGAGTTTCGACGCACTTAGGAGGCATAACCTACTCGGTAGCCAGGATCTTAAAAGACTGAGTTATTTCCCTTTCCTCTAGTTGACATTACTTGAGAAGGGTCAGAACCTGTTTCTCAGGGTCGATTTTGATGCGGTTTGTTTTTGCATTTTGTAAAGCAAACAGTGGCCAAGCATATCAATATGGCCGCCAGAAGGTAAATGCCAAGAAAATGACATGACATTTGTTTTTTAATTTTCTAACAATAAAAATTATGAAAAGTGTTTATGATGTTGTTGTTCAACCAAATCATGATACAAGTGGTTCGGACTTGAATTTTCATTCCGATTACTTATTTATTTTTTTATATTTTAAATTGTCTTCTTTTTTTTTTTAATCTTGGTTATCTCCCCCTGATAATGAGTTATCTCACGCAGTCAACATTGAAAATTATAATAATTGCATTCTCCATTCATTTTCCTTCAATAAAACATATACCATTATAGTCTTTACAGCATCGTTCAATTTTTAGTAAATTTTTTTTGTAAGTTAGGTATCTCGTTCGCTAAAAGTACAAATAGTTCTGGGAGTGAAAGGGTTAAAGTCGAGGTGTGCATCTTATAACCAGGTGCGCCTTGCAGTCCGCACAATACGGTAATTCACAAATAAAACCGAAAGAAACATGGAACAGGCATGGTAGTGGGGGCAAAGTGAGTTTCGCGGAAGAATATCCAACCGATTCTGCATTTCATTTGAAAGATGTCGACTCAAACTAAAATGATGAAGTTGGGCGTCAAAATGAAGAAGAAGAAGAAAAAGAAGCACTAGGATCACAAATCTGGAAACGTGTGGCGTGAGCTAGGCCGCGCACGACTGCTAACTTCGGCGGGAAGTTGCTTGCTCAGTCATACACATCCGGTTCCGCCAAGCGATTGCATAGGTTTTAACGCACGTAATTTTTAGGCACCCGAGCGAATTTTTACCCCGGCTTTTTGTGGGTTTTTTTTTTTTTTTTTGGGGGGGGGGGTCAAATGTTCACTTTCGCAGGTTTTCCGCAATTCGCGGAGGTCTACCATGCCTGTTTGGAAGAACAGTTGAAAAGGTGTTAGGAAACATTTATAAAACAAAATACAGGGCCGGGCAAGTAAAAAAGAAATGAAAAGAAAATCCTGTACATAAAAATAAAATGTAGCAAGTACGAAAAAAAACAAATCAACGTGAAATAACTGAAATGGTACAGGATTGCACAAACAAACAACAACAAAACACACACACAAAAATGAATAATGTCAACGAAATAAACCAAAACTTAAGCAGTTAGTAAAAAAATTTTTAAAGCAGGGAAAAGGAAACAAAAATCAACACAATATTAATACAGTGGAACCTCCCTTATAAGACCTCCCATTATAAGACTCCCTCCCGCATAAGACCTGCTTCTCTGGGACATTGTCCTTCTTTGTAAGAAAGAAGAAATAATGTTTTACGCCCTCTTTGGCCTTAGCTCCCTTATCAGACCCCTCCCTTCTAAGACCTCATTTGGGGTGATTTGTGAAGGTCTTATAAGGGAGATTCCACTGTACCTAGTCAAGTAATCCCCAACAACCCACAACCCCGGCAACAACAAAAAATAATCAATTTGTTGATTAAAATAAAACTAAAGGAGAAGAAAACTAGATATCCATGAAAACTTAACCCTTTCACCGCCAAAGTCGCATTTTAGCACCACAGTGGTTTAACACCTATGTCACTAAAAGGCATCGAATTGGAGTCTATTATCCAAACACCCTATTGTCTTAGTTTTGGGAAGTAACTTAGCAGACCTGTTTACCCCCTACACAAGTCTCGAGTAGTCTGGATAGCTGAAATGAGTAGTTTTAGTGTGAAATGAGTAGTTTTATTCATTAAACCATCAAACAATGTTCACTGAAAATGAGTATTACATGTTTTTCAATGTTGACGAGTAGTAGAGGTCCAAATTGAGTAGAATACTACTCGGAAAGAGTAGAGTAAACAGGTCTGAGTAAGGATAGACCTTATTTTATATATGTCACAGAACAATCCCCAATACTGCAGATGGATTTTGTTCTCTACCCAGGTCAATTTAATGGACATTTTTGGCTGAAATATGACTGGCGGTGAAAGGGTTAAACAAAGAAAGAAGAAACAAAGAGAAGACAAGAATTGAAATCCAGGCCAAAGGAAAGAGGAAAGTGTTGGGTTTACTTGGTCTGGTCATGTCGGGGTGAAGGGTTGGCCACTTCAGGCCAGCCTGAACCTGAGACAGCGAGTCTGAGAGACAGAGACAGAGACAGAGAGAGAGACAGAAATAGAGACAGACAGACACACAGACAGAAAGACAATTAAAAAATCAAAACAGAAAAAAGTAAATGAATTTTAAAAAAACGTAGATAGAATCATATAAGTTTTTAAAAAAAACCGAATCAAAATCAAACAGAAAGATTGACTTGGTGTGGAGAGAGAAAGAGAGGCGACAGATGAAATCAAGCAGAATATAAAGACGACGAAATACACAATATGACTGTTTCATTATCAACGATATTTTAAAGACCCACCACGTCACGTGTCAAAATCACGGTTTTCACATGTATTCCCTCTTATAACTGGCAAGAAATCTTAAAAAATCTTCCTAGCATAAGAAGGAATGTGACACGTGACGTGGGGGGTCTTTAAGATACAAGCGTTTAGAAAGGAACTATTTCACACAAACAGGACACACAACTAATGGTGAATGAAGGCAACGGGCAGAAAAGTACCGTCATTTTCAGACTATAAGGTGGCATTTGGTTCTCCAATTTCGACCTATGAACCTAATAAATGAGGGCGCCCTATTAGTGGACAAAAACATGAGAGCGAAGCCAAGATTGCCGTACACCATACAATAGACATCGAAAGTGTTCACCAGTCACTGATGCGACACATACTCGCTTTAAAAGCCTTCAAAATCCCTATCATCGTCCGAGATACCGTCCAACAGATGCCATAACCTTTCATCAGGCGCTAAAATCATCGTTATAGAGCCGAAAATGTCATCATTTCACCAGATTTCGTGAAATGTGCAAACCACAGGAAGTCACGCAAACGGAACTTCGTTGATTTGAAAGGGGGGCGTACTCTCGGTTATGACTGCAGTAATGGCGGTCGGCAAGCGTTTACCAAATGTGTACGGGCTTCGAATTTGTACTTTCTTCTGCCAGGTGTGCATCGAATTATAGGGCGCCTTTTCCTTCAATTTGTTCAGATTTTTCTTGAACATTTCCAGATTCGTCTAATGGTCCGAAAAATATGGTAAACAAATGTATAAGAAAAATCAAAAGCTTCTTAAAAGGAAAAACTAGGAACGATTAGATTCAGCTGACGTCACAAAAGGAACACACAGTATGTCACACGCTCAAGATAAGAAAAAAACACCACTTGTAAACTTTTGAAAAGGACATCTTTTGTTGTCGTTTATTGTTGTCGAACCCTGGCCAAAAGACTACAGGGATCATCCCAACAGCAGAAGCGCTTGAACACTATGGTACAAATGCATCAGCTACAGAGAACATTACGCGCGTGACCGTTTTTTTAATTACCCCGCCACGTGGGCAGCCACACTCCGACTTTGGGGGAGGACTTCTTTTGAACCGGATTTTAAAAACAAACCGACAAAATCACATACAAAATAATCACGGGAAAAAGTTGTGAGAGAAGAAAAATGGGTCCAAATGGACGAAGTTCTTACCGTGGTAGGCGGGGCTGAAGGAGGTGGGTGTCCTGGAGGGCTCCCCCTGGGGGCTGGGCATGATTCCTGGGGTGCCCGGCGCGCCACCCCCCACAGGAGGACCTGCACCAAACTCCTGCAACAACCACTACAGCAGGTGAACCATTAGGACAAGGACACACCCACAGGACCTGCACCCAACTCCTGAAACAACCACTACAGCAGGTGAACCATTAGGACAAGGACACACCCACAGGAGGACCTGCATCTAACTCCTGCAACAACCACTACAGCAGGTGAACCATTAGGACAAGGACACACCCACAGGACCTGCACCCAACTCCTGCAACAACCACTACAGCAGGTGAACCATTAGGACAAGGGCACATCCACAGGACCTGCACCCAACTCCTGAAACAACCACTACAGCAGGTGAACCATTAGGACAAGGACACACCCACAGGACCTGCACCGAACTCCTGAAACAACCACTACAGCAGGTGAACCATTAGGACAAGGGCACACCCACAGGACCTGCACCCAACTCCTGCAACAACCACTACAGCAGGTGAACCATTAGGACAAGGGCACATCCACAGGACCTGCACCCAACTCCTGAAACAACCACTACAGCAGGTGAACCATTAGGACAAGGACACACCCACAGGACCTGCACCCAACTCCTGCAACAACCACTACAGCAGGTGAACCATTAGGACAAGGGCACACCCACAGGACCTGCACCCAACTCCTGCAACAACCACTACAGCAGGTGAACCATTAGGACAAGGGCACATCCACAGGACCTGCACCCAACTCCTGCAACAACCACTACAGCAGGTGAACCATTAGGACAAGGGCACACCCACAGGACCTGCACCCAACTCCTGCAACAACCACTACAGCAGGTGAACCATTCGCCCACCCACCCCACCCCCGTGGCGATACCGGGGGGGTGGGTCTTCCGTACAAATAGTTCCCCCACCTTCGGAAGTTCTGTGCTTGTAACTTCCTCTAATCTGTCACTCTCTTTGACTCTGCCTTTTTCCTTTGTTTACTGTCATCTACTATCTTCCTGACTTGTTGGCCCATTCTCCTGCCTTTAAAAAAAAAAAATCTTCCATATAGTTTTCTCCTTTGAGCTCCTCCGAAATCAGAATGTGTCGGCTGTATGCAGCAGGGAGACCAGTAAAAACTGGAAAATGGACACATACGTGTCCGTTGTGGCCTTATGGCCTGGGAACGCAGAATAAGAAGAATGTTTAGAACAAGGGCGCACACACATTACATCCGTAATCCGTAAGTTCCGTGCAGAAGCCCATACACTTACTGCTATATAAGAAATAAGCGGAGTGTAATGTGCACGCTCTTTCATATTTCTTACTTCCAAATTTATCTTTTTAGGATTGCGCATCAGTTTCCGCATTTATATTCCGCATATATCTATATTCCGCGTATATCTATATTCCGCGTATATCTATATTCCGCGTATATATACACACAGTTATGAAAACGTATATGCTTGCAATTGTACCGTTGAACGTGCGCTAAATGAAAGCGGTGGTCGGTTGATGGTTTCGTCCCACGTGTGCTGCTTGCCAGCCGAGCGGCCGCTAAACCCCACTTTCGATCAGTTACAAAAACGTAGCTCTTGTAGTTCAAAGTTGCCTCCTCCTCCGCTTTTTATTCCCCTTGCTAACCGCTCCTTAGCGTCGCAACGTTGCTCAGTTTCTAACGTCAACATAATCCGAGCTATGTAATTTCTCCGTGAGAGATAATAAAGTGATATTTTTTTATTTTTTTTGTTTGGGGGGGCGGTTAATTTTGACTTCCTTGAAGATGTAATAAGTAGGGCTCCCAGGAACCCCCATTTGGGGGTCTATGAAGTACTAGAATTCTAAGGGACCCTCTAAAAGGATGTGCAGGGGGTCCCAGGGATGCACTATAAAAATTATTTTTAGCATTCGCAATGCCACTGGAACCCTCTATCCCGCCTCTAGGACCCTCTATGCTGTAAGTAAAGGAGTCCCTAGGACCCCTTGTTTTGCAGGACGATTGGGAGCCTCGAATAAGTGTCATTATTTTTGTTATGGGTAAGTAACTCTTGTTGACTTTTGATCACAAAAGCATGTCGATTGGCACAAGGAGGCAAACTTCATTGGCCATGTTTCCTGGAAGTTCAATGCATGGGCCACAGTCTGTCACGTATCTGTGCCCACAGACAGACATACAGACAGACACAGACAGACACAAGGAGGCAAACTTCATTGGCCAGGGATTCTGGAAATTCAATGCAAGGGCCACAGTCTGTCACTATCTGTGCAGACAAACAGATATACAGACAGACAGACACAAGGAGGCAAACTTCATTGGCCAGGGATTCTGGAAATTCAATGCAAGGGCCACAGTCTGTCACTATCTGTGCAGACAAACAGATATACAGACAGACACAGACACAAGGAGGGCTTGTACCAAACTACTGGAACAAGTCAGCACATTCATTACTAGCCTTGGAATGAAAACAATGATTAGTTTGCTGCGTGTTACACACACACACACACATGCACACACACACATGCGAGGATGAATGTGAGGATAGAAATGGTGGGAAAGAGGGCAGTTCTTAACGTTTTGATAGTCGCTTGTATCGACCCTAACTATACTTCTTGCGAAGCATGATTTGTTGTCCATTTTTCCTTAGTTTTGTTTCCATTTTTAATGCATGCAAATGTGTTTCCTTGCTTGTATCGTGTTTGTACGAGACCACACTGTAATTTCACCTAACGTGATAATAAAGTACTTTAGACTTTGACTTGACTTGACGCACACACACACACACAATGAGAGAGTTAGTTCATCTGGGGACTACACTCTCCAGCACGCAAGAAAGGAAGAAAGAGGGAAAGAAAAACAAAGAGATGGGCAGACAGACAGACAGACAGACGTGTCCTTCTCCTTACGCTGCAGTAGTTTCCGGGTGATGCTGAGGAGTAGACTGGCATCTGGAACAGACAGCACACCGCACAGCTCAGCTCTGTAGTCTTCAGACTACAAGGCGCACCATATTGAAAGGTGCACCCAACACCACCCCATTTTTACACAAAAATCAGATATTGTTAACCCTTTCACCGCCAAAGTCGCATTTTAGCACCACAATGATTGAACACCTATGTCACTAAAAGGCGTCAAATTGGGGTCTATTATCCAAAGACCCTATTGTCTTAGTTTTGGGAAGTAAGGAGAGACCTTATTTTAGATACTGAATGTCACAGAACAATCCCCAATACTGCAGATGGATTTTGTTCTCTACCCAGGTAAGCTTAATGAAATCTTTGGCTGAAATATGGCTGGTGGTGAAAGGGTTACAGTTTATTATGGGCGCTTGTTTTCTTTGTGTTGTGGTGCATTTCATGATAGTTTCTTACTATATTGTTGGCCATATTACAAGCAGCAGGGGTTTAAGTCTGGGGAGGGGGAGGTGGGTGGAAATTGTTACCTTGTAGTGTATGATCCGTGGATTTGTGCTTAATGCCATGTGTGTGTGTGTGCGTGTGTATGTGTGTGTGTGCACTAGAAATATAAGGGGGCGGGAGTTACATAATCATGCACGCTTAAAAATTCCAAAAATATTCACTCTAAAAATCTTCTATGGTGTCACTCACGCTAACAGCTTTGACAACTTTGTAGAAAATGACATCGGCGATCATTTGGGACCACAACTTTTTGCCCCCCCAAATCAACCTATAAATGTGCCGACATAAACGAACTAATTCACTTTTATCACGACACACGGCTCCAACTCACCGCTGAGGAGGTGGGCGGCCAGGGGCCTCGTGTCCCCGGTTGTCCTGGGCCCGGCCCCCCTGGTCCTCCAGGCCTGGGGACAAAGGACAAGGGTCACAAGGTCAAAGGAAAGGTCACAAGGTCAAATGAAAGGTCACAAGGTTGTAGGACAGGTCACAAGGTTGTAGGAAAGGTTGCAAGGTTGTAAGAAAGGTCGCAAGGTTGTAGGAAAGGTCACGGGGTTATAGGAAAGGTTGCAACGGTAAAGGTCAAAGGTTCCAGCTTTGCCTCAGACACGCTTAGCTGGTTATTTTCCCTCTTAGTCTGAAAAGAAGAAAAATGTAGTTTCTTCTGCAATAAAAGTGTATTTCTAACTAGCACCCCCCCCCACACACACACACACACCAAGAACCCATAGAGATGTTAGGTGAAGGACATCTAGGATAAAGCCTGAAGTTATCTCTGTCTGTTTGATCTCTCTCTCTCTCTCTGCCACCCCCACTCTCTCTCTCCCCCCCCCCCCCCCCCCTCTCTCTCTCTCTCAGAGGGCTGAATGAAATATAAAAAAATTAAACTTTGTAATGCTATCTCATCACGCCTGCGGTAAATAAAAATGTCGTTTCTCTCCCACACACTCACATGGACATGGGGGGCATGCCCCCAGGGCCGGGCCCCATGGAGGAGTTGGGAGGGGGACCCCGGGGTCCCATGCTGTAGGGCTGCAGGGACTCGTAGGGGTTCATGGGCCCAGGGCCCGGCATGCGCGCCCCTGGGTGACCCATGCGCTGCATCGGAGACATGCCCGGGTGGACTGAAAGCAGAGAGAATAATGCTGTCTGTGTTGTTGTTGTTGTTGTTGTCAGGATTGTTGTTATCATCATCGCTATCGTTGTCACCATCATCATTGTCACTGTAGCCATCATTGTTGTCATTGTAACCATCGTCATCATCATCATCACCATCAACAACACTGTTGTCGTCGTTATCACCATCATCATTGTCATTGTAGCCATCATTGTTGTCATTGTAACCATTGTCATCATCATCATCGTCGTCATCAGCACTATTGTCTTTGTCAACATCATCATCATCATCACTGTTCTCTTCAGCATCATCATCACCAACATCATCATCATCAATAAACATCATCATCATCACCACCGTAATCGTCATCGGTCATCATTGCCAAAAGGAAAAATGAGGATCCATAATTAATTTTGTGTGTGTGTGTGTGTGTGAGGAGAGATTGGAGAGAGAGAGATGAGAAGAGAGAGAGAGAGAGAGAGAGAGAGTAGAGAGATGGAAGAGAGAGAGAGAGAGAGAGAGAGAGAGAGAGAAAGAGAGAGAGAGACTGGAGAGAGAGAGAGAGAGCGAGGGGAGAGACTTATTAACAGAACACGTAAAGAGGGGAGATGAGACGAGAGAGAGAGAGGAGAGGGAAGACGAGAGAGAGAAGAGAGATAGAGAGGATTGAGAGAGAGATGAGAGAGAGAGACAGAGAGAGATTGGTTAGGAGAGAGAGAGAGAGATGAGAGATCAGAGAGAGGAAGAGAGAGATGAGGGAGAGGAGAGAGAGAGGTGAGAGGAGGAGAAAGAGGAGAGAGAGAGAGGGTGGAGAAGAGAGATAGAGAGAGAGAGGAGAGAGAGAGAAGAGAGAGAGAGGAGAGAGAGACGGAGAGAGGAGAGAGTGAGAGAGAGGAGAGAGAGAGAGACTGAGATCGAGAGAGAAGAGAGAGAGAGAGAGAGACAGACGAGAGGAGAGAGAGAGGAGAGACGACGAGAGAGAGAGAGAGAGAGAGGAGAGGAGATGAGAGAGAGAGAGAGAGAGGAGAGAGAGAGAGGAGAGAGAGAGAGAGAGAGAGAGTGAGAGAGAGAGAGAGAGAGGGAGAGGAGTAGAGAGAGAGAGAAGAGAGAGAGAGAGAGAGAGGAGAAGAGAGAGAGGGAGGAGAGAGAGAGAGAGAGAGAGAGGAGAGAGAGAGAGAGAGGAGAGACCGAGAGAGAGAGGGAGAGAGAGAGATGGTGAGAGAGAGGATGAGAGAGAGAGAGATGGAGAGAGAGAGAGAGATGAGAGAGAGAGAGGAGAGAGGAGAGAGAGAGAGAGAAGAGAGAGAAGAGAGAGAGAGAGAGAGAGAGAGAGAGAGAGAGAGAGAGAGAGAGAGGGAGAGAGAGACGAGAGAGAGAGAGAGAGAGAGAGAGAGAGAGAGAGAGAAGAGATGAGATGAGAGAGAGAGAGAGAGAGAGGAGAGAGAGAGAGAGAGAGAGAGAGAGAGGAGAGTGAGACCAGGGATAGCGAGAGACAGAGTTGAGAGAGGCGATGAGGGACGATGAGGAGAGAGAGATCTAGAGAGAGGAGAGAGAGAGAGAGAGAGAGAGAGGGGGGTCTGAAACACCCCCAGCCCACTCCCCCATCTCTCTTTTCTCTCACAAACTGCTGGGCAATTGGCAGTTAGTGCCCACACAAGGGGACAGACAAGGTTTATCACCCCTTCTCACCAGGCAGCTGTCAAACTCTATACATCACAATGAATAATCATTGCCGGGGTTTGCACACACCAGCCTTGTTCCATGGTTTATTTGGAGAGAGAGAGAGGGAGAGAGGGAGTGAGCGAGATAGAAGTGTGCGTGTGTGTGGGTGTATTATTATTAGGTGTATTGGGTACTTTATAGTTAACAGAGGCGTCTTTGTGAAATTCGGGTTGCTCCCACCTGGACAGCGCATCGCAGCCAGAGACGCGCCACCCTTTGTGTGTGCGTGTGCATATGTGTGTACACGCGTATGCGCAGAGTTGGTGCATGCGTGTGTGTGTGAGTGCGTGCGCACGCATGCCTACGTACATGCAAGCGTCCGCACGTTGCATAACAGACAGCTGAATATAAACGCATTCTTATCTGTTGCAACAGTGGTGCCCGGAATTGCAACGATGCTTTCAATTAAAACTGACAGAACGCTGACAAGAAATGATTCAACAATAATTGCACCCTGAACAAAACAAGAAATAGAAGAGAAAAAAACACTGGATGTTAACGGAATGAATTTGAAATGAAAGCGGAATGATCGCGTGAAAGGGTTGTTTTTCTTTCCAAATAATTTGTCGAAATTGAGTTTCTATTCAAACAAGAAGAAAGAGAGAGAAAAATGGGGAAAAAAAATCAAATAATAGACTCTTTCTAGTCATTTTTGCAAGTCAGGATACAAGCAAAGAATTTAGGACATAAAGAAATTGGAGGCAATCAATCTCTCTCTCTCTCTCTCTCTCTCCACCCCCACCCCCATGGCCACTCTATTCATCAGGTTGACTTCACTTCAAAGGACTGCAATATAAGGGTCAGTCCCTCCTTACCCTTCAAAGCCCTCACAGACAGGCAAGGGACCTTCCTCAGCTTGTCCATTACCTTGTGGCTTCCAACAGACACGCACAGACAGACAGACAGACAGACAGAGAGAGAGAGAGACTGAACAACTTTCAGACAGAGAGAGAGAGAGAGAGAGAGAGAGACAGACACAGAGAGAGACAGACAGAAGCAGAGAGACACAGAGAGAGAACTAGTGAACCCGTGAACTTTTAAAGTGATGCCACCAAGCTATAAACTGGAGGACATAATTATACACTAGAAAACAGCATAACATAAGTATTCACTAAAGAGCTGACATTGTAATAAACTATCGTCAGCATTTGACAGAGAGAGAGAGAGAGAGAGAGAGAGAGAGAGAGAGAGAGAGAGAGAGAGAGAGAGAGAGAGAGAGAGAGAGAGAGAGAGAGAGAAACAGAGAGAGAGAGAAAGAAAGAGATCGACAGGGAAAGACAGACATAGACACATAGGCAGACAGAGAATGAGAGACAGACAAACAGACAGACAGAGAGATACATGTAGACATAGAGACAGAGACACCTAGGCAGACATGAGACACAGAGAGACAGACAGACAGACAAAGAGACAGACAGAGAGACAGACAAAGAGAGACACAGTAAAAAAAATGTTTGGCACGTAAAAAGAATCAGTTAACCTTCACAGCTATGTAGCAGAGAAAGTAACAAACAATAGTTGTACATTCCCTTATTTATTTAAGAACATGTATATAGCGCTTCACCTTTAAGCTCTAAGCGCTTATTATTGCAGCCAGGCCTCACATAAAAACTTTACAAGTGACCATCATCTACACGCACAACACGCGATGAAGCTTTATACTGAACATTCTCTGCTCCTGTCTCGTGCCCTGATTTGCGAACGCCACCTACTTAAGATTATCGCCCTTGCCTGTCAGGAACTAGTAGTTTATAGCCACAGAAAATTCTCCGCCCCTGACTCGTCACTAGGTGGCATGGTCAAGTCATCCGAAAATTATCGCCCTTTCGTGTCGCCAAGACGTTGTATAAGGCCGTGTACACACATAAGCGGATATTCCATGCGGAAACCCGTGCGCAATCCATAAATAAGTGAAACAAAGAAGGGAAAAGATTTGCGCACGTGTCCGAATTTCCCCTATATGCGTAAACTTGCATCCTTCTTTCTTCCACTTATTTAGGGTTTTATGCGTCTAATGTGAACCCGGCCTTAGGCCCCATTACAAATCTAACCCCCCACCCTACCCCCACTATCAGACAAGACAAGTGGGCAGAAGACGTATGTCACAGCCAAGAGGCCATACCACTCTACGTCCATCTCTCTAAACTGATCTATGATTCTGTATCTCTAAATGCTCTGGGCCTGTCCTATAGTCACGAGTGCGGCCAAGACGACTAATCCAGGATGGAAAATGAAAATTAGTCTAAGCTGCCGATCCGATTGGAAGTTTAGAGTCATTTGCATTTGCCATCCCGGTGTTGCATAAAATACCTAACCCATGAAATAAATACCCTTTCCTCATTCCAATTGTTTGCTGTTTGGGACAGATTCGCCCCTAAATATATTCAGAGGCGTCTTGCGGCATTGCAGGAAGAACATACTGAGAAGTCAGGGATATTTCTCTAATATTTATTATTTTTGTTTTTGTTTGCATGGGTGGTTGTTTATATTGTGCGCCATTTTGAAAAATATGAAACTAAGTAGCATAGCTTTGTACATCAATTTCTCGGCAAAGATGTAGATTTACACCCTCCCGCTCTATTTGTTGGTTCTTTCTGTGTAGATTGAGCACGTAAATATCAATATTTTAAATAATAGTTGACTTATTTCTCACATGAAATAATAATGGTTCTAGTCCACATGCGAAGGGTACTTATTTCACGGGAGGTACTTATTTCTCATGACACTGGATAATCGGATTACTTGTCTTAGCCGTACTGGTGACTACAGGCCTTGTGCCCGTCTATCTAGGACACTTGTGTAGTCCATCTCTGGACAACACTTCATGTCCAACTGAAGACGATTTCTCCACCAGGTCCTCTGTCTGTCCATCTGTTCTGGACCTGACAACTAACTCTTCATCTTTTTCACTGTCTGTCTCTCTCAGGGCTGGTGCAAAAAAGTATGTATACTTATCTCATTACCCTGTATAAATAACATTGTGTTCGTTTGCTCTCTCTCTCCCTCTCTCTCTCCCCCTCTCCTATTCCCATCTTATCTTGTTACTTTTTTTCTTTAAAAGTGCCATTATTCTGTAGAAGAATTGTCATTTGTCTTCTTTTTCTCTAAACCAATTCAAATTCACCATTGCTCATATCATATTATCCACATTTGCTTTTTTTCTCTTTTTCAATTATTTAATGTGCTCATTTTTGTAAAAAAAAGAAAAAAATTGAATTCCTTGACTTGATTGTTTTTATGTCCATTTTTCTTTGCTTGATGCATGGTGTGAGTGAGAGGGCAAGGTGCAAAGAAGCTATTGTAGCTTATCCTTTTTACCCTCAATAAGACATTCATATTCCTCCC
>CM065689.1:2131259-2136259 GCA_017654935.2 Phymorhynchus buccinoides
TGTGTGCGTGTGTGTACGTGCGTGTGTGTGTGTGTGTGTGTGTGCGTGTGTGTGTGTGCGTGTGTGTGTGTGTGTGTCTGTGTGTGTGTGTGTATGTGAGTGTGTGTCTGTGTGTGTGTGTGTCTGTGCGTGTATGTGTGTGTGTGTGTGTGTGTGTATGTGTGTGTGTGTGTATGTGTGTGTGTGTCTCTGTGCGTGTGTGTGTGTGCGTGTGCGTGTGAGTGCGCACGCGTGCATATGTGTGCGCGTGCGAGCGCGCCCGTTCCACACCTGCATGCAAGCACGCACACTCCACACTGTGACACACAAACAACAACAAAACAGTCTAATAAGACCAGACAACTCCATTGACAGGGAAACGGGACCTAATATCACATTATCAGACCCTTCCATCTGGGAACATGACATATCCCATGAATTATGGAGGAGGCAGCAAGCTATGCACCCAGTAACAGCAATACAAACACATTTTCTCCCCCCACCCCACCCCCCTCTCTCCTCACAGTCATGTTTACCTCTCTTCACCCCCCCCCCCCACCTCTCATATTCATGGCAATGCGTTTGAACTCTTATCTGGTACTGTCAGACAGATGAATTGGATTGCCTGTTGCCCGTTGTAGTCTACATTGGTTTGAAAATGGTCAGGGAAAAGGAAAATGGTTGAAAGTACACATGAGTGTGAAGGAGCACGCACGCATACATATGCACACACACGCGCGCCTGCGCCCACACACACAAACACAGTGACTCACTTGAAACGCGTGCGCGGCGCAACACACACACAGAGTGACACACTCGTGCGGCTCACGTACACACACAGTGACCACACACACACACACCAGAGTGCGGCACACACTCGTGCGGCTCACGTACACACACACAAACACAGTCACACACACACGCGCAGACAGGCAATGAGAAAAACAGAGACACTGCAGCTGATAAAACAGATGTTCAAAACGATTTTAACAAAACCGCTCTCACACACATAGCCACACCCCCTTTGTGATGCCCTACCCTCTCCACTCCTCCCCCAGCTCCGAAGCCCCGCCCCCCCACCCTCTCTCTCTCTCTCTCTCTCTCTCTCTCTCTCTCTCTCTCTCTCTCTCTCTCATAAAGTTAGGTCTTGAACAGAAAGGGGATCGGCTGTAGGCGAAGCTATAGAGATCTTTATAATAGTTTACACGGAAATTTGATAACAAAACTGATGCAATCGAGAGTCAGTAACATTAATGCAAAGTGGAAGGTGGGGGTATGTGGATGAAATTGAAAGTTGTGTTTCGCTCGGCAACGCCATGTGGGACGAAACCATCAACCAACCATCATTCGCAACGAAAAAGACGGTGGTGGGGGATATCATGTAATAAGCGTACTTTGGATAAAACAAAAACAAAAGGCAAGACGAGTACCAAACCTCGCTAGTTTGTGTTTAATTTTCTTTTTAAAGGCTAGAAAAGTTTAAAGACCCACCAGATCACGTGTCAAAATCACGGGTTTCACGTGTTTTCCCTCTTACAGCTGGCAAGAAATCTTGACCAGGTTATCCTCCCATACAAATGCCCCCAAATTGAAAACGAAACATCATTTTAAAGAGCACCCTCAATTTCAAGTTGGGGGGCATTTGTATACGGGTCACAGTTACCCAGGGGGAAAAACCCCGACTTAATCGTCGTGGGTCAGTGGGTCTTTAAAGAAGTGAAGAAGAAAAATAGATTGAGCTTAGTTTGAAGAAAGAGAAAGAAGTTTAGAAGAAGAAGAAGAAGAAGAAGAAGAAGAAGGAGGAGAAGAAGGAGGAGAAGAAGGAGAAGGAGGAGGAAAAGAAGAATAAGGCGAAGGAGGAGGAAGAAGAAGAAAAGCAAAATGGGGTGGGGCTTAGAGTAGTTGTGGAGAAGGAAGATTGGTCGGTGTTCCCCATTCACAGACTACAACGCATGCCACTCATTTTCCACAACCACACACACACACCACACTGTCAACCCGCCAGCAAGCTAGAACAGACACACACACACACACACACTCACTCACTCACACACGCAGACGACTTGCAACAACCGAAAAAGCCCAGGGCATAAAACTTGTGCAAGCCACCACAACAACGCAACAAAAGACTGTACGGCGTTGGTGTGTGTGGGTACGTTACGACGGTATACTTTTTCTGTACGGCGTTGGTGTGTGTGGGTACGTTACGACGGTATACTTTTTCTCCATAGTCCATCGTGTGCGACTTGTGATGTGGTGGTTTGAAGTGCAGCAGATGCCGTGCTAGGGATTAGGCCTCCATCTTTCAACAACAACAACATAATAATAATCATCCCAATCATTTTCCTTTCTCCCATTCTAACTCTAAGCTTGTTACGTGCGAGTTCTCTCCAAAGCCTCTTACTAAAAAATTTGCGAGACGCAACTGAAAGAAAACCAGTTCAATGTACGTATGACATACGTACCAATAATTTAAGGAAAATTACAAATGTCTAAAAGCTTTTAAGTTCCTAAACAGTGGGTGTTCGAAAAAAAATAAACAAAAAATATATGGAAACGATATTTTGAAAGTGTTTCATGAACCAATGGAAAGGAGAGAGAAAACAGACAAATGTCGTAACGTTGTTTATCCATTTAGTCCTAAAATATCTTTATCGGTTTAAAAACTCCTGGTATTGCAATACCTCCAGGATCGTCCCACCATCTTTATATGATCTTTTAATGTCCCACACGTGCCTGTTCTAGGCCGGAGGCCGTTCATCGGATTTCATATCTATTTAGTTATTTCTCTTCATTTTTGTTGACATTATTCATTCCTTTTATGACGTGTTTTATATATCCAGTCCACTCGGGGTCTATGGAATACTCGGACAAGTGGAATGATCGTTACTTTTTTTTTTTTAAATTCTCACCAGCGGATTTTATTACCAGCCGCGTGGTGACACGGTTGTGTGGTTAGTTTGGTGGATGTGGTGTGACGTGCGTCGGTGTGGTGGTTATTGGGTGCACATGGATTACTCTGGATTTTACCGTGCCAATTCCAATGCACAAGTAAGTCACAGTTGAAAGCTTGTGCTCTCTCTCTCTCTCTCTCTCTCTCTCTCTCTCTCATGCACACACACTACTACAAACACACACACACACACACACACACACACCTACACACACACACACACACACACACACACCTATTTCCCTACATTTCCTCACACACACATCTCTCTCTCTCTCTCTCTCTCTCTGTCTCTGAGTCAATTCATCATTCATGGCAATGGGTCCAGGGCCCAATCAGTAAAACCATTCATACTCTTCACTCTCATTCGTTTGTCTGTGCTACTGCATGTTTCCGTGTGCGCGCGAGCAGGCATTCGCGTGCGAATGTGCGTGTGTGTGTGTGTGTGAGAGAGGTGAGAGAGAGGAGAGAGAGAGAGAGAGAGAGAGAGAGAGAGAGAGAGAGAGAGAGAGAGAGAGCATGCATGCACCCCCCCCCCACACCTCCCCCACATCTTCCCAGCTTCTTATGCGTACCCTCCTCTCTCTCTCTCTCTCTCTCTCTCTCTCTCTCTCTCTCTCTCTCTCCCTTGTCTGTCTCACTCCTCTCCTCAATCGCTCTCTCCTCTACCCCCTCCCTCCCTCTCCCCCTCTAAATGGGTGTTGTCTGCGGCATGTCTCCACGTTATTATTACAACCCTCAGTTTATTAATTTACCATCAGCAGTTGAGTAGAGAGGGGGCAAGGGGGAGGGGAGAGGGGTGTTGAGTGAGTATCGAACTACAGTCAGGGGTGGGGTGGGGGTGGGGAGATGATGAAGGGGGGTAATTAGAGAGAGAGAGAGAGAGAGAGAGAACTGAAAAACTTTATTTAACGAGAGAGAGAGAGAGAGAGAGAGGGGGGGGGGGGGGTGGGGGGGTTAGACATATCAAAACAGAACCAGTTACCAACTATTTTTTTGGGGAAGGCAGGCAGGCTTGCATTCGACATATCACAATTTCAATGGAAATGAGAAAGCAGATTGTTTTGTAAGAGGGGGTGTATTGCTTTAACGTGGTGTAATCTGGCCATTTCCATCTGTCCGCCGCGTGAACTCTGTCCAATAGCAAAGTGAGATCAAACAAAATGTATCACTATCAGTATGCTCTCTCTCTCTCTCTCTCTCTCTCTCTCTCTCTCTCATACATTTATGTGTTTGTTCAACGCCTTCCTCTCTCTCCCTCCCCCCCTCTCTCTCTAGGTATAGGCGTGTGCGTGTGCGTGCGCGTGTGCGTGCGCGCGCGCGCGCGTGTGTGAATCCCTACCATCGGGGATCTCGCTGTTTGTCTGTCTCCC
Source organism: Phymorhynchus buccinoides (assembly GCA_017654935.2). Taxonomy (NCBI): domain Eukaryota; kingdom Metazoa; phylum Mollusca; class Gastropoda; order Neogastropoda; family Raphitomidae; genus Phymorhynchus; species Phymorhynchus buccinoides. Next base: position 2,135,565 of record CM065689.1, read on the forward strand.
CACCCCACCCCCACCCTGCTCTCTCTATGTATATATGCTCAACCCCTTCCCTAGAACACCCACCCCACCCCCTCTCTCTCCTTTGCTGTGTGGTGGTGTCCCCTGTCTTGGTGTAAAGTGGTTGAACCCATCTCAGTCTGTCACGTCTGCTGCCAGGGAATAACATGGAGGGAAGGAGGGACCATCAGAGGCGACGCCTAATTAGACGCTAAACCAACCACTGAGAGAGAGAGAGAGAGAGAGAGAGAGAGAGAGAGAGAGAGAGAGAATAACTTTTCTTTATTGAGGATAATAGATTAAGCAACATTGCTTTTTTTCATCCAGTCCTCATGCAAAAAAATAGAAAACGAAGAAAAGAAACCAAACATAAATACAAAGAACCAAAAGAAAACAAATGAGTGGAGAAAATACAATCTGAAACTAAACAATCGTCTGTCCCATCCTTCCCCAGAGAGAGAGAGAGAGAGAGAGAGAGAGAGAGAGAGAGAGAGAGAGAGAGAGAGAGAGCACGAAATTTTATTTAACCAGGGAAACATGATATAAAAGCAACACAATGCTTTTTTCCACCCAGCCCTGGGGTAAATAGAACATTCAATAACAAAGTTAACTAACGCATGTACTAAAGTGAAAAGGCCAATGGGTTACACACACAAAAAGGAAGAAACGCTTGGGGTAATGACAGGTGGGGGGGGGGG
>CM065689.1:2141259-2163759 GCA_017654935.2 Phymorhynchus buccinoides
AGAGAGAGAGACAAAGAGAGATAAATGAAATGAACCTTTATTTTACGAGAGAGAGAGAGAGAGAGAGAGAGAGAGAGAGAGAGAGAGAGAGAGAGAGAGAGAGAGAGAGAGAGAGATAAATGAACCTTTATTTTACAAGAAGAGAGAGAGAGAGAGAGAGAGAGAGAGAGAGAGAGAGAGAGAGAGAGAGAGAGAGAGAGAGAGGTTGTGTCGTGATAGCAAATAAAACGGAAACCTACAGAACCTCCTCTCTGTCTCTGTACATGTCTCTCGCTTTCTCTCTGATCTACCTGAGGCCTTTAAGCTAGCTACTACCCCCACCATTTTTCCCCACCAACCCCCACCCCGTTTTTTGTGTAAAATAAAAATAGAACAAGGGCATCGCCGAGCGGCAGCAACGCATTGTGACAATGCAAACCCGGCGCCCAGAGTTATGTCCTCTCCCCCCCCCACCCCCCAATAAACACACCACTTTCCACCCTTACAGAACGCATAAATACACTACTCACAAAAAGTTAAGGATCACTATGAGAAAACAGGTGCGCAATAAACTCCGTTCGCTCCTGTTATTTATTTCTCAGTCAAGCCAAATTGTTATGAATTCTTGTTCAGCTGTAAGTGGGCGATGTTGTGTTAGTGGAAACATTGCACGTGATTCTCTATTACTGAGCTTGGCAGCAAAAGAAAAAGCGGAAACTTGCGAAAAAGGACCTTGTTTTGGATCGTTCTGCATGAACACATTGCACAAGCCAGATGGAAAAACCATTATGCACGTGCAAGCACTGCTGTTTATGTGTGAGATGCTGTCTCTTGCTTGGCTTTATAAGAAGACATACCACCAGTATTAGGCCTGATTTGACAATGCCTCCACGACGAAAATTGAGCGAGTTGGATAGGGGACGAGCTGTTGCATGGTTCCAAGATGGTGTTCCCAAGCGAGAAGTGGCCAGGCGACTTCAGGTGTCCATCTCGGTCATTGTCAGACTGATTCAACGCTTCACAGCCACTGGGAGGGTCCATGAAAGACGCAGATATGGTCGACCGAAGAAGACAACTCCACGTGAAGATCGTCTCATTGAACGACAAGCCCTGCAGACAAGAACAGCCTCTTCCAGCATCATTCGAAGGCAGCTGAGGGTGGCTACTAACATCAACATCAGCCAGCAGACCATACGGAACCGCCTTCATGGGTTTAACCTCCGTTCTCGTCGCCCAGCTGTACGGCCACGCTTAACTCCAGCCCATAGGGCAGCACGCCGCGCCTTCTGCAGACGTCACGTGAGGTGGACACGTCAGCAATGGTCCCAGGTCCTGTTCAGTGATGAATCACGCTTCACCCTGAACCACAACGACGGCCGACTGAGGGTCTGGAGGCGCCCAGGGGAACGCTTTATTGACGCCACTGTCCAAGAAAAGGTGGCCTTTGGTGGAGGTTCTGTAATGGTCTGGGGGGCCTTCAGCCTTCACCACAGAACACCCTTGTATCATGTACAGGGTAACCTGACTGGCCTCCGATACCGGGATGAGATCCTTCGACCGCTGGCTGTGCCTACACTGCAGCAGATGGGACCGCCGGCTGTCTACCAGGATGACAACGCTCGCCCCCACAGGGCAAGGGTGGTCAACGACTTCCTGCAGCAGTCTGGAGTCAACAGAATGGAGTGGCCAGCATGCAGTCCCGATCTCAACCCGATTGAGAACCTCTGGGATGAGCTGGATCGCAAAGTGAGGAGCAACCACCCCCCTCCCAGGGATGCCCAGCACCTCTACCAGATGCTGCAGGCTGAGTGGCAGGCGCTTCCACAGAGGATCTTCACCACCCTGGTCAACTCCATGAGGACTCGCTGCGTCGAGTGCCAGAACAGCCATGGCGGATACACGCATTACTGAACTTTTGGGAGCATCAGAATGCCCTGTCTTGTGATTTCAATGACTTTGGGAAATCAAATTTCGATACGTACCCACTTTGATCAAATGTACAGACCAAACGATTGCTCGAAATTGAAGGCAATTGTGTATCGTTATCACTAAAGCATTGAATTAAATGTTGGCCAAAATTCAACGCATTGGCTTTCTTATTTGGAAAGTTATGAATTAGTTTGCAAGTGATCCTTAACTTTTTGTGGATAGCTTACATAGCCAAAAATTTGAAGCGATTCTGTTCAGTAGTTCACGAGATACAGCTGAACTTTTATACAAACTTCCTTGCACCATGGTACACCACCACACAAATTTGAAGCGATTCTGTTCACTAGTTCACGAAATAAAGCTGGGGGGAAATTACATAGCCCAAAGAAGGAAATTTCGGTTTCCAAGGTCAAACTTCAAGGTCAAGGTCAGCACGGTGTTGATTAACGAAAGGAAGCTTCCTTTTCAAGCTGTCTACCCCTCTGCCAATTTTAATCAAAGTCCAAACAGTAGTTTTTAAGATAATCGATACACAGACACACACACACAAACGGATCGCAAAACCCCGGCCTCTTGCCCGGTAAAAAGAAATCCTTCAAAGCAGCAGAACCGGCAGCACATTGTGTCATGCCATGCGGGCCACAGACTGGCTTTCATCTCTGATCACCCCTTACCAGACAGAAGCCGTTTGATGTGATTATCTTTCTTACCCCCCCCCCCCCCCCCTATACACCGTAACCCCACCCCCCAACCCCTTCGCCTTCCAAACATCCGTTCCGTTTAGGTTTTCTCACGAAACCCGCGGGCGCCTCTGTGTGTGTGCGTGTGTGCGTGTGTGTGTGTGTGTGTGTGTGTGTGTGTGTGTGTGCATGCGTGCGCGTGTGTGTGTGAAAGAGCAGGCTTTGATGTTCCTGGGGTGAATTAATGTATTATATTTCCATTTCACACACAAAAGGGAAAAAATTAGCGTAAATCTGCCTCAGAGAGAGAGAGAGAGAGAGAGAGAGAGAGAGAGAGAGAGAGAGAGAGAGAGAGAGAGAGAGTATAACACTGGAGTGGCATGGTAATTCACTGGATGGGGGGGTAATTCGGGGGGGGGGGGGGGGGGGGGGGGGGGGGCAAGTCTGATCCATTGGCAATCCTCATCAGGGGGATTAATAACCCTCAAGTAGTTTGGCAGGCTTTCACTTCCTCCCCCCACTCCAGGGGGCACGGTCACTAGCTCCTGTGAGGAGGGAAACCCCATCAAGCCACCACTGCCTCCCCCCCCCCCCCCTACCGCCCATCTTTGGGCCCAAGTCTCGTCTTCATCTCCCTCCTCCCCACGGGACCTACTTACTCACCGCCCCCCCCCCCTCTCACCCCACCTCCGTACCTTTCTCGCAACGCCTTGCTTGTTCTCACCTATCACCCCTACTACCCCTCTCAATTCTCTTTGACATTATTGGAGGTAGTCACGTCTCTCTCTCCTCTCTCTCTCTCTCTCTCTCTCTCTCTCTCTCTCTCTCCATCCTCTCATCGTTTCTCTCTCCTCCTCTCTCTCTCTCACTCTCTCATCTCACACACACACCACACACAGGCGCGCGCCTCCCAACTGAATTCATTTGATCAGTGTGCCCTCTGCCTCACCTTATAATCTGTTTCCCTCCTTGTCTTGTTTTCTTTGAAAAAGCCCCCTGACTTGCTTTGTGTATGCGTGGACCCTGACGGATGAGTTTATGCAAGAAACACGTCGACATCACCAGAAAGACAGCTTTTTCGAGGATCGGAACACTCACTTTGCTCTGGTTTCCTAGAAATCAAACCGTCAAAACGGCGATTCATCCTTGGCGGAGATGCCGGAGAGAGAAGCCATTTTGGATGGGGTGGGTGGAGGTCACTCATTGTGGTTGAAGCGTTTTCTTTTTTCGTAGTGCAGTAAAAAAAAAAAAAGATAAAAAAAAGGAGCTATTTCCTTTGTTGTGAGCAAAACTCCTTTAGATAAACTGCATAACATTTAAAAAAATAAAAAGGCTTGTATTGCGAAAATTTCGTGCAAACGATTTGGCAGCCATTAAAAAAGAGACGGCACATGCTGGAATCGCCGATTTGACGGTTGGATTTCTAGGAAATCAGAGCAAAGTGAGTGTTGCAATCTCTGTAAAGGGTGTTTTCCTGGTGATCTGGACGTGTTTCTTACAAAAACTCATCCGTCAGGGTGCCCCTTTAAACACTATTTGTGTTAACTACTTGATTAATATTTGATTGTAAGGCGTTTTGGGCTCATTGAGGTAAAGCGCTATACAAATGTAGTATTATTAATCCCCGAGCCGAAGGTTCGGGGAGCTATTGTTTTTGTCTGGTCCGTCCGTCCGTCGTCCGTCCGGCGTGCCTCCGTCCGTCCGGCTATTCGTCCGTTTTTCTCAAAAACTATTCAGTCTATCATCATGAAATTTGGTATACTAGTTTGCCAAGATGCAAGCTATCCACTGATGTATTTAGTTTTACATTAAGGTCAAGGTCGCGCCAGTTACGGGGTTCAAACCCCGAAACACATAATCGCTAATATCTCCCGAAGTTTTGCATGTATTTTAATGCAGTTTTTTCACACATTTCTTGATGAATGGTCTATAACACAGTTGTCATGAAATTTTCTGTGCGCGCGTGATGCGTTTTTATGTACGTGTACAGCCGACACATTCCGATTTCGGAGTACCCCGGCGATGCTGCGAGGGGACTTTGCAGCCGCTCGGCGTTGCACTTATTATTATTATTGATTGATTTGCCAACTCTAAACCAGTAAGCTCTCTCTTGCTCGACAGCTTCATTATTAGCAAAACGCCTCGATTTCCTTCTAATTCTTCCACAGGCTTCTCCGTGTCCTATCTTCTGCAGTCTTCTATGGCTTCCGTACCCATTATGAACTAGCCCCGACCTGTCAGTGCCAGAATGGAACCTTAGAGACATTTTCGTAGTTCCCCAACAACGCTTCTTGACACGAGGCTTGAGAGTTCAAAAGCGCAGATAGATCAGTATTGTCCGTTGCCGAAGAAAGCACGAACCAGCAAACATTGGCTGCGGTCTGACCTGGTTGGAAGAGTTTCATCCGACCAACATTTTCCATTTGTGATTTCTACTCCCTCTGTGGAAAGGTCACAACCAGGGGATACCATTCCCTCTTATACTAGGAAGATTTCTTAAGATTTATTACCAGCCATAAGAGGGAAAACACGCGAAAACCGTGATTTTGACACGTGACGTGGGGGGGTCTTTACGGTTGTATTTTGGCTTTACACTTACCGCTGGAAGTGAGGGCCCTACAAAGGCAGGCAGACCAGTTCAGCGTTGCTTAGCGAAGAGTCTACTACCATGTTCTTTTAGTCTCGGGGACAATATTTTCGTCTCAGCTCCTGCATTCATTTTCCATGATGAAGTCCAGCGGAACGGAACAAGCTAAGCGAACCGTAATGTTGGCGGGGTAGACAAGAGAGATTACCCCCCTAAGCCCCCCCCCCGCTTCCACCCACCCCCCCCCACCCCACTTCTGGCGAAGTAATGGCCAATGCTACAGAGCCCACAGATCCACGTGTGTTTGTGAAAACAACGGTTGCATTAGTAATGGTGTGGGTCTTTAGAGAGGGAGCTACGGACCCAGATGGGCTACCTTCATAGACTCCACTGGGGCTAGCTTCATAGACTCCACTCGGGCTAGCTTCATAGACTCCACTCGGGGCTTCATAGACTCCACTCGGGCTTCATAGACTCCACTCGGGCTACCTTCATAGACTCCACTCGGGCTAGCTTCATAGACTCCACTCGGGCTAGCTTCATAGACTCCACTCGGGCTAGCTTCATAGACTCCACTCGGGCTACCTTCATAGACTCCACTCGGGCTACCTTCATAGACTCCACTCGGGCTACCTTCATAGACTCCACTCGGGCTACCTTCATAGACTCCACTCGGGCTAGCTTCATAGACTCCACTCGGGGCTAGACCTTCATAGACTCCACTCGGGCTAGCTTCATAGACTCCACTCGGGCTAGCTTCATAGACTCCACTCGGGCTAGCTTCATAGACCTTCATAGACTCCACTCGGGGCTTCATAGACCTTCATAGACTCCACTTCATAGACCTTCATAGACTCCACTCGGGCTAGCTTCATAGACTCCACTCGGGCTACCTTCATAGACTCCACTCGGGCTAGCTTCATAGACTCCACTCGGGCTACCTTCATAGACTCCACTCGGGCTAGCTTCATAGACTCCACTCGGGCTAGCTTCATAGACTCCACTCGGGCTAGCTTCATAGACTCCACTCGGGCTACCTTCATAGACTCCACTCGGGCTACCTTCATAGACTCCACTCGGGCTACCTTCATAGACTCCACTCGGGCCTTCATAGACTCCACTCGGGCTACCTTCATAGACTCCACTCGGGCTACCTTCATAGACTCCACTCGGGCTACCTTCATAGACTCCACTCAGGCTACCTTCATAGACCTTCATAGACTCCACTCGGGCTACCTTCATAGACTCCACCTTCATAGACTCCACTCGGGCTACCTTCATAGACTCCACTCGGGCTAGCTTCATAGACTCCACTCGGGGCTTCATACCTTCATAGACTCCACTCGGGCTACCTTCATAGACTCCACTCGGGCTACCTTCATAGACTCCACTCGGGCTACCTTCATAGACTCCACTCGGGCTAGCTTCATAGACTCCACTCGGGCTAGCTTCATAGACTCCACTCGGGCTACCTTCATAGACTCCACTCGGGCTAGCTTCATAGACTCCACTCGGGCTAGCTTCATAGACTCCACTCGGGCTAGCTTCATAGACTCCACTCGGGCTAGCTTCATAGACCTTCATAGACTCCACTCGGGCTAGCTTCATAGACTCGGGCCTTCATAGACTCCACTCGGGCTACCTTCATAGACTCCACTCGGGCTAGCTTCATAGACTCCACTCGGGCTACCTTCATAGACTCCACTCGGGCTAGCTTCATAGACTCCACTCGGGCTAGCTTCATAGACTCCACTCGGGCTAGCTTCATAGACTCCACTCGGGCTACCTTCATAGACTCCACTCGGGCTACCTTCATAGACTCCACTCGGGCTACCTTCATAGACTCCACTCGGGCTACCTTCATAGACTCCACTCGGGCTAGCTTCATAGACTCCACTCGGGCTAGCTTCATAGACTCCACTCGGGCTACCTTCATAGACTCCACTCGGGCTAGCTTCATAGACTCCACTCGGGCTACCTTCATAGACTCCACTCGGGACCTTCATAGACTCCACTCGGGCTACCTTCATAGACTCCACTCGGGCTAGCTTCATAGACTCCACTCGGGCTACCTTCATAGACTCCACTCGGGCTAGCTTCATAGACTCCACTCGGGCTAGCTTCATAGACTCCACTCGGGCTACCTTCATAGACTCCACTCGGGCTACCTTCATAGACTCCACTCGGGCTAGCTTCATAGACTCCACTCGGGCTAGCTTCATAGACTCCACTCGGGCTAGCTTCATAGACTCCACTCGGGCTAGCTTCATAGACTCCACTCGGGCTACCTTCATAGACTCCACTCGGGCTACCTTCATAGACTCCACTCGGGCTAGCTTCATAGACTCCACTCGGGCTACCTTCACTACTCGGGCTACCTTCATAGACTCCACTCGGGCTAGCTTCATAGACTCCACTCGGGCTACCTTCATAGACTCCACTCGGGCTAGCTTCATAGACTCCACTCGGGCTACCTTCATAAACTCCACTCGGGCTACCTTCATAGACTCCATTCAATGACCTCTTTGATGGACCTCGTCAAACTGCCTGCTGGGATGTCACTTTTGTTCTTTATTGGGCTGGTAAAGTGGACTGTGAAGTCATCAATCAATACAACTACAGTGGAACCTCCCTTATAAGACCTTCAGAAAAACATTCAAAATGAGGTCTTATAAGGGAGGGGTCTTATATTTTTTTTATGGGAGGTCATTTTAATTTAATACTTTAACTTACAAAGAAGGGCAATGTCTCAGAGAAGTAGGTCTTACGTGGGAGGGAGTCTTATAATGGGAGGTCTTATAAGGGAGGTTCCACCGTTTCCACGTAGAACTGAGATCAGCTGCTACAAAAGTGGTCATTAATCTAGCTGGTGCCGTGTTCGTCAAAACAGCCATTACATTATTCATGGGTCTGGACTCCGGAAAAGAAACTAGTTCCATCTGCCACTCTAGTCTAATGGGCTGATCCAAAAGTTTGCACGCACGAGTGCGCGTACACACGTGCACAGACTGTTGATTGAATTGTTGGCGTTGAGGAAGGTCCCCAAAGGCCAACCAATCCCTTTGCTGCAGCAGCAGTAAGAGCCAGTGCAAACGCCCCCTAGTTTGAGAATCAGTGTTCCACGAAAGGCTAATCTGTACCACGACATTCCAAAACTGTGTCGTTCGTCCGTCCAGAGGGATGATGACCGTGCTTCAACAGTTCGTCCTTGTGGAAATCTAGGATGCTGGGTGACTTCGCATATGGCTAGTGAGGCCAATGCGAGCCAGGAAGGATCTCTGACAGTGAGGACAGGAGAAAGAGTTGGGGGGGATCTGTCGGGGGTTGCAGAGCTAGTGAGGCCAATGCGAGCCAGGAAGGATCTCTGACAGTGAGGACAGGAGAAAGAGTTGGGGGGATCTGTCGGGGTTGCAGAGCTGCGACTGTTTAGGCGGATCTTGCGTGCCTCACGCTTTGCCTGCGATGTCTCGATACGGTGCGCCTCGAAGTTGGTGGCTCCCTTTGTTACTGCACCACGCCATGCTGGTCTGTTCTGTGCCAGGGTTTCCCATGAGGAGACATTGAGGAGAGCTCTCATTTACTATTGGCCCTTTCTACAGGCTAATGTCAACCAGCGATTGAGTAGAGGGCCAACGTTTCCAGATTAAAGCCATCTAAACAGCTGTTTATTGAGGCAGCAGAAGGGTGCCAGATCTGCTTCAATGCATGAACTGCCGTGTGATGGGTTTTCCATGGGAGGTGGTAAAGGTGCAGATGTAACAGGGCGTGTTGACACTGCTTGGTATCAAAAAACACGTGAGGTCTACTGCCACCATGCTGATGGGTGCTGGCATGGCAGTTTGAACATGGTAAAAACGGGCCATTGCAAGGCACTTTCATTATTATATCATAGGGTAACATGTATGGGGGGAGAGAGAGAGAGAGAGAGAGAGAGAGAGAGAGAGAGAGAGAGAGAGAGAGAGAGAGGGAAACATTAAGATAAGCGATTTAAATGTTTTTTCACCACCCAGACAGAGAATGTGTGTGTGTGCGTGTGCGTGTGCGTGTGTGCGTGCGTGCGTGCGCTCGCGCACGTGCAACATCCATCCATACAAAGGTGAACTTCTCAGAAGCAGGCACAACCAACGAAAGTCAACATATCTAGATGTACACCCCAAAAGGGTTTTGAAATGAAAAACACTATGTGCTAATCAAGGCTCCAAGTTATTTACATCCACCCTCCAATTTCATTACTCTCTCTCTCTCTCTCTCTCTCTCATCTCTCTCTCTCTCTCTCTCTCTCACACACACACACACACACACACTTCAAAATCTCTGCCCCCCCCCCCCCTTCTCTCTCTCTCACACACACAACATCCTGATTGCTTGTACTTCTCCCCCCCCCCCCCCCCCTCTCTCTCTCTCACACACACACGCCAATGTTGATTGCCTGTACCTCTCTCTCTCTCGATCTCTCACAAACACACCAAATCTTGATTGCATACCCCCTCCCATCCTCCCGCTTCCACCCCGCCTCCTCCCCCCCCACCCCACCTTGATTGCCTGTAGTGCTCACCTACTCTGGCTTTAATGAAGGTGGTGCCCACTGGACTCGCTGTACCACATTCCCCTCATGGCCAAAACAAGACTCTCCTAGACTTGTGCCCCCCCCCCCCCCCACACACACACACACACACACTCACTTCCCTCCTCCTTTCAGTCTACACCTTCTCTGATGACAAGGGTCCCTCGTGTCACAGACAGCTGTGGGAGAGAGACAGAGAGAGAGAGAGAGAGAGAGAGAGAGAGAGAGAGAGAGGGGGGAGAGAGGGAGAGACAGAGGGGGAGAGGGAGAGAGAGGGGGAGAGAGAAAGAGAGAGAGAGAGAGGGAGAGAGAGATGGGAGGGAGGGAGAGAGAGAGAGAGGGGAGAGAGAGAGAGAGAGAGAGAGAGAGAGAGAGGGGGGTAGTTAGTTAGTTAGTCTGTTATAGTCCCGTCAACAGCTATGGTTATCTCAGGACTGTCACCACATAAAAAATCCACCACGTATAGCAAAACACAAATCCATGAATCATAACAACGTACACAACCTGAAAACAAAAAATGTAGTACAATTCATAACATGACACTTCCATCATTGTACCCTATAGCACATAAGTCCACACAGTTCTGCAAACGTGGAGCCACGATACTCTCATTTATCGGATCCAGGTTAAAAAAAACCAGTAAAAAAGGATAACAAATACATACTAGTAAGCTAAAATACATAACAAAAAAGGCTATATAGGCAAATATGCACTGCAGAATGGACAACAGGTGCCCACTCAAGTGCGTTATTATCACGCGTGGATGCCAGTGTACAATATATAAAAAAACCCACTGGCATGTCATAAATTGTAAAAAGGAAAAACGTGGAAGGGTTTTATTGAAAAAATGCAGGTGAATGGACCAATAAGGCAGAAAGAAGTAGACTCCAGAAAGCAAAAAGAGGTCTGGCACTCTGTGTGTGTGTAAGCGTGTAATTCATTCATTCTCTCTCTCTCTCTCTCTCTCTCTCTCTCTCTCTCTCTCTCTCTCTCTCCCCCTCTCTCTCCCCAGACCTGCTTACCCCCTACACAAGTCTTGAGAGTAGTCTGGATAGCTGAAATGAGTAGTTTGGGTGTGAAATGAGTAGTCCTCTTCATTAAACCATCAAATATAATGTGCACTGAAAATGAGTAATTAGAGAATTATTTTTAATTTTGAAGAGTAGTAGAGGTCCAAATTGAGTAGAATACTACTCGAAAAGAGTAGAGTAAACAGGTCTCATCGTCTCTCTCTCTCTCTCTATGTGTGTGTGCGTGTGTGCGTGCATGTGTGTATGTTAAGGGGGCTTGAGGAAACCAATCAAGGCTAGCTATTGATTCACATAAAAGAGGGAGGAAAACACCCCCCTCTCTCCTCTCTCTCTCTCTCTGTCCCCCCCCCCCTCTCTCTCTCTCTTAATTAACTAGCTCACTAAACGTAGTAACAACTCATCATGCCATGCCACTTTGTGTTTCAACTTTCACGTACGAACCACTGTTTGACAAACAAAGCAATGTCGCTAATTAGTGCTTACACAAACACGTTGTAATCAGACAAACTCCATTAATTAACAGTATACCCCCCCCCCCCCCCCCCCCCCCCCCCCCCCGTTTAACACACCACACACACACACTATAATTATGGTTGGCATAGGGCAGTCCGGATGAAAACAAGCCTTGTTAGCTTATTCTTTAACCCTCAATAAAGATCTTTTGACTTGACATACACACACACACACACACACACACACGCACTATGGTTGGTAGAGATAGAGGGGGAAATGGGGGAGAACGTGTTTCGTTCAAATCACCAAAGAGAAAACTATTAATGGACAAAACACGGGAGGAGTGGAGAGAGAGGGGGTGGGGGGGGGGGGGGGGGGGGGGGGCGTCTATTTACCCTTCATTCTAGTCTGCTTTTTCCTTTAGTTTTTCCTTCATTTTCTTCTGTTTTTTCCTTTCAGTTTCTCAGTTATTTTCATCTGCTTTTTTTTTCTTCTTCCGTTTTTCTTTTCAATCATCAATATTTTTAGTCTTCCCTTTTTTCCCACCCCCCCCACGTCCCCCCCCCCCCTCTCCCCCCCCGGGGTGCCGCCAACAAAGTAAGGCCTCATCTAACCAGACAGAAGACTTCAAGACTTGTGCTGCAACTCCAACTCAAACCAATCTACGGGTAATGTTATGCTGCGATTAGTTCAGTCTGCTTTGGTCTATAGGTAGGTACAAGACACCACCTGATTTATTTCCACTCCCTAGATAGTACCACTACCTACTCCGAAGAGAAAAGTTGATGAACGAGAGAGAGAGAGAGAGAGAGAGAGAGAGAGAGAGAGAGAGAGAGAGAGAGAGAGAGAGAGAGAGAGAGAGAGAGAGAGAGAGAGAGAGAGAGAGAGAGAGAGAGAGAGAGAGAGAGAGGGGGAGAGAGAGAGAGAGAGGAGAGAGAGAGAGAGAGAGAGAGGGTGTTTTTTTATTGAGGGAAAAACGGAATAAGCACAACATCTGGCTGTTGGGTTTTTTTCCATTTCATCCGGACCTCAGCACAAAAAAAAGAAACAGAAACATGAAGAAATACAAAATAGACAAACCATGGCAGAAATACAAGGGAAACAAAACTTACATCAGTGTAATGTAAAAGGGCACATGATGCAGAACAGTATTGACAAACATTACGGAGAGAGAGAGAGAGAGAGAGACAGAGAGAGAGAGAGAGAGAGAGAGAGAGAGAGAGAGAGAGAGGGGCAGACATGAGAGAGAGAGGGGAACACATGAGAGAGAGAGACAGAGACAGAGAGAGAGACAGGCAGACATGAGAGAGAGGCAGACATGAGAGAGAGAGAGACAGAGAGAGAGAGAGAGAGGCTGGGTGGGTACAGGCTACAAAGGAGGCAGTCGTACAGCTCGTTTGTCACGGGGCAGGAGGGTGGGGTGGGGTACCCCGATAATGTTATGAAAATTGCTTCCACAGACCCCCTGTGACCTTATCCACACCACGGGGACAACCTACTGTAACAGATACCCTATAGCGCACACACACACACACACACATGTACACACACACACACACATGTACACACACACACACACACACACTGTCGTCCCTACTACCCTCACCAGCACATCTACAGTTCTCTAGGGGTTCAGTTGGTATTCCATCCCCCATGCATAATACTATGACGATGATAACACCACTTTTTTTTAAAGACACACTGACGCACCACGATTATTAAGTCCCTTGGTTTTTTTCTGGGTAGCTGTGTGACCCACATACAAATGTCCCCAACTTCAGATTGAGACTGCTCTAAAAAAAAATCGGGACTTAACTGGTGTTGCACTGCCTTCGGGCATTGCCTCCAGGATCGTTCCCACCATCTTTATTAGTGATGTCCCATATGTGTCTGTTCCGGACCGGAGGACGTTAAGCAGAATTTCATCATTGAGACTGCTCTTTAAAATTATGTTTCAGTTTCAGTTTCGTGACATTTGTATGGGAGTACAAAACAAGATTTCTTACCAGCTATAAGAGGGAGAAAACACGTGAAACCCGTGATTTTGACACGTGACCTGGTGGGTCTTTTTAAAGCGAGACTTTTGTGGGATGGATGCATGTCCCTTCCTTGCCCCCCCCCCCCCCCCCCCCTCTCTCTCTCTCTCCCCTACTAAGCCCAGTATCTCTTTGGTCCCAGTCTACAGTGCTGGTTTCACAAAGAATGCAATCATGCACAGTACAATGGTAACTTAGATCCCCTTCCCCTGATTCTCAATGTGGGCTAGATACATATCAACATCGGATCTCTCTCTCTCTCTCTCTCTCTCTCTCTCTCTCTCTCTCTCTCACACACACACAAACACACGCACGCACAAACACACACGCACGCACACACACACACACACACACACACACACACACACAAAGTAATCGACCTTCGTCTAAATTCCACACGTAAGAGAGAGAAAGAGAGAGAGAGAGAGAGAGAGACTTCAGACACTTTATTTTACAAGGATAAGAGTTTAGGCTGGGCCCCTAGTCTTCCATTCTGTCCTTGGTTCTGAGAGAGAGAGAGAGAGAGAGAGAGAGAGAGAGAGAGAGAGAGAGAGAGAATTTTTTTATTTAACCAGGGAACATGAGATAAGCAAGTTACATGCTTTTTTCCACCCAGCCCTGGGCGATAGAGAGAGAGAGAGAGAGAGAGAGAGAGAGAGAGAGAGAGATTATTCTGCTTACGAACTAAAAAAAACCCACCGAAAACCTGATCCGTGTTTATGAACCGAAGGAGAACCAGCTCTGAAGAAGATGGCTACATATCCTTTTTCTTAATACAGCACAAGGCTGATCTTGACAGCCCCAATGGACCCCTTCCCCCCAATCAAAGAACCTTTATTCACAAATAAAGAAGAACTCCCTCAAAAAAGGAAATAAAAAGAAATAATTAGATGTGGGAGGGACTTGTCAAATCTGTCCCGAGCAGTCTCTCTACTCCGCGAGGTTTTTTTTAAAGGAGAAAAAAAAAAGTCTGACTAAATTAGAGAGGCCAACCAAGGGAGACAATTTCCTGGCGGGGATCCGGCGTCGGGTGGTAATGGGCTGGTTGATATGCATCACACCGACCACCATCTCCCCCAGTTTCCCCTACAGTCTAGGACGTGTTTCACAAAGGCCAAAATAAAAACCTACAACCCTCGCTCCATCCATTTCCAAGGCTTTGTTTTTTAGGAAGGCTAATATTATATACGAAGCGCTCGAAGCGCCCTCGACAAACAAGCGCCTTGCAAATCTTTTACAGACTTTGTTATTAATATTATTATGATTTTTAATCATTCACAGATTGGATTGTAGAGGGGAAGTTGTTTTGTTTTGTTGTGTGTGTGTGTGGGGGGGGGGGGGGGGGGGGGGGGGGGGGCGGGGGCTGTTGCTCCTTTTGCTGTTTGCTGTTTTCTTGTGAGTCTGTGTTGATAAATGCGCATTCACAGAAATATCCGGATGTTTTGTTGTGTCTCTTGTGAATAAATTAACGTTACTTTACATTTGTTGAGTGCCTGTTTGTTTGTTGAATATATAAAATCCTAAACCTACCAAGAAAATGACAGCTTTCTACAAATCTTCCTTTTTTCCATTATCATCTTCTTCATTGTGGACATGTGGCTAGCACCTATGATTCCAATGGCATTGATGTAGTCTACTGGAAACTTTCTCATATTTGATACGCGCACGTTGAGATCCATCATAAAATTGTGTGTACTTGGGTTTTATTTCAATGTCAATTATGAACGCAGATGTGTCATGCTGCCGTTATGCGCCTAACTAAGATTAAGAAAGTTAGGCCCAGCAAGTCCGACTTCGGCTTCATGAAAACAGGCAGGAGAATGGAGCGGTAAGGCAGAAAGATAGTAGATGGCAGTTAGATGGTGACACGCAAGGGCGATAACTTTATGACTGAATTGCTTCACGACACGTAAGGGCAATAACTTTATGACTGAATTGATCACCCCACCTAATGATGAGTCAGGGGCAGATAATTTCCAGTGGCTTTATATTACTTTGCTACACCACAAGGGCGATGGCGTGCGCTATTCAGCTACGCCAATCAGGTTTCAGGTTTCCCAGTCGCAAGCCTATGCTAGCTTCGCACGAGCGTTTTGAGTCCTGGAAACGCGCCAATAGTCAGTCCTCTGGCAGCCAAACCAGTCAGTAAGCCATTAGAGGACGGCTCAGAGAAATCTATTACAGCCCATCCTACCACCCACCTATCTACACCCCACCCCACCCCCTCCCTATCGCAATCTATGGACAGTGGCACGCACTAGGGGTCCCTCGGATCGTCAGGTGGCCTCCCTGCCAGGAACAGCCTGATAATTAAAACAATTAGAGGTCTCTCTCCACCAGGGGAGCCATGCAACCCAACCGGTCCATTCTTTGGCCTAATGTGCTCATCATTTTCTCGTTCTTCTTTCTCTTGTTCTGCTGATGGGTTGGTTTGGCGACAAGGCGATGGGCGGGAATTTACATTTTAAATTAAAGCCTAAAAGGGGAAAAATCAAAGGAATGTAAAGTCTTAGAATGAATGTGAAGTAGAAAGAGAGTATTCACCCTTTGTTCAATAATGTAAAGTCTTGTTTATCATTGATAATGCGTATTTCATTATCATGTCCCCCGGGGTGGTGGTGGGGGTGGGTGTCCTGTCGTACAAATAGTTCCCCCACCTTCTGGAAGTTCTGTGCTTGTATCTTCCTCTAAACTGTCACTCTCTTTGACTCTGCCTTTTCCCTTTGCTTACTGTCATCTGCTATCTTTCTGCCTTACTGGTCCATTCTCCTGCCTTTTTCCCCATAAATTCTTACAAAGATTTCTTCAGCCGAAGTCGGGCATGCTGGGGCTAACTATTTCTTCGTTAGGCGCATAACGGCAGCATAACGCATCTACGCTCATGACAGGAAACTGTCTGAGCGAACGAAGAAGAAGAAGAAGATTCTCACGTGGAGTTGTTGTTCCTGTTGTCATACCCTGGCTAAAAGACTCCAGGGATCACCCGAGCAGCCGAAGCACTTGAACTAAACACTATGGTACAAATGCGCCAGCTATGGATGAGAACATTACGCGTGTGACCGGATTTTTGATTACCCCGCCACGTGGGCAGCCACACTCCGACTTCGGGTGATTATGGGGACTGATGATGTTATGCTAGGAGCTTGTCATGGCTTAAGACAACCCCCCACTATGCATAGCATAACAACATTTTGATGTTGGTGGTGGTGGTGTTGATGGCTTTGCATCCCCTACTTGTCTTTCCCACTTGTTTTCCCACGAGGAAAGACAGAGTGTACTTTGTTTTTAAAACATTTTTTTCCAGAGATAATCACTGAGAGTTTTTTCTTTCCTGTTTTGTGTCTTCTATCTGTGTGTGTGTGTGTGTGTGTGTGTGTGTGTGTGTGTGTGTGTGTGTGTGAGAGAGAGAGAGAGAGAGAGAGAGAGAGAGAGAGAGAGAGAGAGAGAGAGAGAGAGAGAGAGAGAGAGAGAGAGAGAAGGGGGTTGGGGGTATGGACAAAATAAATATTAGAGGAAAGCAAACTGTCAGAGACAGATCTGTAGAATTAATATTGTGAGCTGCAGCAATTATGGAAAATTGCCTTTGAATTCGTTTTCCTTCTTTTTTTCTAATTGAAAACATTCAGATTCGATTCATTATTCAAAAAATAGAAATCTGTTTGAAAGAGAGAAAAATAGAAATAAGAAAAAGAAAACCAAACGTGCGTGATGATGGCTGAATGCAAATGAATCAAAAGGGTTCGCTTTCAATTTAATGAAATACGGGGGATTTAATCAATTTCAAAATAGAAAACAAAACAATCAATTGGGATTGTATTTGATTCAATTTGTCTAAATAATTTGCTTCGCATTTTCATTTGCAAACACTCTCGCAAACACTCTCTCTCTCTCTCTCTCTCTCTCCCTCCCTCCCCCCCTCTCTCCATGCAAGCACGCGTAAATGTAATAAAAAATATTTTAATGTATGCAAGTTTTATTATTCCATATCTTTTTAACCAGTCTTTGTATCGTAATACCACCTGCTTTGCTACCTCTGTGTTCAGTTGTGTGTGTGTATTAAGGATAGATTGGAACAAGAGCTGGCTTTGCCTAAAATCTATATCCTTGGATAATAAACTCTCTCTCTCTCTCTCTCTCTCTCTCTCTCAGTCTTTGATCAAACATCAAAACATTTGTCTCCTTGAAGCTAAGCAATGGCTATGCACCTCCAAGTCTCTCTTCTATTATCCCCAAACCATATTATTAAAACCACCACTTTTCCTGTACTCAACTGTCTCTTCCTCTGGGCATACATACGAAGGGGGGGGGGGGGGGGGGGGGGGGGGGCATTGCTGCCACCATTTTCACCATCACGCACGCAACTTCTCTAACCTTGCACTTTCTCACGCACATGGAAACATCTATTACATCTTGCATGCGTGCACATAACACACATTCACACACAAACACGATATGCTTGCACAATCGCGCAAACACACACACAGTCAAGTCTCTCTCTCTATGTATAATTTATTTGGGGGGGGGGGGGGGGGGGGGGGTGTCTAAAACCACTTATGTGAATAGACAATAAATTGAAGAACAGAGCAGAGAGAGAGAGAGAGAGAGCACCAACACCACCAGTCCCTCACCACCACCACCACCCCCCCCCCCCCCTAGCAATCATGTTTTTTTAATACATTTCTCCTCCAATGTTTCTCTGCCTTTTCTGCAGCTGATGAAGTCAATTACTGGCTGATGGGAAGCCGGCACATGTTACCGGATCAAAGAAAACACCACTGGACCCCCACACACACCACCACCACCACCACACCACAATCAATACCACCAGCCCACCTCAATGTCTCCTGTGCATAGCCACTTTCACATTTCCCTGCACTTTGGCAACTCGCAATCTACTCAATAGAAAAGTACAAGTGTTTGTACTACTGGGGAACCTCCCTTATAAGACCTTCAACATGTTTGTACTACAGGGGAACCTCCCTTATAAGACCTTCAACAATCATCCAAAATGAGGTCCAAAAATGCTTAATTCTGATCGCTTCTCGGCCTTTTAGCTAAGACAGTGATTCAGGAACATACATTTTTGTTTATACCCTGGTTGGTTTGTTCAGCCCGTCGTACATGGCGAAAGCCGATACGCGGCGTTAAGCTGAACTTCCATCCAAAATGAGGTCATATAAGGGAGGGGTCTTACAAGGAGGCAATTTTAATACTTACAAAGAAGGGCAATGTCTCAGAGAGAAGGGTCTTATAAAGAGGAGGCAATTTTATAATTTACAAAGAAATGTCTCAGAGAGAAGTAGGTCTTATATGGGAGGGGTCTTATAAGGAGGCAATTTTAATACTTACAAAGAAGGGCAATGTCTCAGAGAGAAGTAGGTCTTATATGGGAGGGGTCTTATAAGGAGGCAATTGTAATACTTACAAAGAAGGGCAATGTCTCAGAGAAGTAGGTCTTATATGGGAGGGGTCTTATAAGGAGGCAATTTTAATACTTACAAAAGAAGGGCAATGTCTCAGAGAGAAGTAGGTCTTATATGGGAGGGGTCTTATAAGGGAGGCAATTTTAATACTTACAAAGAAGGGCAATGTCTCAGAGAGAAGTAGGTCTTATATGGGAGGGGTATAATATAGGAGGCAATTTTAATATACAAAGAAGGGCAATGTCTCAGAGAGAAGTAGGTCTTATATGGGAGGGGTCTTATAAGGAGGCAATTGTAATACTTACAAAGAAGGGCAATGTCTCAGAGAGAAGTAGGTCTTATATGGGAGGGGTCTTATAAGGAGGCAATTTTAATACTTACAAAGAAGGGCAATGTCTCAGAGAGAAGTAGGTCTTATATGGGAGGGAGTCTTATAATGGGAGGTTCCACTGTAATGGAATATGAGCGCAAGAAGTAAATTCACCATCTTTGAAACTAGATGTTTTGTTGGTTGGTTGGCTTACCCTGGCTAAAAGACTCCAGGGATCATCCCAAAAGCGGAAGCCCTTTGGTACAAGCGCATCAGCTGCGGATGAGAACATTACGTGTGTGACCGTTTTTGAGTACCCCCACCACATGGGCAGCCACACTCCGACTTCGGGGAAACGAGATGGGTTTTTTTTTAGGAAGTCCTACAAAAACAAAAAAATTAAGATTTTGTATCAGGGTGGGTTGTAGCGATGATGATGAAAATCTGTTTAACGTCCTGTCTGAATTGGGCCCAGAAGTAGCCAAAACAATGGACGGTGAAAGGTCTTGGATTGATTTGGAGGTCATGACTTGGAATGCCAAGACCATGGTTTGGACAATCTGAGTAACGTCCTCTGGTCTGAAACACACATACATTAGTAGACATAAAGATGGTGAGAACGATCCTGGAGGCAATGCCCGGAGGCAGTGTAACACCGGGAAAGTCCCGAATTAGTAACAATACAGATACTGAAGTGCTAACCCGCAAGACCGTGGTTTGTCATTTTTGCCCGTTTTTATAGTGCATCCCTGGGAACCCCCCCCCCCCCCCCCCCCCCCCCCCCCCCCCCACCCCCCCCGACCCCCCCCCCCCCCCCCCCTACACATTCTCATAGAGGGTCTTTTTTGCTTTTCGAAAAAAAAGCACAGAATCTCAGCGCAGATTGGGTGTTTGTAAACCATTTGCCAAATGGGGCGTCCTGGGAGCCCCGGTTTTACGACTAAATTCCCCGGTTCCCAGCTCCAGAAGCTAGTCCCCTCATTACGTGCAGCCAGCCACCTGCAAGCCCTAATTTGATGCCTGGTTCCCATCGCCTTTGAGGACACCAACACTTCAATCAACTGACTGAGACACAGGGGACTGTTAGTGTGGTGGGTAGAGTAATAGAAGAGAGGGAGCAGTGAAAACTCATTGCCAGTCGGCTGAATATCCTGTGTGTGTGTGTGTGTGTGTGTGTGTGTGTGTGTGTGTGTGTGTGTGTGTGTGTGTGTGTGTGTGTGTGTGTGAGAGAGAGAAGGGGGTGGGGGTGGAGAGGGGCTGATCCTAAAGTTTCAAATTATCTTCATGGCTGCTTGTGTAGTTTCCCCTGAGAATACCAAGACTTCAATTAAACATGAACTAAGCCTCACGGGATTACTGATAGTAGTAGTAGTAGTGAAAACTCATTGCCTCTATCTCTCTCTCTCTGTGTGTGTGTGTGTGTGTGTGTGTGTGTGTGTGTGTGTGTGTGTGTGTGTGTGTGTGTGTGTGTGTAGTGTGTGTGAGAGGGAGAGAAGGGAGAGATTTCCTTCATTAAAGCCAGTTTGGTCTCCTTTGAGAATCCCAAGACTTCAATTAAAGATTAACTGACTCATGAGGATTCTACTGTGTGGGGTAGTATTAGTGACAAGTCAAAGAGAGAGAGAGAGAGAGAGAGAGAGAGAGAGAGAGAGAGAGAGAGAGACGAACGAACAAACGAAATTTTGTTTAATCAGGGTTATAAGATAAGCCTACAATGCTATTTTACACTCAACCCTGAGGCAAAAAACAAACCCAAAAAAAGAGAGAGAGAGAGAGAGAGAGAGAGAGAGAGAGAGAGAGAGAGAGAGAGAGAGAGAGAGAGAGAGAGAGAGAGAGAGAGAGAGAGGAGGGGGGGGGGGGCTTAGTCGCTTCAAACTCACTTTCATTAACGGTTTTTCTTTCAGAGGTAGTCTACAGTCCAGGGGGGGGTGGAGGGGAGGGGAGGGGAGTGTGTGTGGTGTGTGTGGGGGGGGGGGGGGGATGAAAGGAAAGCCCCGTTAATACTAAAAACCTTTTTGGGCACGTTTAGTTTGGGGCTGTTTATTCAGTCATCACGCGATATATGTAATGGCAGCCAGGAACTTTGAACTCTGAAAGAGACCACATGAAAGAAAGAAAGAAAGGAAAATTCCCTCTGTCTCCTCGAAGTGTATGTGTTTTGGGTGTGTGTCTGCACATTAAAAGATCCATTTCACATTCTACTCACGGTAACTCCCCCCCCCCCTCTCCTCTCCCCCACCCCCTTTCTCCATCCCCCAACCCTTTACTCTAATCTAGTTGTTTCTTCGCTTATCTCTCCATTCTTCTCCCTCACACACACCCTGTCCCTGTCTGTCTTTAGTTATTTTATTTGCTTCTTGTTTTTTTAAATTCCTTTCTCTCTCGTCATTTTGACAACGCTATAATGACTCCCTCTCTCTCTCTCTCTCTCTCTCTCTCCCCCTCTCTCTCTCTCTGTGACAGAGGGTCATACATGCTGGGTACATCATCCATATTCATACAAAAGGCATTTCTCGCTAATGTCGGGGGTAATCATTTTGGAGCAGGCATGTCCTTCCTTCTGCGGATTGTTCCATTTTGTCTTTTATGTGAGGGATAGGATCAGGGTTTTCAATGATATGAGAGAGAGAGAGAGAGAGAGAGAGAGAGAGAGAGGGAGAGAGAGAGATGAGAGAGAGAGAGAGAGAGAGAGAGAGAGGAGAGAGAGGAATAGGTGTTGGAGAGGAGAATTAATGTGTGTGTGTGTGTGTGTGTGTGTGTGCGGAGTGCATGTGTGGAGAGAGCGAGGGGAGGGGGGGGGGGTACAGATAGAGAAAACATGCGTGCTTATGTGCATGCATGTTGTGTGAGCGTATGCATGCATGCCTGTGAGCATGTGCATGCAAGCGGTCACACGCGCATGTGTGTGTGTGTGTGCGCGTTTGTGCGTGCGCGCGCGCGCGTGCCCAGGCAAATGAGACTGTATGAGCGCATGCATGACTGTGTACGCTTCGCGCGCGCGCGCATGTGCGTGTGTGTGTGTGTGTGTGTGTGTGTATGTGTGTGTGAGAGAGCGCGTGCATGACTGCGCGTGTGTGTTTCTTCCGGAGTTGCTGTTATTCATTCATGGTGGCAGTTGCCGGCAGGGTGATATTACAGATTAATTATGTGACATTTACGAAGCTTGTGTTAAAGGGAGATTGCAGAAAGTGATCATGAATAATGGCTGTGCTGCTATGGGACATCATGACCCTTTATCCTGTGTCTCTCTTTTCTCTCTTTATTATCCATCCCATACAACATGACAAAGGAGGGGGAGAGAGGGAGGGGGGGGGGGGTGTTGCGAAACAAGCAATATCATAACTGCGTGGTGTAACGGACATTAACACCCTCCTTTACCGTATATTTTTGCCATCATCAAGAACTCGCGATATCTTGCTCTTTTTTAAAAATTGCACTTTCCACACTCATAAGAACTAAATATGTTGGGTACAGTGGAACGTCCCTTATAAGACCTTCAAAAATCAAC
>CM065689.1:2168759-2173759 GCA_017654935.2 Phymorhynchus buccinoides
GTTGTCATGAATTTTTCTGTGCGCGCGTGTGCGCATGATCGCGCGCGTTCAAATCACGGGTCCGAACCCCAAGGCTATATATAAAAAAAACTATTCAGTTACGTGCTGTTTTGATGCCTTTTTATGTAGTTACGTGCTGTTTTGATGCGTTTTTATGTATGTGTACAGCCGACACATTCCGATTTCGGAGTACCTCGGCAATGCTGCAAGGGGACTTTGCAACCGCTCGGCGTTGCACTTGTTTTCTTCTTGTTCTCTTCCCCCGCCGAGTTATCTTCTTCAATCATCCACGTTCTCTTATCTCTCTCGCAATGGCGCTCAGAGTCTGTTTGAAATGCTTTATAACCTAAGAATGAAATAGTGAGGCCAAGGGAGGAGATAACGAAATTGAACAAAGGGGGAATACTCTCTTTCTAATTAATTAACTCCCCTCCCTCCATCAAAGTTGATTACGATACCAATCACCTAGCAATGCGTGGGTCAGAACCAACAGTGAGACAAACAAAGGTGAAAGCATTCATTCAATTTCGCTTTATAACAAGAGAAGCTTTGCAAAAAAGCACAAGAGAAGCTTTACAAGAAAAGAAAGAGGGTGGGGGGAGGGAGGGAGGGTGGGGGGAGGAGGATGGGGATGGGATGAGAGAGAGAGGGAGGGGGGGGGAGGATCGGTAGGAGCGAGGGTAATCTTCACATAGAGCTGCGCGCAGTGACCATACACCATTTGATTAGATGACAGACTAGTGGCCATGTCAGTCGCTTGAAACGGTGTGTTCATGACAACTAACCCTAATGCAACCCAACCCTAACCTTGTCCTAACCCGAGTCCATAAATGTTATACGGTACTGAGTATATAATATGCAGTGAGAATGTTTAGTGTGTGTGTGTGGGGGGGGGGGGCAAGTAAAGCTTTTGGCAAGTGACAAAAATAGCAACTTTCATCCAGCCAATCAAATTGATGTATGATCACTGAGATCAGGTGTTGGGGTCATCTTCATACTACCCCACCCCCACCCCCACCCCCGCACACACACACACACCTTGCCACCCCTTCTTTTCCGTCCACACCCACCCCCCACCCCCCACCCCCCAAGAAGAAAACATGAAAAGAAAAAGAAACAGAAAACGGTCTAATTCCTTTCTCTCTTTCTTCTCAGCCACAGTCATCTTCTCATTCACTGTTCCATTTATTAGATTGGTGCGCACACTCACTGGTGGGGGGGGGGGGGGGGGGGGGGGGGGTGTAAAACTTGGCCAGTCACGCCGCGGTTATTTCTTCTTCCTTTGTGTATTCCATCTCCACAGATTATTGGATTACTTTTTCCTTTTAACGGACAATTTGGAATTGACTGAATTGCTTGGCTTTCGAAAATGCATGGGCATACACCCTTGCAAGCTTAATATAACACGCAGCAAACTTCTGACGAAAACTCGCTTTTTCTTTGAATATGAATATGAAAATAGGTGTTAGTTAGTCTCCACTACACGCATCCATTATTTGTTACTTACTATGAAGCATACCTCCGGCTAGGGTTTGAGACCCTGTAAACTGCTCATTATGCATTCTGTTCGGGGGATGGGTCGTGCAAACTATGCTCTATTAATGCTGCAGCCCTCTTTGACATTTTCATTATACGGTCTGAATGGATACAGGGGGGGGGGGGGGGGGGGGGGGGGGGGGGGGGGGGGGGGGGGGGGGGGGGGGGGGGGGTGGGGGGGGGGGGGGGGGGGGGGGGGGGGGGGGGGGGGGGGGGGGGGGGGGGGGGGGGGGGGATGGGTGCTATTGAAAACGACGACCCAGCCCCTGAATAGAATGCATAATGAGCAGTGTACAGGATCTCTCTCTCTCTCTCTCTCTCTCTCTCTCTCTGATTCCTTTTAAACTTCATCAGTATGCCAAGTTCTACACTAGGCCTAGTACTTTTTCCTTCTAACAACAACATTCACCCCCACCCCCGTCCCTTTTCCTCTTTCAATCAGCATCTATCTATCTTTTTTAGTTTAAGAGGAAGTCAGATGTAGTCCTAGTCTCTCCTCTCTCTCTGCATCTCTCTCTCTCTCTCTCTGCATCTCTCATCTCTCTCTGCTCCTCTCTCTCTCTCTCTGCTCTGAAAAAATCATTAATTAACTCTCTCTCTCTCTCTGCTCTGAAAAAAAATCATTAACTCTCTCTCTCTGTATCTCTGCTCTGAAAAAAATGTCATTAACTCTCTCTCTCTCTCTCTCTCTCTCTCTCTCTCTCTCATTCCATTTATCTGGGTGCGTGCAATGCTTGTGTGTGTTGTGTCCAACAGAAAAGGGTTCCAATAGCCTTTGAGATAAAATTAATGACATCAGTTTCTCTGCAAATTGATTCACCCCACCCCACCCCCACCCACCCCTCTCCCTCTAATTTGAACTGATGTAATTAGGTGCGCTGTCAAATAAAAGCAATCATGAAACCCATGTAATTATTTCCATCTTTTCAATCTAGATATAAATAAAGAAGCCGCAATAACTTGTTTTCAATTATATCCCGCAACGCACTTTTAAAAAAAAAATGAAAAACAATTTTTTTTATTTTTTAAATGCAGGACTAGATTTGCAAGTAAATTGGATGAACAACATAGCGCGTTTGTTTGTGTGTGCGCGCGTATCTCCATTTGAACGCTTCGTTTTCCGATGTTGTCGCTACGCTTGCTTTTAAATGGTTTGTCGTTTCCGTTTACCAGCCAAGCGAAACCATTCGCCATTTTGAACCAAAGTGAGAAAATAATCTACGTTTCATTTGATTTGATTCTACATCAAACGACAATTTCATTACCCCATTTCCATCAAAATCTGTTACCACGTTTAGCTCATGCATTATTCATTTGTGAACAGTGTCACGCATGATACTTTCCTTCATTTTGTAGTCGAAAAGCAAAACTTTTAGGGAAGGTGAAGGGGGGGTGTGTGTGTGTGTGTGTGGGTGTGTGTGTGTGTGAGGGGTGGGTGGGGGGGGGGGGGGGGGTAAAGGGGTAAAGGGCTAACGAGGTAAAAAATGACGTAAAAGCAACAACAAAAATATAATATATCTTGTACTCTCTCTCTCTCTCTCTCTCTCTCTCTCTCTCCCTCCCTCCCTCCCTCCTCTCACACACACTTTCGCATTGAAATTCTGCACCGGGTAGCCACATTCTGCCATTCTTGGGATAGGGGGTAGGGATAGGATCAGCCTGTGATTATTTTCTTACAACTGAAAGGAAATTCGGGTCAGGTAGTTAGGACAATAGGACTCGCGGCCTCTCAACTGTCCTCTCATTTCTTATTTGAACTCTACACGGCTGAGAGCTTTAATTTAAAACCCTTTCAACGCCAGCCATTCCTCAGCCAAAACTTACCCGGGTAGAGAAAAGATTTCGTCTGCAATATTGGGGATTCCTCTGTGACGTGCATAAAATAGGACATATCCTTACCTCCCAAAATTAAGAACATAAGGTCATTGGTTAGCAGACCCTCATTTGATGCCTTTCAGTGACACGAGTGTTAAATCATTGTGGTGGTGCCAAGAGGCGACAGTGGCGATGAAAGGGTTAAAAATCAGTTTGCCTTCTATTCATGCTCATATTTTAGTTTGAAGATATTAGGGTCTTAAACGCGAGTAGGGGGTGGGGGAGGTGGGGGTGTCTAAATTGCAAGAAAAACCAAAAGAATAATTATTCATATAAGAACGATTATATTTGCTTTTGCTTTTAGAATATGCAGGGTAAAAGAACCCACGAATTTCAAAGCGTACACATAAAAGCTTCACAATCGCTTTCATTCCACTCAGCTCCCTTAACAACCCTCGCCCCTTAACACACCACCACACCCCCCCCCCCCCCCCCTCCCAACGTTCTTCCCATTTCATGAAAAGGGTTTGGGGTGTATTAGTAGCAGCAGTGGAACAAGTTATTTGTCAAACTACGGCTCATTTCACGGCCCATTTGCCGGATACGCCCAATTTGCCAAGCTCATAGATGATACACGGCTATTACCGAGTCTAGCAGTTTAGAAACGACCCTTGCTTGTCTCTTTTTCCACTTGTCCTCTTATCTCTACTTTTCCAAAAGTGTAACAGAGGCAGACCTGCTTACCCCCTAAACAAGTCTCGAGTAGTCTGGATAGCTGAAATGAGTAGTTCGGGTGCGAAATGTGCAGTTTTATTCATTAAACCATCAAACAATGTTCACTGAAAATGAGTAATTAGAGCATTATTTTCAGTTTTGAATAGTAGAGGTCCAAATTGAGTAGAATACTACTCGAAAAGAGCAGAGTAAACGGGTCTGCAGAGGATATGTTGTTGCTGTTGTTGTCGTATCCTGGCTAAAAGACTCCAGGGATCATCCCAACAGCTTGAACACTATGGTACAAATGCACCGGCTAGGGATGAGAACATTGCGTGTGTGACTGTTTTTTCATTACCCCGCCACGTGTGCAGCCGCACTCCGACTTCGGAGGATTTGGGAGACTGATGATGTTATGCTAGGAGCTTGTCATGGCTAAAGACAATCCCCGCACAACTATATGCAGAATATAACATTTTGATGTAGCCTCGGTGTTCTAGCCTATGTCAATAGACGATTTTCAGAGGGAAAAAAACTAGGGGAGAACACTTCGTGAAACTTAGAGTTGATTACCTCGACTTACTCGGTCAAAACCATAGCAACCATGGCAGCATGGCGTCGAAGCTTGAAACCGCAGGATGCGAGTCAGCGACTTGCAAACATTTTTTTTTAGAAAAATGAGGGATGGTCAGTACCCATAAAATGCTAGAACTTGCAAAACGTATAAATATAAATGACATCAATTTTAGAACGACGCACGGTGTTTGTAAGTGCTGTATGTCTACTTTAACGCACGAAGCGAGAGCTGGGGATCTACCTGATGGTAGAGTAACTTCCCCTGTTTGACCGATTGAATTAGGCAAGATCACTCCCACACACCATGAAATTACTCCCCTTAAATTATTTCCGAACAAGGCGATAACAGAGGGTATAAG
>CM065689.1:2181259-2183759 GCA_017654935.2 Phymorhynchus buccinoides
ACCACCACCCCCGCCTTCCTCCCCCCCCCTCTTCTCTTTCCCCCAAAATAGGCCTTCACTTCAGCCCCCCTACACATATCTGACCCACCCTCCCCTCCTCTCTCTCTCTCTTTCCCTCCCCTCTCTCTATTTATAATGATAATAATAATAATAATAATAATATAATAATAATAGTACATTTATATAGCGCTTTACCTCAAATGAGCCCAAAGCGCTTTACAATCGATTATTCATCAATATTCATTTATGATGAAACGCTCTACTTTGTTATACTTTTGCAGCCACTCACAATGACATGGGCCAAAGGCCTACTCATTACACCATTTCAGTGTTCAGCCCCCCCCCTCTCTCTCTCTCTCTCTCTCTCTCTCTCCCAAGTGTGTCCACAAGCAGAGAAGCCAACCATTCTCCATCCAGTTGAGGCAAATTGAAAGTAAACACCGCACAGACACCCATTAAAACTCCTTCCACACAAAACACCCAGCCACTTAGGGCCACAGTAATTGGACACAGTGTTTTTATGGTGTGGTTTTCTTCTTGCAAGGTATGGAGGACCTTGGCACAACGCTACAGTAGAACCTCCCTTAGAAGACCTTCAAACATCATCCAAAATGAGGTCCTATAAGGGAGGGGTCTTATAAGGGGGGTGATTTTAATAACACACACACACACACAGAGGGACACACATATTTTCTCAAATGTATCATTTGTGGAAAACCATGATTATATCAAAATACAAGTATCTTAAGATACAGAGAGAGAGAGAGACAGACAGACAGAGACAGAGAAATGTAGAAGTCAGACACAGACACTTGGTGTTGCTTTCAAAACTGATCTTTATTTCGGCGAAAATTTGTCAAAGTTCACACATACTGTCGCGCGCGCACACACACACACACACACACACACAGAGAGAGAGAGAGAGAGAGACAGACAGACAGACATAGTTAGGCATGGTGCAGTGACAATTCTCTTGCTTTTGAATTTCTTTCAAATACCACACTGTTTGAAGGGCTACACTGTGAATTGCCTTACAAACTTTGTTCTGATATGATTATCTCCCATTTCTCACATCCTCACCCACCCCTTACATCCAACCCCTTCAGTGCTGTCTATCATTTACGTCCGTGTTGCCTGTTTGGGGTGTGATTTTTGTGTTTAATGCAGCAAAACCGTGCGTGAGCACCAACCTGTATAAAATTAGTATATCTGTGGAAACTACTGAAGCATTTTAGATGTTATTATACATCATCAGCCCCGAAGAGGTTCAAGAAAACGCTTCTTCTTCTTCTTCTTCGACCGCTCAGACAGTTTCCTGTCAATTATGAGCAGAGATGCGTCATGCTGCCGTTATGCGCCTAGCTAAGAATTAGGCCCAGCAAGTCCGACTTCGGCTGAAGGAAATCTTTTTTAAAGTGTTTCGTGAAAAAAGGCAGGAGAATGGACCGGTAAGGCAGAAAGATAGTAGATGACAGTAAGCAAAGGGAAAAGGCAGTCAAAGAGAGTGATAGATAAGAGGATGTCACAAGCACAGAACTTCCAGAAGGTGGGGGAACTATTTATACAAAAGACCCCCCGGCATCCCCACGGGGGGGGGGGGGGGGGGGGGGGGGGTAAAGGAAACGCTGACTTAACATATTTTCATCAATACTTCCCAGTGGGGATACCGGGGGGTCTTATGTAAAAATAGCTCCCCCACCTTCTGGAAGTTCTGTGCTCGTAACTTCCTCTAATCTGTCATTCTCTTTGACTCAGCCTTTTCCCTTTGCTTACTGCCATCTACTATCTTTCTGCCTAACCGGTCCGTTCTCCTGCCTTTTTTTCTAGAAATTCTTAGAGATTTTCTCCAGCCGAAGACGGACATGCTGGGCCTGACTATATCTTAGTTAGGCGCATAACGGCAGCATGACACATCTGCTCTCGTAATTGACAGGAAACTGAGCGATCGATGAAGAAGAAGAAGAATTATCATCATTAACGAGCGACTTAGGATGCCCATTTCACCGCCAGATGGCAATCAAACCAGTAGGGGCTTAGTGTGTGATATTCTGAGTTGGGGGTAGAGAGAAACAAAGAAAGAGAGATGAGTCCCTCCCTCCCTATCTCTACCCCCAACTAAGAATATCACACGCTAAGCCCCTACTGGTTTGATTGCCACCTGGCAGTGAAATGGGCATCCTAAGTTGACCATTAGATCATGAGTATCATAATGATTATAACCACCTTTTTTTGTTGATTCCTACAATGCACTCCCAGCCTGCTGGTTCTGAGAGAGAGAGAGAGGTACTAGTTTGATTACAAAACACACACACACAAAACGACAATGAAGTGCTTGCAAATATATAAAATCGCGTAACGAGTTAAGCGATCATTCCGACGTAATTAGCTTCAGAATAAACGTATTTTAGTCGTTAATAGTTTCTAGATTGATAAGGAAACTAAATGGAGGTCTCTGCCCGACAATTTGTCAGGTTACAGGTGCTGGTATTTGCACTAGGGC
>CM065689.1:2188759-2253759 GCA_017654935.2 Phymorhynchus buccinoides
TAAACAGGTCTGCAGATAGTTGGGATGGCTAATGAGGCGTTATACACCACTTGCCGACAAGAAAGGGCGATAATTTTAGGCCCGAACTGCCGATGCCTCCTGGTGATGAGTCAGGAGCAGATCATTTTCTGTGGCTATATACTACTAGTTCCTGACAGGCAAGGGCGATAATCTTAAGTAGGTGGTGTTCGCATCTTAGGGCACAAGACAGGGGCAGAGAATTTTCGGTATAAAGCCTCATTCGTAAGAAAAACAAAGAACTATCTTCTCAAAATAAATAGCTATACAGAACGCACAACACCCCAAGGTTATTAATCCACAAGGTACTCGAGAAAAAACCAATGCTGTTGTTGTTGTACCCTGGCTAAAAGACTCCAGGGATCACCCCAACAGCCGAAGCACTTGAACACTATGGTACAAAATGCACCAGCTAGGGATGAGAACATTTATGCGTGTGACCGTTTTTGATTACCCCGCCACGTGGGCAGCCACACTCCGACTTCAGAGGATATCAACAATGAATACCATAGGGTTTTTTGGAGCATAGGCATACCTTATTTAAAAAGCATCCTACCCCAAAAGTTTACACAAAATACAGATTTGGTTATTAAACTTTCTTACTATATTGTTGATCATATTACAAGATGCAGGGGACTTAGTCGGGGGGGGGGAGGGGGGGGGGGGGGGGAAGCATCGCCTTATATAATCCACTAAACAGAGCATTTCCAAAATCAATTTGCAAAAAAGTAACAAACTCTGGAGCAGGTGTTAGTGACAACGATTGAAAACAAGAAACAGCAAGGGAGAAAGAATCTATTTTTCAACACAAACCAATGACTATATATATAAGGTTCTTGCACAAACTACCGAAACTAAGCGACTAGATAGGTAGGGGGGTGGGGAGGAACTAGGTGGGTGTTTATTTCCTCTGTAATGTAATCAGCACCGGAATGGGACGCCCCAGGGGAGGGGGAGGGGAGGGAGACTTGGGTGGGGGGGGAGGAGGAGGGGGAGGAAAGGTATCCAATGGTGTGATGAAAGTGGTGGTTGGTTCGTTAGTTTGATTTCCCAAGGACCAGGCAAGGAACTCATTGCGCCTTCACTGCCTCCTTCCATTGTCTAGCAAATGGACACAGACAGAGAGAGAGAGAGAGAGAGAGAGAGAGAGAGAGAGAGAGAGAGAGAGAGAGAGAGACAGACAGAGAGAGAGGGAGAGAGAGAGAGAGAGAGAGAGAGAGAGAGAGAGAGAGAGAGGTACACACAGAGAGAGAGCGAGAGAGAGCGAGAGAGAGAGAGAGAGAGAGAGAGAGAGAGAGAGAGAGAGAGAGTACAGAGAGAGAGGTACAGAGAGAGAGAGAGAGAGAGGTACAGAGAGAGAGAGAGAGAGAGAGAGAGAGAGAGGGAAATCAATCAGAAGAATGCTTCGCACACAGCCATTGTCTTTCTACTATAATGTACCGTATTTTACGGACTATAAGACGATACAGTGGAACCTCCCTTATAAGACTCCCTCCCACATAAGACCTACTTCTCCGAAACATTGCCCTTCTTTGTAAGTATTAAAATTACCTCCCAATAAGACCCCTCCCTTATAAGACCTCATTTTGGATGCTTTTTGAAGGTTATAAGGGATGTTCCACTGTACTTTTCCCCAGACTGACACCCCTGCGCCTTATAACGTGACTGATAAT
Source organism: Phymorhynchus buccinoides (assembly GCA_017654935.2). Lineage (NCBI taxonomy): Eukaryota > Metazoa > Mollusca > Gastropoda > Neogastropoda > Raphitomidae > Phymorhynchus > Phymorhynchus buccinoides. The sequence continues at coordinate 2,190,451 of CM065689.1, forward strand.
ATAGTAAGGAAATAGAGTAACAAAATATGAGTTTTGTGTGAAATTAGGGGGCGTGCCTTATGATAAAGTGCGCCTTGTAGTCAGAAAAATACGCTAGTTTCTTTCTTCTATCATTTCGTTACAACTTTTTGGTGTGTACATTTCTTCTAATAAAATCGGAGCATTTAGAGACATTTCTTTTAACACTAAAACACTTTCTTTCTTCTCATTCCAGTGCAAATATTCTTCAATGCTAATTTAGGATTTCTTGAAAATAACCCAAAATCGGGGGTCCTGCTTTTTCTGCTATGCGATTTCATCCATTGAGACTGTTCAACCTGAAATCAAGTGGTGGGGATCAATTGACATTGAAAAATATATAAATTAAAAATTTAAAAAAATATTTATATATACATGCATCAGCGAAGACGAGCAAGTCAAGGGAGATCAGCGCACATGCATGCACTGCTGGCACTAGTTCAGCCACATTTATTTCCCTTTGCTACAATGCTCCCTGATACACACAGCAAGCAATCTAACAACGTTTTTCTGTCAAAGCCCCATCGGTATTGCCACGACATTTTCAATCTATTCTGAGCATCACTGCAAGTCTGTTTATTATTGTATTAAATAAACGCACAGTTGTTCCATCCCCACCAATGCAAGTTGTTATTGGACTGCATCGCTTTCTAAGGATAACCAACACCAGTTCAAGGGATGTAACCCATTTTTTTCGTAGCGACAGCAAGCTATGCAGAGTGAGCTCCCCTAAACCAAATTTGTATCAGCTAAAAAAAAAAAAAGTATTTGAAAACGCACACACACACACGCATGCACACACACACACAATGTACACACACACACACACATGCGCGCACGCACACACACAATCACACACACACACATGTGCGCGCATGCACACGCACACACACACAAAACACAAACCGGGAATATCTTGTCAATTTCACAGGAAACGTGTCCATTTTCATTTTCCTAAGAAATTGAAACAAAAAACACAAAAACGTTTAATCACCCCTCTGCAGGCTATTTCGCGTTATTGCTCATTCTGTTCACCAGACAGAACATTGCACACAAGACTATTCAGACAAAATCTTAACAAGGTACAATAGACAAAATCTTAACAAAGTACAATAACAGTTGAAAGCATAACTGTTCCGTTATTTCACTTTTCTACAACTTTTGAACGGAAAACACACACACATGCAATGCAACTTTTTTTTTTTTTTGGGGGGGGGGGGGGTGTCAATGATCATGATAATAAAAAAAAAGATAAACTCAAAACGATCAAACCCACGCATTGCTGTCTATACATACATACATCTCAATCTTGATTTAAAACCCCAAAAAACAACTAGGTAAATAAAAAGAACAAGCACAGCTGGACTCTCCCTCTCTCTCTGTCTCTCTCTCTCTCTGTCTGTCTGTCTCTCTCTCTTATCCTAGTCAAATAAAGTTTTTCAGTGTTCAGTGTTCAAATAAAGTTTTTCAGTGTTCTCTCTCTCTCTCTCTCTCTCTCTCTCTCTCTCTCTCTTAATGCTTTAATCATCTCTCTCTCTCTCTCTCTCTCTCTCTCTCTCTCTCTCTCTCTCTCTCCCTCCCTCCCTCCCTCTCTCTCTCTCAACATCTATGAAATCAGCCAGCAAAGGTTACATATCAAATTACAACTCCAGTTTTACTTACCGGTATTAACCGAGTCAATAAATGTCCATAAAACAAAACGCAAATAAACAAACAAAACCAGAGCATACAACTGCTAAAAGCTGATGATGGCATACTTCTAGTTCTATAAAGCTACTACTAAAAAAAAACCCACAGATACAGACACAAAAAGCACACCTAGCGCAAGCAGTTGTCACAATACAATGGAACCTCCCTTATAGTCACAATACAGTGGAACCTCCCTTATAAGACCCACCCACCCCCACCCTTATAAGACTTAAGACCTACTTCTCCGAGACATTGCCCTTCTTTGTAAGTATTAAAATGACCTCCCTTATACAACTCCCTCCCACTTTGGTTGATTTTTCCATGTCTTAAAAGGGAGGTTCCACTGTGCATTGCATCAGAGAAGAAGAGAGAGAGAGAAAGCAAAATACTAACAAAAACTACATCTTTCATGAAACTCCAGTAAAGCTATTTTTCAGCAAAACATCAAGAAAACTCTTGAGCAAAATTCCTTTATAAAGCTTTATGGCTCTAATTTCAAAATCCCTTGTCTACTTTAAACATGACGTTTGTTGATTAGTTTAACCCTTTCGCTGCCAGCCGTATTTTAGCCAAAATGTTCCATTAACTTTACCTGGGTAGAGAATAACATCCATCTGCAGTATTGGGGATTCTTCTGTGACATATAAAATAAGGTCTATCCTTACTTCCCCAAACTAAGACAATAGGGTCTTTGGATAATAGACCCCAATTTGATGCCTTTTAGCGACATAGGTGTTAAATCACTGTGGTGCTAAAATGCGACTTTGGCGGTGAAAGGGTTAACAAAATTCCTCAACCAACTAACACTGGAGCCTCACTTCACAACCTTAGAATGCCACAAAAAAATGTTAGGTTATCAAAATCACAGATCGGGGAAAAAATGAACAAAAAAAGCAACACCCATAAGAACTTATTTTCTTCCGTATTGCAAAATTGTTTAGTTTTTAGTCCCAAGAAATTTGATTCTAGTTTCAAAACCTGCAAAGATACCCCACGAAATGATAATTACTCACCAAGAATAATCGCTCACCAAATAATAATGCGTAGTTTCAACACATACGTCTGTTCATATCTTTTGAACCCTTTCGCCGCCAGCCAAATTTCAGCAAAAAATGTCGGTAAAGGTCAGAGCCCCCCCCCCCCCCCCCCCCCCCCCCCCCCCTACATTTCTCAGCTCTCCCCGCATTTTCACACTTGCCTTTCTTACCAAACCTGGGTAGAGAACAAAATCTGTTTGTAATATTAGGGATTCCTCTGTGACATATTTAAAGTAAGGCCTATCCTTACCTCCCAAAATGAAGAGAATAGGGTCTTAGGATGACAGGCCCTGATTTGATGCCTTTTAGTGACATGGGTGTTAAATCATTGTGGTGCAAAAATGCGACGTTGGCGGTGAAAGGGTTAAAGTAAAGATACTAAAGGACAAACTGACAAAACAAACAACGAAACATGATGACTACTAACTAAAAAAGCAGAAGCTACCACTGATAACTGAAGAGGAAAACAGCAACGCTAAAAAATATATATATATTGCAGAACAACACTACACAGTCAAAGAGAAAAACTGGCCAGCTTTCAGAAATGAAATAGGCCGGGTTCACATTAGACGCGCGTACGGAAAACCCTAAATAAGTGGAAGAAAGAAGGATCAAAGTTTACGCATATATAGGGGAAATTCAGACACGTGCGCAAATCTTTCCCTTCTTTGTTTCACTTATTTATGGATTGCGCACGGGTTTCCGAACGGAATATCCGCTTATGTGTGTACACGGCCTTAAGGTTGCTTCTACTTCCAAAGAACATCGCCGTTGTTCACCTTAGCCACACACAAAAACAAAAAACAAAAAAACTGACAAGCAAAATAGATTGGTAAGCAGAGAGGGAATCACAACGCACTCCCCTCCAACCAGGGCCTTGGGGGGGGGGGGGTGTTCGTGGGTTGTTTTTTCTTGGGGGGGGGGGGGGGTAATGTTTAATGTGTTTAATGTTGTTTATAGCCCCGTCGACTGCTACGGCCATGTCAGGGCTGTCACCACGTCAAAATGTGAGCACATAAGATCACAGGGGGGGGGGGGGGGGGGGGGGGGGTTGTTTGTTTGTTGTTGTTTATAAGGACAAGAATGAGGATATGCATTTTTCATTATAACATTTCTTCTCTTAGTGGCATGCTACAGTGATCACAATTCTCTTGATAATTTTTTTTAATTAACGTGTTCAATTATCAAAAGCCTTCTGTCCTAACATTACTTGACTCGGTTGAAGGATGCTCTTGGTATTTTATTTCCCATCAGTTTATATATATATATCTGTGTCCTTGAGGATTCTTCACTTCAGCTCCACACACTCCTTTATATGCTGCCCTCTCAAATTTATTTTACCCCTTATCAAAAATAAGGGTGTACCTACCCCCCCCCCCCCCCCCCCCCCCCCCCCCCCCCCCCCCCCCCCCCCCCTACAGACTATATAGTTTCACTAGTCTTTGCCCCCCACCCACTCAAAAAAGGGGGAAAAAGACGGACTTTGAATTGTTTTCTTATTCACTCCGATGTCCACATTCCTCGTATCTCTTTCTCTCTTTCTGGTTGGTTTAGCGTCTAGTTAGGCGTAGCCTCTTATAGACAGTTCTTGTAGCTTTGATTGGAGACCATTCAATCTATCTGAACATCAGTTGGACATTGTAGCGGGCATATCCCATTCCGGCGATTTTTTTCCCGGTAAACTCCATTTTGATCCTTTCCTTTCATGCTTTTATTATTTCCCTTGTCTTACATCCCACTCCTGAGATTGTTCTTTAACCCCTTCACTGCCAGAGGAAAACAGATCATAAATTAACAATTTTCGTATCACAAAATTTAAAAGAAACCTCTTAGACTCAATCTGAGAAAATGGTCTAGAGATACATGTATATACCTTTCCTGACTGGTCTAAACCAAAAAACATCTTCCAGGACTATGACATCAAAAGTTATGACATCATCAATGACACCCTAGTAGTTGACAGGGGACTGGGCAGGGAAAGGGTTAAAGTCTCTTTATCCTTTCCTTTGCTTTTATTATTTCCCTTTAACCCCTTCAGGACTTCACCGCCTTACGTAAACTCCATTACTGGTCTGGGGCTGCCTAGAAAAAAAAAATAACAAATAAGAAGCGCAACAACTCACACTGTCAATGATTCAGTTTTGACATTACTGGCTGATCCGAGTTTATTTTTCGCTTTGTGATCGTGGTTACTTGCATTAAAATCAGAATCAGTCTCGTTATTGCTATCACTGTTAATGAAAACGTATTGGAGTCTTTTCTGAGGCTTGGCTAGGGCCGATTTATTTTACATTTGTAACATCAAGATAGAAGTACCAAACATCAGTAAAACGAACGCTGGAACAGTGACGAAGATATGCAACTAGAAAAACGTGGTTTGGGTGGGAAAAAAACCATGGATTTAGACGGGTCCTAGACCAAAAAAATCGCTGTTCCGAGAATACTCGTAAGTAGGCCCTGACTGGCGTTCTCCTGTTCCGAGTATACTCGGAATTCGTCCAGAATGAGTTAAAGTCTATTTTTATCCTTTTCTTTAGTTTTTTGTTTTCTTTCTCCACGCCCTGATGAAGAGAAGCGCAGAGTTGGTACTACTAGTACTACACAGAAGGAGGCAACAGCGATGACAACATCGACGATGACGATGATGATGATGATGATGATACTGACCTGGTTAGGCCCAGGGCCGGGCCCCATCATGGGGTTGTGTGGAGGAGGGTGGGGGGAGGGCTGACAGACCGACAGGCAGACACACACACACAACCAGACTCACATGTGTTAGTTCATTGCTACAACACCTCAACCCGGTGTCTATGCACACAGGCAACAGAAACTCTCCCTATCAACAACATGATCTCGGTCGGATCAGACCTGGTACTGCAGTACCTCCAGGATCTGCTCCGAACATTGAATGATGGTTGGTTGATGGTTCATCCCATATGTGCTGTTTTGCAGCCGAGTGGACGTAAACCCTAACTTTCATTAACTCTCCATACCAACATTAACATCTTCTTCTTCTTCTTTGTTCCCAGGCCAAAAGGCCATAATGGGTAAGGTACGTATGTGTCTGTTTTCAGTTTTCACTGGTCTCCCCGCTGCGTACAGCTGACACATAGCGGCATTCCAATTTCGGAGGAGATTAACAATATCAAATAAAAAATGTAATATAAAATAAGTATAAATAATTTAATGATCAGGACTTCCCTGGTATTGCAGTACCTCCAGGATCGTCCCACCATCTTTACATTTATAAATGTCCCCTATGTGCCTGTTCCACGTCGGAGAACGTTCAACATGTTCCTCTAACATGTTTTCTTTTTCATTAACAATATGAAGTTAAAACGGCAATTTTGCAAATGATTAATTGCTTTTAGAAGAAAAAAACCTTTGGTTTACCAAACTACAGTGGAGAACTGATCACTCATAAACTCAAAAACGGACAACTCAAAAATACTGGGCAACTCTCAATAATTTTTGGGTCCCAGTATAATATTAATAATCTCTATGTTGAAAAGTCTTTTTAACTCAAAATATAGGCTATCTCAAAATAAAATCTCAGTCCCTTAAATTTTGACTTAAGCGATTTTTACTGTATTGTCTGAAATCTAGCTAAAACAACAGATGTGTAACATTAATAAAACCGTATGCAAATAAATAAATAAATAATAAATGGGGGTGGCGCACCTCTGGCTGTGAAGCGCTCTCCAGATGGGAGCAACCCGAATTTGACAGACGCCTTTGTGACCATGAAGTACCAAATACCCAATTTCCCTCTCTTTTTTTAATTCATGATCCTTTCCGACACTTGGAAACAATGAAACATGATTTCCCCATAGCAAAATGTCAAGTTGGACACAGTATAAAACATAGATATCTATCTATCTAAATAGTTTGCCTTGTATCCAGGGTTCACAAAAACAGACCCTGGACACACAAAAACAAAAAACGTTTTATGAAAGCAAAGTATCGCGCATTTCAAATGCACCAACTTTTTAGTCCTTCAGATTAGGGGAACGGTGTAGAGATTCATGAGATTCTTATCCTCCGAAATCGGCGTGTGGCTGCCCACGTGGCGGGGTAATCAAAAACGGTCGCACGCGTAATGTTCTCATCCCTAGCTGGTGCATTTGTACCAGTGTTCAAGAGCTTCGGCTGTTGATCCCTGGAGTCTTTTAGCCAGGGTAGGAACAACAAAAACTTTTCATTCATACTATCTATCTAAATATCTATCTAACCTTCTGCTTGCAGTCTGTATTTACACCCCAAGAGCATTCCAAAGAGTGAGCGTGCAAACCTCTATCATCTAACAATGCACAGAAAAGTCACCTCGCCTGGACTACAATCTGATACAGGGCAACAAGAACCAGACGAACAAGTCAAATATTGATTATAAAGTTGGCAGTATTATCATTAAAACGAAACAAGGTTCACAGACTTTGGAGTTCTTGGTCACTATGGTATGTGTGTGTGTGTGTGTGTGTGTGTGTGTGTGTGTGTGTGTGTGTGTGTGTGTGCGTGCGTGCGTGCGCGCGCGTGCGTGCGTGTGTGTGTGTGTGTGTGTGTGTGTGTGTGTGTGTGTGTGTGTGTGTATGCGTGCGTGCGTGGTGTGTGAAATCTTCAATAACCGATTCATATGTGTGTGTGTGTGAATGCGTGTGTGTGTGTGTGCGTGCATGATCGCGCATATGTGTGTGTGTGTGTGTGTTTATATATGTGCGCGTGTGAATGTTTCAATAACCGATTCATATAATCATCATCAGCATACCAAGACTCCCTTATGACTAACAACAAATTCAGACACACACAACAAAGCGATTATGCATCCATCCAATGCGCCCAAGTGTCCATTTTCTCTAACACCATGACCACAAACAGGATGGTTTGATTTTCCCTGAAATGTTCACTACAATAAAAAGCTAGGCATTTCACACTGCAAGGGAAGAAACTCAGACTATTTTCACCACACAGCTACATGATTGCTGGTTGCTTCCCTTTATCCAGGCATACACAAATTTTTAAAAATGCCAAAAAATGGGCTGTCACAGGGTATGACAGTGACCTCCATCCCTTTCCCCCACCCATATTTCAAGGTCAAAGGTCAAGGTCATGTCCGCTGCGGGTCACGAAATACAAAATGTGAAGCGATTCCGTGCAATAGTTCATAAAGTATAATAATAATAATATATAATGCGTATTTTTATAGCGCCTATTCTCAGTAAGGGCTCTAAGCGCTTTACAAAACATTTACATTGATTAAAAAGAAAACATTAAACAATGAATATTAAACAAGAAAAACAACCCAAGAGCTAACGCGAAGTAGCCTTGCACACCCACACCCACAACCCACCACCACACACCGTCAGGACACACCCGCGATTGCACACACAGACGCACTACCACCCCCGACCCCCACCACACCCGCGCGCACACACACAGAGACATGCCCGCCCGCCCAAACGCATGAACACACACACACGAACCAGCGCGAGCAAACGCACGCGCGCACGCACGGACAAAAACAAACCTAGAGCGCACGCATCCGCGTACAAAAGCAAGCCCATTCTTCACACAGACATTACCGGGAAGATCCAAAAAGTTTCCCAACATTTAGGGAATCAGGGTCGAGATACAGGACAAGTCTAAGTCAAGAAAATATGAAGAGTTTAGTTTTTGTGGATGATTTGAATGACGTAAACCGATGAAGAGCGCCTGATACTGAAAGGTAGTTTGTTCCGGAGAGTTGGGCCTTGGAATGCAAAGGAACGCTGCCCAAAATATTTTGTTCTGACAGATGGGATGCGGAAAAGACGAGAATCAGCAGAAGAACGAAGTTGACGAGATGGGGTATAGATATAGAATTGTCTGAGAGATATAGCGCAGACAAGAAAACAAACTGACAAGGGTAAGGTCTAAAGTGACAAAACCGTGAGAATATGGAGATCAAAAAGAAGCACACGTGTTCGTAGATACGCATTTACAAAACTTGATCAAGAAATGCTGATTAAAAAGAAGGACAAATAAGAACAGAAGAAGAAGAAATGTCAAAGTAGCATAACAACTAAGCGCTTACTAAAGAATACACACTACTCATCTGTAATATAACTGTGGATAAAAAACTATTGCTTCCAATGCAGTTTTCAATTACACACACACACACACTACCCCTCACCCATCCCAATCTATTCATTCTGTGTGTGTGTGTGTGTGTGTGTGTGTGTGTGTGTGTGTGTGTGTGTGTGTGTGTGTGTGTGTGTGTGTGTTCTTTTTCTTCTTCTTCTTGTTTTAAATCCTAAAAATGTGCCAACGACTCTCTACTCTAACCAACAACAAAAAATGGAAATTACTTGGAAGAACACACACACACACACACACACACACACACACACACAGCAATAGAGCCAAGGGCAAAAACTCTTCATCCAAAGTCCAAGTTACACCCTTTTCAACAGTTGCTTCCCTTGCACCAGCACACTGCACTGCTTGAGATAGGACAACAAAATCTTCAGCCCTCTTTATCCCATTTACAGTGGAACCTCCATTATAAGACCCCCCCTTATAAGACCATCACCCACATGTTCAGACAACTGATCGCTTCTCAGCCTTTTGGCTAAGACAGTGATTCAGGAACATAAATTTTTGTTTATACCTGGTTTGTTTGTTCAGCCCGTCGTACATGGCGAAAGCCGATACGCGACGTTAAACTGAACGTCCATCCATCTCCCACTTAAGACCTACTTCTCTGAGACATTGCCCTTCTTTGAAAGTATTAACATTACCTCCCTTGTAGTTATACAACTCCTTCCCACGTAAGATCTTATTTGGGGTGATTTTTCGAGGTCTTAAAAGGGAGGTTCCACTGTGTTACTATGGGTAGGTAATCCCTTCTCACACACATCATAACTGGATGCACTTTATGCCCCCCCCCCCAATAGAAACGCACTTTATGCCCCCCCCCCTATAAACGCACTTTATACCCCACATACCCCCCCCCCAATAGAAACGCACTTTATGCCCCCCCCCAATAAACACACTTTATGCCTCCCCCCAATAAAACTTTATTATGCCCCCCCCCCCTATAAACACGCTTTTATGCCCCCCCCCCCCTATAAACGCACTTTATGCCCCCCCCCCCAATAGAAACGCACTTTATGCCCCCCCCCAAATAAAAACACACTTTATGCCCCCCCCCCCCCAATAGAAACGCACTTTATGCCCCCCCTATAAATGCACTTGAATGCCCCCCCCCCTATAAACACACTTTATGCCCCCCCCTCCAATAGAAACGCACTTTATGCCCCCCCTATAAATGCACTTTATATGCCCCCCACTATAAATGCACTTTATGGCCCCCCCCCCTATAAACACACTTTATGCCCCCCCCCCCCCAATAAACACACATTATGCCCCCCCCTATAAACACACTTTATGCCCCCCTATACACACTTTATGCCCCCCCCAATAAACACACTTTATACCCCCCCCAATAAACACCTTTTATGCCCCCCCCCTCCAATAGAAACGCACTTTATGCCCCCCCTATAAATGCACCCACTTTATGCCCCCCACTATAAATGCACTTTATGCCCCCCCCCTATAAACACACTTTATGCCCCCCCAATAAACACACATTGCCACCCCCCCCTATAAACACACTTTATGCCCCCCTATACACACTTTATGCCCCCCCCAATAAACACACTTTTATGCCCCCCCCCCAATAAACACACTTTTATACCCCCCCCAATAAACACACTTTATGCCCCCCCCTATAAACACACTTTATGCCCCCCCCTATAAACACACACTTTATGCCCCCCCTATAAACACTTTATGCCCCCCCAATAAACACACTTTATGTTTTATGCCCCCCCCCCCCTATAAACACACTTTATGCCCCCCCCTATAAACACACTTTATGCCCCCCCCCCCCCCTATAAACACACTTTATGCCCCCCCCTATAAACACACTTTATGCCCCCCCATAAACACACTTTATGCCCCCCCCTATAAACACACTTTATCCCCCCCCCCCCTATAAACACACTTTATGCCCCCCCCCCCCCCCTGTAAACACACTTTATGCCCCCCCCCCTATAAACACACTTTATGACCCCCGCCTATAAACACACTTTATGCCCCCCCCTATAAACACACTTTATGCCCCCCCCCTATAAACACACTTTATGCCCCCCCCCCCCTATAAACACACTTATGCCCCCCCCCCCCCTATAAACACACTTTATGCCCCCCCCCCTATAAACACACTTTATGGCCCCCCCCCCCTATAAACACACTTTATGCCCCCCCTATAAACCAACTTATCCACCCCCCCCCCTATAAACACACTTTATGCCCCCCCCTATAAACGCACTTTATGCCCCCCCCCCCTATAAACGCACTTTATCCCCCCCCCCCCCCCCCCTATAAACACACTTTATGCCCCCCCCCCTATAAACACACTTTTATGCCCCCCCCCCCTATAAACACACTTTTATGCCCCCCCCTATATACACACTTTTGCCCCCCCCCCCTATAAACACACTTTATGCCCCCCCCCCTATAAACACACTTTATGCCCCCCCCCTATAAACACACTTTTATGCCCCCCCCCTATAAACACACTTTATGCCCCCCCCTATAAACACACTTTATGCCCCCCCCTATAAAACACACTTTATGCCCCCCCCCCCTATAAACACACTTTATGCCCCCCCCCTATAAACACACTTTATGCCCCCCCTATATACACACACTTTATGCCCCCCCCCCCTGTAAACACACTTTATGCCCCCCCCTATAAACACACTTTATGCCCCCCCCTATAAACACACTTTATGGCCCCCCCCTATAAACACACTTTATGCCCCCCCTATAAACACACTTTATGCCCCCCCTATAAACACACTTTATGCCCCCCCCCCTATAAACACACTTTATGCCCCCCCTATAAACACACTTTATGCCCCCCCCTATAACACACACTTTATGCCCCCCCTATAAACACACTTTATGCCCCCCCCTATAAACACACTTTATGCCCCCCCCTATAAACACACTTTATGACCCCCCCCCCTATAAACACACTTTATGCCCCCCCCCTATAAACACACTTTATGCCCCCCCCCCTATGAACACACTTTATGCCCCCCCCCCCCCAAACGCACTTTATGCCCCCCTATAAACGCACTTTATACCCCCCCCCCCCCCTACTATAAACACACTTTATGCCCCCCCTATAAACACACTTTATGCCCCCCCCTGTAAAAACACACTTTATGCCCCCCCCTATAAACACACTTTATGCCCCCCCCCCCTATAAACACTTTATGCCCCCCCCCATAAACACACTTTATGCCCCCCCTATAAACGCACTTTATGCCCCCATGCCCCCCCCCCCCCCCCTATAAACACACTTTATGCCCCCCCCCCCATAAACACACTTTATGCCACCCCCTATAAACACACTTTATGCCCCCCCCAAATAAACACTTTATGGCCCCCCTATAAAACACACTTTAAGCCCCCCCCTGTAAACACTTTTTTATGCCCCCCCCCCTGTAAACACACTTTATGCCCCCCCTATAAACACACTTTATGCCCCCCCCCCTATACACACACTTTATGCACCCCCCCTGTAAACACACTTTATGCCCCCCCCCCTATAAACACACTTTATGCCCCTCCCTATAAACACACTTTATGCCCCCCCTATAAACACACTTTATGCCCCCCCCCTATAAACACACTTTATGCCCCCCCTATAAAACACACTTTATGCCCCCCCCTATAAACACACTTTATGCCCCCCCTATAAACACACTTTATGCCCCCCCCCCCCTATAAACACACTTTATGCCCCCCCTATAAACACACTTTATGCCCCCCCTATAAACACACTTTATGCCCCCCCCTATAAACACACACTTTATGCCCCCCCCCCCTATAAACGCACTTTATGCCCCCTATAAACGCACTTTTATGCCCCCCCCCCCCCTATAAACACACTTTATGCCCCCCCTATAAACACACTTTATGCCCCCCCCCCCCTGTAAACACACTTTATTGCCCCCCCCCCCTATAAACACACTTTATGCCCCCCCAATAAACACACTTTATGCCCCTTCTATAAACACACTTTATGCCCCCCCCCCCCGCAATACACTTTATGCCCCCCCCTATAAACACACTTCATGCCCCCCCCCCCCCTATAAACACACTTTATGCCCCCCCCTATCCCCCTATAAACACACTTTATGCCCCCCCCCCCCTATAAACACACTTTATGCCCCCCCTATAAACACTTTATGCCCCCCCCCTAAAAACACTTTTTATGTCCCCCCCTATAAACACACTTTATGCCCCCCCCCCCTATAAACACACTTTATGCCCCCCCTATAAAAACACACTTTATGCCCCCCCTATAAACACACTTTATGCCCCCCCTATAAACACACTTTATGCCCCCCCCCCTATAAAACACTTTATGCCCCCCCCCCCTATACAAACCACTTTATGCCCCCCTATAAACACTTTATGCCCCCCCCCTAAAAACACACTATATGTCCCCCCTAAAAACACACTTTATGCCCCCCCCCCCTAAAAACACACTTTATGTCCCCCCCCTAAAAACACTTTATCCCCCCCCTATAAACACACTTTATGCCCCCCCCCTATAAAACACTTTATGCCCCCCCTAAAAACCACTTTATGTCCCCCCCCCTAAAAACACACTTTATGCCCCCCCCCCTATAAACACACTTTTAATGCCCCCCCCCCAATAGAAACGCACTTTATGCCCCCCCCCCCCAATAGAAACACACTTTATGCCCCCCCCCTATAGAAACACACTTTATGCCCCCCCCCCAATATAAACACACTTTATGCCCCCCCCCCTATAAACACACTTTATCCCCCCCCCCCCCCCCCCAATAGAAACGCACTTTATGCCCCCCCCCCCAATAGAAACACACTTTATGCCCCCCCCTATAAACACACTTTATCCCCCCCCCCCAATAGAAACACACTTTATGCCCCCCCCCTATAAACGCACTTTATGCCCCCCCCCCAATAGAAACGCACTTTATGCCCCCCCCCCCAATAGAAACGCACTTTATGCCCCCCCCCCCCCCCCTATAAACCACACTTTATGCCCCCCCCAATAGAAAAACACACTTTATGCCCCCCCCCCCCCAATAGAAACGCACTTTTATGCCCCCCCCCCCAATAGAAACACACTTTATGCCCCCCCCCCTATAAACACACTTTATCCCCCCCCCCCCCCCCCCGCTATAAACGCACTTTATGCCCCCCCCCCCAATAGAAACGCACTTTTATGCCCCCCCCCAATAGAACGCACTTTATGCCCCCCCCCCCAATAGAAACGCACTTTATGCCCCCCCCCTATAAATGCACTTTATGCCCCCCCCCCCCTATAAACGCACTTTATGCCCCCCCCCCCAATAGAAACGCACTTTATGCCCCCCCTATAAATGCACTTTATGCCCCCCAATAGAAACGCACTTTATGCCCCCCCCAACACTAAACGCACTTTTATGCCCCCCCCAATAGAAACACACTTTATGCCCCCCCCCAATAGAAACGCACTTTATGCCCCCCCCCCCAACTCAGAAACGCACTTTATGCCCCCCCCCCCCAATAGAAACACACTTTATGCCCCCCCCCCCCCATAGAAACGCACTTTAATGCCCCCCCCCCAATAGAAACGCACTTTTATGCCCCCCCCTATAAATGCACTTTATGCCCCCCCCCCTATAAACACACTTTATGCCCCCCCCCCCCCTATAAACGCACTTTATGCCCCCCCCCCTATAAATGCACTTTATGCGCCCCCCCTATAAACGCACTTTATGCCCCCCCCCTATAAACACACTTTATGCCCCCCCCCCATATATGAAACGCACTTTATGCCCCCCCCCCCCTATAAACACACTTTATGCCCCCCCACTAAACACACTTTATGCCCCCCCCCCCCCCCCCCCCTATAAACACACTTTATGCCCCCCCTATAAACACACTTTATGCCCCCCCTATAAAACACATTTTATGCCCCCCCCATAGAAACGCACTTTATGCCCCCCCCCCCACCCCCCCCCCCAATAAACGCACTTTATGCCCCCCCCCCCTCAAAAGCCCCCCTAAACGCACTTTATGCCCCCCCCCCTAATACGCAAACCCATATACACTTTATGCCCCCCCCCCCTCACATAGCCCCCCCTATAAACGCACTTTATCCCCCCCCCCCCCCCCCAATAGAAACGCACTTTATGCCCCCCTCAATAGAAACGCACTTTATGCCCCCCCCCCATATAAAAACGCACTTTATGCCCCCCCCAATAGAAACGCACTTTATGCCCCCCCCAATAGAAACGCACTTTATGCCCCCCCCCCACCCCCCCCCCCCCCGATATAAACACACTTTATGCCCCCCCAATAGAAACGCACTTTATGCCCCCCCCCATATAAACGCACTTTATGCCCCCCCAATAGAAACGCACTTTATGCCCCACAAATTAGAAACACACTTTATGCCCCCCCAATAGAAACGCACTTTATGCCCCCCCCGCCATATAAACGCACTTTATGCCCCCCCAATAGAAACGCACTTTATGCCCCACAAATTAGAAACACACTTTATGCCCCCCAAAAGTAGACACTTTATGCAACCAAATTAGAAACGCACTTTATGTCCCAAAATTAGAAACCAACTTTATGCCCCAAAATTAGAAACACACTTTATGCCCCAAACACACTGTGTGCCCACTTACGCAACCCAAAAATTAGAAATACGCTTTATGCGGTGGAAGCTTATGCCCCCAATTTTTTATTTATTTTTTATGCCCCGCATTAGAAACAGAATTTAAGCCCCAAAATTTGAACTTTGACCCTCACTTCACTGACACAAAAAAACTAGAACACCACACTTACTCACACACACACACACCTCACCCCCACCCACACCACCATCATCACCCCCAACTCCTCCAAGATTCTGATTTGTGGTGGAAAGAAGTAGGTACTTACTCTGAGAGAGTGACCCACGCAAACTTGGCAGTACACCTACAAACATTTTCCAAGCGCCTACAAACATTTTACAAACGCCTACAAACAGTTTACAAGTGCCTACAAACATCTTACAAGCCCCTACAAACAGTTTACAAGTGTCTACAAACATTTTATAAGCCCCTACAAACATTTTACAAGCCCCTACAAACTAAAATTTTCTTTTTTTTCATCTAAATTGAAATAGATACTATTTTTTCTTCTTCTTTTTTCCGCACTGGCATGCTAGAACTCAAACTATAAAGAGTCATGGACAGTATTCCAACAGTGCAGGAGTGAGGACTTACAGGGAAGAAGCCAGGACCTCCCGGCATGGATCTCCCTGGAATACCATCCTGAAGAGAGTCCATGGGACAAACCAACCCACCAACGACACAAACTATAAAGAGTCATGGACAGTATTCTAACAGTGCAGGACTTACAGGGAAGAAGCCAGGACCTCCCGGCATGGGTCCTCCAGGCATGCCGTCCTGAGGAGGCATCTGACCCAAGGGACTAGGAGCTGCTGGATTCTGCAACACAGACACAACAGAACCAAACTCAGCTACATCAATGGTCATCATCTTGACTTTTAGAAATCTTCAACACAGACACAGCAACAGAACCAAACTCAGCTACATCAATGGTCATCATCTTAACTTTTACACATCTGCAACACAGACACAACAGAACAAAACTCAGCTACATCAATGGTCATCATCTTGACTTTTAGAAATCTTCAACACACACAACAGAACAAAACTCAGCTACATCAATGGTCATCGTCTGGACTTTTAGAAATCTGCAACACACACAACAACAGAACCAAACTCAGCTACATTAAATGGTCATCATCTGGACTTTTAGAAATCTTCAACACCACAACAACAGAACAAAACTCAGCTACATCAATGGTCATCATCTTGACCTTTAGAAATCTTCAACACACAAAACAGAACCAAACTCAGCTACATCAATGGTCATCATCTGGACTTTTAGAAATCTTCAACACCACAACAACAGAACAAAACTCAGCTACATAAATCATTAAATGGTCACCATCTGGACTTTTATAAATCTGCAATACACACAACAGAACAAAACTCAGCTACATCAATGGTCATCATCTGGACTTTTAGAAATCTTCAACACACACAACAGAACAAAACTCAGCTACATCAATGGTCATCATCTTGACATTTAGAAATCTTCAACACACAACAACAGAACCAAACTCAGCTACATCAATGGTCACCATCTGGACTTTTAGAAATCTTCAACACCACAACAACAGAACCAAACTCAGCTACATCAATGGTCACCATCTGGACTTTTAGAAATCTTCAACACCACAACAGCAGAACAAAACTCAGCTACATTAAATGGTCATCATCATCTTGACATTTAGAAATCTTCAACACACAACAGCAGAACCAAACTCAGCTACATTAAATGGTCATCATCATCTTGACTTTTAGAAATCTTCAACACACACAACAGAACCAAACTCAGCTACATCAATGGTCATCATCTGGACTTTTAGAAATCTTCAACACACACAACAGAACCAAACTCAGCTACATCAATGGTCATCATCTGGACTTTTAGAAACAACTAACGCTCTGCAGGTCACGTTACTTCGCCCACATAAGCAAGTTGAAAGCTCTACCCTTTTCCCGTTGTGAAGGCCCCGCACTTTTCTGGCTTCTCTAGGCTTGAAAGTTGAAAGCTGCTTTAAAGGCCAGCTTTTAAGAATAAAAGGGGCAGATAATTAGACATTCCTGTTCCCTGAATGATGACATCACGTTGAAATTTACACTGACATTTCTAGCAATGCAACGCAATACACACACACACACATGCGCACACGCACGCACACACACACACACACACACACACAGACATACACACACACACACACACACACACACACACACACACACACACACACACACACACACACACACACACACACACACACAACTTCAATCTCACTCCCGAATTCCTCAATTCCCTGTTATCTGGATAAGCAGTATGTATTTACAACAATACATGTAACAAAAAGGGTTTTTATATTTTGTACACCCTAACTCCTGTAAGCTTCTTTCTTGGCACCAAAATAACTGGAGAAATGAAGCAATAAAGTAGCCAGCCCATAAGCATACTCCCAGCCAGATGCCAACAAAAAGTGAATACAAGTTTACTTAACTAGAGTTAGGTTTGCCTGAAAACTTCAAAATCAATAAAAACTTCAAAACCAAAAGGCTTAAAAGCTCACCAAAGACTAGGGTTACTTACTCACTTGCTATACGTATTGAGCAACCAGATGATTTTTGCCATTAAATGACGAAAAACGGTGTTACACCATTCTGCATATTTTTATCATCAGTTGTTCATTACTTTAAAACAAGGGGCAAGTGAAACACCTTTTTTTGTGTCCTCACACATTCTGATTCTTCTTCTCCTTCGATCGCTCAGACAGTTTCCTGTCAATTATGAGTGCAGATGCACCATGCTGCCGTTATGCGCCTAACTAAGAAACAGTTAGGCCCAGCAAGTCCGACTTCGGCTGGAGGAAATGTTTTTGAAAGCGTTTGGTGAAAGAAAAAAAAAGGCAGGAGAATGGACCGGTAAGGCAGAAAGATAGTAGATGACAGTAAGCAAAGGGAAAGGGCAGAGTCAAAGAGAGTGATAGATAATAATAATAATAATAACAGTACATTTATATAGCGCTTTACCTCAGATGAGCCCAAAGCGCTTTACAATCAATTATTCATCAACAGATAACAAAAAACAAGATTCAAGAGTGACACCAACCACCAACAGCGCATATGCAAAGCAACTCTCTCTCTCTCTCTCTCTCACACACACACACACACACACACACACACACACACACGCGCACACACACACACACGCACACACACACACACAATTATTGACGCCAACTCGTTCATACCCCATTCGGTAAGGCACAGCAACTGAGCCGCATGGACTGACCACATACACCAACACACATACACAAACACCCTCACACACAACGTACGCACGCAGACAGACACACAGACACGCACACAAACACACACACATACGTGCACACACAACCCACAAAACCAAAATACACACAAGCACACATTCATGCTCACACACACACACACACACACACACACACACACACACACACACACACACACACACACACGCACACACACGCACCACAAAACACAGCACAAACCTCTTAAATCAATCTTCCCTCACGTGCACACAACGATAGACAACTGATCAAATATTTAGGGCGCAGCAGGAAAAAGATGGGTTTTAAGAGAGGTTTTGAATGAGGAGACTGAGTTGGAGTGTCGGAGAGGAGAAGGCAGAGAATTCCACAGAGATGGTGCTTGACAAGAAAAAGAACGTTGGCCAGCAGATTTGAGACGGATGGAGGGAATGGAAAGGAGACGAGAATCAGAAGACGAACGTAGTTGGCGAGCTGGGACATAGAGATGAAGAAGATCAGAGAGATACAGGGGAGCTTGATCATTCAGTGACTTGAAGGCAAGGAGGAGAATTTTGTAGTCAATACGTGATTGAACTGGGAGCCAATGTAGGGAACGAAGAACCGGAGTGATGTGATCGTACCTAGGGGAGCGAGAAATGAGACGAGCAGCATTATTCTGGACCCGTTGGAGCTTAGAGATGAGAATTGATGGACAGCCAGCAAGAAGTGAGTTACAGTAGTCAAGGCGAGACAGGACAAAAGCACATACTAGAGTCTTCAGGGCATCCTGAGAGAGGAAATGGCGGATGGAACTAATTCTTCGAAGTTCTAGATAGCAAGCCTTGCAAACATTGGAAACATGCTGTTTGAAAGAAAGGGTTTGGTCCGAAGTAACACCTAGATTGCGGACGGATGCCGATAGCTTGATCTCAGTGCCATCAATGTCTACAGAACCTGGGAGAACCTGAGTTTTAATTGTGTGGTTAGAGGCTACAAGAATCATTATAAAGAACAAAAAGGATAGGGCCTAAGACTGAACCTTGGGGCACACCGAACTGAAGACCTTTTGGAAGAGATGGAGAACCATTGACAACAACTGTCTGTGTGCGATCAGAGAGGTGGGAAGAAAACCAGGAAAGAACAGCCCCAGATAGACCAAAGGAGGTGTGAAGTCTAGAAATGAGGATGGAGTGGTCAATAGTGTCAAATAAGAGGAAGTTACAAGCACAGAACTTCCAGAAGGTGGGGGAACTATTTATACAAAAGACCCCGGGCGTCCCCACCAGGGGACATTCTAATTCAAAAGTCCTCCTGTTCTTCTGGACTACTAGAACCAAACAATGTCAATGTGGAAAGCACACAAACATGTTTCCAGCAGCTTACAAATACAAGTAGTACAGGAACAGAGAGAGAGAAATGAGGTGCAGAAGACAGAGAGGAGAGGGAGATTCGGGTGGTTTTAATGCACCAGGCCATGATGCCCATGTCATGGGGATGGGGTTACAAAGGGGCGTAATACAAGCAAGCATAAGAAAAAAAAAAAAAAAAAAAAACACCTACGCAAACAAACAAACAAACATAAACGAACACGCAATCACAAAGTCGGTTGATCAATACCTCAGACAAAGAATACATCAGTCATGAAACAAATAATTATTAAAGAAGCAGTCGGTCAATAGGCAAATAAATAATAAATAAATAGGTGCATAAATAAATGAATAAGCAAATAACTAACCAAATAAATAAATAAAATTTGGGGGGGGGGGGAGAGAGAGAGAGAGAGAGAGAGAGAGAGAGAGAGAGAGAGAGAGAGAGAGAGAGAGAGAGAGATGGGGGCAGGGTGGAGGGGAGGCGAGAGAGAGAGAGAGAGAGAGAGAGAGAGAGAGAGAGAGAGAGAGAGAGAGAGAGAGAGATGGGGGGAGGGCGTGAGAGGGAGAGAGAGAGAGAGCGAGAGAGAGAGAGAGAGAGAGAGAGAGAGAGAGAGAGAGAGAGAGAGAGAGAGAGAGAGAAAATAAATGAGAAATTGAGAAGAACCAAGTACACACACACACACACACACACACACACACACACATTTTACTCCCAATAACTCCTCGTCACAGTAAAACTATTGTTCGTAAGATACTAATTAAATAATGGATACACACACCACACATTATAATCATCATAGTGTGAAACTAATAGATAATCCGCGTGAAACTATAACAGACCTGTTTACCCCTTACACAAGTCTTGAGTAGTCTGCATAGCTGAAATGAGTAGTTTTGGTGTGAAATGAGTAGTCCTCTTCATTAAACCATCAAATAATGTTCACCGAAAATTAGTAATTAGAGCATTATTTTCAGGTTTGAATAGTAGTAGAGGTCCAAATTGAGTAGAATACTACTCGAAAAGAGTAGAGTAAACAGGTCTGCTATAATAATCTGTGCACACACACACACACACACAAAGTGGCTTTACGTGGCATAGTACCTCCTGATCTTATTGAACTTAGGGTTAAAATAAAAAAATTAAAGAATGGAGGGGGGTGGAGAGAAGGGGCGTCCACAGAAAGGAGGGGAGGGGGGGGGGCTTTGCGTGGTGAACGCAAAAAGATATTTTCGCGCATCTCCAGTCAGAGCTAGAATGTAGCCTCATCCTCAATAAATCATGATGTGAAAGGGTCTTCTGGCTTTATTTTTCTCCCCAAGTAGGAGTGATACAGCCTTTGGGCAAATAACGCAAAATATAAAGTGTGAGCGCAAAGTGGGAATGAAGGAGTGAAAGGGGAGGGGGGAGGGGCAAGATTGAACCTCCCCCTCATCCACCCCTCTGAACACATACACACGCATACACGCGCGTGCTCGCTCTCTCTCTCTCTCTCTCTCTCTCTTTCACACACACACACACACACAAACAAAAAACAAACAAACAAACAAACACACACACACACACACTCTCTCTCTCTCTCTCTCTCTCTCTCTCTCTCTCTCTCTCTCTCTCTCTCTCTCACTCACACACACACACACACACACACACACATGACAAAACTGAGAAAAAGTGAAAGAGGGGGGGTGGGGTGTTGAGGAAAAGGGGTGTGGTGTGGTATGGAGAAGAGGAGTTGAGGAATCTGAATCAGCCTGACCTTGCACACAAAATACCCCCCCCCCTCTCCCTCCCTCTCTAACACACGCGAACGCACGCACGCACACGCACACACACACGTCCTTCTATTCCACCCACCCATTTAACCTACCCCAACTTTCTTTCCCTCTACTCGTCTTCCTTGTCCTCCCCCCCCCCCCCCCCCCCCCCCCCCCCCTTGTAATTTCTTTTATGTAATTCCTCTTCCTCCTAGAGAGAGAGAGAGAGAGAGAGAGAGAGAGAGAGAATCGCGGGCAGCGGCCTTCCCTCGATGAGGCTCCCGAGGGACAACCCTACGCTGTTATGAGACAAGCGTGTGTGTGTGTGTGTGTGTGTGTGTGTGTTTATCCGTGCACGCCTGTGTGCGCATGTTGATCCCGTGCACGCCCGTGTGTGTGTGTGTGTGTGTGTGTGTTGTTGTGTGTGTGTGTGTGTGTGTGTGTGTGTGGTGTGTGTGTGGTGTGTGTGTGTGTGTGTGTGTGTTCGTTCTTTTTGTTTTGTTTCGGTTAGTTCTACTTCTCGTCATTTCGTTTCTCGCCCACCGACACCTCGCTATCCCTCAAAACATTATGAACAATTTTGTCAATGATGCGCACGTGTTCAGACGCGCGTGTGCTTCTCGTAAACTAACCCCCCCACACCTTTTTTTTTGTGCCCTACCCCCCCCCCCCCCCCCCCCCCCCCCCCCCCCCCCCCTATTCTACCCACCCACCTTTGTCCAACAGCTGTGCGTTTGGGGTATAATTATAGTCAAAGAACACGAACTATCGGAAAACATAGGTCATGTTTAACATACACCACCACCTTCCCCACCCACCTTTTTTAACGATGATTGAAATCAACAACCTTTCAGGTCAAGGGAATTCCGAGTTATAAATACCGTTGATTCTCAAGCTTAGCCTTAACCAATTGCCAACCGAGATAATGTAATTTCGAACGGGGTCATGTCTAAAACCATACATAATTCTTTAATTAATGAGCACATTACGGCGCTGAGTGGGCCTAACATCAATTAATTTATTTTTTTAGCATCAGATCATATAGTTTTCAATCAATTGATGGATCCAAATTGATTTTCAAAGAGATTTTTTTTTCCCAGAGTGAAGGAATGTTTCTTGTTTCATTTTTAGCAAAACAAAATCAATTTCTTTTCTTTTGTGTCTTTTGTTCATTGTTTTTTGTTTTTTAATTATTAGAGGACTCTACGTTAGTCTATGTCCTAATTTTGGTTCTAAGTAACATTGATAACAGACAATTTTCTTCCCCAAAATTATGTCAACATATTTGAAATACAAGACGTTCAATGCTGCACTTGGTCATCTCCAAATATGGAAAGTGACGCCATTCGCGTGACAATGTCGGTTTTCAGCGAAACTTTAGAATGTGTATCTTTACACCATTCAATCATCATCATCATCATATAGTAAAAAGCCAAGTGTCCGTCCGTGTGTGTGTGTGTGTGTGTGTGTGTGTGTGTGTGTGTGTGTGTGTGTCTGAAACACGAAACGGGCCTTATAACTCCGCCGTTTTTCGACCGAATCGCTTCAAATTTGCTGTGAGCCCTCACGGGGCGATGGCAACGGCAACCGAGGCGGCCGTATCATTTGCGCGGTTTCGCAAATGCGCAAAACGCGCATCCGCCGGCCTCTCGGCGCCCATATCTCCGGCGTTTCTGGGCCGATTGCCTTCGAATTTGGCAGGCAGATGACCGGGGCCGGGGACTATCCGTGTGCCAAACCGGAAGCGAATCGATTCAGAAATGCCGGAGATACGGGCGCCGACAGGCCGCTTCACGTTTTCACAAACCACGGCGTAACCAGACCCGACATTGACTCGAGATTTGGAACATGCGTGACCAGGAATAGTGACTATCGTCGTGCAAAATTTCAACACCATCCGTTCATAAACACGCGCTATAAATCGATTTATTTTGCAGGACGCTAATTTCAACCAACACTTGACACATAACCAAAGACTCTAAAAGGGGAAGATGGACTACTTAAGAGTTACGGCGAGCCTGGCTGATAGAGTTATCGTTAGTGGGGTAGTTCACAGTGGCGGCTATGCAAAGACTCAGATTGGAATTTGAACGGAGAATTCAACTGGCCTATCGACGTGTTATGTCATAAAGATGCTTAAAAGGGACACAACCAGTGTTTCTGTCCTCACTACTCATTATAGGGAAAAGGGACCAGATGTCAGTCTTTTCCTTTCAATGTCTTTGGCTCTTTGCTTGCCTCCCCACCACGAGCAGCTGGCTGCGTGTGGGGCCAGCTGCTCGTGGGGTCGGGGTTGGGGTGGGAGTAGAAGCAGCAAGCTTTTCCCCCCCCCCCCCCTAGGGATACTGGGAGCTTCCCCCCCCCCCCCCCCCGGGGGGGGGGGTCTTCCGTACAAAGTTCCCCCACCTTCTGGAAGTTATGGTGGGAGTAGAACGCAGCAAGCTTCAAGAAATACTTTCAAAAACATTTCCTCTAGCCGAAGTCAGACATGCTGGGCCTATTTATTCTTACTTAGGTGCATAACAGCAGCATGATGCATCTACGTTCGTAATTGACAGAAATTCTCCTGCCTTTTTTCAACAAATACTTTCAAAAAGATTTCCTCTACCCGAAGTCAGACATGCTGGGCCTAATTATTCTTACTTAGGCGCATAACAGCAGCATGATGCATCTACGTTCGTAATTGACAGAAACATGCCTGAACGGCCGAAGAACAAGAACTTAGAAGACGAAGAAGAAGAAGTACTCTCTCTCTCTCTCTCTCTCTCTCTGCGTGCGCGAGGTCAAAGTGAAAATGATTATGAAACACTCTTTCTGCGATAGGTCAAGATGTGCCAAACGACCGCACCCATGTCCATGCGTTATAACACAGCTGTGCTGTTTAGACTACATAGTGGATGTGTTGTGAAATGTGTTCGTGGCAGTGTTTGCGCGCGCGTGCATGTGTGTGTGTGTGTGTGTGTGAGAGAGAGAGAGAGAGAGAGAGAGAGAGAGAGAGAGAGAGAGAGAGAGAGAGAGAGAGAGAGAGATACGATTAGGTTCGATTTTATTATGTTACTATGTATGACTGTTTTGCATGCTTTTTTCGCTGGATGTAAACAAGCATTATATTAATATTTGCTTATTCTATTACCCTCTATAAATAAAATCCATTCAATTCAATTCTCTCTCTCTCTCTCTCTCCTCCCTCTCCCTCTTCCAGACTAGAACTAAAATAATTATTTATTTTATTAACCCGTTATTGGGGCATGCAAAACGACCATTGCTAATTTCACACACACTATAGAGGTACAGGAAATGAACAACACCTTCGTTTATAAAACGGATAAATAAAACCGAATCAAGCAATTGATTGCAATTATGACATAACATCACAATGATAAGACTTTTGTGCATAACGTGTTGTGTTTATACAACAAACAAACAAGCACACAACAGGTGTAAAGTGACGTTATGTTATTTACAAGATACAACAAAACCACTGGATATTTCGGCGAATGCGCCTTTATCAACACAGAGACACAAGAAAACAGCAAACAGCCAAGATAGCAAAAGGAGCAAAAAACAATACTTCCCCTTTACAATCCAATCTGTGAATGATGCAGTTAACTTGAAACTAAAGATCAAGTCATGCATTTGTGAACGCAATTCAGGAGAACAGAACAAAAAATTGAGAGGTGTGGGAAGACACACACACACACACACATTATCTTTTTCTGTCGCTGTCTGTCATTATCTCTCTCTCTCTCTCTCTCTCAAATATTGGCACACACATGATAAATGCACAAAACACATATGTACACATGCATACACACAGTGGACACACACATATGTACACACACACGCGCGCGTGCGCGTGCATGCACGCACCTATGCAGACACATGTGCTACCAAATTATGGAAAGTTTCAATTATAAGTACTTGATTTCAAGCGTTTTTTTATTATTATTAATTCGTTCAGTCTGCCAGAGATTATTCATCTATTCTCTGGGAGACCACTCACTGAAACCATTAGTCAGCGCTCATAAACGTACCATTAACCCCTTGACTGCCAGAGAAAATTAAAGAAACATTAATTGTACAAATCATGCCACGAAAAAGACAACTGATAGAGCTAATCTGGCTAAATGGTCTGGGGGTATAACTCTCTTGACTGTGTTAGAGCAAACGCCAGCATATTAGAGTTATTTCTCTTCATCTGATGACATAATCAGTGATGTCATCAAGTCAGTATGTGATACGTGATACGTTATACGGCAGTCAAGCTACTTCTGACTATACATCTTCAGATATTCTTCCACTGTTCTACTGTTCAATAAGCGTGCGCGCTTATGTGTGTGTGTGTGTGTGTGTGTGTGTGTGTTTGTGTTTGTTTGTGTGTGTGTCTGCTACACACCATGCACTGCCACATTTCGGGGTTGCCATTTTTACAAGGAGTAAAAGAGCAACACAAACTGTGGAATAGAGCAAAGACAACTTGCAGCCAGCAGCTTAACGCACGCGGGTGGAGAGGAGTAGGTGGGCTCCAGGGGACAGGTTTTGGGTGGCAGTGGTGGGTCATCTTATATATATTTTCGAAATCTGTATGTCTGTCTGTCTGTGTCTGTCTGTCTGTCTGTGTGTCCCTTATGCACGGCCACAGTTCTCAACCGATCGACACCAAATTTGGCATCAAGCATCCTTGGCACCCTCCGAAGGTCATGCCGTCCTTACTTTTCGGAAAACTCCGCCAAGGGGTCGTGGGGAGGGGGGGGACCGAAAATCATTAAGGGGCCATAACTTCCACACCGCAGGTCCTAGAGTCTTGAAACTTGGCATGGATGTACTTTCGCTTATGGCCGTTCTGATGATGGCGTACCAATGAAGGTCAAGGTCAAGGTCAGGGAGATCGGTATGCCTTGAAAGTGGTAGGGGTCTAATGATTGGGTTTTACTGTCCCACGCATATCTCCCGAACTGCTTTACCGAATCGTTTCCAGTTTTGTGTGGTGGCGTGTCACCATGAGAGAAGGCATTGCGCATAAATTATCGCCGTCATGACCTTCACCTTGGCGTATGACCTTGAAAACCGAAAATCTTTAAGGGGCTATAACGTCCACACCGTTGCCTATCGGTGTGCCAAACCGGAAGCGAATCGGTTAAGAAACGCGCGCGCTATACGCCGCTTCACCTTTGCACAAATAACTCCGCCGTTTCTAAAACTGAATCGCTTCAAATTTGCTGTCAGGCTTGCTATGGCCCGGCCAAAGCCTGGCAGCAAATTTAAAGAGAATCGGGAAAGTGCGTCACTGTCAGAGCAGCGCCAACGGGAAACGGGGCCTTTTTTTATAACTCCGCCGTTTCTTAACCGAATCACTTCAAATTTGCTGTACTCAGCGTTACCAGTACTTGGCGTTACCGTTACTAGGCGTTACCGTTACTAGGGAGAGAGCATCACTCTCAGAGCAGCGCCAACGGGAAATGGGGCCTTCTAACTCCGCCTTTTCTTAACCGAATCACTTCAAATTTGCTGTACTCAGCGTTACCAGTACTTGGCGTTACCGTTACTAGGCGTTACAACGCCAGGCGTTACCGGTACTCGGCGTTGCGCTAGTCTGAAATTAAACTGACTCTAGCCCTAACCCTAACCAAAACCTTAAACCGTCAAAAGTGCAGTCATGAACGCCTAGTATTTGAAATATCATCCTATTTAACACTCACGCGGGTTCCATATTGATGATAACCCACATAATATCAATATTAACAGAACAGTGACCCCCCCCCCCCCCCCCCCTCCCCCCCCCCCCCCCCCCCCCCCCCCCCCCCCCCCCCCCCCCCCCCCCCCCCCCTTTAAATGGTGTTGTTATTTTGTTGTTTCCGAAGTTCAACCACCATAGGTCTTGAAACACTAAGCCAAATACAGGAGAAGAAAAAACCCAATAAAAATAAATAAAAACGCAAAGAAAAAAAAAGAAAAAAAAATCAATCAAAATAGAATAGCCGAGATGCAATCATTTGTCCGCTAAATTCGCGCTATTCTGCAGCGAACTCCCTATTGCTAACTGCAGACGCGTGGCGTGAGGCTCCAGAGGGGTGGGGGGTGTTTCGGGGGCGAACTATATATCGGCAGCAGTGGACATAATCTGTGTCATCTAACTTTCTATAAAATCAATAATTGGGCTGGTGTGACGCACGATACAGAAATAAACTGCCCAGTCTGGCTCCCCCATATCTTTTTTAAAACAACGACAGGTTTTTGAATGCATCCACTCCATGCCCTGACTGTCAAATCCACCGATAGAAATCCACAGTGGATTATTGTAAAGTATACTTATCACACCGCAACAGTAACAATAGTAAGTTTGGACAGGAAAACGCATTGCAATTGTAAATTTGACACTGTGATTTCTTCACTGAAATTAACGTTCAAGAGTATTTGGAACTTAAAAAAATCAAGAAGGATCCACAGTGGAGTAAGACCAAAGTAAAGTATCACATCGCAACAGTGACAACAGTTAGGTTTGACAGGACGTTCAATAAATACATCCATAACCCCCATCAAATGTCTTGCAAAAATGTTAAATGCCTACATTCCCAAACCACTCGGGCTTCAATGGAATAAAAACTAACTGGAAAGAGAAAACAAAATCAGACCTCTAAGACGGAAAAGCCAACATTTTAACCTAGAAAAACAAAATCAGACCTCTAAGACGGAAAAGCCAACATTTTAACCTAAGTTAAACTGACCATTTAAATACACAAATCCCCAAGTAGCCCCAACAGAGAGAAGAAAATAACACTTTCATCACAAGGGAAAATGAATGAATACCAAATCCAGAAAAGGAAGTTTCTTTCTTTCACACAGAGAGAGAGAGAGAGAGAGAGAGAGAGAGACAGAGAGAGAGAGACAGAGAGACAGAGAGAGAGAATAAAACGACGAGGGAGACAGAGAAAAAACTAGAGGGGTGGGAGGGGGAATGTCAGCACGCTTTAAGAACTTGTACCGGGTGGAGCCCCACCGGTGCGAGGCCTGTGGAGCCTCACGACTTATAAGTCTGTCTACCCCGGCAGCCGAGTTGTAAAGCAGCTCCCACTGTACGCTACACATCGCAGAGGAGTCAAGACAATACACACACACACACACACACACACCCCTCACCCTCTATCACACACCCTATTACCCTCCTCCCATTCTATTTAGAACTATTTCCCAAACCACAACACACACACGGGTAATGACTTCATACATACACTCACTCACTCACTCACTCTCTCTCTCTCTCTCTCTCTCTCTCTCATCGTCGGATAAAGAAACCATTCATGACTGAAAGTAAGCGTCGCCTGCAGCTTTCGTTTTGATTTTACATCTTATTTTGACAAAAATACCCATCACATTGCAATAAAAAGATTCAAGAAAAGTAAGAGGGTGCGCTGTTTGAATGGTTGCCGCTGCTAGCTCAAGGGGCTGAACTGTGTCCCCAATTTTAACAAACCCAGGATTCTTTCCCTTGGCGACCTTGACCGCGCGCCATTTCTCCACCGATATTTTCCATTTAGCCAAAGTTATGTTGCTATCACGGTCTTAATTAATCTACCTCTGCAGGATTCTGTATGTCGGTGTCTGCTAACTATATTTTTAAAAATGGGAAGGCAGGTGGTGGGTTAGGATATTACCCAAAGCACATCTCAACTCGCCATAACTTAGCCCAGCTGTAGCAAGCCTCTGTTTACGATTCTCAATCTCAAAAGTCTGGTTCTTTTTACTAGCTGCTATGCGAAATGTGGTTAATGTTTTCAGTGCTTGTTTCCTAACTATCTGTCGGAGACACACACACACCAGGGACCCCCATTTGGGGGTCTATGAAGTACTAAAATTCTGAAGGACCCTCTAAAAGAACGCGCAGGGGGTCCCAGGGATGCACTAGAAAAATTCATTTTAGCATTCGCAATGCCACTGGGACCCTCTATCCCGCCTCTAGGACCCTCTATATACTGCAAGTGAAGGAGTCCCTGGGACCCCTTGTTTTGCGGGACGATTGGGAGCCCTGCACACACACATTTTCGTATTGACATTTCTCACTGAGAAGAAACATTCTGGCGTTCTCGGGAAAGGGATAGGGTTAGGATCAGCCTAGGGGTTATTGTCATGAAACTGAAAGAGCCAGATTTTGAGATTGAGAGTCGTAAACACGAGGGTGTCTAAACTACATGTTAGCTTCTTTATATTGTAAGTAGATTGACTTAATGAGGGATCAGATCAAATGGAACTTTCCAATCGGAATTATACATCTTTGGGTCAGCTGAGAAAACGGGCATTTTTGAAAGTGACTATCATGATGGAGAAAATTAACTCAAAAGCATTCCAAATGCTAGAAAACCGACCTCTTTGGCTTAAACAATTTTTTTCCAAATTACATAATAGAGCAGCAACAACATAAGAGTACAACAAGCTAGTACAATTGACATATTTACCTGGGCCTGTATTCACGTTGAGATAGCACGAGACTTAGCATCATGCTAACTTAGAAGCTCTTCCAAACTCGTGCTATCTCAACGTGAATACAGGCCCAGATTAACAAAAACCGCAGACAGAGACTGTCTGACAGAGACAGTAGAACAGGAGAGACAGAGACAAGCATTGAGTCAGGAGAGCCAGTCAAAAAACAGGAGACAGAGACTGTCAGACAGAGACAGTAGAACAGGAGACAGAGACAAGCATTGAGTCAGGAGAGACAGTCAAACAGGAGAGACAGAGAGTCAGGAGAGACAGAGACAAACATTCAAACAGGAGAGACAGAGACAGTCAGTCAGGAGAGACAGTCAGTCAGGAGAGACAGAGACAAACATTCAAACAGGAGAGACAGAGACAGTGTGACTGGAGAGACAGAGACAGTCAGTCAGGAGACAGAGACAAGCATTCAGACAGGAGAGACAGAGACAGTGTGACTGGAGAGACAGAGACAGTCAGTCAGGAGACAGAGACAAGCATTCAGACAGGAGAGACAGAGACAGTCAGACAGGAGAGACAGAAACAAGCAGTCAGACAGGAGAGACAGAGACAGTCAGTCAGGAGAGACAGAGACAGGAGAGACAGAGACAGACAGGAAAGCAGACTCACGGCCAGAAATGAAGCTTGAGAAAGTGAAAGATGCAACGAAAACAGCAAAACGGCTTTCATTTTTCTTTTTATAAAGAAAAAAAAAAGTAAACACAAAAGAAAATGGAAAAAGAGAGAGAGAGAGAGAGAGAGAGAGAGAGAGAGAGAGAGAGAGAGAGAGAGAGAGAGAGAGCACAGATAATTTGTACAAAAAAAACAACATTCAAAACGATTGGGAGAAAAAGAAAAACAAACACACACACATACATAATAACACAAACGATATAGAAATAAAAAGTTTCACTTTTTTTTTAGTTCTCGCGGCCACTCGTGTGGAGCCTCACGGCGCTAGCCACCTGCACCGCCTAGCCCAGCCTCACTACTGTGGGGGGGTGGAGGGGGGAGGGGGGGGTTGGGGGGGACGGGGGGGAAAAGGGTTAGGGAAGTTGAAGGGGGGGAGGGTATGAAAGGATTGGGGGTGGGGGGTGGGGGTGAAGCTATTGATTTCTAAGACTAGCATGTGATCGCAGCCTTCCTCACTTCTCTCTATTTCGTTCAGCTGAGAGAGAGAATGATGACGAACTCTTCTAAAAAGTCCACTACTTTTTTTTTTGCTCTTCTGAACAAACAAACCACCACCACCACCACCACCACCCCTCCTACACCCATCCCCACTCCTAGTCCCTATCCTTTTCCCCTCCCCGTCTTCCACAACTTTTCAACAACAACTTTTGAAACATCTGGGTTTTTTCTTCTTCGAAACAACCAACGGAAAGATCGAGGCATAACAGAGACACACGTATAAATGTGTTGCGACAGATAAACACTTTCACTCTAAGTAGTTCCCCGTATGCTGTTTATCACACACACACACACACGCACGCAGAGACAGTACACGCACGCACACGCACACACACACACACACACACACACGCACACAGAAACAGTACACGCACGCACGCACATACACACACACACATTTGGCACGTTCTCTCATCCATAACGCAGTTGTACAAAAGAGGTGGCAAGTAAACACTTCACACATTCATTCCTCTCTCTCTCTCTCTCTCTCTCTCTCTCTCTCTCTCTCCCCTGTCCCCCATCTCTCTCTCTCTCTCTCTCTCTCTCTCTCTCTCTCTCTCTCTCTCTCTCTCTCTCTCTCTCTCTTCAGGGGAGGATTATGCTGTTAATCAAAGGGGATTTCCAGTAGATTAACAAAAAACGTATAGTTTCTGGTTATAAAACAATGGTCATATGAACCATACGGTGTGTGAGAGACAGAAAAAAAGAGTGAGAGGGGGGGGGGGCTGGTTGAAGGGAAACCCCCCTCTCTTGATGCCTAAAATCTCAGTTCGGTAAACCCCCCTCTCTTGATGCCTAAAATCTCAGTTCAGAGGGGGTTTTCCCGGTTTTCATGCAACCAGGAAACCCCCATAATCTCTCTCTCTCATGTTAAAGAAAAGTGTTCAAGTTGCTGGCAATAATTATTGTTCACATCCGACTGGCATCTACGCGCACAGTGACACAAGATGGCAAGCCATACCAACATACTTCCAGTTGTTGAAGACCAAAAAGAGAAATCGAAAATGTAGCGCTTTAGGGAGCACACACACACACACACACACACACACAGTGACACACACACAGTGACACACACACAGTGACACACACACACTGGACACATACAGAGAGAGTGAGAGACACACATACAGAGAGAGAGTGTGAGAGACACAGAGAGAGAGTGAGAGACATGCACAGAGAGAGATATATATACCAGACCTGTTTACCCTTATAATGAAAAACCCGGAATTTGCCACAAAAAAACTCGGAATTTGATAATAAAAACCGGAATTCACATGATCTGTACACGACTCGCGATAAAGCGGTTTCTTCTTCTTCTCCTTTCCGCGAACATCGGCGTCGATTTTCAATATTGTGATGATTTCTTGGCTCAATTTTGCCAGAAAAGTTTTATTAGTAAATTCAGTCACTAATTCTTAGTCAATTTTAGTATAAAACAAGCTGGAAAAAGCAAAATACCTGGAAATGTCCACGATCGGACAGAGAAAAATCACTCGGCCGCAGATCGGCGGATGTCAAGTTGCAACTCGGCGCCATCGCGATCAATTTTCACTTCATTTTCCGTTGAAAACTTCAAAATTCTCACATCATCGTATTTTCCAGTGATAATATAATCTAAATTGACTCATTTCAAGCCCTAATTACAATCTCTACCATTAAAAAAACTGCCTGGAAAGCTCTTCGAATCGACAGTAAAAGTCTGGCCGCCATTTGCTCAGTCCCGAAATAGATCGACCAAAATAAAAACATTATTTCACCCCTTTAACCAATGAAAATGCAGCATTTAATGCATGTGACGTCAAGCACAACCCCTTTTCTGATGACATAGCGTGTTAGGTACACGTTTCGGTCAACCCTTGCGTCTTTTCCTACGAACGGAAACAAATAATACAGTTTTTCGAAATCCCGGAATTTTCAGCGTTCACCCGGAATTTACTATTTTACCCGGAATTTTAGCAAATTTCCTGAATAATTCCGGCAAAACCGGAATGGTAAACAGGTCTGTATATACATACACAAAGCTCTACCCCCACCACACCCCACCCAAAAACAAACAACTAAACATACAAACTTAGGCTATTCCCACCTACCTACACACCCACAGATCATTGAGTTAAAAGCCAGAATGCACTATACCACCCAAAAAACGAATAAAGCAGAGCTGATAGTACAGTGGAACCTCCCTTATAAGACTCCCTCCCACATAAGACCTACATCTCTGAGACATTGCTCTTCTTTGTAAGTATTAAAATTAACTCCCTTACAAGACCCTCCCTTATAAGACCTCAT
Source organism: Phymorhynchus buccinoides (assembly GCA_017654935.2). Taxonomy (NCBI): domain Eukaryota; kingdom Metazoa; phylum Mollusca; class Gastropoda; order Neogastropoda; family Raphitomidae; genus Phymorhynchus; species Phymorhynchus buccinoides. The sequence continues at coordinate 2,224,314 of CM065689.1, forward strand.
TTGGGATGATTTTTGAAGGTCTTATAAGGGAGGTTCCCCTGTATCTCCTGAGGACATCCAGGACTGAGGTAGGGCAGACAACATTATATATTATAAGCAGGGCGATTTCAGCAAGTTTTATGTGTGGAAGAATCGATTAACTGCCAGAGCACGGCCAATGGAATGGCAAGAGATTAGAACATAAGGCCGCGGCAGTGGGTGGATGCCTCGTGCCTCCATACGGGGAGCTGGATGACCCAGCCCCTCCCCGTGGGGATACCGGGGGGATCTTTCGTAAAAAATAGTTCCCCCCACCTTCTGGAAGTTCTGTGCTTGTAACTTCATCTAATTTGTCACTCTCTTTGACTGCCTTTTCCCTTTGCTTACTGTCATCTGCTATCTTTCTGCCTTACTGGTCCATTCTCCTGCTCTTTTTTTGAAGAAACGCTTTCAAAAACATTTCCTCCAGCCGAAGTCGGACTTGCTGGGCCTAACAATTTCTTAGTTAGGCGCATAACGGCAGCATGACGCATCTGTGCTCGTAATTGACAAGAAACTGTCTGAGCGATCGAAGAAGAAAAAGAGGGAGTCTTAAGGTTCCGCTGTACACAAATATGTTTGTAACTCTCCAGCAACACATTGAAATGTTTCATTTTTTTGAGCACTCGGATTAGACAAGATAAAAAAAAAAGCATAATAGCAAAGAGGGGGAGGGGGTGGGAGGGGGTGATTAAAGATGGAGTGGGAATGGAGTGAAAACGTGAAGCAATATATAAGCTGACGACGGGAAAGGCTTCTAAAATCCTTCTGGTCGTAAATACGGTAATGGCGGCTACATTTGGAGAAGGCATATAACACAGTGCATCCTGCTCACAAGAAAAGCAACAAATTCAGATTTAACGCCATTAATAGTTGAGAGGTAGAAATGGAGATTGGGCACTAAAACACTACCTAGGCAAACACAAATCATCACACATTGTGATTGGAAGGGGGGAAAAAAGCTAAAAAATGTAATTCTCCTCCAAAAGTCAAACACAAAGCACGAATCAATGAATAGAAACCTCCGAAGTCGGAGTGTGGCTGTCCACGTGGCGGGGTAATCAAAAACGGGTCACAGACGTAATGTATTCATCCCTAGCTGGTGCATTTGTACCATAGTGTTCAAGTGCTTCGGCTGTTGGGATGAGCCCTGGAGTTTCACTTTCTCTTAACATTTAGGTTAAAAGTGGCCTCTTTCTTTCAGGCTTCTAAGGAACTAGCTTGCGCAGTTTCAATTCTTTTTCACAAAACAAAGAATACTTTTCACCACAAACTGTGACAACGACGGCAATCTATCCCAAATAAACAAAACAAACAAACAAATTTAAGTTTCGTCTCTAAAAGTCTCGACAAGGGATTAGGACTGAAAGGCTGGTGTAAAAGGGAAAGGGGGGCGGGGAAGGGGGGGGGGGGGTGCAGAAAGAAATTTGACTTCCTAACCAAAACGTTCTACAGTAAAAATCGCAATATTTTGAGCTAAAAATAATTTTCAACATAAAGGTTATTAAACTGGGTCCAGAAAATTATTGCAAGTTATCCGGTGTTTCTGAGTTACCCGTTTTTGAGTTATCAGGAATCCGCCGTACAGTGGAACCTCCCTTATAAGACCTTCAAAAATCATCCAAAATTAGGTCTTATAAGGGAGGGGTTTTATAAGGGAGGTAATTTTCATACTCACAAAGAAGGACAATGTCTCAGAGAAGTAGGTCTTATGTGGGAGGGAGGGAGTCTTATAAGGGAGGTTCCACTGTATTTCCATTTCTAATCTAATTTGTCAGAAGAACTAAGTGTGCACTATGCATGGAGGAGGAGGAGGGGGGGGGGGGGGGGAGAGTGACACAGCACATGCTTGAAGTGAAATTATTAGGAAACTTGACGCAGGTAGTGCAAGTCTGCCTCTGAACACTTGCTCTCTGCAGTAGGTCAAGTGGTCCTCCCTCTTTAGAAAGACTCATCCAATTCAATTTTCTGACACCAAGAAAAAAAAAAGCAAAGATAGAAAAAAGTGAGAAAAAGCAGGAAGGGGGAAGAGAAGGGGAGGGAGGTGGGAGGGTTGCAGAAAGAGGGAGGGAGAAAGAGGGAGGCAGAAAGAGGTGCAAAGTGAGCAGAGGAATGCAGAGGTAAGGAGGGAGGGAAAGAGGAGAGAGAGGGGGGGGTTGGACAAGGTGGAGAGGGAGGGAGGAGGGAAGGGAGGGGGAGGGTTGCAGAGAGGGAGGCAGAAAGAGGTGGGTGGCAGAGGAATGAGAGGTAAGGAGGGAGGGAAAGAGGGAGAGAGGGGGGGGTTGGACAAGGTGGAGAGTGAGGGAGGAGGGAAGGGGGGGGAAGAGAAGGGCAGAGAGGTGGGAGGGTTGCAGAAAGAGGGAGGCAGAAAGAGGGAGTGAGCAGAGGAAGAGGGAGGGAGAGGGAGAGAGGGGGGGGTTGGACAAGGTGGAGAGTGAGGGAGGAGGGGGGAGGGGGAAGGAGGGAGGGGAGAAAGAGGAGGAGGGGGGGAGGATGCAGAGGTAAGGAGAGAAAGAGGGAGGAGGGACAAGGTGGAGAGTGAGGGAGGAGGGAAGGGAGGGGGAAGAGAAGGGCAGGGAGGTGGGAGGGTTGCAGAAAGAGGGAGGAGAGGTAAGGAGGTGGGAGGGAGAGAGCAGTTGGACAAGGTGGAGAGTGAGGGAGGAGGGAAGGGAGGGCAGAAAGAGGTGAGAGTGAGGGAGGGAGGAATGGAGAGGTAAGAGAGGGAGGGAAGGAGGGAGGAAAGAGGGAGAGGGGGGGGTTGGACAAGGTGGAGAGTGAGGGAGGAGGGAAGGGAGGGGGAAGAGAAGGGCAGGGAGGTGGGAGGGTTGCAGAAAGAGGGAGGCAGAAAGAGGTGCAAAGTGAGCAGAGGAATGCAGAGGTAAGGAGGGAGGGAAAGAGGGAGAGAGGGGGGGGTTGGACAAGGTGGAGAGTGAGGGAGGAGGGAAGGGAGGGGGAAGAGAAGGGCAGGGAGGTGGGAGGGTTGCAGAGAAAGAGGGAGGCAGAAAGAGGTGCAAAGTGAGCAGAGGAATGCAGAGGTAAGGAGGGAGGGAAAGAGGGAGAGAGGGGGGGGTTGGACAAGGTGGAGAGTGAGGGAGGAGGGAAGGGAGGGGGAAGAGAAGGGCAGGGAGGTGGGAGGGTTGCAGAAAGAGGGAGGCAGAAAGAGGTGCAAAGTGAGCAGAGGAATGCAGAGGTAAGGAGGGAGGGAAAGAGGGAGAGAGGGGGGGGTTGAGAGTGAGGGAGGAGGGGAGGGGGAGAGTGAGGGAGGAGGGAAGGGAGGGGGAAGAGCAGAGGGCAGAGGTAAGGAGGGAGGGAGGTGGGAGGGTTGGAGAGAAAGAGGGAGGGAGAAAGAGGTGCAGAGTGAGCAGAGGAGGGAGGCAGAGGTAGTGAGGAGGGGAGGGAAGGAGGGAGGGAGGGAGAGAGGGGGGGGTTGGACAAGGTGGAGAGTGAGGGAGGAGGGAAGGGAGGGGGAAGAGAAGGGCAGGGAGGTGGGAGGGTTGCAGAAAGAGGGAGGCAGAAAGAGGTGCAAAGTGAGCAGAGGAATGCAGAGGTAAGGAGGGAGGGAAAGAGGGAGAGAGGGGGGGGTTGGACAAGGTGGAGAGTGAGGGAGGAGGGAAGGGAGGGGGAAGAGAAGGGCAGGGAGGTGGGAGGGTTGCAGAGAAGAGGGAGGGGGAGGGGGGGGTTGGACAAGGTGGAGAGGGAGGTGGGGCAGAGGGAAGAGGTGCAAAGTGAGCAGAGGAATGCAGAGGTAAGGGAGGGAGGGAAAGAGGGAGAGAGGGGGGGGTTGGGGAGAGGGAGGGGGAAGAGGTGGAGAGTGAGGGAGGAGGGAAGAGGGGAGGGGGAGAGAGAAGGGCAGAGAGGTGGGAGGGTTGGACAAGGCGGAGAGTGAGGGAGGAAGGGAGGGGGAAGGGAGAGGGAGGGTGGAGAGTTGGGGAGGAGGGAATGGAGAGGAGGGAGAGAGGGGGGGAGTTTGGACAAGGGGGAGGAGGGAGGAGGGAATGGAGGGAGGGAAGAGAGGGAGAGAGGGGGGGGTTGGACAAGGTGGAGAGTGAGGGAGGAGGGAAGGGAGGGGGAGAGAGGAGGGGGGGGGGCAAGGAGAGTGGGGAGGAGGGAATTGAGAGGAGGGAGGGAGGGAGGGAGGCAGAAAGAGGAGGAGGGAAGTGAGGAGAGGAATGGGAGGAGAGGGAGGAGGGAGGGAGGGAGAGGGAGAGAGGGGGGGGTTGGACAAGGTGGAGAGTGAGGGAGGAGGGAAGGGAGGGGGAAGAGAAGGGCAGGGAGGTGGGAGGGTTGCAGAAAGAGGGAGGCAGAAAGAGGTGGGGGAGGCGGAGAGTGGAGGGAAGGAGGGAGAGGACAAGAGGGAGGGAGGGATGGGGAGGGAGAGGGAGGGGGTTGGACAAGGAGAGAGGGAGGAGGGAGGGGAGGGGTGGGTGGACAGGAGGCGGAGAGAGGGATGGAGGGGGAGGGAGGGGAATGGAGGGAGAGAGGGAGAGGGGGGAGGGGAGGGAGGACAAGGAGGAGAGTGGGGGGAGGGAGGGAAGGAGGGAGAGGGAGGAGGGAGAGTGGAGGCGGAGGGGGGAGGGAGGGAGGGGGAGAGAGGGAGGGGGGGTGGACAAGGCGGAGAGAGGGAGGGGGAGGGGAGGGAAGGGAGGGGGACAAGAGAGTGAGGGAGAGGGAGAGGGGGGGGGTGAGACAAGGAGGGAGGGAGGGGGGAGAGGGGGAGGGACGGGAGAGAGGGGGAGAGGAGATGGAGAGAGGAGGGGGAGGGAGGAGAGAGAGGGTGGGTGGGAGGCGGAGAGAGGAGGGAGGAGGGGAGGAGGGAGAGAGGGAGTGGGGAGGGGAGAGGGAGGGAGTGGAGTGAGGGAGGGAGGGAGGAGGGAGGGGTGGTGGGACAACAGTGAGGGAGGAGGGAGTGGGGGAGGAGGGGTGGGGGAATGTGAGGGGGATGGAGGAGGGAGGGAGAGGGGAGAGGGGTGGGTGAGGCGGAGAGGGAGGGAGAGGGAGGAGGTGAGGGAGAGGGGGGGGAGGAGAGTGAGAGGGAGAGAGGGGGGGGGACAAGGAGGGAGTGGAGGGGGGAGGGAGGGAGAGGGAGGGACAAGGGAGAGAGTGAGGGAGGAGGGAATGGAGGGAGAGGGAGGGAGGGTGGGTGGACAAGGCGGAGAGTGATGGAGGAGGAGGGAGAGAGGGAGAGGGAGTGGGTGGACAAGGCGGAGAGGGAGGGGAGGAGAGGGGGAGGGAGAGGAGGGAGAGGGGGGGGTGGACAAGGGAGAGTGAGGAGGGAGGGAGGGGAGGGGGAGGGACAAGGGAGGTGGGGAGGAGGGAATGGAGGAGGGAGAGAGAGGGGGGGTGGACAAGGCGGAGAGTGAGGGAGAGGAGGGAGAGGAGGGAGGGAGAGGGTGAGGTGGAGGGAGAGGGAGGAGGGAGGGAGAGAGAGAGAGAGGGAGAGGGGGTGTGGACAAGGAGGAGAGTGAGGGAGAGGGAATGGAGGGGGGAGGGAGAGGGAGGCGGAGAGGGAGAGAGAGGGAATGGAGGGAGAGAGGGGGGTGCACAAGGCGGGGAGGGAGGAGGGGGAGGGAGATGGGAAGTGGAGGGTGAGGGAGTGGACAAGGCGGAGAGGAGGGGGAGGGAGGAGGGGGAGTGAGGGACAACAAGGCGGAGAGAGGGGAATGGAGGGGGAGGGAATGAGGGGGAGGGAGGGAGAGAGGGGGGGGTTGGACAAGGAGAGAGTGAGGGAGATGGGAGGGAGGGAGGAGGGAGAAGTGGAGAGACGGGAGTGATGGAGGAGGGAATGGAGGGGGGAGGGAGAGAGGGAGGAGAGGGGGGAGAGTGAGGGAGAGAGGAGTGGAGGGAGGAGGAGAGGGAGGGGGGGAGAGAGCGGAGAGGGAGGGGTGGAGGGGGAGGGAGAGGGAGGAGAGGGTGGGTTGACAAGGCGGAGGGAGGAGGAGGGGATGGGGGGGGAGGAGGGAGAAGGGTGGTGGACAAGGGGAGTGAGGGGAGGGGGAGGGAGGGTGGGAGGGGAAGGTGGGACAAGCGGAGAGGGAGGGAGGGGAGGGAGGGAGGGAGAGAGGGAGAGAGTGGAGGAGGGAGGGAGGAGAGGGGGAGGGGAGGAGGGAGGAGGGAATGGAGGGGAGGGAGGGAGGGAGGGTGGGGACAAGGCGGAGAGTGAGGGAGGAGGGGAGGGGAGGGAGGGAGGAGAGGGAGGGGGAGGGAGGGAGGGGGAGATGGAGGGGAGGGTGGGAGAGGGGATAGAGGGAGGAGGAGGGAGTGAGGGTGGGGCGAGAGAGGGGAGGGAATGGAGGGGGAGGGAGCGGAGAGGGGGAGGGGGGGTGAGGGGAGAGAGGGAGGGGGAGTGGAGGGGGAGATAGAGGGAGGGGGGAGGGGGGGTGTTGGACAAGGTGAGAGAGGGAGGGGAGTGGAGGGGGGGGGAGGGAGAGGAGGGGTGGTGGACAAGGCGGAGGGAGGGAGGAGGGAATGGAGGGGGGGGGAGGGAGGGGAGAGGGGGGGGGAGGCGGAGAGTTAGAGGGGGGAGGGGAATGGGGAGGGAGGGTGAGGGTGGACAAGGCGGAGAGTGAGGGAGGAGGGATGGAGGAGGGAGAGGAGGGAGAGGGGGGAGAGAGGATGGAGGAGAGGGAGGAGGGAAGGGAGGGTGTGACAAGGCGGAGTGGACAAGAAGGAAGGGAGGGAGGGAGGGAGAGGGGGGGGGAGGAGTGCCGGGGAGGAATGAGGGGGTGGGGGCAAGAGAGGGAGTCCGGAGAGGAAAGAGAGAAGAGGGAGAGAGGGACAGAGACAGAGATAGAGTGATACATCAAAATGAGCAAGGTAAACAAAAAACACAGAACTACACAAAGGGTTACACAAAGTACTCACGGGTACTCCATTTACACTGTAGCCCGAATTTACAAAACCCTGAAAACGCACAACAACAGAACATGTAATTAGCAAACACAAATACAACGATCAATACTAACATTCCTACTATAAAACATATTTATATTCATACTAACACCAATTATAGTAATATCACCAGAACAGCTGGGGACACGCCTGGAAATCATACACCAGAACAGCTGGGGACACACCTGGAAATCATACACACACACCTGGAACAGCTGGGGACACACCTGGAAATCATACAGCTGGGGACACACCTGGAAATCATACAGCTGGGGACACACCTGGAAATCATACACCAGAACAGCTGGGGACACACCTGGAAATCATACACGAGAACAGCTGGGGACACACCTGGAAATCATACAGCTGGGGACACACCTGGAAATCATACAGCCAGAACAGCTGGGGACACACCTGGAAATCATACACGAGAACAGAGCTCTGGGGACACACCTGGAAATCATACACGAGAACAGCTGGGGACACACCTGGAAATCATACACCAGAACAGCTGGGGACACACCTGGAAATCATACAGCTGGGGACACACCTGGAAATCATACACGAGAACAGAGCTGGGGACACACCTGGAAATCATACACGAGAACAGAGCTGGGGACACACCTGGAAATCATACACGAGAACAGAGCTCTGGGGACACACCTGGAAATCATGGGGACACACCTGGAAATCATACACTAGAACAGCTGGGGACACACCTGGAAATCATACACGAGAACAGCTGGGGACACACCTGGAAATCATACACGAGAACAGAGCTCTGGGGACACACCTGGAAATCATACACGAGAACAGAGCTCTGGGGACACACCTGGAAATCATACACGAGAACAGAACTCTGGGGACACACCTGGAAATCATACATGAGAACAGAACTCTGGGGACACACCTGAAAATCATACACGAGAACAGAACTCTGGGGACACACCTGGAAATCATACATGAGAACAGAACTCTGGGGACACACCTGGAAATCATACACGAGAACAGAACTCTGGGGACACACCTGGAAATCATACACGAGAACAGAACTCTGGGGACACACCTGGAAATCATACACGAGAACAGAGCTCTGGGGACACACCTGGAAATCATACACGAGAACAGAGCTCTGGGGACACACCTGGAAATCATACACGAGAACAGAGCTCTGGGGACACACCTGGAAATCATACACGAGAACAGAGCTCTGGGGACACACCTGGAAATCATACATGAGAACAGAGCTCTGGGGACACACCTGGAAATCATACATGAGAACAGAGCTCTGGGGACACACCTGGAGCTCTGGGGACACACCTGGAAATCATACACGAGAACAGAGCTCTGGGGACACACCTGGAAATCATACACGAGAACAGAGCTCTGGGGACACACCTGGAAATCATACACGAGAACAGAGCTCTGGGGACACACCTGGAAATCATACACGAGAACAGCTGGGGACACACCTGGAAATCATACAGCTGGGGACACACCTGGAAATCATATACGAGAACAGCTGGAGATACACAAAATAGGGGTAAATGATTCTTCAGAGAGGAAAGTAACCCTTTCTACACACTTACTGAACCATCAAGAATCTGACGAGACTTTCGCCACCCCATGCATGAATATCTGATAGAACTGTACTGTAAACAAACTAAAAGGCTGTTTTTATACTCCTCGTTTCACAGCATATACCTACCGTCATTTTCGGAATAAGGCGATATTTTTTTCCTCCAATTTTGACCTATGCGCCTAATAAATGAGGGCGTCTAGTAAAGAATGACTGGAATGAACTGTAGTAAACAAGAGGTAAAGCCTTCAAGGCTCACTCGAACAGGAACATGTATGATAACAACAAAGATTGAGGGGGGGGGGGGGGGTGTAAAGTACAAGATTGCAAATAAAATGTAAAAGTACAAATTAAATTATCGTTAATGGATACAACTTTTTTTTTAAATTAAAAAAAAGTGCCCGTGAAAAGAATCAGACCCGGAACCATTGGCATGACAGACAGACGCTCTACCAATGAGCTATCGAGGCTCTCAGTGTTGATGAGTTTCTTAACTCATGTTGCCTGTTGAATACTCTCTAACCCACTAATCTAAAATGTTATGTTTGTTACCTGTTTACAGTGTTGTTTTAAGTATTTAATTATTCAAATCATTATTGCTTGAAAGCTTGCATAGTTTGAACAATGTATGCCTTCTACTTCCCGAGAAAATGCCAACGTTAGTTTGGAGATTAGACCACGGACGCAACACACACACACACGAGTGAGCCAAAAACCAACAGAGGGGGACTACTCACATAATCATGAAAGGCCTTGGCCTCACTACTGTGATCACACGTGTCTCTCCTCTCCGGCGCCGCGCAGTATAAATCCCAGAACACACTGCACACATAGCAAAGGAAGGCAAAACGTTAACTCATTTGCAACGCAACACGATTTTTGGGCACACAGGAAGAAAGAACAAAAAAAATAATAGGAAAATAAAATATTATATTCTAAAACAAGCACAGACGAATAAAAAAAATTAATAAAAAAAAAGTTTCAGATTCGAAAACGTCAATTTCCTAACCATGCACACATGTAATTAATAACATAAAAAAAATATATAATTAATATCCAAGTATAGGTGTTGAGAGATTTCTACTATCTATTTTTAACTGGAGGGCAACAAAGCGAAATTATGCAAGCAGTACAAATCCTGGATTTGAGGAGAGAAAATTAGAAGGTATGCCAATTTAATTTTGTCATTGTCTGCTTCGTTTAAATCTTAAAATAACCAGTCGTTTTCACCATGATAGTTAAAAAAAGAGAGCAAAAATCAGTTAATTAGTATAATGATCCATCTTTATTAATTTTATTCACTTCAATTATAAATGTACCATGCGGAACAGGTTTGTGGAGAGGAAGTGGAATATGTTGTTGTTGGCTTACCCTGGCTAAAAGACTCAAGGGATCATCCCAACAGCAGAAGCACTTGGACACCAAGGTACAAGTGCATCAGCTAGGGATGAGAACATTACGTGTGCGACCGTTTCTTGATTACCCCGCCACGTGGGCAGCCACACTCCGTCTTCGGGGGATAAGTGGAAATATGAATCTAAAGTTGTTGGGGTTTTTTAAATGTATTTAATAATTTATTAATTTTGCTTATTGGCAGAGTTATAATCTCCTTCATTGTTCTTTTAGAATAAAGAGCAGGGGGGGAATTAGCTGAAAGCAATTTACTCTTTGCGAAATAGGAGGGCCAAAAGTACAGTTATCTTCTCATCAAACTCTTTCTCTACTAAAAAAAATAAAAAACAAGAGGCAAAGCCTTCAAGGCTCACTCGAACAGGAACATGTGGGACAACAACAAAGATTGAGGGGGGTGTCTAAAGTACAAGATTGCCAATAAAATTTTAAAGTACAAATGAAACTATCGTTAATGGATACAACTAAAAAAAAAATTAAAAATAAACAGTGCCCGAGCCAAGAATCGGACCCGGAACCATTGGCATGACAGACAGATGCTCTCTACCAATGAGCTATCGAGGCTTTCACTGTTGATGAGTTTCCTAACTCATGTTCCCTGTTGAATACTCTCTAACTCACTAATCTAAAATTTTATCAGTTTGTTATCTGTTTACAGTGTTGTTTTTTAAGTATTTAATTATTCAATTCATTATTGTTTGAAAGCTTGCATAGACATCTATATGTGTGCAAAGTTTGAACAATGTATGCCTTCTACTTCCCGAGAAAATGCCAATGTTAAAGTTTGGAGATTAGACCACGGACGCAACACACACATACACACTCACACACAACCGAACATTATACCATAGACTCACTTCGTGTTAATTCGTTAACACGAGTGAGCCAAAAATGAAGAAAGGTCTTCACTGCAAATGGAATGGAGTTCTCTTCTCTTGTGTCTCTCTACTGATGAAGGAAGGAAAGTCTGTGCCGCAAGCAACGGTTTATTCTTGCAGATTGTATTGGAAAGAGTCGAGTTTAGTTATCTTCTCATAGTTACTGTTGCTCTCTTTCAAAGGAGGGAAGGAAAGCCTTTGCCGCAAGCATCGCTGTCTTTTTATAAATTGGAAAGGCAATAGAAGAGTTATCTTCTGTTAGCTGTTCTCTGCTGAAGAAGGAGAGAAAGTCTTCCTTTGCCGAAAGCAACAACACTTACAGCTAATTCTTCCACCAGAATGGGAATGTCATTGCAGTGCTCTCCTCTCTCTCTCTCCCTCCCTCTCTCTCTCTCTCCCCCCTCCCTCTCTCTCTCTCTCTCTCTCCTCCCTCCCTCTCTCTCTCTGAAGAAGAATAAGAAAATGTTGTTGCCGCAAGCAACAGTTTACTCTAGTAGAATAGAAAGGCAATGAGGGTTATCCCAAGTCTTTGCCGCAAGCAACAGTTTACTCTAGCAGAAGAGTGGGAAGAGCAAGCAACAGCAGGAGTTATCTTCTCATAGCTGTTCTCTATGGAGGAAGGAGGGGAAATTCTGCCGCCACCCCCCCACCCCTCCCTGCTGCACTCTTCTCTCTTTCCAAGGAAAAAAACGCATCATGTCTCTTTCCTGTGCCAATATTGACTCGCTCCCTTCTTTCTTTCTTTTTGGTTCCCTAAGAGAACTTGAGTACATTAGGATAGAAACCAGGGCTGTGCGCTTCTCTGTCTGTGTGTGTGTGTGTGCATGTGTGTGTGTGTGTGTGTGTGCGCGTGTGCGCGTGTGTGTGTATGCGTGTGTGCGTGCGCGAGGGTATGTTACCGAAATGTGTTCTGGTCCATAGCGCCGAAACCACCAAACAGATTGCAATAAAACTTGGCACAATTCTTCTTCTTCGTTCGTTCGCTCAGTTTCCTGTCATATGAGCGTAGATGCATCATGCTGTCGTTATGCGCCTAACTAAGAAATAGTTAGGCCCAGCACGTCCAACTTCGGCTGAAAGAAATCTTTGTAAAGAATTCATAGAAAAAAGGCAGGGGAATGGATCAGCGAGACAGAAAGATAGCAGATGACAGAAAGCAAAGGGTAAAGGCAGAGTCAAAGAGAGTGACAGATTAGAGGAAGTTACAAGCACAGAACTTCCAGAAGGTGGGGGAACTATTTGCACAAAAGACCCCCCTGGTATCCCCACGGGGGGACTTGGTACAATAATTCCCTAGACCTTGCAGTCGCTGCATGAAAATCTGTTTAACGTCCTCTGGTCCGGAACAGACACATACGGGACACTAGTAGATTTGAAGATGGTTGGAACGATCCTGGAGGCAATGCCCGGAGGCAGTGCAACACCAGGAAAGTCCCCAATTTTTCATCAATGCAGTCAGATTCACAGAATAGCAAGCCATATCAACGTATTCCGAGTGACTCTTTGAATATTGAAGACACTGATTATTTCAAAGTCAGGGGTCGCGCTAGTGTTTTTGAAAAGGCGTTTTGCTTACGCGACGTCGGCAAAATAATGCGTAAGGGAAGCAAAAAATCGCGTCAAAGAACAAAATGATAAATGTAAGCTAAAAACAATGAAAACAAGACCAGCAACAAAAACATGCATTTTTATTCACTAACCAGTCATTTTCAGCGATCACACCGATACAGTGATTTTCCTGCCATACTGCACTGCGCCTACTTTCCTCTGAAAGCAGTGGCACTTTTCTATAGTCTGTTCCAATGTTTGGTGTAGCAGAACCACTATACGTGTAGGGACCGTAGGACTTCTAAAAGTCTGATTCACCATCTAGACTCAGATGCGATTTTGAGCGGACGTCATTTTGCGTATGGGTTACGCGTAAACGCCATAAAAATGCATCAGCGATTTTTAAAACGCGTCAAATACGCCAGAAACATGCGTTAGCCCGACCCCTGCAAAGTAAACAGGTGGATTTAAACTAAAGTGGGCATAATGACAAGGTGACATCTTTGTCAAATGTATTTCTCAGTACATATATACCGGTACGGGAACACCACAATGACCCTACAATCAAAAGGGAGGTCAGTTTTAGTTATCTGTGCCTTGAACTGAAAGAACAGTTATATGGCTCTGTCATCTTGTTTCCTTTTCTTTCTATTTTTTCTTACCCCCACCTCCTATACCACTCAGTCATCCTTTATTTCCCCTAACTCTATAACCCCCCCTCCACCCTCTTTCCCCCCTAATTCCAAATCCCCCCCACTCCATGTTTTCAATAGCCAAGTTTGTTTGCAGCGTGGCATACTTTTATTTTTGTGCATCTATATGTAATGTACATCGCTGTATTTGTCAGCACTTTGGGGGGGGGGGGGGGGGGGGTACTGTGCGTGTGTGGGGGGGGTGTACTTTTTTTCTATTTATAATGGACATAGGGAGGATCTTTAAGTTGTGGGATCTACACAGGCGTTTTGTGAGACATACAGATGCATACAGCTGTTGACTTTCCAGGATGATTCCATGACACCTCTCTCGCTGTCTCTAAAGTCACTCCTTTAGAAAACTTTCTATCTATCTCTATCTCTCTCTGTCACACACACACACACACACACACACACACACAAATTCTCTCTCTCTCTCTCTCTCTGTCACACACACACTCACTCTCTCTCTCTCTCTCTCTGTGTATGTGCGTGTCATTCTCTCTCTCTCCCTCTCTCTGTCCTCTCTCTCTGTCACACACATATTCACATTCAAATCTCTCTCTCTCTCTCTCTCTCTCTCTGTCTCACACACATACACGATTTCTCTCTCCTCCTCTCTCCCCCCCCCCCCCCCCCCCCCCCCCCCCCCCCCCCCCCCCCCCCCCCCCCCCCCCCCCCCCTCTCTCCTACTAAGTGCTCATACCATACTCACACATACACAATGTGAGGTAAAGAGCAAAGCAAAGGGAAAGGGGAGAAGGGGGGGGGAAATGCATGGTAAAGAAGTGGTAAGGAGGTGTGTGTCTGTCTGTGTGTGTGTGTGTGTGCATGTGCGTGTCATTCTCTCTCTCTCCCTCTCTCTCTCTGTCCTCTCTCTCTGTCACATACATATTCACATTCACATTCTATCTCTCTCTCTCTCTCTCTCTCTCTCTCTCTCTCTCTCTCTCTCTCTCTCTCTCTCTCAGTCTCTCACACACATACACGATTTTCTCTCCTCTCTCCCCCCCCCCCCCCCCCTCTCTCCTACTAAGTGCTCATACCATACTCACACATACACAATGTGAGGTAAAGAGCAAAGCAAAGGGAAAGGGGAGAAGGGGAGGAAATGCATGGTAAAGAAGTGGTAAGGTGGTGTGTGTCTGTCTGTGCGTGTGTGTGTGTGTGTGTGTGTGCGTGTGTGTGCCTCTGTCTGTGTGTGTGCGTCTGTCTGTGTGTGTGCGTCTGTCTGTGTGTGTGCCTCTGTCCGTGTGTGTGCCTCTGTCCGTGTGTGTGCGTCTGTCTGTGTGTGTGCGTCTGTCTGTGTGTGTGCCTCTGTCTGTGTGTGTGCGTCTGTCTGTCTGACTCTCTGTCTGACTCTGTCTGTCTGTTCTGTCTTATCTGTCTGTCTATGCAGACCTGTTTACCCCCTACACAAGTCTTGAGCAATCTGGATAGCTGAAACGAGTGGCTTTGGCTCAAAATGTGTAATTTTATTCATTAAACCATCAAACAATGTTCACTGAAAATGAGTAATTAGAGCATTACTTTCAATTTTGAAGAGTAGTAGAGGTCCAAATTGAGTAGAATACTACTCGAAAAGAGTAGAGTAAACAGGTCTGGTCTATGTGTGTGTGTGTCTGCCTGTCTGTCCATGACAGCGTATGTATTTGTCCTTGAGCGCACACACACACATGCAAGCAGGCATGAATGTGTTTCTGCGTGTATCAAGAGGTGCGAGAATGTTGGGGGGGGGGGGGGGGGGGGGGGGGTGCGGGAGGGAGGGGGAGAGGGGGGACAGACACGGACAAAGCAGTGGCTTATAATGGAGGACACTGTCAGTGACGTCAATACCCGCCATCTTCCATTCCCAGTTTTCTTTTTTCCCGCTACCCAATAGTTCAACATTTTCGTCGACAAATCAATACCACCCTTACAATACAACACCACCTCTTCTAAACAACACGCTACAGTGGAACCTCCCTTATAAGACCTTCAAAAATCATCCAAAATGGGGCCTTATAAGGGAGGGGTCTTACAAGGGAGGTAATTTTAATACTTACAGAGGGCAATGTCTCGAGAGAAGTAGGTCTTATATGGGAGGGAGTCTTATAATGGGAGGTCTTATAAGGGAGGTTGCACTGTAATAATAACCATTCTTAAGGGTGAAAGCCAAAACATAGCATCACAAAGAGAGGGTTAAAAAAAAGTGGTGGAAACAACGGGGTTAAACGCAAAAATGTCTCAACAGTCTTGTTGGGTGAAAGGCAAAAGATACTAGCCCAAAAAGTACAGACTGGAATGAATGTTTGGCCTTTATCCCACAAAACGATTCTACCATCTAGCATTTATCTCTAAAATAAGGACAGAGGGGGGGGGGGGGGGGGGGGGGGTTGGAGTGGGAGAGGAGAGGGGAAAGGAGAAGGAATGGGGAGGGATTGAGGGCAATGACGTGGGGGGGGGGGGGGGGGGGGGGTGACTTACACATGTTACACTTATTACTTACAACAACAAAACCACTCGATCTGCCGCCGTTAAAAATCCAATATGTCAAGTCCTCTGAAGTCGGAGTGTGGCTGCGCACGTGGCGGGGTAAACAAAAACTACCTTGTAATAATGCACACGGTTCTTTCTGTTTATTTATTGGAATGGTACGCTTAATTTATTTTTAATAATACAATAAAACCTCTACTTTAAGACTTCCAAAAAGTGAAAAAAGTTGGGGAAAAGTCGGTTTTAAATTGGAGGGGGCTTTTAACAGAGGGGGTTTTTAATAGTAAGATTCAACATCCGTGCCCCCCCCCCCCAAAATGAGTGGTAAGTGAGAGGAGGTCTTTTAACAGAGTCTGGTAATAGGGGTTTGACTGTTCCACTGTTAACGTTAAGGTAGCACAGTTCAAAATGCAAACAATAACAGTTTGACCTCTTTCCAAGACAAAAATGCTTCGATCTATTACACCACCACCCCTCCTACACACACACACACCCTGCCACCATTTTATTCTCCCCACCCCCACTTTCCACCCCTCAAATTATCCAATCCCTACCAATCTATACCTTCATTTTAAAAAACGGGTGTTCGAGCAAGACGCGCAAAACACTTGTGGCCAGCAAGCAGTGCATCGCAGGGCTCCCAGGGACCCCCATTTGGGGGTCTATGAAGTATTAGAATTCTAAGGGACCCTCTAAAACAATGTGCAGGGGGTCCCAGGGATGCACTATAAAAATTCTTTTTAGCATTCACAATGTCATTGGGACCCTCTATCCCTTCTCTAGGACCCTCTATACTGTAACTTAAAGTGAAGGAGTCCCTGGGACCCCTTGTTTTGCGGGACGATTGGGAGCCCTGCATCGGCAGATCTTACGTCAGATAAGACACACACTCTATGGCAAACCTCCACTACATTTCAATCAAAATCAGTTCACATTTTTTGTTTTGTGACTTTCTTAACTTAGCCTGCAGTCTCACCCCTTTCTCACTGATATCATGAATGCTTCAATTTATATCACACACTACTCACCCCCCTCACGCACACGCACGCGCACGCACACACACACTCTCCTTTCATTCCATCTACCTACTCCAGTTCTGCTTCAACTATCCACTCAACTACCATGCATATGACTGTGTGTGTGCGTGTGCTCATCTCAAAATAAAATTTCAGTCCCTTCAATTTTGACTTAAGAAGCAATTCTCACTGTACGCTATTTGAGTCAAGGGTACAATATAGCGGCAAAGTTGTAATTCAAACAGCCTCCACCCCCACACCCCCTCATGCTTAAGACTGTCAATTTCACATCTACTTCCTTCAGTTTCACAATAAATATAATAACCCTAGGCTGATCCTAACTCTATCCCTTTCCCGAGAGAGGGCAGAACCTTGCGTCTCTGTGAATTTTTTTTTCAATGCGAAAATTTGATGAGAGGGGGGGAGGGGGGGCATGGGGGGGGGGGGGGGGGTCTAAGCTACAATTAAATCAATATATCTATCCACTAGCGTCGTTTTCCAACAGTGACGGCCTTGCAACACATTGTGGCCAAAAGTCGGTGTCACCAGATGTCAGATCTATGCCAGATAGCATACATATATAAAGCACAATACACCACACAAGTGAATCACCAATAATAACGGCAGCAATAACTTATAAGCCACGGGGGAAAGGGGGTGGGAGGGTAGAAAGGCTAACATTTGTGTGTGTGTGTGTATGTGGGGAGGGGGTGTATTTCGGCAAGAGAGAGAGAGAGTGTGCGTACGTGCATGCATGCGTGCGTGCAAGCATATGTGTACATTCAGGGCTCCCAGGGACCCCCATTTGGGGGGTCTATGAAGTACTAAAATTCTAAAGGACCCTCTAGAAAAAATATTTTTAGCATTCGCAATACCACTGGGACCCTCTATCCCGCCTCTAGGACCCTCTATGCTGTAAGCGAAGGAGTCCCTGGGACCCCTTGTTTTGTGGGGCGATTGGGAGCCCTGCACACACACACACACACACACACGTGTGTCCCTGTATAACTCAGTGTAAGGGAAGAAGAAAGGGCAGAAAGGGAAAGGGGGAGAGGATAAATTTTATGAAACATGTGTGCTCTCACAACCTCCATAGTAGGTTAGACAAAAATTCCTTGTCTTTTTTTTTTCCTTTTTTTTTTCTTCGGTCTCCACTGCACTGAGTTCTGTGTCAGCCCATCTGTGACCAGAGAGTCCCATAATAGTTTGAGGCGGTAAAACAAAAAGCCAAAACGTGGTATCATAAATGGAACAAAGACGATTGATAGCGCCTTCTCACTTTCAAACCCGCTCACACAATTATCGGTTGGTTACCATCGGGAGTCATGGGACTCATCAACGCATTGTTGACTTATCGGGACACCGGTGTTGCGTAAAATACCTAACCCATGAAATAACTACCCTTTCCTCATTCGAATTGTTTTGCTGTTAGGAGCAGATTCACCCCTAAATACATTCAGAGGCGTCTTGTGGCATGCAGGAAGAACAGAGGATTCATCACTAAATATTGAGAAGTCAGGGATATTTTTCTAATATTTATTATTTTTTTGGGGGGGGTTTTATATCGTCCGCCATTTTGAATTTTCCGAAACTAAGTGGCATGGCTTTCACATCGATTTCTCGGCAGAGATGTATATTTACACCCTCCCGCTCTATTCTTGGTTCTTTCCGAAGAGATCGACCACTTAAATCTCAGTATTTTACATAATAGTTGATTTATTTATCACATTAAATAATAATGGTTATAGTTCGCATGCGAATGGTACTTATTTCATGGGAGGTACTTATTTCTCATGACACCGGAGGGGGAAAATACAAAGAGACGGTTTATTATAGAAGATTTCAACAACTCTCTTTGTCCACAGCTCTCATGTCACAATGCGTGTCCAATACTATTACAGGGGAACCTCCCTTACAAGACCTTCAAAAAGCATCCCAAATGAGGTCTTATAAGGGAGTGGTCTTATAAGGGAGGTAATTTTAATACTTACAAAGAAAGGCAATGTCTCAGAGAAGTAGGTCTTATGTGGGATGGAGTCTTATAAGGGAGGTTCCACTGTATAGCTAATCGACAACATAACTCGGGAGAAATGTTAGGCGACCAAAGTCAAGCTCACGAGACTTATTAAAAGAGTTTCTTATTATTATTATAATTATTATTCGATCGCTCAGTTTCCAGTCAATTATGAGCGCAGATGCGTCATGCTGCCCTTATGCGCCTAACTAAGAAACAGTTAGGCCCAGCAAGTCCGACTTCGGCTGGAGGAAATGTTTTTGAAACTGAAAGCGTTTCTTGAAAAAAGGCAGGAGAATGGACCGGTAAGGCAGAAAGATAGTAGATGACAGCAAGCAAAGGGAAAAGGCAGAGTCAAAGAGAGTGACATATTAGAGGAAGCTACAAGCACAGAACTTCCAGAAGGTGGGGGAACTATTTATACAAAAGATCACCCCGATATCCCCACGGGGGGGGGGGGGGGGGGGGGGGGGGGAGAGATTAAAAGAGTTTGAATGAGTAGGAGAGGCGGTGTGTGTGTGGGAGGGGTGATGAAGGGAGGGAAGATGAAGAGGGGAAGGGGGTGGGGAGGATGGAAGGGGAGGGTTGAGAGGGTAGAAATGGAAAGAAAGGAAAAGGGGGGGGGGGGGGGAGAGAGAATGGGAGTGGACAAAGCCAAAAAATTGAAGGGCATAAAGGATTCACATCCTACACCCATCACACACACACACCATCCCTACCCCAGTTTCTGAACCCCTGAATGTTCCCACAGGATAAAACTAAACGAGGGGGAGGGGGGGAGGGGGGAAGGGCCAGGTGTGGTAGCCACACAGTAGCCTGGAGAGGTAGAAAACCCAAAACTCGAGACATGAAGACCAGCAGATGTTGAGTACTTTTGTACAATTGTAATGTCAGGTCAACAATTAGATTTTCGTTCATTGAATGTTCTACATTTGAGGTGGTTTCCTATGTAGTTCAGCAGTTCACAACGTATTCTGCAAACAGCCAAAACAACAAAAGAAACTAAGGCAACCGCGTAGATTCACGCATATGTTCTCTCTCTCTCTCTGTTCTTCTATTTTCTTACTAATCTTTGAGTCGTATTATAAGGTTCAAGGGTCTTGGTCTGGGGAAAAGGTATTGCCTTATAATCCGTAAAATACGGTATCTTTAAGTGTCTAAATGGATGAACATTAACATTAAAGATAGAAAACGAGGTTTAAAGACCCCCCACGTCACGTGTCACATTCCCTCTTATGCTAGGAAGATTTCTTAAGATTTCTTACCAGCTTACCATGAAAACCGTGATTTTGACATGTGACCTGGTGGGTCTTTAACTAAGTTTAAGCGCTCAATCTGCAGTACGGCAAGACTGAATAAACGGAAACCGAGAAATCAATCGAGGGAGAGGGGAGGGGGTTAAAGTATATATTTCCTGAAACAGACTCCCAGGGACCCCCATTTGGGGGTCTACGAAGCACTAAAATTCTACAGGACCCTCTAAAAAAAAATGTGCAGGGGGTCCCAGGGATGCACTAGAAAAATTCTTTTTAGCATTCGCTATGCCACTGGGACCCTCTATCCTGCCTCTAGGACCCTCTATAATGTAAGTGAAGGAGTCCCTGGGACCCCTTGTTTTGCGGGACGATTGGGAGCCCTGCAGACACAATCGCATTAGCATCCACCCACAGAATGGGGGGGAAAAAGACAGACTTCATCACACAAAACGTTGAATGAAAACGTTGGCACTTACCACCACCACGAATGCAGAAACCCGGGAGGCTCCCCCAATGTGATGTTCTTCTCCCATCGTATCTGAAAATCAAACCGCAGGCGTCAGTTTCCATCGCAGTACAGTAATAACCAAATACTCACATGCTTTTTTTTTGCTTTTTTTGTTTGAACACGGAACATTTCATAAAGTTAACGTTGAGTGTTTTGTTTCTGAGGTTCACAAAATTAATACAGATATTGGACACAGAAAAGTTTTAACAAAGCAAATTATTCTGCATTTCAAATGCACCAACTTTTCAGTCCTTCAGAGTAGGGGTACGGAGCTCAGCTATTCACTGAGATTTCTCTTTCATATTATATACATAAATACAGCATGTGAGTATTTAGTTATATAACACAAGCTATAGTCAGTTGTTGTTTTTTCAATTCCATGGGCGAAAGTAAAACATTCTCCCAATCCTTCTTCTTCTTCTTCGATCGCTCAGTTTCCTGTCAATCATGACCGCAGTTGCGTCATGCTGCCGTTATGCGCCTAACTAAGAAATAGTTAGGGCCAAGCAAGTCCGACTTCGGCAGGAGGAAATCTATTTGATAGTGTTTCTTGAAAAAAGGCAGGAGAGTGGACCGGTAAGGCAGAAAGATAGTAAAAAGATGACAGTAAGCAAAGGGAAAAGGCAGAGTCAAAGAGAGTGACAGATTAGAGGAAGTTACAAGCACAGAACTTCCAGAAGGTGGGGGAACTATTTATGCAAAAGACCCCTCTCAATCCTGAAATGACATGTTTTAAATGTTCTCTGAATCTTCCCAATCCTGAAGTGGTGACCACATGGAAAAACAATAAATTCCAATGTGTGTGTGTACAGCCACTACAGGATGGGTGGGGATGGTGTTAGAAATGCATGTCTATCATCTAGTTCTAATCTGCCATCAGTGTGTGTCTGTGTGTACAGGATGGGTGGGGATGGTGTTAGAATTGCATGTCTATCATCTAGTTCTAATCTGCCATCAATGTGTGTCTGTGTGTACAGGATGGGTGGGGGTGGTGTTAGAATTGCATGTCTATCATCTTGTTCTAATCTGCCATCAATGTGTGTCTGTGTACAGGATGGGTGGGGATGGTGTTAGAAATGCATGTCTATCATCTAGTTCTAATCTGCCATCAATGTGTGTCTGTGTGTACATGATGGGTGGGGATAGTGTTTGAATTACATGTCTACCATCTAGTTCTAATCTGCCATCAATGTCTGTGTGTACAGGATGGGTGGGGGTGGTGTTAGAATTGCATGTCTATCATCTTGTTTTAATCTGCCATCAGTGTGTGTCTGTGTGTACAGGATGGGTGGGGATAGTGTTTGAATTACATGTCTACCATCTAGTTCTAATCTGCCATCAGTGTGTGTCTGTGTGTACAGGATGGGTGGGGATAGTGTTAGAATTGCATGTCTATCATCTTGTTTCTAATCTGCCATCAATGTGTGTCTGTGTGTACAGGATGGGTGGGGATAGTGTTAGAATTGCATGTCTATCATCTAGTTCTAATCTGCCATCAATGTGTGTCTGTGTGTACAGGATGGGTGGGGATGGTGTTAGAATTGCATGTCTATCATCTAGTTCTAATCTGCCATCAGTGTGTGTCTGTGTACAGGATGGGTGGGGATGGTGTTAGAATTGCATGTCTATCATCTAGTTCTAATCTGCCATCAATGTGTGTCTGTGTGTACAGGATGGGTGGGGATGGTGTTAGAATTGCATGTCTACCATCTAGTTCTAATCTGCCATCAATTTTGACAGGACCGCTTGATTCTATAAGACTGTGGATCCGGATGAGAAGATGGCCAATCCTGAAGACCCTTTCTATCATCAGCTTTTCAAATCCTGATTTCAGGAGCATGCCTCAACTACTTTCAGGGCACGTACACATACATGCGGAGATTATGTGCGGAAACCTGTGCGCAATCCGTAAATAAGTAAACGAAAGAAAGAAAAAGATTTGCGCACGTGTCCAAATTTCCCCTAATCTGTACCTTTTTACCCTTCTTTCTTTCACTTATTTACGGATTGCGCATGGGATTTCTGCATGAAGTGCGTACGAGGCCTCACCCATCAAAATCTTTCACTTCTTCTTCTTCTGCGTTCCTGGGCCACAAGGCCACAATGGATACGTATGTGTCCGTTTTCCAGTTTTCACTGGTCTCCTCGCTGCATTCAGCCGACACATTCCGATTTTGGAGGAGCTCAAAGGAGAAAACTATTATGAAAGATTTTTTGGGGGGGAGAAAAATTAAAAGGCAGGAGAATGGGCCAAAAAGTCAGAAAGATAGTAGATGACACAAAGCAAGCAAAAAGGCAGAGTCAAAGAGAGAGAGAGACAGATTAGGGGAAGTTACAAGCACAGAACTGCCAGAAGGTGGGGGAACTATTTGTACGGGGGGGGAAAACGGTATCCCCATGGGGGAGAATGTTTCACTAACTTTATAAAAACCCACAATGCTAAACATTTTAAAACACACTGATGATGTTGCTTTGATCCACTATTTATTTTTTCACCGAATCTTTCAGCGTAAGGAGGCTAATGCCCATCCCCAATGGACAACACCTGAAATTGTGAAAGACCTATCTTTTATCTATAGTATTAAATAAATGTAATTTCAAAAGGAACATCATCGTGATAAAAATGCTCAATTGAAAGCAGGCCAAAACATTTCCTCATGACTGTCCATCACCCTGTCATGTGTGGTTCTTAACTGGAATTTTACACACAAGCGTGCATACACATGTATACGTATGCGTGCACACACACACATGCGCACACAGAGGATACATAATTCTTCTTCAAGATGAAGAGCCATTTCAATTCAGTGCGCCCCCCCCCCCTTCCTCTCATTCCCTCTCTCTCTCTCTCTCTCTCTCTCTCTCTCTCTCTCTCTCACACACACACACACATGGATGTAAAAAAGCTTTATCAAGCTTATTCTTTTATCGTCAATAAAGATCATTTTGACTGACACACACACACACACACAGAAGTCACACACACATTGACATATAAACACACACACACATACACGCGCGCACACACACGCGCACACGCACACACACACACACACACATTGACATACACACATTGACATACACACACACACACACACACACAGTCACACACACATTGACATACAAACAGTCACACATACATTGACATACAAAGAACCCCCCCACACACACACACACACAGTGACACACACACACAGTGACACACACACACACATATTGACATACAAACAGTGACACACACATTGACATACAAAGAAACACACACACACACACGCGCGCGCGCGCACACACACACACATTGACATACAAAGTCACACACACATTGACATACAAACAGTCACACATACATTGACATACAAAGAACCCCCCCCCCACACACACACACACACACAGTGACACACACACACAGTGACACACACACACACATATTGACATACAAACAGTGACACACACATTGACATACAAAGAAACACACACACACACACACACACACACACACACACACACACACACACACACACACACACACACACACACACACACACGCGCGCGCGCGCGCGCGCGCACACACACACACACATTGACATACAAACAGTCACACATACATTGACATACAAACAGTCACACATACATTGACATACAAACAGTCACACATACAAACAGTCACACATACATTGACATACAAAGAAACACACACACACACACACACACGCACACGCGCACACACACACTCACACAGTTGCACACACATTGACATAGTCACACGCACATTGACATACAAAGAAACACACACACACACACACACACACACACACACACACGCACACGCGCACACACACTCACACAGTCGCACACACATTGACATACAGTCACACGCACATTGACATACAAAGAAACACACACACACACACACACACACACACACACACACACACACACACACACACACACACACACACACACAGCTTGTACCTAACTTGTGTTTGTCTGATCGAACAAGACAACAGCTGGATGACTGCTGACAGTGACAGCTCTTAATGATCAAACCCTCAAAACACCCCCACCCCCTCCCTAACCCCCCACCCCCTCAATCACACAAAAAATGTCAATCTATTTCAGTACCAGCTGACAAAACTCAAACCGCTTTTCTTTACCGCTCTGCATACAATCTTTTGAGCGCATCATTATTTACCAGTCAATCAAAAAGATCTTAATTTATTGTTGACTGCGTTTACAACTCTGCAAGTCTGTGCCTCGAATCAATCACATCTCATCTCAATTATGACATATATGGAGTGCATAATTGAATGTGAATGTTTGCTTCAAGCACTATATACATGCAGAGACTAAGAGTTACAAAGTTTGTCATTTAATATTAATTTTGTTTATACAAAGATATGCAAACATAATCAATGAAGAGAACTACTATTAATAAGTATTATACAAATTATTATCAAAATGCAAAGCTGCACTTGCAAACAAGAAACATAGGTAAAGGTGTGCCACCCACCCTGCATTTCTCGGTTAATTGTATTTTTCCGTTTTTGCCTTTCTTACCATACATAAAGCTGTATTTTAGGAACATTTTTAGCTAATAACCTTTTTGGAATACTAACCCTATCCCTAACCCTAGCCCTAAACCTAACCCTACCCCCCACTATGTACTGCAGTACACTGCGATTTGTCACAGTTGTGGTTCCTTGCGTTTTTCCGTCTTATACTACTTATAGGGTTAGGGCTAGGGTTAGGGTTAGTATTCCAAAAAGATAATTTGTTGAAAATGTTCCTAAAATACAGCATTATGTATGGTAAGAAAGGCACATCTTTACCTTTACGGTAAAGGTCAAGATGTGCCACCCCCCCTACCTATCTCGGTGAATTCTATTTTTCCGTTATTGCCTTTCTTACCATACATAAAGCTGTATTTTAGGAACATTTTTAGCTAATAACCTTTTTCGAATACTAACCCTAACCCTAACCCTAACCCTTCCCCCCACCTATAAGACGGAAAAACGCAACGAACCACAACTGTGACAAATCGCGATGTACTGCAGTACATAGTGGGGGGTAGGGTTAGGTTTAGGGCTAGGGTTAGGGTTAGGGTTAGTATTCCAAAAAGGTTATTAGCTCAATATGTTCCTAAAATACAGCTTTATGTATGGTAAGAAAGGCAAAAACGGAAAAATAGAATTAACCGAGAAATGCAGGGGGGGTGCCACATCTTTACCTTTGCCCATAAATGTTCAGAGTTCACAATATTATTTCTTCCGATGCGTCTCAACCGACAAGAGGGGAGTAACTATTTTTTGGGAGTGTGCATTCGTTGCTCTAACAGAAAAATCACGGACATAACCTCTAAACAATAAACAAACACATGACAGGGTACTTGTCAGCGAATGTCCTGCATTTATTGGGGTGTACTGGGCGAATGTAATAATTATGTATTCATCCATGGGTCTGGAAGAGTTAAATATCACTGACTCTTCTTCCCCCGAAGACGGAGTGTGGCTGCCCATGTGGCGGGGTAATCAAAAATGGTCACACGCGTAATGTTCTCATCCCTAGCTGATTGCATTTGTACCATAGTGTTCAAGTGCTTCGGCTGTGATCCCTGGAGTCTTTTAGCCAGGGTATGTAAACAAACAAACTGACTCTTCCTCCAAAGTCGGAATGTGTTGGCTCAGTGAATACATTAAGGAGACCAGTAAAAAACAAAAACCGGACACATACGTATACATAACCCCCGCCCCCCCCCCCCCCCCCATTATGGCCATATAGCACGGGAACACAGAAGAAGAAGAAAGTAGCATCACTTCAACAACAACATGCCTCATTACAGAAAATTATATCAAACTAAAGCAAATCAGCCAGTAGTCCTCAACTTTTGTTGATGTGCGTAGCTGTCACAAGCAGCTCAGGGATTATGACCCTGTTGTTTTTTAAGTCAATTGTGGAGTGAAATTTATACAATCGATAATACAGTACATGTATTGCAAGATGATGCAAGCCATATTTATATATTAGCACAGTGAGCATGAGGCCGAGTGCAGACCTACATTGTGGCAAGGCAAGAGTGACGATTGTTGGTTGGTTCATGGTTTGGCTTCACACGTGCTGCTTCAGTGCTTGCAGCCAAGGGGACGTCTTAAAAACCAGATCTTCACCGAGAAATGCTAGTGTTTAATAAAGCAACTTAACGTCGTTGTTTGTTGTTGTCGTTCCCTGGCTTAAAGACACCAGGGATCATCCCAACAGCCGATGCAATAGACGATTTTCGGGAAAAAAATTAGGGGAGAGCACTTCATGAAAATTAGAGTTGCTTACCTCCATTACTCAGCCAAATACCATAGCAACAATGCAACAATGACGTCGAAGCTTGAAACCACAGGATGCCAGTCAGTGACTTGCAAACATTATTTTAGAAAAATAAGAGGTGGCGAGCTGCTACAAAGTGATAGAACTTGCAAACTGCGACGTAAAAATATAAATTACATCAAATTTAGATTGACGCACTGCGTTCTGTACTTCTACATGCTGCATGTCTCCTCAAACACACGAAGCGAGGGCTGGGGATCTACCTGAAGGTAGAGCAACTTCCCCTGTTTGACCCGATTGAATTAGGCGAGATCACTCCCAGTCCCACACACCATGAAATTACTCCCCTTAATTATTTTCGAACAATTCCTATTGAACACTACGATACAAATGCACCAGCTAGGGATGAGAACATTACGTGTGACTGTGACCGTTTTTGATTACCCTGCCACGTGGGCAGCCACACTCTGACTTCGGAGGAAGCAACTTAGCAAAGGAGAGGGTGCATGTCGCATGAAAATAGGTAGCTCGTAAAAATAAGTAGCTCGCTACCTATGACAGTGTGTATTTGCGACATTGAGCATGAACCACAAATTTCACTTTTTTCTAGGGTTAGGGATAGGGTTAGGGTTAATTAAATGGTTAAAGTACAGAAAAAGTGAAATTTGTGGTTGTCGCAAATACAGACTCTCATAATAGCGAGCTACTTATTTTTACGAGCTACCTATTTTCATGCGACAGGACATACCCTAGTTCTACCGGAAAGTTGACATAAAAAAAACACATGCTGGTGAGAGAGAGACAAGAGCACATGCATGCTTGAGTAGAGATGGGAGGGGCGGGGGGTAACCATAGTCCACTCACTACTGGTGGCACTAGTTAGGCCTGTCGCATGAAAATAGGTAGCTCGTAAAAATAAGTAGCTCGCTACTATGACTCAGTATGAGCGTCTGTATTTGCGACAACCACAAATTTCACTTTTTCTGTACTTTAACCATTTACCTAACCCTAACCCTAACCCTAACCCTAGAAAAAAGTGAAATTTGTGGTTCATGCTCAATGTCGCAAATACACACTGTCATAGGTAGCGAGCTACTTATTTTTACGAGCTACCTATTTTCATGCGACAAGGCCTACTTGCAAGAAATGATCACATTAATATTACATTCAAATTTGATCGCTTTTAGTAGTAGTAGTAGTAGTAGTAGTAGTAGTAGTAGTAGTAGTAGATAGGGACAAAATAAGCCGTCAAGCTTTTTAGAGAGTCCTGTCTTTTTACAATCAGTATTACATACAAGTACTGGTCAAGGTTTATTGTGGTCAAAGAATTCAAAGGTTGTTTTTAAGACTGAAATAATCATTTCCTGATTGTGCACAATATTCGAATGTGTCGTTTAGACACAGTTGTAGCTAGTTGTAGCCTAGCTAGCAGTGGACACATTTCTCATCCTACCTTCAGACAACCGGAAATGTTCGTTCCGCCATTGAAGCACAGACAAAAAAACGTGCACTTCAAAGAATGAAACATAACTCACCTCTGAGAGAAAGGTTTGTGCCGATTTCTGCGCCCCGACATGTAACAAATACTCGTACACGTACAAGGCTAACCTGCAAGCGAGACAAAAATCATGCAATTCAAAAATGTGTTGAAAAATCAAGTCAACATAACGAATCGAGGTACCCACAACACAAAAATGACTAAAAACAAAACAATCTAAGATTACACTTTCTCCCGCTTTTCCAACAAAATCTGTTTACAGAGCATAGAGATCTACACTTTATAAATCATCACGTTCAATTTCACAAACACACGCGATCAAACACGAAAGATTTCGCCCAAAACATAACACCACACGCGAGTGTGCTTAATAACCGGAACAGCCATATTGGCGAGTGGGTTTGAATGGGGCATCACTGAGAAGCAGGGTGAAGACAGAGAAGCAGCAGCAACAAAGAATCTTCGCAGTAAATCAAACACCTTCGATGGTGCAACGGAATAAGGTGTGATTACGACTTAATTACACGTCACAAACATCCAGTACACACTTTTCTCTGGCCTGGGCGTCTGAAGGAACTGAAGATCCTTTCCCTTTCGCGTACATGCTGAATCTAGTGTCACTCCACCTGTCAAGCCATCAAGGACGACACTGACCCCGTTGCCTTGCCAACATCAAGTAGACTTGTCGAACGCCGCCCGACCATTGGTGGGTTAAATATAGCGCGCGTGGCGTTCCGCGAAAGTTCCTAGCACGCGGTACGCGCGCGGTGTGTTCTCTGATAGTCAACAAAGAGAAGTATGGTTGGCTCGCTGCCAGTTATCTAGTTTGATCTGAACCCTCCATAGGTGCTTCATAGAAAACATTAATTTTATTCTCGTTTTTCATGTCTCTGAAGTTCTAAAGACTATGTTTGAATGCATTAATTTTCTTCTTCTTCATTGATGGTTTTGCGACATTTGTTACTTCTTTTTTTTTCTCCAGAATTAAGAATTCTACTTAAGTGAAAACTTATGCAGAAGAAAATGGTGTTTTACGTCCTCTCGGTCTGGAACAGACACATATGGAACATTTGTAGATACAAAGATGGTGGGAACAATACTGTAGGCAATGCCCGGAGGCAGTGCAACACCAGTAAAGTACCGATTTTTACAATTTGAAAACTTATGCAGCAAAACTAGCTAGACTTTTATAGCTGCTGTTTTCAAACCATACCATGTATTTAGGTTTATGTTGCTTCTGATATTTTGGTCTTGTTCACGTTGGAGGAACCGACAACGCAGCATTGCTCTGCATTTTAGGTACTAAAATGGCGGTCTATTCAAAGATGGCGGCCCCCATGTGCCCGGATAT
>CM065689.1:2258759-2318759 GCA_017654935.2 Phymorhynchus buccinoides
TGTCTCTCTCTCTCTCTCTCTCTCTCTCTCTCTCTCTCTCTCTCTCTTCTCTCTCTCTCTCTCTCAAGCTTAGAAAAGAGACATTGGATTGCTGCATATAACTTTGTGGTGCATTACCCGACTTACCCTATTGGTAACTTACTTATTATTGTTGGTTGGTCAGTCTAACAGTTATTCTGAGTGTAAATTTTTATTTTTCTCTAGTTTAATCTATCTATGTATGTAAGATGATTTAATTATTTTATGTTTCTTAAAAAATCTTATGAACTGATTTAGTCGCCAGTTAGGCTTATATTCTTTAGTTCATGGCTTGTGCTTCCTTGGCATTGCAGCATTGTTTGCTAATGTCAATAAACTTCATTTTTCAATTTCAATCTCTCTCTCTCTCTCTCTCTCTCTCTCTCTCTCTCTCTCTCTCTCTCTCTCTCTCTCTCTCTCTCTCTCTCCATTGAAGTTAGGTGCAATATTCTAAGATGGCTGAAAGCGGAATATTTCAGTATTCAGTGACTCGATCTGTTAATTTTAACAGACACTTTAGTTTTAAATAAACTTTCTGAATTCTAGTAGTGTTCGTTCTGTTATATTGAATAAGTATTTTGGGTGCATTGTTCCCAGGTTGTTGTTTTTAAGTAACTTAAAACTAGTTACAAAATTGAAACAATTTTAAAGTCAGGTTTTAATTTATTTTTGTTAATTAGAAATTGTTATGAATGGTACGTTCTCGTAATCCAATAAAATTCCAGGAACGTGCACGTGCGTGTCTCGTGGGTCGAGCAGACTGTATGCGTAAGGAAGAAAACAACAACATATAAATGATGCCAACACCTTGGCATACTACATTTCGTGTACAAAGAGAGACCGCCAGCGATACTTGGTGTGAAGATGACCCACATAGAACGCCACGACTCAATAATACTGTGGAGTGCCGCGAATACGTGTAGTGCTAGACGATTCCAACTGGGAAAATGAAGCTTCTACTATGGTTGAGGAAATGAGTAATAAAATTATATCTTTTGGGCAGAATGTTACAGGTATTCAGTGGCATTTCAAAGATTGTTCTAAGTGTGCAACCGAACGGAAAGAAATCTTTCATACGTGGCGATGCAAACAAAGAAAAATATTGCGTCACATACCCGCTCCCCCTCTGAATGGACTAGTCTAGATTATGTGTTCCTGCATGCAAAATGTGTTTTCATTCCGTGTCAGTGCGTTGATCGTCTGCAAAATGGCGGCAGGTTCGATTTCTTCGGAAGAATTCAACGATCTTGCAATGAAATTTGCAAAATTTTCAGCCACAATCAATGACACATGGACTGTGAAACATTCCTCTGTAAGTGTGAATCTTTCGCAGATTCAGGTGAAACCAAATTCTCTGAGATCGGAAAATAGCTATGATTTCATTATCCGTAATCTTGACGCCCTCGGCGTAGCAGTATTTCAGTTTTATGTACTCCGACAGAAGAGTAGGCGTTCAAGACTGCACATGATCATCTCCAAACATAGAACACTAAATTTTTAGTAAAGTTTTATTTTTTGTGTGTGTATTTGGGTTAGGGATAGGGTCAGAGTCAGTTTAAATTAATTTCAGATTGAAAGGTGAAAAGATGCACATTCTGAACTTACGCTGAAAACCGACATTGTCACGCGAGATGACTATGGACAGCATTGAACGTCTTGTGACAAGAATGTGGGATGAAACAAAATAGCCCAAGAATTATATTCGTTATCATCGGTCCAGATCATAATGAGGGACACTGGTGATAATATCAGTGTACCCTCCCGTCCCAGTTTTCCCATCCTTACCCATTCTGTCATACTGCCTACTGGTGCCCAGCCCACCCCCTTTGCACAACCGTCCTCATATAACCACTATTTCCAGTTGATCTTTGAAGACTTTATTAGTTTAGTTTAGTTTTCTTAGTTAGTCGCTTAACCCTTTCGCTGCCAGTCATATTTCAGCCAACAAATACCATTAAACTTAACCGGGTAGAGAAAAATTATTCGCAATATTGAGAATTCCTCTGTGACATGTATAACATTAGGCCTATCCTTACCTCCCAAAATTAAGAAAATAGGGTCTTCAGATATCAGGCCCTGATTTGATGCCTTTTAGTGACATGGGTGTTAGACCATTGTGGTGCATAAATGCGACATTGGCAGTGAAAGGGTTAATGGCAGCATGACGCAGGGTGTTAGACCATTGTGGTGCATAAATGCGACATTGGCAGTGAAAGGGTTAACTTAATGGCAGCATCTTGATCTTGGCAGGATCCAATAGACGATTTTCGGAAAAAAAATAGAGAGCACTTCGTGAAAATTAGAGTTGTTTACCTTACTTACTCAGTCAAATACCATAGCAACAATGGCGTTGAAGAGTGAAGCGAAGTGAGTGAACGATTTGCAAACATTTTAAATAAAAAGAGGGGTTACAAACTGATCTAACTTGCAAAACATTGAGAACTCGCAAAGAAATAAACATTGAGATTGACCCAGATAGCTTGATGGCGAGAAACACAAACCGAGTGTGTCTAAATCTAGATCTGCTCAAACGCAGCATGTTTGGAGGGTGATTGTTACCATCTGAGGGGGCAGTTTCTATCATACAGTCTTGACATCTGTAGGGTCCCCCTTACCAAAAATGCTTCACAATAAGGGTACCATTATAAATCACATGTTAACGGACAGAAAGTTACCACTTTCAGATTGCTATCATGCATTTTTGGAAAGGGGTGACTCTACAGATGTAACAAAAATATACATGATAGCAATTGCCCCCCCCCCCCCCCGATGGTAATCATCCCTATTTTGGGGGTCTACCTGATGTTAGAGTAACTTCCCCTGTTTGACCGAATGAATTAGGCAAGATCACTCCCACACACCATAAGATTACTCTCATTAATTATTTCCAAACGATTCCTATTTATATAAATGGACGGGGGAACACAGGGGAGAGCACTATTACCTAACCATCTGCGCTCATAATAGGAATTGTTCGGAGGTAATTCAGGGGAGTAATTTCATGGTGTGTGGGAGTGATCTTGCCTAATTCAATCGGTCAAACAGGGGGAGTTACTCTGCCTTCAGGTAGATCCCCAGCTCTCGGCTCGCGTGTTTGAGTAGGCTTACATCACTTAGAACACTGTGCGTCATTTAAAACAAATTTGTCATTTATATTTTTACGTCACATTTTGCAAGTTCTCTCAGTTTGTGGATACTGGACGCCCCTCATTTTTCTAAAAAAAATGTTTGCAAGTCGCTGACTCGCATCCTGCGGTTTCAAGCTTCGACGCCATTGTTGCTATGGAATTTGACCGAGTAATGGAGGTAAACAATTCTAATTTTCACGAAGTGCTCTCCCCTATTTTTTTCCGAAAATCGTCTATTGACAGGAAACTGAGCGATCGATGAAGAAGAAGAAGCAAAACCCCACCCGATGTCAAGGACTAAGATCCATAACTCCTCCTTACCACTCAGCCCATTCACATAGCGCGGATTGTGTGCGCCAATAATAATGGTCTAAACGAAGAGCGTTGGGCGTGGGCAGAATGAACATCCCTTGAACTGAAAGAAGACGTGGACACATTGTTGCATTATATAAAGATAAGTGTGTGCTTATCTATAGTTAAACCCTTCACTGCCAAAGAAATTTGTGAAATTAAAATAGACCTGTTAGACTCATTCTGAGGAAACTCTTTCCTGACTTTTCTTCTTCTGCGTTCCCAGGCCATATGGCCATAATGGATAAGGTACATATGTGTCCGGTTTTCAGTTTCCACTGGTCTCCCCGCTGCATACAGCCAACAAATTCTGATTTCGGAGGAGCTCAAAGGAGAAATTATTTGGCAGATTTTTTTTTTTAAAGGCAGGAGAATGGGCCAATAAGTCAGAAAGATAGTAGATGATAGAAAGCGAAAGGAAAAGGCAGAGTCAAAGAGATTGACAGATTAGAGGAAGTTACAAGCACAGAACTTCCAGAAGGTGAGGGAACTATTTATACACAAGACATACTACATCATCAATGACATCATACAGCCCATGGCAGGGGAGGAGTTAAAAGTGTGATGGGCATTGATTGTTTAGGGGTGTAGACTAGCACAGTGGTAACGCGTTTGCTTCATGCACGATAAACCCGGGTTCGAACCTGGGTACAGGGGATTTTTCCTCTCACTCTGCACTAGGCCTTACGGTCTGAACGAGGAGTCTTTCGGATGAGACGATAAACCGAGGTCCCATGTGCCCATGCACTTAGCACACATTAAACCCAGAGGCAACGAAAAAGTTGTCATTTTGGTCAAAATTTACCCCCTCCACCTTTCATTCCTCATCAGCCACACAAAATCGTATGCAAATAAAATATTAAAAAAAAAATTAAAACAATGGCTGAGACAGGTGGGAGCAACCCGAATTTCACACACTTCTGTGACTATTGGCCACTGCAAGGAACACCTTTTGCAAGAGTGAATGCCCTTGGGTGGGGGAAGATGGTTGAGTACTGACCAAACAAGGGCATAACTCTCGCCAATAACCCTATTTGAGGCCACTTAATGGCTGCCTTTTGCAAGAGTGAATGCCCTTTTGGATACTGACCAACAAGGGCTTAACTCTTGCCATCAAGGGCATTAATAACCCTACTTGCAGTGGCCAATAACGTACCAATACCAAATAACCTGGCATTTGTATGGTTGCTCTATGCTTGCAGTGGCCAATAACGTACCAATACCAAATAACCTGACATTTGTATGGTTGCTTTCTGCTTGCAGTGGCCAATAACGTACCAATACCAAATAACCTGGCATTTGTATGGTTGTTCTATGCTTGCAGTGGCCAATAACGTACCAATACCAAATAACCTGGCATTTGTATGGTTGCTTTCTGCTTGCAGTGGCCAATAACGTACCAATACCAAATAACCTGACATTTGTATGGTTGTTCTATGCTTGCAGTGGCCAATAACGTACCAATACCAAATAACCTGACATTTGTATGGTTGTTCTATGCTTGCAGTGGCCAATAACGTACCAATACCAAATAACCTGACATTTGTATGGTTGCTCTATGCTTGCAGTGGCCAATAACGTACCAATACCAAATAACCTGACATTTGTATGGTTGTTCTATGCTTGCAGTGGCCAATAACGTACCAATACCAAATAACCTGACATCTATGCTTGCAGTGGCCAATAACGTACCAATACCAAATAACCTGGCATTTGTATGGTTGCTTTCTGCTTGCAGTGGCCAATAACGTACCAATACCAAATAACCTGACATTTGTATGGTTGCTCTCTACTGCAGAGAGATGCAGGAGAAGTGTACTTGGAGAAAACGGAGCTGGTGACAGATGTGTTCCCAAAACCATCGACGTTGTCCACACCCAACACAGACGACGAGATGTGCCTTACCCATGATGCATCATTGGAGGTACTCATTTAGTGCAGGGTCGGATCTAAACCAGGAACACCCCCCACACACATCACCCCCCCTTGCCCCAAGCATGTACCCTATACAAGGGTGACAAATAAGAAAATGGCTCAATTTTTGCCTTAATAATCACTACATTGTACAATTTCGCCCCCTAGGCCCTCAAAAGGGCATGACCCCTTAACCTGGAACCTATGCAGCTCCCTGGACCCCTGGGGGGAACCCCCCTTGCAAATCACTCGGTCCGACCCTGGTGTGTCAAAAGTCAAATTTTTTATTTTCAGATGGTACATTGAATAAGCAATAATGTTTGCTTTTTTTACATCAAGCCATCTATATGTGTGTGTGCAACATGCTTTGTTTACATGCTGACAAAAATTATTTCTCTCTCTCTCTCTCTCTCTCTCTCTCTCTCTCTCTCTCTCTCTCTCTCTCTCTCTCTCTCTCTCGCTAGCTGACCATCAACAAGTTTACAGCACACTTGGTTAAAGACACTCAGCAGTTCCAAAACCACAGAAGCCTTGCATCTCTCCCTGGGATTTGGGGTCTTTAAAGACCCCCCACATCACGTGTCACATTCCCTCTTATGCTAGGAAGATTTCTTAAGATTTCTTACCAGCTATAAGAGGGAAAATATGTGAAAACCGTGATTTTGACACGTGACGTGGTGGGTCTTTAATAACATGAAGAATAAAAGAATAATTTCAATATGTTGCTAATGCTGAAATGTCTAGCTTTGTATTGACTGGGTTTTTTTTCAGGAGTCCGATCCAAGCTGTCTTTCTCACTGTACCACCTCCTCCGAAGAGTGCGTTCTGCGCTGCCAGTATCACGTGGTCTACAGTCACAGCTACTGTGTGCCCGTCCTCTACTTCAACATTTGTAACGCAGGTATATTTGACGGCACAGCTCTTTCGCTGCCTCATGACCAACTGCCTGGAAAAAACTTTCCCTCTCCCTCTGTCAGCGACCCACCCTCTCCGCCTTCAAAACGAGCCTGAAAACTTCATGATTAAAGTCTTCTGTCTCATTTGCTTATAGGGAAGTAAATCTGTGTGCACACCATACTTTGGTCACTTCTAAACTCGCTTCACTCCCTTAGACCACAATTTTGCCTCTGACTTTGCTTTTGTAGTGGATGTGGGGAAACCAATTGATGTGGAGTTTTTCTATATAAAGTTTATATATTTTTAAAAAAAGTCTGATCTACCACTTCCCTATGTCTATCAAACCTGAAGTAAAAACCTGTAATCTTCTTTCATTTCTCGTTTTGTTTATATATGTTTTGTTTGTGTGCATGGCTGGAGTGATTTGTGAGTTTTTTTAATAATTCAAAATCGTTGCGATGCGAATGAGTTAAGTAAGTTTATCGGAATGTAACTCTCGAAAATAATTAACATCTTAAAGTTAAAAAGTTTTGGAACCGGATCATAAAGGTTCAGAGTTTTGGAATAGAGCCCTTTGCTCGAATGGCTGTTACCATTGGTTAACAGTAGCCTGTAGCAGGGGCCAACAGTAACATGAGAGCTGTACTATAGATGGTTTTCTACAGTAATGGAAAATCATGGTACAGTTTAGTCTTGTGGAAGACTGTGACTCTCAAACGAGGGGGCTTTGCACCGGCTCTGGTGCTGCAACCAAAGGGATAGACTGGCCTTTGGGGACCTTCCTCAACTGCCAGCTGTGTCCTCAAAATCCCTTTGGCCGAGAGTGGTGGGATGTACCCTGGGCAAGGCATCTCCACTGTAAACAAATTCTAGCCCAGCCCGCCGGAATAGCAGCTGCCTCCCTCTGCTATCTGGCAGTCATGGCCTGAAATGACCGACTGGCTTACAAGCAGACACGATAATTGGATATATATGTGTGTAGATGGGAAACGACTTAGCCTGGAGGAGGTGTGGAGTAGAGTTCCAGCGGACCACCAACAGAGACTGGACCACCACAAGTGGGCCACACTCACACAGCAGGTCAGTCAATACACAAGTCCGCCAAAATTCACCCTTTCGCCACTAGCCATTTTTCAGCCAAAAACACCATTAACCCCTTCGCCGCCAACATTTTTCAGCCAAAACAAATACCATAGAAAAAAATCTGCAACATTGTGAATTTCTCTGTGACGTGTATGACTTTCAGCCTATTCTGTCCTTACCTCCCAAAATGAAGAAAATAGGGTCTTTGGATATCAGGCCCTGATTTGATGCCTTTTAGTGACATGGGTGTTAAACCATTGTGGTGCATAAATGCGACATTGGCGGTGAAAGGGTTAAACTTCACTGGGTAGAGAAAAATATTTCTGCAATATTGGGAATTCCTCTGTGACATGTATAACATTAGGCCTATCCTTACCTCCCGAAATTAAGAAAATAGGGTCTTTGAATAACAGGCCCTGATTTGATGCCTTTTAGTGACATGAGTGTTAAAGCATTGTGGTGCTAAAATGCGACTGGTGGTGAAAGGGTTATCAACATTTGCTAAGTTATCTGATGCTAAAGGATATAAATGGATACTGAATAATATTATGTTGTTGTGGTCTTGTTTGTAATGTGCAGCAGCATGTTTGGATGTATTACTTTATTTAACTTTGAAGCCCGCTAGGCTGGGACATTTTCAATAAAAACGTTTGAAGATTGGGTCATATGATAATGAGATATGGGTCACCTTGTTACAGGATGGAACAGTCAAATAGACCAGGTGAAATAAATGGGTCACCCTTACACAGCAGAAGTTTTAGTCTCAAGAATTCTAAAAATACAAAAAATATCCTGAAACAGGAAAATGCTCATAAAGGTTTGTGTTTGTTGTTGTTTTCATACCCTGGCTTAAAGACTCCAGGGATTATCCCAACAGCCAAAGCACTTGAACACTATGGTACAAATGCACCAGCTAGGGATGAGAACATTACGTGTGTGTGACCGTTTTTGATTACCCCGCCACGTGTGCAGCCACACTCCGACTTTGGAGGATATATAAAGGTTTGTGTGTGTGGCCATTTTGCAGGAGCATCCTTACCTGGGATGTCCCTTCTTCATGCTGCATCCCTGCCACACCTCCTCTCTCATGTCCCAGGTCCCCTGCCCCCAAGACAACAGGTCAGTAAAGTATGGTAGTGTTGTCATGTCAAAAGTGATTCTTTTTTTTAAGCTTCATCTTTCATATAATTATGTGACCCAGCACCACAAAAGTGTCAAACTGACCATTCTGAGAAAATTATACATTTGAAAACTTCACACAATTCTCTTTCTAATGATACAAGAACCATTCTTGTATCTTTTTCTGTTCCAGAGTTATGAGCATTTAAAATTAGTAGGGTGAGCGTCGGCCATTTTGAGAAAACACAGTCTGAATTCTAGCCCTGCTGAAGAAAATGCATTGACCTACTCGTTTTAAAACCCTTAAAAGACCATTGTAAAGATTGTCCTTTATAAATATGAAAGATAAGATGTAAGAGAACACGAAAATACCCATAGCTCAAAATTGACAAAAAATGAGATTTGACTTTGCAAGGCTGTTGTTAGAAACTAGCCCAGCGACTTAATGTCCCTTTCGTGGTGCAGGGTCACATTTTCTGGTTCTTACTGTTCCCATTTTGAATGTTAGCTTCATTGGCAACCTATTTCAGTTATAATCTTTTCTGTTTTAATTTTTTGACTGGGATATGGTGCTATAGTTTGCGATGAATCTCTCAGCTTGAAATAATGTTTGTGATGATGCTTGGGTGTGTTTGATTTAGTATCCAGACAATTTTATGGTAGATTTGATGATGTCATTCTTTTTGTTGATGTTTGACTGGGTTTATTTGAGCCTCTTCAGTGATGACGACATAGCATAGCATAGCATAAATGGCACTATAGGCTATTTTGTTTAGCCTTTTGCCCTATAAATATGTTTTTGATTTTTGTTAGGTTTGGCTTCATTCACTGATGACTACTAAGGCATCTGTGTTTTATTCATTTAAATCTGTATATTAACTGAATACATTTTGTTTTGGAAAAACTTGTGTACGATATGTTTGAACGAATTTAATGACTTTGCATTAACTGCTTCATCAGGAAGGGTATTCCATGCATTCATTACTCTGTTAGTAAAAAAGTTTTGTATAGTTTGAAATGATGGCCACGGGTTCTATCACCCTCACAAAGAGTTAGTAGGCTGTTAGTAGTAGAATAATCGTATAAATGGTGACATATCTTATAAACTTCAATCATATCACCCCTGAGCCTTCTCTACTCGGTAGGCTAGGTATCTATACATAAATAAGCCTTTCCTCATAGGTCATATCATTTGTACCAACAATCTTTTTTGTAAACCTCCTCTGAACTCCCTCTAGCAGATCTATGTGTTTTCTCAAATGTGGACACCATACAGGATTGCCATACTCTAATATAGGTCTCACCAAAGCCTTAAGTAAAGGAATCATTATAACTTTTGATTTGTTAGTATGTGCTGACATACATATAGATCCTCTATAATTCTTCAGTACTTGCCACCAAGGTATATTTGTTGTCGGTGCTCGTTCATGATTTTGCGGCATTCACGATGCACCCATGAAACGAGAAACACAGAGGCATATAATTGACGGCGCTGAAGGTGTTAACCTTGTTTGAGATTGGGGGAGTTATAAGCTGCATCATCTGTGTGCTATTAGTATGTGGTGTATTCTAGTCACAGAGACTTATCTCTGGGAAATTCGGGCTGCTCTCCCCTGGAGAGTGCGTCGCCACAAGTGCAGCGCGTACTCTTTTTTTTGGGGGGGGGGGGCACAGGGTGAGGAGGCGGTGTGGACACACTTGGAAAACCTAGCTATCAATTTGGCCATACCAGGCAGCGGGATTTGTCCCTGCTCTTACCAACTTTCAACTGCCGTGGGATTTTTACGTGCGTAAAGTGCACTGGTCAGACTTAGCTTTAAGTCTCCATCCGGAAGGACTAGACAGTCAGTTCGATTTTCCTATCAAACTAGAAAGAAAGGGCGAGGAGGCAGGGATTCGATCCCGGGTCACTCACGCCGCAGTCACGCATTACATTTGGCAGGCGAGCGTCTCTTAACCACTCTGCCACCTTTCACATGCCATGATGTATGTGCATCATACACGATGACCAACTGAATTCACAATGTGGAGTAACAGTTTGAACAGGTGCTTCTATAAATCAGTTAAATCACGATCACGAATCCCGTGGTCTGGAGCGCCTCTGAAGATTTCACAACCAGTCTCTTCCACTCTTCCTGGTTCTCGGCTTTTCTTAGTGTGTCTTTCAGCTCCAGTTTGTCAGTTAAATATCCAAGTATAGATATTTTCAGTTCTTTATGGTAGTTCATGTACCCTATTTTTCTGACTATAAGGTGATACTTGTTTTTCCCCAGACTGAGACCCCTGCGCCTTATAATGCGACTAATAATATAGTAAGAAACTATAGTACAGTATGTTACAGACTATAAGGTGATACTTGTTTTTCCCCAGACTGAGACCCCTGCGCCTTATAATGCGACTAATAATATAGTAAGAAACTATAGTACAGTATGTTACAGACTATAAGGTGATACTTGTTTTCCCCCAGACTGAGACTTATAAAATCTATAGTAAGAAAGCATAGTAACAAAATCTCAAGTTTGTGTAAAAGTTTGGGGTGCGCCTTATAATACGATGTATTTGTGAATGAACCTTTTCTGTAGTTTTGACTCACCTTTAATCCACTTAGAAACTTAATTATTTGGCTTCCTTTCATAAAGGTTTTGGCAACAGTGGTTTGGCTTTCAGAAACAGGCTGTCTTGTCCTTTACACACACACACACACACGCACGCGTACACACACACACACACAAACACACACACACAAACACACACCTGCTCAGAAGCGCAGCCGTGGGCGCACACACACTCACGCACACAAAATACATACATACACGCACACAAATTACATACATACAAACATACGGACATACATCGCACAATTACACACACACACATCGCACACACACACACACACACGAAACATGGGTTGAAAAGCACCGTGCCAACTCAGTGTCTCTCCGTGTTGAATCACAGATACTACCTCATCAAGTGGCTGAGCAGTGTGGGCCCAGTGCTTCGACTCGCTCTGTCTCCAGCCTACGGCTCGGCGTTCCATTCCCCAGGAGACGCCTAGCGCGCACCGACACTGGGAAATGTTTCCTGTCAGACTACTGCAGCATCAGCACGGTCATGAGGATTAAGAAGAGAGCAGAGCATGGTGTCTCCACTTGGAACCTCCACCCAGCCCACATCCTAGCAGGACTGCGCTAGCTATCTTCCACAGCCCGACACGTGAAACGTGGCCCAGGCCTGTG
Organism: Phymorhynchus buccinoides; assembly: GCA_017654935.2. Classification (NCBI taxonomy): domain Eukaryota; kingdom Metazoa; phylum Mollusca; class Gastropoda; order Neogastropoda; family Raphitomidae; genus Phymorhynchus; species Phymorhynchus buccinoides. The sequence continues at coordinate 2,270,506 of CM065689.1, forward strand.
TTGCTTCGGGGCAAGCTGTGGGGTGCTGCTGTGGCGCTGTAGAACAGAACTTCCAGAAGGCAGAGGAACTATATCATATAGGAATAACTTTTCACCGCATTGTTTCAAAAGCGTTGCTTGCCGACGCAACTGTAGTGGTGGGTGGGTTTTTTTAAAGAATTTTTTTTTGTCTACGTAATTTGACTTTTGTTTCATAAAAATTACGACAAAATCGTAAAAGTAAACAGGTCTGTATATGTACTGAAACTAGCTCCTCCAGTACACTCACCAGGGAGAGTTTTATTTCAAAGTTTGCAAGCCACCTGTAGGACCCATACCCAGCCAACCGTAGCTGTGATAGGCAGCTACATATTCTTCAACTAAACATCAAGGTATCGCCTCTACATTATCAGCATTGTGTTCAGTGATATGGTGATTGATTTTTTTTCTTCTCCCGACTGCTTTCTGAAGACAGGGTTCCCACAAGTCCTTGAAAACTTGAAAAGTCCTGGAAAACTAGCAAGGTCTTTTCCAGGGCTTGAAAAGTGCTGGAAAAACGGCACAGGCCCAAAAGATCATCGAAAAGTCCTGGAATTTTCTTAATCTGCCTACCAGATTCTCAACTTTTAAGCAAGCAAAAACCAACACTTGATGTCTTTAAATATATATATATAGTAAAACTCAAAGTTAACTCTTGTTTTTTAATTCAGACTTTTGACCGCCTGATATTGTGACAGCAGACGACCATGCTACTGCGTGTGGACTTTTGGCGTGTGTAGGTTTTGTAGTTTCAAATAATTAAAATAGTTTGATATTAGCACACCTCTTACCGTAATGCTTATTATCCATATTACAATCATAATACAAGCAGTATTTTCAAGTCCTTGAAATTTACCAGCATGGTCCTGGAATAGTCCTTGAATTTTTCTTTTAGAGATCTGTGGGAACCCTGTGAAGAGTAATAACAGATCATCAAAACTACTACAGTACTGCTCACGAGGCTCAAAAGAAGAGGACCAATAATATGTTGACACTTTATGTGTGGTCCACTTTTAGTCGTTATTGACTCGTCTACCTTGCTCTCTCACTGTGATAGTCAAACCTCTATTCTAAGATTTCGATGAGCGAACGATGAATAAGATTTCCAAAAAGTCAGAAAAAATGTGTCTTAAATTGGAGGGGTCTTATAACAGAGGTCAGTTTTATACATGAAATATAATAAGCCAAAAAAAATCAGTCTTAAATGAGAGGAGGTTTTTCAACGGAGAGTCTTATGATAAGAGGTTTGACTGTATATGAATATTGGGTTTTTGGGATAACAGAACCTTCAAAGTGAAGCGCGTGTGTGTGATCAAACTTGCTTTCTGTGATATTTTATGTTTTGTAGACAAGAGAACTTCAAAAATCTTTGTACTGTATAGCTAAGCTGTGTGTGTGTGTGTGTGTGTGTGTGTACACTGTATGTGTGTGTGTATACACTGTGTGTGTGTGTACATTGTGTGTGTGTGTGTACACTGTGTGTGTGTGTACACTGTGTGTGTGTGTGTGTGTACACTGTGTGTGTGTGTGTGTACACTGTGTGTCTGTGTGTATACACTGTGTGTGTGTGTATGTACACTGTGTGTGTGTGTGTGTGTACACTGTGTGTGTGTGTACACTGTGTGTGTGTGTGTGTGTGTGTGTGTGTGTACACTCTGTGTGTGTGTGTGTGTACGAGCAATAGGAAATAGCAATAAAATAATGTAAATGTTCAACTATACACTGCTCTATGTGTATTTGCATGCATGTATGTTTGAGTGCATTATAAATAAATGTAACTTAACATTTCTAGCGCCATGTATTTTTTTTACATTTTTGGTTCTCCATTGCATCTCAACTGACAAGAGGGAAGTAAATATTTTTTCGAGAGTGCATGCGTTGCTTCAATGGAAGAAGCGGTGATATAAGCTCTAAAAGCAGACAAACACACGGCAGGGTGCTTGGCAGTGAATGTCTTTGCATTTGGTGGGAGTGTAGAGTGATGTTTTGGGGAAAAGTATTTGCCCATGGTGTTGGAATAGTTAAAAGTTAGAGCCGATTAAATCTATTCCTTTCATGCATAAAATGAATATGTTGTTGTTGTTGTTGTTCCCTGGCTTAACGACTCCAGGGATCATCCCAACAGCCAGAGCGCTTTAACAATTCAGTACAAATGCACCAGCTAGGGATGAGAACATTACGTGTGTGACCGTTTTTGATTACCCCGCCATGTGGGCAGCCACACTCCGTCTTCGGGGGATTTTAGACTGATGATGTTATGCTGGGAGCTTGTCATGGCTTAAGACAATCCCTGCACAACCATTCAGAGCATAACAACATTTTGATGTAGCCTCGGCGTTCTAGCTTATGTCAACTGGTCTGACACAGCCTCATGCCAAGGCAGAATAATATGTAAAGATAAAAATCAACAAAATTCAGACAATCACACCAGGGAAAAAAAATCACAAAAATGTGCAGTATCTTACAACTTTTTTAAATTTAACTCCTCAAACAATACACACACAAAAAGTGTCAACATTTCATCTTTTAAACAACTTAACACAAAGACCCTACACGTACTAACAAATAAATAAAATAAAATTAAAAAAATATAACTTTGAACTTAAAGTTATTCAAGAGCATCAAGTTAAAACTTTTGATCAAAACCTGCTTTTGAATGATATTTTTTATAACTACCTTCTCATCAGATTCATTCTAAACACTTTTGAAAGAAACATTCAAAACATTGAGGAGGGAGGGGGGGGGAATAAGTTATTCAAGTACCAAACATGACACCACATAAAATTGATGTTTTCTCCCTCACCTACAAAAACCTCGATGAATAATTTCGCTGTTTCTATCAAGACGTTGTTAAAAACTAAGGACACGGCCTAAAAAGAAAACAGATTCATTTAGCGAGAAGAGATTCAGGGGAAATAACGCGTGAAAAATGGCACCCTGGTAATGAATAATGTCATCCGTGCTATTAAAATCTTTAAAATTACACATATTCATTGTGGTAAAATGACCTTTCGAACAATGGACTTAAAAACATACACACACATCCCCCGAAGACGGAGTGTGGCTGCCCACATGGCGGGGTAATCAAAAACGGCCACACACGTAATGTTCTCATCCCTTGCTGGTGCATTTGTACTGAATTGTTCAAGCGCTCTGGCTGTTGGGATGATCCCTGGAGTCGTTAAGCCAGGGAACAACAACAACAACAACATACACACAGAGAAAAAGAACCAAAACATTATGAAATTTCAAGAGGTATAATTGCCTCTATAATTGCTGCAGAATGAGAATTGTTAAGTCGTTGGATTAAGAAAAGGAAAAGCAAAAATCACATCTTTCTTGGAAAGTAGAACTCAAGTTAATAGATTTCATAAAAAACCCTTTTTGTTCTGTTTTTCAAGCGCATACAAAGGGTAATGAATTCTATTTTGAAGATGAGCATTAAAAGTAACAAATGAGAGTAAATCTTGAAGACCTATATTCTGTTGTGAGATGTACACTCATTTAATAAAACAGGAAAAAAGACTTTTACCATATATGATTAAAAACAAATCACATGACAAATATTGAACATTCAAATGCCCCCACTGTTTCTTACACACAAACTCACAAACAAAACACCCACTAAACACATTATTAAAAAAGTGAGCATCAGATCTAAAACACCCCCCATAAGATCAGTCCAACAACTAAGACACACAAAAATCAACAATTAACCTATTTTTCGGACCATAAGGTGCACCTGTGTTTAAGGCGCACCCCCCAAATTTTACCCAAATTTCAGATTTTGTTCTATTTCCTTACTATTTCATCAGCCACATTATAAGGCGCAGGGGTCTGAGTCTGGGGGGGAAAAAGTATCGCCTTATAGTCAGAAACATAGGGTAAGACTTCAGATCAGAATGAGACAAGTTTTTATAAGTTAACTCTTCTTGCACCATGAGCGAAAAGTAAGAAAGGTAATTCGCCCGGTACATCACTCTACACTCCCACCAAATGCAAAGACATTCACTGCCAAACACCCTGCCATGTGTTTGTCTGTTTTTTAGAGCTTATGTCCGTGATTTTTCTATAAGAACACTCGAAAAAAACAGTCGGTTGAGATGCAACGGACAACCAAGAACGTCATAAAAAATACATGGTGTTAGAAAAGTTGAACAAGAAAACCCTGCGAACACTGACTATTGCATCACATATTTCGGTATGTACACATACTTCAGAGTGCAAAGGATGAATAATATCTTTGTGGTTAGATAATAATACATTCAAATATACAACACTAAAATAGTATACATGCATTTGTTTGAATTCTTAATGAAGTTGCTAATTTGTTTTCTTTTTCGTGTATTCATTGTTTGATCTGGATCCATTATGATTCTCACTTTTAATCAATCATGACTTGATCATTTCCTAAATAAAATCGGTTTGTTCTCAATTCCTTGGTGAAATATAAGAATTGATTGCTGCCAATGTACTGGATGTAAACAAAGATATTCTAAAAGGGTAAGATGGATTACTTAAGAGCTCGGCGAACCGGGCTGATAGAGTTATCGTTAGTGGGGCCAGTACACCATTCACAGTGGAGGCTATCCAAAAACTCAGACTGGAACTTGAACGGAGAATTCAACTGGCCTATCGATGTGTAAAATGTGTCCTGTTTAAAAGGGACATAACCAGTGTAAAAGAGACCGGATGCTTATCTTCCCCTATACAGTCTTTGATGTAAATAAGCCAGTTTGATGTTGATGTCGTATCCTGGCTAAAAGACTTCAGGGATCATCCCAACAGCCAAAGCACTTGAACATTATGGTACAAATGCACCAGCTAGGGATGAGAACATTATGTGTGTGACCATTTTTTATTACTTCGCCACGTGGGCAGCCACACTCCGACTTCGGACGAGACCCCATTTGATCATCATAAGAAAGAAAATGGGTAATTTTGCCCTGATTAAAAACATTGGGAATATTATAATGTTCTTCCTTAAACAGCAACCCCATATAGTAATATCAAACGATAAGAAAAATAAAGTACAGTGACTGCAAAGTAATTTGTTAATGGCAGCATTAAAGTAAAGATTCAAAGATCAGTTATACAGTATACATAACAAATCAGCTGTTCAAAATGTTAGAGATCAGGTCAGAAGTCATGAAAAGCAGATTTCATCCTAGAAGAATATAAGCAAGACAAAAGTGAAGTACTATTTCAGTTCTTACGTCATTTAACACACACACACATGCCCACACACGCATTAAAACAACAACATAGAATTGGATTAAATGTCATCAAGCTTCTCCCTCTCAACCACTTCTTTTTCCAAACGTTACTGATATTGGTTTGAGTGGTAAAGCATAAGGAAGAAAATTTTAACTTATTTTCGGAACAAAAAAACACATGGGGAGAGCACTTCTTGAAAATTAGAGTAGTCTACCTTGAACGAATCGGTCAAACCATAACAATAAACGCAGCACGAGGCAAGTTCATTGGACGAGCGTAACTGCCTATTTGTGTTTGACCGATTCTGTCCAGCGGGATTACTCCCATTCACCACGAGATTACTCCCCTTAGTTATTTGCGAATGTTTCCTACAAATATTGCATTTCTATTGCTTAGCAAGTTACAGCCGAACCAAATTAAAGTCACAGCAGAGTTTTTATGACCTAAAGCCAAATTAGTTCAAATTTCATCCCATCGTAAAAACAGTCATTCTTAAAACCGTTTTGTAGTAAAATAATTTTGTGATTTAAGAATTTTTTTTTAAAAAGAACACGTCATATTCATGTATATGATACCCCTTACTAAAAACAATAAGGATGCAAAAGAGCATGCAACACTTAAGTTTAAAAACAAAAATAATTTATAGCAAGACATTGCTTGGATATAAGATAACTAGTTGGGGGGGGGGGGGGGGGGGTGTCTTTATTTTTGTTGGGATCCTGCCCAGAAATGTTCAACATGTATTTTGAGATGTACACGAAAGAAAGAAAAAAAGAGATTAAAACCGAATGATCCTTTGAACATTTTCAACTTTCTATTCATGCACTGTCAACTCCCCCCCCCCCCCCCCCCCCCCCCCTCCAAAAATGCACAAAAAAAAAAAATAAAATAAAAAATAAAGAGACAAAAAAAGAAACAAATAATTATATTATAATAAAAAGCCAAGTGTCCATGTGTGTGTCTGTCTGATACACAAAACGGGCCTTATAACTCCGCCGTTTTTCCACCGAATCGCTTCAAATTTGCTATGAGCCCTAACGGGGCGATGGCAACGGCAACCGAAGCGGCCGTGTCATTTGCGCAGTTTGGCAAATGCGCGAAACGCGTATCCGCCGGCCTCTCGGCGCCCGTATCTCCAGTATTTATGGATGGATTGCCTTCGAATTTGGAAGGTAGATGACCGGGACGGTGACTATCTGTGTGCCAAAGCAGAAACGAATCGATTCATAAACGCGCGCGATATGCGCCGCTTCACCTTTTCACAAACCGCGGCGAAACCAGACCAGACATTGACTCATAATTTGACACGTGCATGACCAGGGACAGTGACCATCTTGGTGCAAAATTTCTACACCATCCATTCATAAACTCGCGCGGTATGAGCCCATTTCCATTTGCGCGGAGCCAAAGGGGGTCCGGAAACCAGGAAACCCCCCTCCCTAGATCCGCCCTGATATTCAAAGAGAACGCCGATGTTGGAACGGACCGCCGGCTCCGTTGATTTGACGATTGCCGGCTTCTTTCATGTCTGTTTTTATTCTTGCCGCGTGTTTCACGCGCCCCTCTGTGTGTGTGTGTGTGTGTGCTTCTCTCTCTGTAGCTTCTCTTATCGTATTGCATGTGGGTTCTTCTAATGCGCGCGCGGGAGCACACACTGACACACACACATACACACACACACACAGATCAATACACATACATGCTTCTTCCATGACATTAAAACAGTTCAGTGTTCTCTCTCTCTCTCTCTCTCTCTCTCTCTCTCTCTCTCTCTCTCTCTCTCTCTCTCTCTCTCTGTCATCGCAGCAAGTGACTAGAAACTCTGGTTATTGCAGGGGAAAGGCGGTGGGAGTAGGGGGTGGGTGGAGGGGTAATTTTAAGAAGGGGGGGGGGGAATCGCTCTGAAGGCGACCGATCATAGAGTTCGCCAGCTGAGGCCGCTCCCTTTAACCCTTTCGCTGCCAACGTCGAATTTTTGCACGACAATGATTTAACACCCATGTCATGAAACACCCCCCCCCCCCTGTGGGGATACCCGGGGGTCTTTTGTATAAATAGTTCCCCCACCTTCTGGAAGTTCTGTGATTGTAACTTGTCACTCTCTTTGACTGCCTTTTCCCTCTGCTTACTGTCATCTATCTTACCGGTCCATTCTCCTGCCTTTTTTCTATAAATTCTTACAAAGATTTCTTCAACCCAAGTCGGACATGCTGGGCCTAACTATTTCTTAGTTAGGTGCATAACGGCAGCATGATGCATCTGCGCTCATAATTGACAGGAAACTGTCTGAGCGATCGAAGAAGAAGAAGAAGATGAAAAACCTTGGATTCAGGGTCTGTTATTCAATGATTTTTGTGTTCTTTATTTTGGGACTTAGGGGTAGGCCTTTTTTAAATATAAATATATAGTAAAGGAATCCCCAATATTTTAGGCAAAATCTTTTCTTTACCCATGCAGGCCTAAGTTTATTGCATAATTTTGGCCCAAAATGGCTGGCGGCGAAAGGGTTAATGTGTCATGAGCAAGTGCCGTTATGGTGTGTGTGTGAGCGGTGTGTGTGTGTGTGTGCGCGCGCGCGCGGGGGCCAGCGATTAGGGGGGCGGGTTTGGGATGGATGGGGGGAGGGGGGGGGGTTGCGGTGGGAGTAGAACGCAATGAAAGAAGATCGAAGGAAGGAGACACAAAAGTAATAGCGGGTGGGTGGGTGGGGTGTGGGAGGGGGTGGGGGGGGGGGTAGAGCAGGATGAGAGAAGAAGATGGAAAGAAGGAGAGACACAAAAGTAATAATATATTTCGTGGACCAAAAAAACCTGCTGCTCAGCATTACCGGTACTTGGCATTACCGGTACTAGATATTACCGGTACTCAGTATTTCCGGTACTAGGCGTTGCCCTAGTGTAACCTAAAATAATGACTTGGTAGTTTAAATCTCTCTACCAAATTTCAGGTGTTTTTCATCCTGATGCAGTGGAACCTCCTTTACAAGACCTTCAAAAATCATCCAAAATGAGGGGTCTTATAAGGGAGCTAATTTCAATACTTACAAAGAAGGGCAATGTCTCCGAGAAGTAGGTCTTATGTGGGAGGGAGTTTTGTAATGGGAGGTCTTATAAGGGAGGTTCCACTGTATCACGAACTGCCAAAATCTACGTTATTCTGGTGATGATCGATCACGTGTCGTGTGTGCTTGACTACAATGTGACAGCTTATGTACGTATTATACATTTCCTTTCAACAACCACATAATCATCATCCAAACTGTGTTCACAATTACAAAATATTTGTTGTTTTATATAATGCATACTAGCGCAACGCCCCGTACCGGTAACGCCTAGTACAGGTAACGCTGAGTACCGGTTTCGCCGGGTCCGTGAAATATTATATTTTTACTTTTGTGGCTGAAAACCCAATTTTTAGACCCCTACTACTTTCAAGGCCTACTGATCTCCATGACCTTGACCGTGACCTTGATCGGTATGCAATCATCAGAACAACCGTAAGCCAAAGTACCTACATGCCAAGTTTGAAGTCCCTAAGACCAACGGTGTGGACGTTATAGCCCCTTAAAGATTTTCGGTTTTCAAGGTCATACACCAAGGTGAAGGTCACAACGGCAATAATTTATGTGCGGATGCCTTCCTCTCATGGTGACACGCCACCACACAAAATTGGAAACGATTCGGTGAAGCGGTTCGGGAGATATGCGTGGGACAGAAAACCCCAATTATTAGACCCCTACCACTTTCAAGGCATACCGATCTCCCTGACCTTGACCTTTGACCTTCATTGGTACGCCATCAGCAGAACGGCCATAAGGGAAAGTACCTCCATGCCAAGTTTGAAGACTAGGACCTGCGGTGTGGAATTATGGCCCCTTAACGGTTTTCGGTTTTCAAGGTCATAGGTCAAGGTCAGGGCGGCAAAAAGTTTTGCGCGGATGCCTTCCTCTCATGGGGACACACAACCACACAAAATTTGAAGCGATTCGTACAAGCGGTTCAGGAGATCCTTGGGACAGACAGAAATGAAGAACAAACAAACAAACAAAAAAAGGAAACAAACCTGAACGAAAACATACTCCTTTGCGATCGTAGATCGGCAAAGGACTAAAAGGAAAAACGAACTGAAAGCCTACTTAGTTAAACCAGAGAGGTTCTTAATCTGTGGTTCAACCATTGTAGCTCCGTTTTAATAAATCTGGGGACCCACAACTAAAACAAAAAAAGCATTCATTCTTCTCCATGAACACCCCCCACCATACCCCACCCCCAACCATCCCCCGTCCCCCCCATCCCCCCCTTGAACATCCCCCCCACCACACCCTCCATCAGCCCCACTCCCCCCTCCAGCCCCCGTCCGGAGCAGGCACAGAGCAGACAGACAGACAGAGAGAGAGACAGACAGACAGAGAGAGACAGACAGACAGAGAGAGAGACACATAGACATACAGAGACATGAGACAGAGAGACAAATACAGAGAGAGAGACAGACAGACAGCGACGCGCGCGCGCACCCGCCTCCCCTGAAATGTAGGGGGGGGGGGGGGGGGGGCACATCTTGACCTATCGCAAAAAGAGTGTTTCATAATCATTTTCACTTTGACCTCGCGCACGCAGAGTAGTACTTCTTCTTCTAAGTTCTTCTTCTTCGGTCGTTCAGGCATGTTTCTGTCAATTACGAACGTAGATGCATCATGCTGCTGTTATGCACCTAAGTAAGAATAATTAGGCCCAGCATGTCTGACTTCGGCTAGAGGAAATCTTTTTGAAAGTATTTCTTGAAAAAAGGCAGGAGAATGGACAGGAAAGGCAGAACGATAGTAGATAACAGCATGCAAAGGGAAAAGGCAGAATCAAAGAGACTGACAGATTAGAGGTAGTTATAAGCACATAACTTCCAGAAGGTGGGGGAACTATTTGTACGGAAGACACCCCCCCCCCTCCCAGTATCCCTGGGGGGGGGGGGGGGGGGGGGGGGAAGCTTGCTGCGTTCTACTCCCACACCCACACCCCAGTCAGTTTTCTCTCTCTCTCTCTCTCTCTCTCTCTCTCTCTCTCTCTCTCTCTCTCTCTCCACTGTCTGTATAAAAATAGCTGCAGCGCGCGCGGCGAGGCAAGCAAAGAGCCAAAGACATTGAAAAGAAAAGACTAACATCCGGTCCCTTTTCCCTATATGAGTAGTGAGGACAGAAACACTGGTTGTGTCCCTTTTAAACATCTTTATGACATAACACGTCGATAGGCCAGTTGAATTCTCTGTTCAAATTCTAGTCTGAGTCTTTGCATAGCCGCCACTGTGAACTACCCCACTAACGATAACTCTATCAGCCAGGCTCGCCGTAACTCTTAAGTAGTCCATCTTCCCCTTTTAGAGTCTTTGGTTATATGTCAAGTGTTGGTTGAAATTAGCGTCCTGCAAAATAAATCGGGTTATAGCGCGCGTTTATGAACGGATGCTGTTGAAATTTTGTACGACGATAGTCACTATCCCTGGTCACGCATGTTCCAAATCTCGAGTCAATGTCGGGTCTGGTTACGCCGCGGTTTGTGAAAACGTGAAGCGGCCTGTCGGCGCCCGTATCTCCGGCATTTCTGAATCGATTCGCTTCCGGTTTGGCACACGGATAGTCCCCGGCAATCGGCCCAGAAACGCCGGAGATACGGGCGCCGAGAGGCCGGCGGATGCGCGTTTCGCGCATTTGGGAAACCGCGCAAATGACACGGCCGCCTCGGTTGCCGTTGCCATCGCCCCGTGAGGGCTCACAGCAAATTTGAAGCGATTCGGTCGAAAAACGGCGGAGTTATAAGGCCCGTTTCGTGTTTTAGACACACACACACACACACACACGGGACACTTGCCAAATTACTATATGATGATGCAGTAACTCTAATACTGGCAAACCATTAAGTTACAGAAGAAAAGATCCAAGTCACACACCATTTATTTTATTTTATTAAGAAGTCAAAATTTAAGTTCATGCACTCAATTTTGAAAAACATTTTTTTTTTATAACAAAAAAGGAAAAACCACAACAAACATGACAACTTGTAGTACAGTGGAACCTCCCTATTAAGACCTCCCATTATAAGACCCTCCCACATAACACCTACTTCTCAGAGACATTGCCCTTCTTTGTAAGTATTAAATTACCTCCTTTATAAGACCCCTCCCTTATAAGACCTCATTTTTGATGATTTTTGAAGGTCTTATAACTAATAAGGGAGGTTCCATTGTCATAGCACGCAACAACATATTTCAATTTAAATCGGGAATATAACTATTTAACGTGATAAAAATGTTTGATGCCAAAGTACGGAATGGATTTAACCTCCCCCTATTCCAACTTATTACACCATGAACATGGTTTCTGTTTCAAGTACCATAATATTAACATATTTTACAATAGACCTGCTGTGTAAATCAAATCAGGCAGAGTGATCCGCGTTGGTAAGAGTGACCTCCCTTGAAGTTTATAACACTTTCCTTCATATTTTTACTTGCACACACAGACACTTCTTACTTGCAGTGTGTCAGTGTTGTGCGTGTCTTTCTCTCTCTCTCTCTCTCTGTCTCTCAATCTTGAATAACTTGAATAAGAGGAAGATTGAATAAGAGGTTTGTGGTGTGTTTCTCTCTCTCTCTCTCTCTCTCTATCTCTCAATCTTGAATAATAGGTTTGTGGTGTGTTGTGTGTGTCTTTCTCTCTCTCTCTCTCTCAATCTTGAAGAACTTGAATAAGAGGAAGATTGAATAAGAGGTTTGTGCTGTGTTTTGTGGTGTGTGTGTGTGTGTGCGTGCATGCACACACACACACACACACACACACCACACAAGTCTGTGCAATGCATAATTTTATTTACATTCACGCACACATACACGCGCACGCGTGTGCACGCACACAGACACACACATGCATGCACACACAACCAGCAAAACCAAATGTCTCTCTCTCTCTGTCTCTGTCTCAAGGTCAGACACGCAACACACAAAAAAACCACAGCACAAACCTCTTATTCAATCTTCCTCTTATTCAAGTTATTCAAGATTGAGAGAGAGAGACAGAGAGAGAGAGAAAGAGAGTGTGTGTAATTTTGTGTGCATAATTTTGTCTACATTCACGCACACACACACACACGCACGCACGCACACAGACACACACACACACATGCGTGCACACACAACCAGCAAAACCAAATGTCTCTCTCCCTCTGTCTCTGTCTCAAGGTCAGACACACAACACACACACACACCACAAACCTCTTATTCAATCTTCCTCTTATTCAAGTTATTCAAGATTGAGAGAGAGAGAGAGAGAGAGAGAAAGAGAGTGTGTAATTTTGTGTGCATAATTTTGTCTACATTCACACACACACACACACGCTCGCGCGTGCGCACGCACGCACACACACTGCAAGCCAAGTGTCTGTGTGTGCAAGTAAAAATATGAAGGAAAGTGTTATAAACTTCAAGGGAGATCACTCTTACCAATGCCAAATAAGCCAGGAAGAGTTATTTCCGAATATGGCCTATTAGCTGGGGAAGGAAATGAACAAGCCCCATCACCTTTTTAAAATTCAACAAACGCTCAACATACGCATACCATTCCAACAAGAACATTCAAATTTTGCGGCGATTAAAAAGCATCTAACGAACATTTCCACCATAATAGGAGAAATATTGACACACACACACACACATACCACACAGCTGTAATCTTGAAAACCTTCACACACACACACACATACCACACAGCTGTAATCTTGAAACACTTCACACACACATACCACACAGCTGTAATCTTGAAACACTTCACACACACACACACATACCTCACAGCTGTAATCTTGAAAACCTTCACACACACACAAACACATATATTTTCTGCCCTCTTAACTGATAAGCAGTGGCTTTACCGTCAAAACTCCAACAAACATGTACTTTAACCCCCCCCCCCCCCCCCCCCACACACACACACACACACAGTGTAGAGTGGCACAGAGGTAACACGTTCGCCTCGTGTCAAGTAAACCCGAGTTTGAACCTGGGTACAGGGGATTTTTCCTCTCACCTTACACTAGGCCTTACGGTCTGAACGTGGAGTCTTTCGGATGAGACGATAAACCGAGGTCCCGTGTGCCCATGCACTTAGCACACGTTAATCCCAGTGGCAACGAAAAAGTTGTCATTTGGTCAAAATTTACCACCACCACCTCATCAGTCACACAAACAATCGCATGCAAAAAGAAAATGAAAAGTGGGTGGCGCGCCTCTGGAAGCAACACGCTCTCCAGGTGGGAGCAACCCGAATTTCAGAGACGCCTCTGTGACTATGAAGTACCTAATAATACCTAATACACATGTTCACAACCCTCAATCTCAAAGCCTGCTTCTGTTAGTTTTATGAAAATACTCTTAGGTTGATCTTAAAGGTGGATCCTGACGATGAGCTTTTGCAAGAAACACGTCGAGATCACCAGAAAGACAGCCTTTTCAAGGATCGGAACACTCACTTTGCTCTGGTTTCCTAGAAATAAAACCGTCAAAACGGCGATTCCTCCTCGGCAGAGATGCCAGAGAGAGTAGCCATTTTGGATGGGGTGGGTGGAGGTCACTCATTGTGGTTGAAGCGTTTTCTTTTTTTGTAGTGCAGTAAAAAAAAAAAAAGCTATTTCCTTTCCTTTCCTTTTGAGTGAAACTCCTTTAGATAATCTGTATAGAAATTAAAAGAAATACAAATAAAAAGGCTTGTATTGCGAAAATTTTGTGCAAACGATTAGGCGGCCATTACAAAAAAGACGGTGGGTGAAAGAATTTGACTTCCAGCACCTCCGTCAAGGTGGAATCGTCGATTTGACGGTTTGATTTATAGGAAACCAGAGCAAAGTGAGTGTTGCAATTACAAAAACTCATCTGTCAGGGTGCCCCTTTAAAACCCATGGCCCCTCCCAAAAATGGCAGAATGTAGCTTCTCTGAAAATTTGAGGCAAACATTTGAGGGGTGTGTGTGTGTGTGTGTGTGTGTGACTGAAATACATGTTTGCCAAAACTTAATACACATAGCTTAATGCTGGTAATGGCGCTCATATATGCTGCATAATAGTTTAGACTAATAATAATAATTAATAATAATGCTTATTATATAGCGCATAATCTTGCTAAGCAACTCAATGCACTTTTCACCTACCATTCATACAAACATTTCTACGCACTGCATATAATTATAATAAATAATAATAATAATGAGGAAAATGTATAGGCTACAGGGCGCTAACACAACACACACACTAACACCCCCCCACCCCTCCCTACCCACCCCCCCCCCCCCAACCCAACCATCCCCCCCGAAGTGGGGCCAAGGCCTTCCTAGTTGAACCAGGGTGTTTAACTCAATTGCATCCTTCCGCATAATAAATATATGCGATATGTGACGTTGTAATTGAGAACTAATCGCCTAATTGTATGCGGAAGAAATATAAAACTGTCAGCTTGACGAATTCATTTAAAGGGAAGTAAAACAGTGTGCACACCATAGTTTGATCATTTCTAAATTCGATTCACTCCCCTAGACCACATTTATGCATCTTGCTCTGCGTTTGTAGTGGGGAAACCAATTTCTGTCAAAAGCCTTTCTATAAAAGGTCTGAATTGACGTTTCCCTATTTCTACATCTGAAGTAAAAACCTGTAATCTTCTTTTGATTAATTTTCTCTTTGCGGGTATGCCTGTTTTGTTGGTGTGTATCATACTGTATGGCTGGAGTGATTTCTTGAGATTTTTGACAAATTCAAAAACATGCGATTTCGAGGTTTTCAGCTTAGTGTAATGGTTGCGATGCGATAGAGTTAATGGTCTTAACCCAGTGCTAGCAGTAAGTCTCTCTCTCTCTGGTTTAAATATTTCATTGTCTGAAAGAAATTCACAAACATAGTAGCGATACTGATAACGCAGCAAGCATAGCTTACGGTGTGCCCAGTTAAAATAGAAATCTATGCAACGGACAAAATACTGGCAGATTCTCTGACACATTACTGGCAGATTTATAACTATCGACCAATCAAATCAAAGGACACAAGTGGATCTATGCATCGTGATGAAAATAACACACAGGTGTGTGTCATTAGGTATGGGCAGGCTTTTTACTAATTTTCGTTCCATCGCAATTGTCAAACAGATCCAGTGGAAATTGTAAAGCGGTACTGTTCTATTCTTCTTTTTCTTCGATCACTCAGACAGCTTCCTGTCAATTATGAGCGTAGATGCGTCATGCTGCCGTTATGCGCCTAACTACGAAATAGTTAGGCCCAGCAAGTCCGACTTCGGCTGGAGGAAATGTTTTTGAAAAGCGTTTCGTGAAAAAAGGCAGGAGAATGGACCAGTTAGGTAGAAAGATAGTAGATGACAGTAAGCAAAGGGAAAAGGCAGAGTCAAAGAGAGTGACAGATTAGAGGAAGTTACAAGCACAGAACTTCCAGAAGGTGGGGGAACTATTTATACAAAAGACACACCCACCTCGTGATGTGTGACTATGTGCTTCTCTATTAGTGTGTGTGTTTGCGCAATAACGTAGCTCATGAACTTTGATTTCCCTTGAAATTTTGTTTCTTTTCTTATAATATTTTCAAATTTTGTGGTTATGAACACGGCTTTGTTTAAATAATATTATTTTATGTATATTTGATTTGATTGTAGTGAGTCTTATTTGTATAATGTTAACTTATTTGTGTTTTATTGGCTATGTAAAGCGCTTTGAGCTCCCTGCAAAGGGAGTAAAGCGCTATATAAATGTTCAGTATTATTATCATATAGTAAAAAGCCAAGTGTCCGTCCATGTGTCCGTGTGTGTGTGTGTGTGTCTGTGTGTGTGTGTGTGTCTGAAACACGAAACGGGCCTTATAACTCCGCCGTTTTTCGACCGAATCGCTTCAAATTTGCTGTGAGCCCTCACGGGGCGATGGCAACGGCAACCGAGGCGGCCGTGTCATTTGCGCGGTTTCGCAAATGCGCGAAACGCGCATCCAACAGCCTTTCGGCACCCATATATCCGGTATTTCCGGACCGATTGCCTTCAAAGTTAGCAGATATATGACCGGGGACGGTGACTATCCATGTGCCAAACCGGAAGCGAATCCATTACTTAGGCGCATAACAGCAGCATGATGCAAATCGGGCCTTATAACTCCGCCGATTTTCAACCGAATCGTGTCAAATGTGCTGTCAGCCTTGCTGTCACCGGGGCAAAGCCTGGCACCAAATGTGAAGAAAATCGGGAGAGCGCGTCACTCTCAGAGCAGCGCCAACGGGAAACGGGCCTTTATAACTCTGCCGTTTAACGAAATCGCTAAATTTGCTGTACTCAGCGTTACCAGTACTTGGCGTTACCGTTACTAGGCGTTACCGTTACTAGGGAGAGCGCATCACTCTCAGAGCAGCGCCAACGCGAAACGGGGCCTTATAACTCCACCGTTTCTTTACCAAATCGCTTCAAATTTGCTGTACTCAGCGTTACCAATACTTGGCATTACCGTTACTAGGCGTTACCGTTACTAGGCGTTACTGGTACTCGGCGTTGCGCTAGTTATTATTAAAGAATAACAGTTTCTTACAGAAAAAAAGCCTTAGCTCAAACACAGACTAACACAGACTAACACAGACTAATGCACACACACACACGCACTTTCAGTGTAAAGGAAATAAAATGAAAGAACAGACACACACACACACTCACACGTCTGGGTTAGTAAGAGAAACGCCATTGAACAAGAATATGAAACAACTCGTCACAAAGTACAGAAAGATAATTATGTACATTAATTTTATGTTTTGGAAACTTGAGCATAAGTTCATAACGAGAGAACACTTAACAGTACTTGAGTACTAACTACTGTGAGTAAAAAATACATAGATATCGTTGATGAAATTCAAAAACCTTGTATCTCAATTTTGGTAGTTTTGAGAAAAATGGAAAAAAATTGCTTTAAAAATTAACAGCGTTTACAATTGATTAACTATGATGAATATGTTGTTCAAGACATTGCGAGTTTAGTCCTGCATTTTATTAAAATTACTTCTTTTTTTTTTAAATACTTGAAAAGAACGAAGATACGAGGTTTTTGTCCTTAACTAGATCTGAATTTGGGACCGACGAGTTTTTCTTACACAACCTCGTTTACCCCAGATAGAAAGTCGTTAGAGATACGAGCTTTTGGTGGAAGGTGGCAGGAAACATTAGAGAACTGACTATGTATCTAACTAAAAAAACAATAATCGAGATACAAGGTTTTTTAATTTCACCGACGATATAATAACAATAAGAACAACAATAAAAACATAGAAAAATAACTTGCATGGTTATTAAACATTAGGATTACACGGAAGTCAGCTCAAATGTAATTAAAATGAAACGAACAAGACACATTAAAACCATCAGGTGATCAAATGTTTAAAAATAAGAAAACAGCAAAATAGTTTAAAAGCACAATTAAACATTTAAAACTGAAAGCCAACAAATATGGTCTTAAAAGATCTCTGTTCTTTTTATATTGCAGATAAATAATCCGGAAAAAAACATTTGTCATGAGAGCGGAAATCTGGAAAAACAATTCTGAAAAACGCCATGGAGATCTTACTCATCACGTATCAAAAATACACCATTAGATAGGTTTTCATTTCATTCCAAAAGAAAGGATTATTTTTAAAAACATGAGACAGAAAGATTCATGGAATTCAAAACAAAAAGAAAAACAACGAAAAAATAAATCAAACAAAAAAACTGGTTGGGTGGATGTGTCGAGTAGAACATGAAACTAGATGATAGTGATGAAAGGGGTGGGGGGAAAGGAGGAGGGGGGTAACGTCAAAGAGAGGAATTGGGGGTAAATAAGGTCAGAACACATTGCTTCATCAAACCAAAATGATTGTCATCATCCAATGTGCCTTTCACTTCTCCTCCCTTCAAACAAATGTGCAAATACATCTCGCCATTTCAGTTAACATCACAAGGCTCACAGTGCTAGTGCCAGGGCTCCCAATCGACCCGCAAAACAAGGGGTCCCAGGGACTCCTTCACTGACAGTATAGAGAGTCCTACAGGCGGGAAAGACGGTCCCAGTGGCATTACAAATGCTAAAAATATTTTTTCTAGTGCATCCCTGGGACCCCCTGCACATTCTTTTAGAATTTTAGTGCTTCATAGACCCCCAAATGGGGGTCCCTGTGAGCCATGTAGTGCTTTTCCTCACATTTTTTCTTCTTAGTTTTTAGACAGTGTTTCACTCACACTGTCACTCTCATTATGGCTTTATTATGTCATTTCTCTCTCTACCCCGTCTTTTCTCTCTCTCTCTCTCTCTTCCCCGTCTTTCTCTCCACCTGTTGTTCTAACAAACTGTTTTTCACAATCCCATTATGGCTCTATCATTCACTTCTCTCTCTCCTTTTTTCCCCTCTCTCTTCCTCAACATCTTACGAAGCATGATTTGTTGTCCATTTTTCTTTAGTTTTGTTTCCATTTTTAATGCATGCAAATGTGCTTCCTCGTTTGCATTGTGTTTGTACACTGTCATTTTACCTAATGTGATAATAAAGTGTTTTTGACTTTTGACTTGACTTGACTTTCCCCGTCTTTCTCTCCACCTGTTGTTCTAACAACCTGTTTTTCACAATCCAATTATGGCTCTATCATTCACTTCCCTCTCTCTCTCTCTCTTCCCCGTCTTTCTCTCCACCTGTTGTTCTAACAACCTGTTTTTCACAATCCCATTATGGCTCCATCATTCACTTCCCTCTCTCTCTCTCTCTCTCTCTCTCTCTTCCCCGTCTTTCTCTCCACCTGTTGTTCTAACAACCTGTTTTTCACAATCCCATTATGGCTCCATCATTCAATTCCCTCTCTCACTCTCACTCTCCCCCATCTTTCTCTCCACCTGTTGTTCTAATAACCTGTTTTTCACAATCCCATAATAGCTCTATCATTCACTTCCCCCCTCTCTCTCTCTCTCTCTCTCTCTCTCTCTCTCTCTCGTCCCTGTCTTTCTCTCTAACTGTTGTTCTAACAAACTGTTTTTCACAATCCCATAATAGCTCTATCATTCACTTCCCCCTCTCTCTCTCTCTCTCTTCCCCGTCTTTCTCTCCACCTGTTGTTCTAACAACCTGTTTTTCACAATCCCATTATGGCTCCATCATTCACTTCCCTCTCTCTCTCTCTCTCTCTCTCTCTTCCCCGTCTTTCTCTCCACCTGTTGTTCTAACAACCTGTTTTTCACAATCCCATTATGGCTCCATCATTCACTTCCCTCTCTCTCTCTCTCTCTCTCTCTTCCCCGTCTTTCTCTCCACCTGTTGTTCTAACAACCTGTTTTTCACAATCCCATTATGGCTCCATCATTCACTTCCCTCTCTCTCTCTCTCTCTCCGTCTTCTCTCCACCTGTTGTTCTAACAACCTGTTTTTCACAATCCCATTATGGCTCCATCATTCACTTCCCTCTCTCTCTCTCTCTCTCTCTCTCTCTCTTCCCCGTCTTTCTCTCCACCTGTTGTTCTAACAACCTGTTTTTCACAATCCCATTATGGCTCCATCATTCAATTCCCTCTCTCACTCTCACTCTCCCCCATCTTTCTCTCCACCTGTTGTTCTAATAACCTGTTTTTCACAATCCCATAATAGCTCTATCATTCACTTCCCCCTCTCTCTCTCTCTCTCTCTCTCTCTCTCTCTCTCTCTCGTCCCTGTCTTTCTCTCTAACTGTTGTTCTAACAAACTGTTTTTCACAATCCCATAATAGCTCTATCATTCACTTCCCCCTCTCTCTCTCTCTCTCTCTCTCTCTCTCGTCCCTGTCTTTCTCTCTAACTGTTGTTCTAACAAACTGTTTTTCACAATCCCATAATAGCTCTATCATTCACTTCCCCCCTCTCTCTCTCTCTCTCTCTCTCTCTCTCTCTCTCTCGTCCCTGTCTTTCTCTCTAACTGTTGTTCTAACAAACTGTTTTTCACAATCCCATAATAGCTCTATCATTCACTTCCCCTCTCTCTCTCTCTCTCTCTCTCTCTCTCTCTCTCTCTCTCTCTCTCTCTCTCGTCCCTGTCTTTCTCTCTAACTGTTGTTCTAACAAACTGTTTTTCACAATCCCATAATAGCTCTATCATTCACTTCCCCCTCTCTCTCTCTCGTCCCCGTCTTTCTCTCCACCTGTTGTTCTAACAAACTGTTTTTCACAATCCCATAATAGCTCTATCATTCACTTCCCCCCTCTCTCTCTCTCTCTCTCTCTCTCTCTCTCTCTCTCTCTCTCTCGTCCCTGTCTTTCTCTCTAACTGTTGTTCTAACAAACTGTTTTTCACAATCCCATAATAGCTCTATCATTCACTTCCCCCTCTCTCTCTCTCGTCCCCGTCTTTCTCTCCACCTGTTGTTCTAACAAACTGTTTTTCACAATCCCATAATAGCTCTATCATTCACTTCCCTCTCTCTCTTTCTCTCGTCCCTGTCTTTCTCTCCACCTGTTGTTCTAACAAACTGTTTTTCACAATCCCATTATGGCTCCATCATTCACTTCCCTCTCTCTCTCTCTTTCGCATCTCTCTCTCTACCTGTTTCTTATCAACTGTTATTCGCTATTAGTACTTACTGTTATGGCTCTAAAAGTCAATCATCTCTCTCTCTCTCTCTCTCTCTCTCTCTCTCTCTCTCATCTGTCATACACATTAATACAGCACCGCAAATGGAGAAAAAAAAAAATGAAAACAGCAAAATCAACAAATGGTTTAAAAAAATCATCCTTTATCAAATGATTTTTTTTTTTTTAAAGTCAATTCTATTCTTAAAATATACAGATCGTTTTTAAACCATCCGGTGTTTCTGATTTTCATAAAGAACTTTGTGTGACCTTCACTGGGATGATCACATTTTCATTTCAAATCAATAATCATGAGAAAAAAACCCTCATCCAACTTTCTTCTTTGCACCCAAAAGGAAGAGATCTTATTTTAACCTGGAGACCTCTTAATCGGCACAGACTCTAAAAGTACGCCCACAGGCACAGACTATCGCAAGGCTCCACCGCTTAGCATGGAAACACTGCTCCTCTTAAAGACCCACTGACCCACCATGATTAAGTCCCTTGGGGTTTTTCTGGGTAGCTGTGACCCACATACAAATGCCCCCAACTTCAAATTGAGGTTGCTCTTTAGATTGATGTTTCGGTTTGAATTTGGGGGCATTTGTATGGGAGTCAACCCTGGTCAAAACAAGATTTCTTACCAGCTATAAGAGGGAGAACACGTAAAACCCGTGATTTTGACACGTGATCTGGTGGGATTTTAAAATGTAAAATATGGCTCTCAACTCAACCTCACTTAGCTGATTTTTTTTTTAACCTCTGAAGACGGAACTGGTTTCCTCGGGAAAAACAACACCGGTTTTCTCTGGAAAACAAAACCGGTTTCCTCAGGAAAACAACCCACACCACCCCAAGGTTTCCCCCGGGAAAAAACAACCCATAATACCCGTTTTTGATTACCCCGCCACGTGGGCAGCCATACCGACTGTTTTTGATTACCCCGCCACGTGAGCAGCCACACTCCGTCTTCGGGGGGGAGGGGAGGAGTAGGGGGAAGCCTCATGTCATGATGGTGAGGAGGAACTTGGCAGCAGGCTCGGCGGAGCGCAGACTGATGTCCCAGGCGTCCTTGAGGAGGTATCCCAGGTAGAACCAGTCGTCCTCCCCGTGGGTTGTGTACGTCTGCAGCTCAACGCGGGGCTGAAGGTCGAAGCTGGGCTGGTACATGATGTAGATCACCTGTCAGGACATTGGTAAAAAAAATTTTTTAAAAATAAATGGAAGGGTGAATGAGAAAACGATGACGACGAATGATATGAAACATTCATGGGTGCTTCTACAGAATTTGATACAAACTTATTAATACTATGCCTGGTCATCGAAGTTTAGCACCATTTACTATATTCAACTGCTATCTTCAATAAAAACGTCAATGAAAGTATCAACACATATGTACGCACATACATCAAAACACACACTTCACTCCACTACACAAACCACTACACAAACACACACACTACACACACACTACACACTATATACACACACACCTGCTGATCGGTGCTCATAATCTTCATATCCAGCAGCTTTCTCACGGCCCTCATGTAATCCTGGGTGTAGATGTACAATATTTCCGGCCGCCCGATAAACATGGCGCCCCCTACCCACGTCCTGTCCTGGGCCACGATTTGCATAGGGGTCAAGGTGGGGTCAAACTTGGTTTGCCCGCTGTAGGCCACTTTGGTGGGGTCGAAATCCGGCGGGAGGGTGATGGGAAACGTGTGCTTTTCGTCCACCACCGCGCGGTACAGACCGATATCCAGCCAGGCGACGTACTTCGTGCGGAACATCTCTTCGCGGATCACCTTGTTCACCAGCTCGAACTTAGCATGCATGACGCAGGAGTAGTTCTCGTGTCTGGTGTTGGGGTCGTGGTCCGGGTAATTCGGCTGCGAGAACACGGCCTTGATCTCCGCCGCCAGCTGAAACGCCCACAAGTCCTCACGCCGAATCACGTGAATCTGCGTCCGCTCGGGCGGGAAGGAGCCGCGTAGCTTCTCGAAGATCTGCCCGACTTCCGACGAATCGGTGAAGACGATGAGCGGGTTGTCGATGCGCCCGAACACGGACATCCACCGGATGTATTTCTCGGGGGTGTACTGTCCGAAGGGCCCGCCCTTGTTGAGCTTCCCGATGTTGAAGTAGGCGGTGACCAGGGTGACCTCAGGGCTGAGCGAATTGCTGTGCTGCATCATGCGCTGGTGGATCTTCGCCAGCTCCCCGTCTTCGACCCACAGCTGCGAGCTCAACTGCGCACACACACAGAAACAACAGTAGGGGCCAATGACAAAGGAAGAGCTGTACAATATGTGATGTTTTGTTCTGCACCCACAGCTGCGGGCTCTTCTTCTGCGTTCCCAGGCCATATGGCCATAATGGGTAAGGTACACATGTGTCCGGTTTTCAGTTTTCACTGGTCTCCCCGCTGCATACGGCCGACACATTCCGATTTTGGAGGAGCTCAAGAGAGAAATTATTTGGAAGATTTTTTTGAAAAAAGGTAGGAGAATGGGCCGATAAGTCAGAAAGATAGTAGATGACAGAAACTTTGACAGAAATGTCAAACTTGCCATTCTCGGAAAACGGTTAGAGGTAGGATCAGCCCTAGGGTTGTTGTCACGAAACTGACAGACTTTGAGATAGAGAGTCGTGAACATGAGGGGAGCAAACAAAAAACAAACAAAATCTTTCATTGATGGCATCTGATAAATTAAAAAAAAACCAGTCACATGCGTTCATAAAACAATTTTCAACAAAATCAATGTGAACCTTTTCCATAAAGAAAGATACAGAGAGATAATAAAAGAAAGATACAGAGAGATAATAAAAGAAAGATACAGAGATAATAAAAGAAAAAGGTAGCTTAAAACTGTGACCAGGTCTACATATCAACCTTGACGAGTTCTTCATATCTACCTTTGACTGCCGTTGGTTCCACATGTCTTTCTGTAACCTCTTGGCCGCGTCTGCACACAGCGTCACAATATTCATCGTCACAATGACAACTACAGTGCGTGAGCTGTGACAGATGCATGAATGTCACGTTACACGATATCAGCAGAGAGCAATGCTTATTGATGTTAACTATCTGAATAAAGCTGGGAGGGAGAGAGGGGACAGATCATGCATGAATGTCACGTTACATGATATCAGCAGAGAGCAATGCTTATTGATGTTAACTATCTGAATAAAGCTGGGAGGGAGAGAGGGGACAGATCATGCATGAATGTCACGTTACATGATATATCAGCAGAGAGCAATGCTTATTGATGTTAACTATCTGAATAAAGCTGGGAGGGAGAGAGGGGACAGATCATGCATGAATGTCACGTTACACGATATCAGCAGAGAGCAATGCTTATTGATGTTAACTATGTGAATAAAGCTGGGAGGGAGAGAGGGGACAGATCATGCATGAATGTCACGTTACACGATATCAGCAGAGAGCAATGCTTATTGATGTTCACTATCTGAATAAAGCTGGGAGGGAGAGAGGGGACAGATCATGCATGAATGTCACGTTACACGATATCAGCAGAGAGCAATGCTTATTGATGTTAACTATCTGAATAAAGCTGGGAGGGAGAGAGGGGACAGATCATGCATGAATGTCACGTTACACGATATCAGCAGAGAGCAATGCTTATTGATGTTAACTATGTGAATAAAGCTGGGAGGGAGAGAGGGGACAGATCATGCATGAATGTCACGTTACACGATATCAGCAGAGAGCAATGCTTATTGATGTTAACTATGTGAATAAAGCTGGGAGGGAGAGAGGGGACAGATCATGCATGAATGTCACGTTACACGATATCAGCAGAGAGCAATGCTTATTGATGTTAACTATCTGAATAAAGCTGGGAGGGAGAGAGGGGACAGATCATGCATGAATGTCACGTTACACGATATCAGCAGAGAGCAATGCTTATTGATGTTAACTATGTGAATAAAGCTGGGAGGGAGAGAGGGGACAGATCATGCATGAATGTCACGTTACACGATATCAGCAGAGAGCAATGCTTATTGATGTTAACTATCTGAATAAAGCTGGGAGGGAGAGAGGGGACAGATCATGCATGAATGTCACGTTACACGATATCAGCAGAGAGCAATGCTTATTGATGTTAACTATCTGAATAAAGCTGGGAGGGAGAGAGGGGACAGATCATGCATGAATGTCACGTTACACGATATCAGCAGAGAGCAATGCTTATTGATGTTAACTATGTGAATAAAGCTGGGAGGGAGAGAGGGGACAGATCATGCATGAATGTCACGTTACACGATATCAGCAGAGAGCAATGCTTATTGATGTTAACTATCTGAATAAAGCTGGGAGGGAGAGAGGGGACAGATCATGCATGAATGTCAGACACACGTTGATGCATTTTCTTTTCTTCCCTCTCCTTTCTTTCTCCTTCTCTCTTTCTCCATCCCCCCCCCCCCCCCTCTCTCTCTCTCTCTCTCACATGGGTGCAACTCCTCAAAATTAAAAAAACTGAAAGGTAGGGACCCATGGCCCCGGCAGGGTATAGGGGCAGAGCCCTGTCGGACGATTCAGGGGGGGGGGGGGGGAGCAACTTAAGAGAGAGAGATAACGAGACAGAGAGTTGAAATAATAGACAGAGACAGTTTGAGTCTGATAAGCCTTGTAAAATTATTACATTGCCTTTGTAAACTTCCAAGATAGAACCACCAAGTTCAAAACGTCCCAAATCGCTTGTGGTCCATTTTTCTTCTTTCTCTTTTTTTATGAACTAAAAAAACCAAGTTCATTTTCTGGTAAAATTCAAAATACTGAAATCAGTGTAAAACTAGAAGAGTAGCACCCATGTCTCTCTCCTCTCTCTCTCTCTCCCCACCCTGACACTCACAGTACGTGCAGAAGAGTAGCACCCATGTCTCTCTCTCTCCTCTCTCTCTCTCCCCCCACCCTGACACTCACAGTACGTGCAGAAGAGTAGCACCCATGTCTCTCTCCTCTCTCTCTCTCCCCCCACCCTGACACTCACAGTATGTGCAGAAGAGGAAGTAGGCCAGCCCCACACAAATGGCCAGGAACACCAGGCGACTCTGTGCCTTCTGACCCGCATCCATGGTGATGGTTTTCCACAGGTCTACAACACTGGATAAATATCACAGCGATCGCTTCAGTACCTTAGGCTGTAGAAATTTACCATCTTTTTCGGGTAATAATGAAAAAAAAAATTCTCCAATTTCGACCTATGCGCCTAATAAGCCAGGGCGCCCTATTAGTGAACAAAATCGTGAGAAGAGAGGCAACGATTGCCGTGCTCAGTACAGTCCATTGTAAGTCAGACATCGAAAGTGGTCACGAGTCGCCGATACGACGAATACTCAAGTTAAAATGCTTCAAAATCCCTATTGTCATCCGAGATGCCGTCCAACAGATGCCACAACCCTTCATTGGATGCAAAAAGCATCGTTGTAGAGCTTAAAATGCCATAATTCTACCAGTTTTCACGAAGAATTGTCCAAACACAACAACAGGAAGTCGCACAAACGGAAGTTTGATTATTTGAAAGGGGAGCCAACTCTCGTTTATGACAGCAGTAATGGCGGTCAGTAAGCATTTACAGGACACGGATGGGCTTCAAAGTATGACTTTCTTTTGCGAGGTGCGTATTGCCTTGTAAACGAGGGCGCCTTTTGCTTTAATTTTTTTCTTGAAAATTGCCCTATTCGCCTTATAGTTATATACAGCAGCGCCTAATGATCCGAAAAACACGGTATTATCAAAGAAACACTAGATAACTTTGAGCCTTCGCTGACCAGCATCCAGGGAATTTAAAGAAGATTCCCACCTTCAAAGACAGTAATGAGCAGTTCAGTAATTTAGGACGTGCTAACAAAAATAATTTGATTTCTGACAATTGTTCATAGTAACATTTTTTAAAATAAAAATCATATTAAAGGGGAAAAAAGAAAAGGGGGGGGGGGGGGGGGGGGGGGAAGAAATCCATCTGTACCTCTACAAATAGTTTGCGCTCAATGGTTGGCCAGCCTCCGCTTTCAGTTCTGATCTTCCAGGTTAGCCCGCATAGCATTACAACAAAACAGTCAACAGGTTGGGCGAATTGAAATCAGCAGCCACATAAAACAAATACTGTATTTTTTGGACCATAAGGAGAAACTTTTTTCCCACACTGAGAGTGAGACTCCTACATCTTATAATATGACACCCATATTCTATGGACTACAACTAGTACAAGGCGCACCTGATTATAAGGCCTTAACATTATTCACAAGATATTTCTATTTCCCCATGGCAACACAGTGAGCTGTAACTGTAAGTGTAAGTCATATTAAGAGTGGGCTATCACCGTGTTACCATGGGGAAATAGAAATATCTTGTGAATAATGCTAAGGTGTACACAGACCTTTAGTCCAAACACAGGTGTGGGTGAGGTCCAAACATTGCAGTAGAACTAGAAGAGACCTGGATCTATAGACCCTTTAGACATTTTTATGTTAGCAATCAAAAGCAATGATTTGTGGATCTTTGTCAAGTAGATTTCCGGGTCGTTTCCGGGTGCATTTTAAAGGGATTCTTTTCAGTGAAGAGACTGACATCATCTTACCTTCAACTGTAGCGTGTGCATACAAAAAAAGAATCCATGATCAGACAAAGATATCAAATTCCCGACCGCTCTGTGTCCGGCATTTTGTCCACATGACTTTGGAGGTGATAGTTGTTCCCCTTGGCTGCTCTCCAAAGCAATGAAGTCTAAAAAGTCGCTTGCCTACATGTCAACACCCATCTGTGGGAAAGTTTGCAAATAGTGTTCCTCGTAAAATATTTCTTTCGAAAAACAGAAAGATTGACACAGAAGAGAGATAGACGGTCACAGAGAGAGTGGGAGCAAATAAAAAGAGGCACACACATACAGAGAGAGAGAGGGGGGGGGGGGGGGGGGGGGTAGAGGAACACAGAGAAAAGAGAGATAGTTTTATTGATTTCATTTGCCCTTCAAGGATTGCAAATTATGTCACTGTATTGTATTACTGTGTGCGCGTGTGTATGTGTGTGTGAGAGAGGGGAGAGTGAGTAAGTGTGTGTGTGCATGTGACATGCGTCTAAACAGGTCGTTCGCCAGAGATCAGATAGACCAGCAGAAGCCATCTTTCTTTTTGATTGTGCCTGATGAAGGTGTAAGTTTCAATAGTTTTCGCACAATCGAAGTTTACTCTTCGTTTCTCTTTTGTGTTTGAGATGTCGTCCTAATCCTAGCCCTATCCCGACGGTAAGTTCTAACCCTAACCACAACAGTCGGATGAACACTTAACTTGTGCTTTTGTTTTTTCGTTCTCACATCCAGAAAGTTTCCGTCAATTATTTTGGTGATGAAATTTGTTAACATCATTTATTTCGGTTGTTTACAGTTCTAACCCTATCCCTTACCCCATTTCTAACCCTATCCCTTTTCTGGTCGATCAATTCTAACCCTATCCCTATTCGCCGACTTGGCGAACGACCTCTGTTTAGACTCAACTGTGCATGTGTGTGTGTTTATTATTAAGAATCAACACTCAAGCCACAATGGGGCTTTATGCTACTTCTTGCCAACACGAAAGGGTGATAATCTTAGGCCCGAACTGCCCATCCCAATGAAGAGTCATTAGGTGGCTATATTATATACTACTACTAGTTCCTGACAGGCAAGGGCCATAATCTTAAGTAGGTGGCGCACGCATCTCAGTGCGCGAAACAGGGGCAGATAATTTTCACAATTCGGTATAAAGCCTCATAAGCCTGAACATCAGCACACAGAGAGAGAGAGAGAGAGAGAGAGATCAAAAAGTGAAAAATAGACACACAAAAAGACAGAGATCAAACACATGTTCAGAGAGAAAAACAATAAAACCCGTCAATTTTTGACTCGTGCTTCACAAGTAAGCTGACATTTCACACACAACATCACTCAGCAATCAAAAGAAGCACCAATTTTTTTTCCAAATAAATCTTTTTATTCATGAATAAATCTGTGTAGATAAAGCCAGAGTCTCCCGTTATAATCACAGCAGAAGTAGTAAGGACGGATTAGAAGAAAAAACACCATAATATGCACAAATAACCCACACACAAAACTTGACAGAACAAAATCACTGGATATGTCCTCTCTACTGCACACTCATAATGTACAGTGGGTTCATTGTGTTCCATAAACTCTCTCTCTCTCTCTCTCTCTCTCTCTCACACACACACACTTATATACTCTTGCAACCCACATCTAATTTTGTTGTCGTTGTTGCTTGTTGCTGGAAGTGGGGCCAGTTCCTTGCCAGCTTAACTGGGGGGTGTTAACCCCTTGACTGCCAGAGAAAATTACAGAAAAAATTGGGCAAATCATGCCATAAAAAAAAGACTGATAGAGCCAATCTGGCAAAATGGTCTGGGGATATAACTCTCTTGACTGTTAGAGTTAGAGCAAAAGCCAGCATAATAGGGTTATTCCTCTTCATCTGATAACATCATCAGGTCAGTACGTAATACGTTGGTGGCAGTCAAGGGATTAATGGTGGTCTAACCCAGTGCAAGGCAGGTCCATCATTAGCCCTGTATTTCTCCGTTATTTTGTCCTTTCTGCTGTAGTAGCGTTTCTTCTCAGGCCTCGAGCCTTTTCTTCCAAACATAAGTGGTGGATCCTCCCGGGTTCCGTAGCAAAATAATCAAAGTGTACACTACAACTGACTTAAACATAAACAAGGGAAATAAACCTGAGCAGGTTTGAAGTTCCCTCGCCTGAGCTATTTCCAGTTGGACCGTTACGTTGACGACGCACAGTTGCACGCACAGACACAGACAATAGTTACCCAGCTTCGATCAGAAACTTAAAACAAAGTTAGGTAGAGTTTTGGAATCAAATTATAGATCTACATCCAAAATTTATACATTTACATCCTTTGTGTTTGTGTCTCTGCTATTTTTCTGTTTTGTTTTACTTTATCTTCCCGCTGCACAAGCACACACCCAAACCAATAAAACAGAGACAACAAGTTAGGATGATGAACAAAACTCTCATAAAACTCTCCATTCAAAAGGTATGCTACTCTATATCAAAGCAGCCTTCAACACCAATGCGCCTAGATCTGCGAAGGTAAAAGGACTAAAGAACAAACAAAGTGGCATCCTCTTGCAATAAAATACTGTTCGTATCAACGATAAAACATCACAATAACAGAATCCTACACCCAAAACACAACAAAGCAATAAAGCGTACCAAACCAAATCGGAGAGACGATAATACTGCTACGCTAAATAAGAATGAGATAATACTGACAACAGGACCCATAAAGCATACAGCGCAAATGCAGAGTACATGCCGTACTACTTCTAACTCGGCAAAATAGTAATACTGATGTGGCAGACTTTAAAAATCATTTGCATCGCTTCACAATCCCCCCCCCCCCCCCCCATTTTCCCCCCATCATTTATCTTTCCATTTTCCCACCTTTTTTTTAATCATAGTCTTAAAGCGATAAAACTATGATATTTGCAAGGATTATGTGTATGCTTTACGAATTCCAGTTACGAACACAGTAGCATGCATTTCACACAGTGAGATGGTTTCAAACAGAGTTTTCTCGCCTTGGCTTAAGGCTGTGTCAGACCAATTGAGATAGGCTAGAACACCAAGGCTACATCAAAATGTTGTTATGCTATGCATGGTTATGCGGGGATTGTCTTTAGCCATAAGCTTCTAGCATAACATCATCAGTCTCAAAAATAAAACGAAGAGGGAGTGTGGCTGTCCACGTGGCAGGGTAATAAAAAATGGTCTCACACGTAATGTTCTCACCCGTAGCTGATGCATTTGTACCATATTGTTCAAGCGCTTCGGCTGTTGGGATGATCCCTGGAGTCTTTTAGCCACGATATGTCAACAACAACAGATTTTTCACTAACGTAAATTGTACAAGATTTTACAAACTGCACAGAGCTTTGCTCTACAAAACACTGTAGAATGCAAAGATGTTCTTAAAAATAACTTTCATTTTCAATCCTTTTTCAGACATGTAAAGACTTTACAAACTGTGTAGAACTTTGCTATATAATAGAATGCAAAGATGCACTTAAAACAAAAATCTGTATCATTCTTTGAGAATATGTGTACTTGTATTATATTGATACTAAATCAATATACAACTGAAGTACTCTTACAATCATAGTACCTGTAATAAATATGCATATAAAAAGGGTTTTTTGTTAAGTATTACACACACACACACACACACACACACACACACACACACACATGCACTGTTCATAAGATCTAAATAATTTCAACAACAAAATCCATCCTACAATAAAACGTCTTCTCAAACATATGCATGCATCGGATATTATTGTATTGTAACATCAATAATTTCAACTCCTCCGAAGTCGGAGTGTGGCTGCCCACGTGGCGGGGTAATCAAAAACGGTCACACACGTAATGTTCTCATCCCTAGCTGGTGCATTTGTACCATAGTGTTCAAGTGCTTCGGCTGTTGGGATGATCCCTGGAGTCTTAGCCAGGGTACAAAAACATGAATAATTCAAAACAAACATCACTTAACTTTTCAAAGATCACTGTATTTTCTTGTTTATCAAGCAGAATAAATATCATCTGCCTGTATGTCATAATAGCTATTTACATGTGGAGAAACCATATCAGCTAAATATAGGTATATGTACTCAAAATATTCCACACAAATCTGTAGTCTCTCAAAAAAAACAAAAAAAATGTGTGGGAAAACACAAAAAAAATCTTCTTTTTTCTTTTCTTTTCAAAATTCAGAGTTACCCTTCATAATTCTGAGTATGAAAGTAAATAATGGAAAATATATTTTTTTAATATAAACATAATTCACGCGTTTAAAAGAAAAAGACATGAAAACCTCTCTCTAATCACACTTTTTAAAGAATTATGGATCCCATTTCATTTTGAAAAAAACAACAACCACCAAGAATACGCTTATTCATGAACACAATTTCTTCACATACGAAGATGAAAATTCAGAAAAACAAACAAAATGACGCTGCAACCCCATAATTCTCCATTAATCCAAGCTGTTTGTGCAGCCTACACCCACTTTTAAAAACGGTACTGAAAACTCTGCTTAGATGGAGGGAAGAGAAGAAATTAATTCCACTGAATCCATTTAAAACAACGGCTCATCAAAAACTATCTCTACAATCTGGATGAAATTTCAGTAAAAAGAAAAAAGATGTCATTTCTTGTCTATGGACGATTGGGATTTTTAACTACCTGTACAAACATTTCACAACTACTAGAGGTTAGGGTTTATGAAGGTTTAAAAAGAAAATAAACCAAACAAATAAATAAACGAATACAGTAAGGTCCCCTGGATTCAGGCCATTTCGAAATGACATCAATGCGGTCTGATTGGTTTGATCCAGGTTACCGCCAGCACCAGAACGAAAAACAAACAAACCGACCATAATTCTACTTGGCATTCAAAGGTACGTAAAAACAACTGTGTATTTGACAACCCACAGACAAGAATTTATTTCACTGACACAGGGTTGGAAACAAAATGACTAGCAATTCGGATATATTTTTTGTTTTGCAGTTTCTAGATATTTTTTTGTTTTGGTTTTTTTAAGAGAGAGAGGCAGAAGAGAGATGAAACAATTTTTTTTTATGTGGATGGAAATGTCACATCTATCCATGTCACTTCTTCTTTCTTGAGACATCCTCCGTCATCTTGTTGATGATTCTGATGCATAAACAAAGGGGGTTCCGGTTTACTTATCATTATTAACTGTAGGAAAGGATAGCTGCCCAGATGATCAGCTCACTGGGGAAGTGGTGGAGGATCATGGGGTATGGAGAAGGGCAGGAGGGTGGGGGAAGGGGAAAGGGGATGGGGAGGGGGTTAGATCTGGGATTTGAAGACCTCAACTGAGGCTTGTATCAGGGCTAAGAACTGAAACTATGGTTGTTGGCTAAAATATTCCAGAGAGGAATGACATACATGCGAATGTTCAAGGAGAGAAAAAGACCCAGAGAGAGAGAGAGAATCGGACACAGTTAACATTTCAATTCCACAGAACAAAATTGTTGCTGATTTTCTGGACTTTTTCCAACGCGTGTATGTGCATCCCACACCAAGTTCATAGTGTTTCAAGCAAACTGACAACCCAATCTTACATCAAATGAACAAAGGATTTATTTTCTTCAATAAATTAAAAACAATGAGAAGGCATGCATCACCCACATGCAAACAGAATAGACCCCCAAAAAGCCAAAAAGAACATGCGTTCGCTTCAATCAAGACAGAATAAATTATATCCCCATTTTGATTCCTAACAGCAACAAAAATGTGACAAATGTGCCAGAGTGTCCCAGCATATGGTAAAATGTGAACATGCAATTGGTTGAATCACGAGACAAGTTGCACCCCTTAGCTTTCGTTGCTAAAAACAGAAGCGAATACTGTATCGCTTTCCCCCACAAGGTGGCATAGAGGCTACACTGGGTTTAGATGACCGCCGGAGTCCAGATTCCCACACAGTTCGATGGTCACACTCATCAAAGGTCGTCTGCTTCGCACCGGGGCCGACAAAACACTGGGTTTCTTGTACGCTGCATAGCCATTGGGAGCACTGGAGAGAAAGAAAGAAAGAAAGAACAGATGCAATTTATTACAATGTCATTCTCTATTTGTATAATCACTTCATTGTTGAATATCACTGACAAGTCATACCATTATCACAGTTTTCATGCTAAGACAAGAGCACAACAAAATACAGTTAGTTAACCGCTTGTTGCAAATGTTGGTAAAGGTAAGGATGCCCACCGCCCCCTCCTCCATTTCTCGGTTGTTTCAATTTTTTTCAGTCTTGCCTTTCTTACTGCAGATTGAGTACTTCATCCTCTATCGTTTGCTATATTTAACACTAATTTTCATCCATTTACATAATTAAACACATGCATTCAATAATAGTAGAAGATAAAGGCAAGACGGAAAAACGCAATGAACCAGGACTGTGACAAATGCTCCGCGGCTGTTGTGTGTACTGCACTACATGGGGGGGGGGGGGGGGGGGTCCTATTACATAATGGCCTTTATCATGACTGCACTTAATTATTCAACAAAGATAGTTAGCTGAAAAGGTTCATAAAATACAGCTTAATGTTTGGTAAGAAAGGCAAGTGTGAAAATGCAGGGAGAGCCGAGAAATGTAGGGGGGGGGGCACATCTGGACCTTTACCCAAATGTCAATTTTTTTTATAGTCTTTAGTCAACAGAATATTTATTGTACATTTAAAAGAATAATCCAATTGCTTAAACACACACACACACACACACACACACTGAAATCCTGTAAACAAGATCAAAACATGAACTAAAGAACAAGTTTGCAGTTTGAGATAATTTTTCCACGCAAATTCATGTTCATAAAAATATTATTAATGTCAAAATATTTGCCTTTTCCCATCACCATATAGACAATTCTAATGTCTTTTTATTTCCTTTAAAGGTACTGTTTGTTTATTTATTTTTACTGCGTGTGTTCATATGCACACCCGTTGTCTTTAAGAAGTGTCTTCCATTTTCTGTTATACAAATATGTTTTTGGTAAGAGCCAAATGAAAGACAAAGTAGTAACTCGCTTAATGAATAATTGTGACTGACACTAAAATACACAGAAGAAATAAATCATGACAGACAGACAGACAGATAGATAGATAGACAGACATAGTAGTAAGCGATAAAAAAAGAAAGAATCATAGTTGTTTATCGACATCCTTCTAAATGTCAAAATTTGTTTTTTTTAAATAAAAATAGCCCAGCCCATTAATTCTACCCAAATACCCCTTTTTTTAAAAAAAGGCTACAAACTAAACACATGAAAAATTGAAAAAGTCTGTAAAATGCGTAAATGTCTACAACACATACCAAATAAAAAGAAGCAAATTTATTTATAAAGATACTTTTTCTCTCATGCAAATTTCAATTTCAAAATGTTTACCGCAGGTTCATTTACAATTATAGTGTAAATGAGTGGTATTACTGATTATAAAGGTATGCTAAGCAGGTATTTGCCAAACCTGTCTGTTCTGCAGAAAATATCAGAATATAATGATAAATAATAAAATAAGAATTACTACCACTACATTTAAAGACCCCCCACGTCACGTGTCACATTCCCTCTTATGCTTGGAAGATTTCTTAAGATTTCTTACCAGCTATAAGAGGGAAAACGTGTGTAAACCAGGATTTTGACACGTGACGTGGTGGGTCTTTAAAGATAGGAACATACAAAGCAAAGCTAGGATGCATATAAATAATATGCTGAATGAAAAAGCTGAAACATAAAATGCATAAAAATATGCCCACTATACTGGAATAAAAGGAAGTGATAAATGTATGAACGATTAACTTGTATTACACCTAAACGTTCCCCTCTCTACCTTTTTTTCCCTTGAAATCCAGTTGGATTAAAGTTTACACTATATTATATTAGGAAGACAAAATCTCTAGTTTTTCACATATGTTGTTGATGTACCCTGGCTAAAAGACTCCAGGGATCATCCCAACACCCAAAGCACTTGAACACTATTAACCTTTACCGGATCATGCTTTTGACTACACGGACACGATGGCGGGGGTCTTCCACGACCCCCTACTCAGCAAAGAGCAAATTCCGAGGTGTTTATCCCTGTCCGGATGGCGGGGGTCTCCCACGACCCCTACTTGTCAAAGAGGCACCATGTGTTTATCCCTGTCCGGATGGTGGGGGTCTCCCATGACCCCTACTCAATGCACTGCAGTGCTCTTTAAAGTAGGGGTCGTGGGAGACCCCCGTCATCCGGACAGGTATATAATAATAATAATAATATCAAAATTACGCGTCATATTACGTCATTTATATTTTATACACATTAATAAAATTTAACACACTTAAAGCCATTTACGTTTTTGACAAAGTCATGAAATTTCATGAAGATTGCTTAAATAGTTTTAGAGATATAACATGTTTTGTGTGTCAAGGGGTCGTGGGCGACCCCAGAAGTCCGGTAAAGGTTAATGTATCAGCTAGGGATGGGCAGCCACACTCCATCTTCGAGGAAAGTTTTTTTATACAGTGGAACCTCCCTTATAATATAAAACCTTCAAAAATCATCCAAAATGAGGTCTTATAAGGGAGGGGTTTTATAAGGGAGGTAATTTTAATACTTACAAAGAAGGGCAATGTCTCAGAGAAGTAGGTGTTATATGGGAGGGAGTCATAATGGGAGGTCTTATAAGGGAGGTTCCACTATATGAAGTAAACTGAAATGTTGGGCATCATCTACTGGGAGAAAAGCACAAAATAAGACGGCCAAGCCATTTGAACCACACTCCAAGTTCAAGGCAAAGAACACTACAAACAGAATAATCAAAACATGTGACTGGGCAAAGTCAAGGCTTTCACATACAGAACTGGGGGTACCGTATTTCACGGACTAAAAGGTGATACTTTTTTTTCCCAGACTAAGACCCCTGTGCCTTATAATACGACTGATAATATGTGACCCAGCACCATGAAAGGGACATTAAGTCGCTGGGCTAGTTTCTCACAACAGGCTTAGAAAGTCAAAAATCTCATCTTTTGTCAATTTTGAGTTATTGGTATTTTCATGTTCTCTAGCATTTTATCTTTCTTAGTTATAAAGGACAATCATTAATACGGTCTCTAAATGGTCTTAAAAGTGCTTTAAAATGAGTTAGGTCAATGCATTTTCTTCAGCTAGGCTAGACTTCAGATTGTGTTTTCTCAAAATGGCCGACTCTCACCCTACTAACTTTAAATGCTCATAACTCTGGAACGGAAAAAGATACAAGAATGGTTCTTGTATCATTAGAAAGAGAATTGTCTGAACTTTTTAAATGTATAATTTTCTCAGAATGGTCAGTTTGACACTTAATGTCCCTTTCGAGGAGCTCAGTCACATATACTATAGTAAGAAAATAGAATAACAAAATCTGAATTTTGCGTCAAATTTGGGGGTTGCGCCTTATCGACTAAAAGGCTACTGGTTCAAGGGAAGGGAAAAGCATTATGGGACATAAAGGATATACCGCTCTGCTAAAAACAAACATGCCAAAAACACTGAACAGTATGAGTAAGCAAAAAACTTTTTTTTTTTACATTGCAGCAGAGAGAACGGAAAATGCAGTAAACCCAAAGAGACAGTCTCATACATCTATCTGGGGGGTTTCCGCCTGAAACCGTGCATCCTGCAACGCAAAATTAGGAAACCATACATCAAAATAATATAACTTGAGAAGGATATGTTTCAAGTGTTGATTCCTGTCAAAATAGAACAACAGTTCTCCCTGTGGGGATTCCGGGGGGAGAGGGGCTTTTATACAAATAGTTCCCCCACCTTCTGGAAGTTCTGTGATTGTAACTTCCTCTAATTTGTCACTCTCTTTGACTCCACCTTTTCCCTTTGCTTTCTGTCATCTACTATCTTTCTGACTTTTTGGCCCATTCTCCTGCCTTTAAAAAAAAAAAAATCTTCCGAATAATTTTCTCTCTTTGAGCTCCTCCGAAATCGGAATGTGTCGGCTGTACGCAGCAGGGAGACCAGTGAAAACTGAAAACCGGACACATACGTACCTTACTCATTATGGCCAAATGGCCTGGGAACGCAGATGAAGAAGAAGAAAATTTGTTAAGACCAAACTTTGGGTAACGATTTTCATCTTAAAAAAAAAAGAGGTGGGTGAATACACACAGAAGCTGCATAACAAGCAATCATAATAGAATCATTAAACAATAGCAACAAATAACTCATGTACTTCTTGACTTTTCTTACGAATTGTACAACAAAATGAATGGTGTGTGCGTGTATCCTCAATGAAGAAAAATTATTTGGAAGATTTTTTTTTTTAAAGGCAGGAGAATGGGCCCAAAAGTCAGAAAGATAGTAGATGATAGCAACAAAGGGAAAAGGCAGAGTCAAAGAGAGTGGCACATTAGAGGAAGCTACAAGCACAGAACTTCAAGAAGGTGGGGGAACTATTTTTATGAAAGACCCCCCCCCCCCCCCCTCCCCGGTATCCCGACGGGGAGAAGACTGGTGAAGGGGGCGGAGTCGTCTAGCTAGCTCCCCCCGTATGGAGGCACAAGGCATCCACCCACTGCCCCAAATGAGATGAAATAAGATGAAAACATCATGATGAGAGGGGAACATTTTTATAGAGACGGGGAAACAAAACTTACATTGAGAAGAAGAAATAAGGTTGATCCAGAGATAGACGCACAAGATCAGAGGAAGAGATAGAGAGAGAGAGATGTGAAAGAGAGAAACACAGAAATCAAGACAAAGCGGAGTGAGAGAGGAAAGGAGAGACAGAGAGATGGACAGAAAGAGAGAGGAGAGAGAAATACACAGAGACAGAGAGGTAGAAAAAGAAAGACAGACAGAGAGAAAAACAGATAGAGGGTACACACAAAAAGAGACAGGCAGCTTGATTAATGAAACGCACATCACCGCAAACTACTGCACACTGTGCCGAAAGACGCACCAGTTGTCAACAGATCAAGAATCACACGCATCGTGTTATTTACACAACACACCAAACAGCACAGCACAGCACGGCACACACACGCAGCGTGAAAAGCTGTCTTTTAACGGGAGATAGCCAAGCGCAAAACGGGTCAATGCGTGCCACGCGTAAGGTGCATGAAATTTCAATAAACCCGAACATCCAAAAAGACGTCAGAAGGTGGGTCTCTATGGAGAAATCAAAACAAAAATTGTGTGTAAAAAAAGAAGAAAAAGTATCATGTGATTTATTTAATAGAAATAAAATCTAGGAAAACTGAACCAAGTCAGTGAGTGTGAGAAAGAGTTTTAACTGAATCGGAGGAAGAAATGACTTAATGCTAGATCACGCTTTTAACAAAAAAATCATACTTAACTAGTGCAATTTTGATAATGTGTAATCATTTCTGTTCTTATTCTTGTAAGCAGGGTGAAACCATATGCAAGCTTGTTACATTTTTAAAAAAAAGGTTAACCAACCCAAAAAAAAGTTTAAAGGGGGATAAGTCTGAGGTCAACACCAAAAGGGGTAGTAAATTATAAAAAAAAAGGGCTACATGGATGAAATTTGTTTACACCAATCACATCAGCTCCCATCTTACAGCGACACAGGCCCCACGACTCATAGATAGCCTTTGTCGATATTAAGGCGCGGAGTCAGAACGCTCAGAAATCGATTATTGTCAATAGCCGGCAATCTGTGGACAGCAACAAAAACAGAAAAATGTTCTTCAAGTCTTCAATAATTTCTTGTCACGCCGTCTCAGTAGACATTACAGTGACTTAAGAGGTTGCGCAATGCGGAAAATAAAATAATTAGAAAACTAATTTGAGGCAAAGTGTGTGTGGGGAAAAACAAAACAAATATAAAGTGTGTGTGTGTGTGGAGGGGGTGGTGGACCATAGACCTTTGTTTCACAGTATCCAGGCAAGACCAATCCGGCTACCGTAGCGGTCCCCGGGGCCAAACCCTGACCGGCACAGCTCATGCCCTTCATTTACCGCTACTTTGATATAAGGCCCCCTAGTCAGAGATTAGAAAGACAAGTTGTTGAGCTCCCTCTTGAAAGGTTCATGTAGAAAAAAACACGTCTCGGCAAAAATCTCCTAAAACGACGAGATTTTGCGTAAGAAATCGGGAATGACATATTCTCATTGGCAGAAATGAAATACGCTTATTCAGGCGTAAGTGCAAGTGAGGTTAAGTCAACAGACGGAGATGAAGACCTAACAGAAACTCAACAAGAAAGGACAGAATTGAACATCTTACACACAAACACATACACACATTGAAGTAAACAGGAAAAAATATGTATTATGATAGCCCAGAAGGGCTTTGGTAACTAACATCTTACACACAAACACATACACACATTGAGAAGTAAACATACAAATAATTATGTATTATGATAGGGCTGCGGTGGTGGTGTGTGTGTGTGTGGATGGGGGGAACTAGAATATATAGGGAACAGAACTATCGTAATGATAACAGCATAATAAAAAATATTACAACATAGTTTGGGGGGGGGTTTGTCCGGAAAAAGAAAATACATGTATGACAAATAAAGAAAATAAAAAGGGGAGATTACTCAGTAATTGATGAAACAAAATTTAACTTGAATTATGCTTTTACGGTTCCTGATTTACATGTAGTATACATTATGAAATCTGCGTAAAAGGTCTAAAAGACACACATGCAAAAACAAACAAGTAACGAGCAACCACTAGCATACCCAATAAAAGTGGAACGTTCAAACACACAGAGGATGCAATGGAAAAGATTTGAACAGTACGAAAATAAAATAAAATTGAAGTTGCAGTAACAGATGTGTGCGTGGTGTAGTGTGGTGTGTGTGTGCGCTTGTGTGTGTGTGAGCAGAGTGAGCAGAAATGTATGTATGGGTAAGCGTATCTATGAATATGTGCGTCTGTGTACAATCAATACTTCATTCCATTTTTTTCCAATATTCATTTCAAAGAACTGTATAACACATTTCATGACAGATCACCATTCCAAGTTCTGCGAGATGCTTTTAGAAAATAATAATGCAACAAAAAAACAATCATCCAACCAGGATCTGGCAAACAAATAGCAGTGGCACATAGCACGTCACAACACTGCAAGGCAGAGAGAGCCTGACAGGGTGGGGGGTGGGGGGAGAGGGCGTTTGCTTGTCAACCAAACTTCAACAACCAACGGTGGAATGAGTCCACACGGAACCACAGACAGTCTTTACCTGGGGCCTACCTACTGCGAGCCAGTCAAGTAGTTATGTCTGAAGAATACACAGGCAGCTTCATGAATGCTTAGACTAAACTGTATGCCGTTCTGGGGCTAGGTGGTTCTGTTTTTCTTCTTTTTTTCAATCGCTCTGAAAGTTTCCCGTCATATGAGCGCAGATGCGCCATGCTGCCGTTACGCGCTTAACTAAGAGATAGTTAGGCCCAGCATGTTCGTTCGGCAGGGGCAAAAATCTTTGTAAGAGTTTCTATAACAAAGGCAGGAGAATGGACCAGTAAGGCAGAAAGATAGTAGATGACAGTAAGCAAAGGGAAAAGGCAGAGTCAAAGAGAGTGATAGATTAGAGACAGTTGCTAGCAAAGAACTTCCAGAAAATGGGGGCACTATTTGTACAAAAGACCCCCTGGTATCCCCACGGGGCAGCTACGTAGTCCAGAAGATCACCCAATGGTTAGAGGAAAGGTTCTTAAAAGTAAACCTTAGTCAATGAGCAGATATGAGTAGAAGGGATAAGAAAAATGGGGCTCTGGCCTAAGATTTGACCCGATACATTTTACCCAGAAGTGCACAGTCCAAGAAATCAACAAGGTACTTAACAAATGAG
The DNA here is from genome assembly GCA_017654935.2 of Phymorhynchus buccinoides. Lineage (NCBI taxonomy): Eukaryota > Metazoa > Mollusca > Gastropoda > Neogastropoda > Raphitomidae > Phymorhynchus > Phymorhynchus buccinoides. The sequence goes on from CM065689.1 coordinate 2,311,786, forward strand.
GCCCTTTACACAGAAAACAAAGGAGCCTTTCGTGTCTAGGGGAAAATAGCAATTAGGATGTCAAAATCTTGAAACAGCTGACAAAAGATTGTAAAGTTATAAACCACCTAAACGACACCATACTATATACTACTTTCACCAAGACACAGTATCAACGCAACTTTCATGCCTTCATTAAACACAAAGAGATAGAAGATGTAAAAGTCAAATATAAAATGAGAAATTGAAGGGCGGGGGGCGGGGGGCGGGGAGTGTAAGCAGGGGAGAGAAAATTAAACACAAAGAACTTTATAAAGATGCATTTTACGTAATTTTGTTAAATGTTAGCAAATGACTTTAAGAATACCCGAACAATGTTAAACATATATACGCACACACACACACACACAAAAACCCAACAACAACCCACTAACAAACACACAAACAAACAAAATATTCTTGCAATCACTATAGTTCGTAAGACGACAATAAAATGAGATATACTCGGAATGCTATCACCCACTGACAAACCAGAACTTGAGTTTTGTGCTTTAGAATCCAAAGAGCACCGCAACACAAATTCATCACTTTAACAACAACAACAACGAAAAACACACATTTCAAAATCACAACTCTAGGTCAGACCACGTACAAAGATTTTTTACCCTAAAAAAAAAAAAAGCAGCAAATTTTTAAAGGTAGCCTAGACATCACAGCAACGCTAATTATCGTCAACAGCAATTAACACAGTAATGTAACAATCGAGTGTTTTGTCTTACTTGGCGCGAAGCATGCCGCTGCGGGGTTTGGACGAGCCTCTGGACTCTCCGGAGTTGGTGCGTGACAAAATATCCTCAAATTCTTTGCGGGGCAAACCTACAGTGAGAGAGAGAGCCACACTGTTGGCAGTTCTTTGTTTCATGACAAGAGCAACATTAAAGAAACAAAAGAGTGTAAACTAAACAACAATGAAAATGTCTAATCTGCCTTCATTACAAATGTGTGTGTGTGTGTCTGAGTGTGTGTGTGTGTGTGTGTGTGTGTGTGTGTGTGTGTGTGTGTGTGTGTGTGTGTGTGTGTGTGTGTGTGTGTGTGTGTGTGTGTGTGTGTGTGTGAGTGTGTGTGTGTGTGTGTGTGTGTGTGTGTGTGTGTGTGTCTGTGTGTGTGTGTGTGTGTGTGTGTGTGTGTGTGTGTGTGTGTGTGTGTGTGTGTGTGTCTGAGTGTGTGTGTGTGTGTGTGTCTGAGTGTGTGTGTGTGTGTGTGTGTGTGTGTGTGCGTGCGTGCGTGCGTGTGTGTGTGCGTGTGTGTGTGTTTGCTTCAAAAGTAGGACATCACACTCAACACTGAATACTAGTTTTGGTGATACACGATTAAAATGATTATAACATACGATTAAAATGATGACCTTAAGATCCTTTCGTGACAACACATCGACGCCATATAAATTATGTTTACAATAATGAAATGAAAGCACAAACTTTTACATAATTCCCCAAAAAGGGAACAAAGTTAAAGAACGATATCAATCATCTAATAAAAAGAATAATCGCGCCAACGTGAGAATGGCAGAAGGAGAAGAAAACAAAAGAGAGGGGACACTGGACCCTTTTAATGTTATTAACACCGGGTTCTCATGACATTCTCATTTTCATTGTAAAACATTGGAGAACAAAAATAATAGAATATTTGAAACAAAGGGAACTAAAAAGAACAAAATTGTTTGCAAATCAATTTCAAATTTAAGTTACATGAATCAAATTAAGTATTCTAGTATATAAAGTTCTCTTATTTTCTCTAAGAGAGAGGAGAGATAGAAAAGAATAATTTGTCGTGAAGATTTGTTCTGGCCAGCTCTCTCTTTCAAACTTCTCCCTTCACTCTGCTTTATGGTGACTGGTTTTTTGATGCTAGTGGAAGTCTTTTTCAAATTTTGGTTTTTAACATACACACCCCCACCCCCCATCCCAAGCAGAAAGCTGTATATTATTATAATGTAAGTCACTAACCAGGCAACGCCTTGGCATGAGGCTGTGTCAGACCAGTTGACATAAGCTAGAACACCAAGGCTACATCAAAATGTTTTGTTCTGCATGGTTGTGCGGGGATTGTCTTAAGCCATGAATAGCTCCTAGCATAACATCATCAGTCTAAAATCCTCCGAAGTCGGAGTGTGGCTGCCCACGTGGCGGGGGTAATCAAAAACGGTCATGCACGTAATGTTCTCATCCCTAGCTGGTGCGTTTGTACCATAGTGTTCAAGTGCTTCGGCTGTTGGGATGATCCCTGGAGTCTTTAAGCCAGGGTAAGACAAACTAACCAGGCATGAGGTATCCCGATATTCCGCTGGCAGTACGGTTGAGTCCGCTGACTGGAGGCAGTTCTTGCCCCTTGGAATCACCGCTCAGTTTGCTGTCTGGAAAATTTCACGTAATGAATCGAATTTTAGAGGGGAAAAAGCTAACACCGATAACAAGCATAATGCTCATAGAAAGGCATGCGCACATGTTTAGAATTAGCACTGCGCCGTGCATATAACCTCATTAACAATGATTATATGAACAGTACATGTTCAACTAAAACAAAGTCAATGAGGATATATGCACAGTGCAGTGCTAATTCTAAACAGCACATGCAAACACACACATATATATACATGCGTTGTTATTACACACATACTAGTATTATGTGTATCAGTGAATGGAGGCGCCTTGAATGTAGAATAATTACAGAAAGGCGCTATAGAAATGCTATCAATTATTATTATGTGCACGCACAAACACATACACAGTAATGGTATGCAGGCAGGCACGCAGGCACACACACACAATGCACACATACACACTTATACTATACACAAACACGTGCATACACACAGTAATACCATGAATGCACATGTGCGCACACTGACACACACACACAAAGAGAAAGACAAAGAAAGAGACAAAGAAAGAGAGGATGATTGGAAGACAGAATGAAGAAGAGAGCAAAAGAAACAGGAACAAATTCATCAAACTGACACCAACAAAAAATCGGTAAAGGTCAAGATGTGCCCCCCCCCCCCCCCCCCCTACATTTCTCGGTTAATTGTATTTTTCCGTTTTTGCCTTTCTTACCATACATAAAGCTGTATTTTAGGAACATTTTTAGCTAATAACCTTTTTGGAATACTATCCCTATCCCTACACCTAACCCTAACCCTACCCCCCACCCTATAAGACGGAAAAACGCAACGAACCACAACTGTGACAAATCGCGGTGTACTGCAGTACATAGTGGGGGGTAGGGTTAGGTTTAGGGCTAGTGTTAGGGATAGGGTTAGTATTCAAAAAAGGTTATTAGCTAAAAATGTTCCTAAAATACAGCTGTATATATGGTAAGAAAGGCAAAAACGGAAAAATACAATTAACCGAGAAATGCAGGGGGGGGGTGGCACATCTTTACCTTTACCCCAAAATCTTTTTTGGGGGGTTCTGAAGAAACATTTTCCTATAATTTTGAAATGTCATCCCTCTTACAGTCAGGGCCTTCCGTCAAAAAGGACTGCTGCCTGGTATACTCGTCGCGTTTCTTTTTGTTGGTCTCGCGCGTCTCGTGCCAGTTACGCAGAAACTGCCGGGCCGTGTCCGTGATTTCCTTGCCATCCAACATACCTGGAAGAGATTAAATATTCGTGAAACAAAAATGTACCACCCCACCCCTCCCCAATCATTTTTTAAACTTCCGGCATACAAATGACATACTGTACCATACTTTATACTTGTCAGACAAGACACGAAATAGTACGGAGTCATTATTCTTAAGACGTTCAGCTACTAACATTCGTACATTTTATTTTTCTAACAGAGTTGTACAAGACTGGAATAAGTTGTCAACTAACATCAAAGCTGCACCTAACACAAACTCTTTCAAAAATCTTCTGGACCAAGATCCTTTAATGTAAAAATAAATAAATATATTTTTGATGAATAAAAAAAAAAAAGTTCATTCAAATTTTGACAAACTTCTAGATTAGCTTTTAAGTAGCAACCACCACGGACCACGGAAAAGTATAACAAACGAGAAAGGGCGTAAAAGGGCAGCGAGGCCCACTTCTTGCCCTGCACTACTATAACTACTACTACTTTATAGACTATAAGGCTATATGTGGTTGTTTTTTTACTAAGACTTATAAGATTGATACTTTACAACAGAGGTACTTCACCCTTAATACTATTGTGACTGATGCTGCCACTGCCTATTCTCAGTGCAGCCTTAGCCTGCCGTCGGGCAGCTAATACAAATTGGGTGCTTGCAAACAAACATACCTAGCTAAGCTGAATGATGTCCTATCAATACCAAATTCAGATAACTTACTGAAAGAAGGCTGCTAAGTTTATCTGTGGTCTTTGTAAGTTGACAGGTTTACTTTAATGGTTTTTACATGCCACCTTGAAAAAGGCGAATAATTCATTGTTTACTGACCTACCTGCTCTCATTCATATATTATTGTGATCTTTGTTTTCGTCCAGTATCTTCATTTTTCATATTCATCCTCGCTACCGTCATCACTTTCTGAGTCAGAAAACGTATATTCTCCATCCCTATCATCAGTTTTGTCACGAGAAGATGGAGAGTCACCTCTCTTGTTAAATCACGAATAAATTGGCATTTTTTAATATTCGAATTTGCCATCAAATCACCGACCGAAGACATAGAAATTACAGAAAATGGATGAAAGAAATCTGTGGTGGAAAGTTATACACGAGTTTTGTACCTTATACCGCGAAACAACTCTAGGTGCGACCCGTCTATACATGAAGTACGGCTACCACTACTATAGTTGTGACCCTTCATAAATAATGTGTTAAGATTGAACTGAGAAGCACGGGACCATGAAATAAGAAATACTTGAGTCTGTGACTTGAACATGTCTCCAACCCTACCCCCAACTCTAATCTGTCCCCTCCCAGCCGTCTTTTTCGTTAGTAGACTAGCTATAAAGAGTTCCATTGCCCACATTTTATCCAGTTTTCTGCACATGAAGATGATTCTGTCCTTGTACTTTGGCCGGTGACACAAGGGGTTTCCCAGCAACTCCAGCCTCCATACTCTATCCCCACTTCCCTTCCTCCTTTCCTGTGTCCAAATCTCACCCAGTGGGGATACCGGGGGGGGGGGGGGGGAGTCTTTTGTACAAATAGTTCCACCACCTTCTGGAAGTTCTGTGCTTGTTAACTTCCTTTATTCTGTCACTCTCTTTGACTCTTGCCTTTCCCTTTGCTTACTGTCATCTGACTATCTTTCTGTCTTACTGGTCCATTCTCCCATCTTTTTTTAAGAAACACAGATTTTCTCCAGCCGAAGACGACCATGTTAGGCCTATAACTATTTTTTGTTTGGCGCATAACGGCAGCAATGATGATGCATCTGCACTCACATGGAAGGAAACTGTCTGAGCGATCGAAGAAGAAGCAACGTCCAAATCTCTCTCTCTCTCCACATCCACTCACCCAGCTTTCTGCACATGACGATGATCCTGTCCTTGTACTTGGGCCGGTGGCACAGGGGGTTCCCCAGGAGCTCCAGCCTCCAGAGGCGCGGCCAGGCGGCCAGCAGCTGGGTGAATTCCCGCATGTCCCCCAGCTGGTTGTCCGAGGCGAACAGCTGTGTCAGGCTGCGAAGGTCGCCAAGGTCGCTCAGCGACTCCAGACGGTTGCCCGAGATGTTCAGCACCTCCAGGTGACCCTGGGGAATACAGACGTTTATGTTCGTTTCTTCTTCTTTTTCCATGTTCCCAAGCCGTACGGCCATAATGAGTAAGACGTGTCCGCTTTTCAGTTTTCACTGGTCTCCCCGCTGCATTCAGCCAAATACATTTTAATTTCTGTGTTCCCAGGGCCATAATGGGTCCGGTTTTCAGTTTTCACTAGTGTCTCCCCGCTGCATTCAGGCGACACATTCCAATTTCAGAGGAGCTCAAAGCAGAAAATGATTGGGAAGATTTTTTTGGGGGAAAAACAAAACAAAACAAAAAACGACTAAGGCCAATAAGTCAGAAAAATAATTGAAAAGCTTGGCCCTTTACTCGAATGGCTGGTTTATGTGTGTGTGTGTGTGTTTGTTGTTGTCGGTGGTGGTGGTGGTGTGTTGTGTGTGTGTTGTTTTTTGTTGTCGGTGGTGGTGGTGGTGTGTGTGTGTTTTTGTTGTTGTCGGTGGTGGTGGTGTGTTGTGTGTGTTTTTTTTGTTGTCGGTGGTGGTGGTGGTGTGTGTGTGTGTTTTTGTTGTTGTCGGTGGTGGTGGTGTTGTGTGTGTGTTTTTGTTGTTGTCGGTGGTGGTGGTGGTGTTGTGTGTGTGTGTGTTGTTGTTGTTGTCGGTGGTGGTGGTGGTGTGTGTGTGTGTGTTTTTGTTGTTGTCGGTGGTGGTGGTGGTGTGTGTGTGTGTGTGTGTTGTTGTTGTTGTCGGTGGTGGTGGTAGTGTTGTGTGTGTGTGTGTGGTGTTGTTGTCGGTGGTGGTGGTGGTGTGTGTGTGTGTGTTGTTGTTGTGTGGTGGTGGTGGTGGTGTGTGTGTGTGTGTGTGTGTTGTTGTTGTTGTCGGTGGTGGTGGTGGTGTTGTGTGTGTGTGTGTGTTGTTGTTGTCGGTGTGGTGTGGTGGTGTTGTGTGTGTGTGTGTTTTGTGTTGTTGTCGGTGGTGGTGGTAGTGTTGTGTGTGTGTGTTTTTGTTTGTCGGTGGTGGTGGTGGTGTTGTGTGTGTGTGTGTTTTTGTGTTGTTGTTGTGGTGGTGGTGGTGGTGTGTGTGTGTGTGTTGTTGTTGTTGTTGTCGGTGGTGGTGGTGTTGTGTGTGTGTGTGTTTTTGTTGTTGTCGGTGGTGGTGTGTGGTGTTGTGTGTGTGTTTTTGTTGTTGTCGGTGGTGGTGGTGGTGTTGTGTGTGTGTTTTTGTTGTTGTTGGTGGTGGTGGTGGTGTGTTGTGTGTGTGTGTGTTTTGTTGTGTGTGTGGTGGTGGTGGTGGTGTGTGTGTGT
>CM065689.1:2321259-2326259 GCA_017654935.2 Phymorhynchus buccinoides
TGTGTTGTTGTTGTTGTCGGTGGTGGTGGTGGTGTGTGTGTGTGTGTTTTTGTTGTTGTCGTTGGTGGTGGTAGTGTTGTGTGTGTGTGTGTGTCTATCTGTCTGTCTGTGCATGTCTGAGTGTCCCCATCTAATCCCCAACACACACAAAAACAGTTAACACCCTCACAGACAAGGCCTGCAGCGACCGTGGGTCAAAGAGCAGCTGTTCTCCAGGAGGCAGGTGCTGGTTCTCCACATGGAGCTCCTGAAGCTGTTCCAGGCTCTCCAGACCCTCCACCACCGTGATGCAGTTCCCACCCAGGTACCTGACACACACACACACACACACACACACACACACACACACACACACACACAATGAATCATTTTAGTGTATTTGTAAAGTGCTCAGAGCTTGCAGACTAAGCGCTATAGAAATTGTCTTAATAAATAAACACACACACACACACACAAAATCACACTTCAAGTAGAGTGGCACAGGTAAGTACAGGGGAATTTTCTTCTCACTCTGCACGGCCTTACACTCTGAACGTGGAGTCTTTCGGATGAGACGATAAACCGAGATCATGTGTGCCAATGCACTTAGACACGTTAAACCCAGAGACAACGGAAAAGTTGTCATTTGGTCAAAATTTAAACACAACAACACCCCTTTCCTTCCTCATCAGTCACACAAAAATCACATGCAAATAAAAAAAATTTAAATGGGTCTCTGGCTTCGACACGCTCTCCAGGTGGGAGCAACTTGAATTTCAGAGATGCCTCTGTAACTATAAAGTATCAAATACCAAAAGAAAAGAAAAAAAGTCGAATCACACTATTCGACCTTACAGTCGGAATACAATTAAGTTGTGAACCCTTTCAAATAGTTGTGGCCATGTGCCGTCCTCACACAATCAGTAAACACTGGCGATCTTCCCACAAACTGTCTGAGACAGTCCAAAGGAAACGATGCCATTGCCAATTCCTTTCAACTAGTCGAAAGAATTTCAGTCTACCGAATTGCGCATTTGAATTTCTACTCACACTGTCCAAAGAAAAGAAAAACTGTAGTTTATTATTATTTACTAGGTACTTTATAGTCACAGAGGTGTGTCTGCGAAATTCTGGTTGCTCCCACCTGGAGAGCGTGTCGCAGCCAGAGGCGCGCCACCCATTTTTTGTTTTGTTTTTGCATGCAATTTTTGTGTGACTGATGAGGAGGGGGGGGGGGGGGGGGGGTACATTTTGACCAAATGACAACTTTTTCGTTGCCACTGGGTTTAACGTATGCTAAATGCATGAGCACACTGGACCTCGGTTTATATCGTCTCAGCCAGTGTTATTTGACTGAATCGAGGAGTGTGAGGCGGTTTTTAAAACAATAACTGTGAGGAGAAATGTTATCCTGATGGCAAATCCTAGCCTAACGTGAAGCTCTTGGAATGGTTCCAGTTTTTCCATCCCCTTAACTATTGTGATGCTGTTGCCAACAAGGTTACCTACCCACGTAATACTTGAAGAAAACACTTGGAGAAATGACAGACTTGAAGAATGCATAATACAGTGGAACCTCCCTTATAAGACCCCCCCCCCCCCCCCATTATAAGACTCCCTTCCATTTACAACCTCATTTTGGATAATTTTTCAAGGTCTTATAAGGGGGGGTTCACTGTACCCTGAAGGGGAAATGCTCTCCTAGCAACAGACGATAATTCTCAATTGAAGCTATTTTCAACTGATCTCACTCTCCTTCTAGAACTTCATAGCATGACGCCATTGTCTACTCGGCGTCTGACCACACAAAAATCACTCTAAAAAACACTTTTTTGGCCGTCCCGGTTTTTTTTGGGCCGTACAATGGCAGTTGCTCTCGTGCAGATGTGTCCCAAATCACAACCACATCTCAGTTTTGTCAGGTCGTAGAATATGAAACCAGCAGTCCAAAGGGAACAAATCTGTGTAAGGCCGTCATGAGGCGACCATTGCACAGTCACTTCAGTGGAGTTCAATGGAGCCTGTTCTAATCTAAAACTATGATAATCTTAGTTATATTTATTGCCTATAATTTTGTTTCTAATATATCGGTAATCACGTGACATCAGTGCTCCCAATCGTCCCGCAAAACAAGGGGTCCCAGGGACTCCTTCGCTTACAGCATAGAGGGTCCTAGAGGCGGGATAGAGGATCCCAGTGGCATTGCGAATGCCAAAAATAATTTTTCAAGCGCATCCCCTGCACATTCTTTTAGAGGGTTCTTTAGAATTTTAGTACTTCATAGATCCTCAAATGGGGGTGCCTGGGACTGGGAGCCCTGTGACATTCTGATATTGATTACATGGTGTTTACTAGACTCTTAATTCAGATGGCACAATCCTTGTTATTTCTCAGTCAGGTCAACCGAATGTACCTCCCCCTCTGTGTCTGAATCTCTCTCTCTTTCTTTTTTCTCCAAAGAAAACATCCGTACTCACAGTTTGGATAGTTTGATGAGTGCAGACAGGTTGGTGACTTTGACGATGCTGTTGTTCTGCAGGTACAGGTGGGTCAGGTTGCAGTTGAAGTTGAGACATGGCACTTCTGTCAGCAGGTTATCATAGAGGTACAGCACCACCAGGTTCCGACAAAGCGCCAGGTCTTCACTCTGTGGATAACATCGTCATTATTTTCATCATTGTCATCTCCCCCGTGGGGGATACCGGGGGGTCTTTTGCATAAATAGTTCCCCCACCTTCTGGAAGTTCTGTGCTTGTAACTTCCTCTAATCTGTCACTCTTTAACTCTGCCTTTTCCCCTTGCTTACTGTCATCTACTATCTTTCTGCCTTACCGGTCCATTCTCATGCCTTTTTTCACGAAACGCTTTCAAAAACATTTCCTCCAGCCGAAGTCGGACTTCCTGGGCCTAGCTATTTTTTAGTTAGGCGCATAATGGCAGCATGACGCATCTGCACTAATAATTGACAGGAAACTGTCTGAGCGATCGAAGAAGAAGACGAAGATCATTGTCATCAGCATCATCTTTCTTTGTTTTCTTTTTGCCCCTTGCAACAAAGGTTCTTTTTTTCCTCCATAATACGTGTTACAAACAAGACATTATTCCGTTAAGCAACTAAACATCGCAATGATCAACTCAAACATACAGAATAGCCATCATTATCAAATAAACAAATCAACATTATATACATTAGCAGCAATTGAAAGTATATCTCTTCCAAAGAATCTATTAGTTTATTTAAAAAAACCATCTTCACAAGGGGTTTATATATGACAGAAGAACATAAAAAGGGGTGAAGGAAAGGGGGGGGGGGGGGGATATGGTCAACATCAACATTTCCAATCATCATCTTTCTTCTCATTGTCATCAACACTACCACCATCTCAAATGTCATTGTTGTCATCATCATCATCATCATCATCATCATCATCTTCTGTCAGCTGGTTGTCATCATCATCGTCATCATCGTTATCATTATAATCATCATCCCCACAACAATCACCATCATCATCGTTGTCATCATCATCATCTTCTGTCGGTTAGCTGTCATACACTGATACAGATACATAATGCCAGGCCTTCTCTCTGTAATCATCATTATCATCTTCTGTCAGTTAACTGTCATACACTTCTCTCTGTAATCATCACCATTGTCATTGTTATTAATGTTAACATCTGGAAAGCGATCACAGACACTGTGGTCCATCTGTCACTCTGTTATTGATCATTTGATGTGTAAGTAGTTTTTGTTTCTTTTCGAGCAAAACAAAAGGCTAATATAACATCAGAAGTTTTGCCTGATTGCATGTTGTTGGTTTATTTAATCAAGCCCAAGATTTGCAATAACCAATGATGGCTCATTTTATTTTACTAGCTGATGTTATTTCCAAATGCTAGCATTCATTAGAGTAGCAAATTGGGCCTTAGTAGCAAATTGACTTGGGCAAAAACTTTGGGTTTTGTTTGTTTCGTTTTTCGTCTTTCTTGGTAGGGTGTCTTACATCCTAGCCACCACCTGCTTGGCCTCGCGCATAAAAAAGAACCGTCTTTGACGGATTGTTTCGGCAGACATGTCTGTTCTCCATGGAGCTACATCCATAATGCACACTGCTGGAGCTAGCATGCAATTTTCTTATGCTATGCCATGACCCACTCAGCTGCCAAAGCTGAGTGTCAACTGCAGGAATTTTTTTATGCAGGGCTATTGATCTGTCTACTCAGGGATGTCGAGAGAGCCTTGGGCAAGTCATAAGTGCCATTATAAATGAATGAATAGAGGAAAAGCCTTTCAAGCGCTAAGTTTTGTGTGTGTGTTTTTTGCCAGCCCCTAAAGCATGTCACTTATCTGGAAACAAATGCCAAAACACACAAACATAACTAACTCAAACAGACACATTATTACTAATGATATTAGAAAAAGACATGCATGCATAAACACATGCACATGTTTCATACATACACACACACTCACATACATACATACCAATGAAAGACATGTAATACAATCATTAATTTGTTAAACAGTTTCAACCAGGAAAGCCTGGAAGAACAAATGATATCCAAGCCCATACATACCCACATTGGCAATCAAAAGTAAAACACACCAAATGCATACACAAAGTTCACACATGATAAACTATCAAGTATTATCACATAACATAAGAATATGTGTGTTATTATGTACTAATAAGTAATTAAATGGTGTAAATTAAATTGTGTGTTATTTTTCACACACACACACACACACACACACACACACACACACACACACACACACACACACACACACACACACACACACACACACACACACACACAAATACTCTCTCTCTCTCTGTGAACTCTTACCACATCAGTGATGTTCTTGTTCTCCAGATAAAGGTGTGTCAGACGTTTCACAAAACCCTGGGCCATGCACACACACACACACACACACAAATACTTTCTCTCTCTCAACTCTTACCACATCAGTGATGTTCTTGTTCTCCAGATAAAGGTGCGTCAGACGTTTCACAAAACCC
>CM065689.1:2331259-2355817 GCA_017654935.2 Phymorhynchus buccinoides
GAAGAAAAGTGTCACCTGTACTCGGTCAAGTACAAAGTCATCACGCCAAAGAGAGAAAACTCAGGTACGGGTCTATTGTTGTGTCTGTTTACATGCATCATTGTTATGGAGCATGCAAAATTTCTTGTTTCCTTTTCTTAGTTGAAATATTTCGTGCTGGTGCAAGCATAGATGATTGTTTCGCAAAGTTTGGACAAAACAGAGAGGCCTATATTAATTTTAAAGCCAAAAATTCCCAAATCATAACCGAAAGCTTGTTTTATGTTTTTTTTAATTTTTATCTTTTTTAAAGATTAAATGTGTCCACTCAAATTTGTCTGTTATTTGAACGTACTGCACTGCACGATCAGAAAACCCAGATCATAATTATTGTGATTATCGTAATTTTCGGACTATAAGGCAATATTTTTTTCTCGAATTTCGACCTATGCGCCTAATAAACAAGGGCGCCCTATTACACAGTATTAGTGAACAAAATCGTGAGAAGAGAGGCAATGATTGCCGTACTCAGTATAGTCTACTGTGAGTCATAACATCGAAAGTGGTAACGAGTCGCCGATACGACGAATACTCACGTTGAAATGCTTCAAAATCCCTATTATTGTCTGAGATACCGTCCAACAGATGCCATAGCCCTTCATTGGATGTCAAAAGCATCGTTGTAGAGCTTAAAATGCCATAATTCTACCAGTTTTCACGAAGAAAAGTCCAAACACAACAACCGGAAGTCGCAAAAACGGAAGTTTCGATTATTTGAGAAGGGAGCCAACTCTCATTTATGACAGCAGTAATGACGGTCGGTAAGCGTTTACAGGACGTGTACGGGCTTCAAACTTTGACTTTCTGTTGCGAGGTGTGTATCGCCTTATAAACAAGGGCGCCTTTTACTTGATGTTTTTAAAAAAAATCTTGAAAAATGCCCTATTCGCCTTATACACAGCAGCGCCTAATGATCCCAAAAATACGGTAGTCTACTGTGTCCCCCCGTGGGGATACCGGGTGGACTTCCGTACAAATAGTTCCCCCACCTTCTGAAAGTTCTGTGCTTGTAACTTCCTCTAATCTGTCTCTTTGACTCTGCCTTTTTCCTTGCTTTGTGTTATTTACTATCTTTCTAACTTTTTTTGGCCCATTCTCCTGCCCTTTTTCCAAAAAAATCTTCCATATAGTTTTCTCCTTTGAATTCCTCAGAAATCGGAATGTGTCGGCTGAATGCAACGAGGGCACCAGTGAAAAAACTGGAAAACGGACACATACGTACCCATTGTGGCCTTATGGCCCTGGAACGCAGAAGAAGAAGAAGTCTACTGTGTATAGTACTGAACTGTTTGTTTCAGAATCCAGCGACAAAGGTGATGTCAAACACAGAAAGAACAAAGATGGAAAGGCTGGCTCGGCCAACAATGCAGCAGCGACCCCCAACGGCACCAAGTGCCTGACCTTTGACCTGCAGTGTTTGAAGTCGGTGCAGACGGATTTTGAGAAGGACGGGGGTTTCCAGAAGGTGGTGAGGTTCAGTGCCGACCACTCCCTGCTGGCCACGGGGGGTGCCGAGGGAGTGCTGAGGGTGTGGAAGGTGTGTTGTTAAACTTTTAACGCTTTTCAAGGCTTTCCATCCCACCCCCCCTGTGTGTGACTGTTTTTGATTACCCCACCTCCCCGTGGGGATACCGGGGGGGGGGGGGGGGGTCTTTCATAAAAATAATTCCCCCACCTTCTGGAAGTTCTGTGTTTGTAACTTCCTCTAATCTGCCGCTCTCTTTGACTCTGCCTTTTCCCTTTGCTTTCTGTCATCTACTATCTTTCTGACTTTTCTTGGCCCATTCTCCTGCCTTTTTTCCAAAAAAGATCTTCCAAATAACTTTTCTCCTTTGAGCTCCAAAATCAGAATGTGTCGGCTGTGCGCAGCAGGGAGACCTGTGAAAACTGAAAACCGGACACATACGTACCTTACCCGTTATGGCCATATGGCCTGGGAACGCAGAAGAAGAAGAATCTATACATTTGTCCTGTAGAATCTTGTATTTGAATATTTTTGATGAAATTGTGTTAATTAGGTGTTTTTTTAATTTGTCCGCGTTTGTTGCAGTATCCTGACATGGAAATGAAGTTTAAGGCGGAGGGTCATAAAAACGACATTGACGACCTTGACATTAGTCCCAGTGGAGACAAAGTAAGCCGTTTCCTTTGTTGATAACTACGAATACGTTTTTAACTTTCTTTCCAAGACTTGATTATCTTAACCCTTTCACCACCAGCCATTTTTTAGCCAACTTACCCGAGTCACAGAGAGAAAAAATATCTGGAATATTGCAAATTCCTCTGTGACATGTATAACATTGGGCCTATCCTTACCTCCCAAAATGACAAAAATGGGGTCTTCAGATAACGCCCTGGTTTGATGCTTTTTAGTGAGATGTTAAGCCATTGTGGTGCAAAAATGCGACATTGGCGGTGAAAGGGTTAAAGCTCTTCTATGTATTTTGGAGGGGATAAAGTTTTGTGTTTGGATGTGCCAGGTTGAAGGATTACCACTTTCTTGCTCCGCAGCAAACTGTTATGAAACAGTGTCTGTAATGGTGAATAACTAGACACATGGATATTTTTTTATTGAGGGAACTCAGTTTGTCGAAGTGAAAAAGAGTGAGTCAAGGTTGCCTCTGTGTGTGTGTGTGTGTTATATGTGTGTGTGTGTGTGTGTGTGTGTGTGTGTGTGTGTGTGTGACTGTGTGTTATGTGTGTGTGTGTTGGTGTTATGTGTGTGTGTGACAGTGTGTGTTATGTGTGTGTGTGCATACTTGCGTGCGTGTGTGTGTGTGCGTGCATACTTGTATGCGTGGGTGTATTTATGTGTGTGTGACTGTGTGTTGTGTTTGTGTGTGTGTGTGTGTGCTGTGTATGTGTGCATGCTTGCGTGCGTGTGTGTACTTGTGTGTGTGTACTTGTGTGTTAGTGTTATGTGTGTGTGCATGCTTGCGTGCGTGTGTGTGTGCGTGCATGTTTGCGTGCGTGTGTGTACTTGTGTGCGTGTGTGTGTGTTAGTGATTTTAAATCAGGGGTTCAGAATCAGCACTCAAAACCCGTCCCTAGATTTTTAGGTGATCACATGAATATTTTAGGAGGTCTCTATAAGTTTTGAACTTAAAAAAAAAAAGTTTGTCAGGTAAAAAGTGTGCTACATTTTGCGACGCACTGGTCAGAGCTGCCGTGCATCAGATGGCAGTTTTCGAGCATCAAAGACCCTCATCGGTGATACAAAATTAACGCTGATGTTAAAATATGCAGGAAAAGCTTGTAATAGAAAATACTTGCAAAACCGTCTGTACTCCTAATTTATCACGGTACAGCTTAGTCTTTTTGTGGAAGACTATGACTCTCAAAACGAGGGGGCCTTGGCACCGGCTCTAGCGCTGCGGCAAAGGGATGGGTTGGCCTTTGGGGACCTTCCCCCAACGCCAGCATTCCTCAAATCCCTTTGGCCGAGAGAGTGGGGGTGTACTCAGGACAAGGCATCACCGCTATAAACAAATTCTAGCCCAGCCTTCGCTCCCCTTGAACTGCTGGTCTCGGATTCTGCGACCTGAACGTGCGGAGGCGTGGCTGTAAATTGGGAATCGGAATGAGCGGTGTGGGAGCAACGCCACTGTACGGCCCAGAAGATGGGACAGCAAAAAAACCCAACAACAACAAAACAAATTCTAGCCCAGCCTGTCAGAATAACAGCTCCCCCCTCTGCTATCTGGCAGTGACTGTCGGAAACGACTGACACAAGTGACCGGCATGCGATTCATCCCCAGGTAGTGACAGTGTCCAGGGACGGCACGGGGTGTGTGTGGATGACCAAGGACGGCAGCAAGTTCACCAACCTGGTGTGGGGACACCCCGACTCCAAGCAGTACCGATACAGGTGTTGTAGGTAAGTACTAACAGAAGAGACTTTTCACACTTTGTTCAATTTCGTTATCTCCTCTCTTGGCCTTTGATTAAACCAAAATTCGTTTTGAGGCTTACCAGTTTGTTCTGTGTTGTGTGTTGTCATGTGTAACATATTCAAGGCTAGAAGGCTATGCCACTCTTGGGTAGATGTTGATTTGTTTGTATGTCATCCTCTCCACCATTGTTGATGTGTACTGTGTGGGTGAAGGGTCATAAAGGCGAAATTGGCATCTTTTTTTTTTAGAATGATGCTTTGTTTGTCTCACGTTGGCTCTGATCCACGCATTGCTAGATGATTGGTATCACAATCAACTTTGGTGGAGGGGAGTTAATAAGAAAGAGAGTATTCCCCTTTTGTTCAATTTTGTTATCATATTTAGATTTTGTGTGTGCTTGACTGCAACTTTGCCAAAGTACTAACAGATAATAGTCATTACTTTGATACGAAGCAACCCTCACTCCAAGCAATACTGATATAGGTTTTGTAGGTAAGGCATTGATAGGTGATAAGAAACGCATAATTATTTGGTCCTAATGGAATATCGTTTAGGCGATATCTGAATCCTCCATAAATTTCATTAGGTTTCTCAAAGAAACTCGCATGTTTCAGCTAATACAACACTGAACGTCAAACCTTGTGCAGAAGTAAGATACGTAAAGCATAAAGCTCAGACCTGTTCACCCATAGCATTTCACCATATTTTGTACACATATTTGACAAAAATATGATAAATACGGACCAAAATATGGTGAAAAAAATATATAATTTAGAAACTTTATAATGCCTGATTCAGGAAACGGGTGCACTCTGTGTGTGTGTGTGTGTGTGTTGTAAATTTAAATGGATGATACTTTTGACACAGTATTTCAACAATTTATAAAAATGTATGCATGTTTACGCTCCGTTGCGGAAACTTTCCTGTTGGAGTATTCCTATTTTGTGAAAATACACTTATTTTGGATTTCGAATACCCGAAGCCTAATTTCAGGGTAAACAGGTCTGATTTAAGCTATCCCTTGTAGTGGGAGAAATAGTTGAGAGAATGAGTCCGCTGACTCTTAATATAAAAATCACAAGTTGGGTGTTTGAATCCCATTTGATGTGCTGTTAAAAAAACACCCCA
Organism: Phymorhynchus buccinoides; assembly: GCA_017654935.2. Lineage (NCBI taxonomy): Eukaryota > Metazoa > Mollusca > Gastropoda > Neogastropoda > Raphitomidae > Phymorhynchus > Phymorhynchus buccinoides. Next base: position 2,336,320 of record CM065689.1, read on the forward strand.
AGTTTTAGTGCTATTTTTCACTCCGCCCAGGTGTAAGTCGGTACTCTTAGTAGGTGGTGTCCTGAACAGGCTCCACTGAACTCCACCGAAGTGACTCAGCAGAAGTGCGGTGTCTCCTCGGTTGGTTGCCTCCTGACGGCCTAACATAGATTCGCTCACCTTGGACTGCTGGTCTCAGTTTCTGCGACTTGAACAAACCTGGGTGTAGCTGCGAATTGGGATTCGGAACGAGCGGCGTGGGAGCAACGCCACACAGCCCAGAAGATGGGACAGGGGAAAGAAAGAAAAAAAAGTCGGTACTGCTTTGTTTGGAGGAAATGTAAGTTGATTGCAGGAGAGGGATGTACGCTGCCTTTGAATACGGAGCTCCAGACATTGTGACTGGTTAATTCCCTGCTCCTACTGCCCTGAACGGCTAGGGGACCTTTCACCTTTAACCCCTTGACTGCCAGAGAAAATTAAAGAAAAATTCTGTGTATAAATCATGCCATGAAAAAGACAACTGATAGAGCCAATCTGGCAAACTTGGCCTGGGGATATAACTCTCTTGACTGTTGAGCAAAAGCCAGCATATCAGAGTTATTCCTCTTCATCTGATGACGTCATCAGTGATGTCATCAAGTCAGTACATGGTACGTTACGTGGCAGTCTAGGGGTTAAACCTTACAATATCCAACCATGAAAAAAACTTTATTGTAAATGTTTCTTATGATCAAGTATTGTACTGTATTTTACGGACTGTAACTTAGTGTAAGGCGCATCTTATTATAAAGCGCACCCCCTTAGTGTTCAAGTGCTTCGGCTGTTGGGATGATCCCTGGAGTCTTTTAGCCAGGGTAAGCCAACAACAGCAACAACATAAGGCGCACCCCCAAATTTGTCACAGAATTCTGACTTTAGCGATTATAGTATGTTACTTATTATTAGTCACATTGCAAGGAGCAGGGATCTCAGTCTGGGAAGAAAGAAAAAGTATCGCCTTGTAGTCCGTACAATGCGGTAATGCTATGTGTTGTGGGTTTGTTGTTGTCATACCCTGGCTAAAAGACTCCAGGGATCATCCCAAGCACTTGAACACTATCGTACAAGCGCATCAGCTACGGATGAGAACTATTACGTGTGTGACTCCCCCGTGGGGATACCGGGGAGTCTTTTGTATAAATAGTTCCCCCACCTTCTGGAAGTTCTGTGCTTGTAACTTCCTCTAACCTGTCACTCTCTTTGACTGCCTTTTCCCTTTGCTTACTGTCATCTACTATCTTTCTGCCTTACCGGTCCATTCTCCTGCCTTTTTTTTAAGAAACACTTTGAACATTTTCTCCAGTTGAAGTCAGTTATGCTAGGCCTAACTACTTCTTAGTTAGGCACATAACGGCAGCATGATGCATCTGCGCTCATATGACAGGAAGCTGTCTGAGCGATCGAAGAAGAAGAATCACAACAGCGGAAGCTCTTGAACACTGTGATATATGTGCATCGGCTATATGAATGAGAATACAGTGGGACCTCCCTTATAAGACCTCCCATTATAAGACTCCCTCCCACATAAGACCTACTTCTCTCAGACATTGCCCTTCTTTGTAGGTATTAAAATTACCTCCCTTATAAGACCTCATTTTGGATGATTTTTGGAGGTCTTATATGGGAGGTTTCACTGTAATAGCGTGTGACCGTTTTCCGTTACCCCGCCATGTGGGCAGCCACACTGGGACTTTGGGTGATGTTGTTGTGGTGGCAGGTTTGGTCTGGTGGAGGGCCACAAGGACAGGTTCCACCTGTACACGCTGAGCATCCCCATCCAGCGGTCCAGCTCCAGCCCCCCGCCCTGTTACATCATGTGCTGGGACAAGGACAACTTCAAGGTCCGGAAGGGGGCCAGCGCCGGGAGTGAGGTGCTGTCTGCTCTGGCTGTCAGGTGAGATGGTGCGCTGTTCCCCCGGGGGGATACTGGGGGAGTGTCTTCCGCAGACCTGTTTACCATCCCGATTTTGCCGTAATTTTTATGGGGGAAAAGTCAAATTACGGCTACGGGGAAAAAAATACGGGAAAAGAAAATCCTAAATATAAAAAACAACAACTACAGTTGCCTCGGTAAGCGAAGCTTTTGAAATGATGCGATGAAAAGTCATTTCGCGCCATTTCATTTTCTGTTTCAAAATGGCGTCCAAGCGAGTGGATTCCGAAGCTTCTGTATCTTCTGGTCGAATATCAAAAGAAAAGACATCAAAAGTGGCCCAGAAATTCCGGGAAAGTTACCTACAAATTCCAGGAATACGTCGTTCAGCACTAGGTGACGAGCATGTGTTCTGTCTACTGCTCGACGGACATTAGTATTGCACACTCAGGTCAGTACGATATCGACGTTCATTGGTCACGCGTTGGACTACATTTTTTTCTTCAAAATTACGTTTTTTTTGTTTCAGAAATTACAACTTTGCAAAATAGGGGTAAACAGGTCTGCTTCCGTGCAAATAGTTCCCCCACCTTCTGGAATTTCTGTAATCTGTCTCTCTCGTTGACTCTGCCTATTTCTTTGCTTTGTGTCATCTGCTATCTTACTTTTTGGCCCATTCTCCTGCCTTTTTCTTTGCTTTGTGTCATCTGCTATCTGACTTTTTGGCCCATTCTCCTGCCTTTTTCTTTGCTTTGTGTCTCATCTGCTATCTGACTTTTTGGCCCATTCTCCTGCCTTTTTTTTTCTCAAAAAAAAATCTTCCATATAGTTTTCTCCTTTGAGCTCCTCCGAAATCGGAATGTGTCGGCTGAATGCAGCGAGGAGACCAATGAAAACTAGACAACGGACACATACGTACCCATTGTGGCCTTATGGCCCGGGACACAGAAGAAGAAGAAGGTGTGGTATTGTAAGGTTGGTGTTACATCTTTGTCAGAGTTTCTAGAACAAAGGCGGGAGAATGGACCAGAAAGGCGAATGACAGTAAGCAAAGGGAAAGGCTAAGTCAAAGAGAGTGACTGACTAGAGGAAGTTTCAAGCACAGAACTTCCAGAAGGTGGGGAAACTGTTTATGCGAAAAACCTCCCGGTATCCCCACGGAGAGGTCTTGGTGTGACAGGAAAATAAGGAGCGATGGACCATGCAAGCACAAGAGCAAGAACTTGAGTCTGCTGTATAACAGGCTTGGGGTTTTATGACAGTGACTGGCATAGGCTAGAACACCAAGGCTACATCAAAATGTTGTTATGCTGCGCATAGTTATTATGGGGATTGTCTAGCGTAGCATCATCGGTCTCCAAAATCCTCCGAAGTTGGAGTGTGGCTGCACACATGGCGGGGTGATCACACGTAACATTCTCATCCCTAGCTGGTGCATTTGTACCATAGTGTTCAAGTGCTTGAGCTGTAGGGATGATCCCTGGGGTCTTTTAGCCAGGGCACGACAACAACTGGCTTTAGTGTGACAATCCCCCCGTGGGGATACCGGGGTGTCTTTTCTCTAAATAATTCCCCCACCTTCTGGAAGTTCTGTGCTTGTAACTTTCTTTATTCTGTCACTCTCTTTGCCTCTGCCTTTTCCCTTTGCTTACTGTCATCTAGTGATCTACTATCTTTCTGCCTAACTGGTCCATTCTCCTGCATTTAAGAAGATTTCCTCCAACCGAAGTCGGACTTGCTGGGCCTAACTATTTCTTAGTTAGGCGCATAACGGCAGCATGACACATCTGCGCTCATAATTGACAGGAAACTGAGTGATTGAAGAAGAAGAAGTGTGACAATAATAAACCGTTGTTTCTCTTTGACATGTGTCTAAAGTATTTCTGTTTCTCCTTTTTTCCAGTGATGACGGCATATACCTTGGTGTGGGCTCTATATCTGGCAGTGTGTCCGTCTATGTTTCCTTCAGTCTGCAGGTCAGTCAGTTCGTTGTGTGTGTGTGTGTTAGTTTTTATTAACCCTTTCACTGCCAGAGGAAAACGGAGAAATCATCAATTTTCTTCTTATAAAACTTAAAAGAGACCTGTTAGACTCAGTCTGAGAAAATGGTCTAGAGAGATATATATGTCCTGACTTGCCTAAACCAAAAACCATCACTCCAGGGCTGTGACATCAAACGTTATGACATCATCAATGACATCACACACCATAGTAGACACAGGACTGGGCAGTGAAGGGGTTAATTAAACTTTGTTGGCCATGACAGATGACTGGCACCTTTTTAAAGATTTATTTTGATTGCATAGAAACATTCCTCTGTGTGTGTATGTATGTTTGTGTGTGTGTTTCTGTGTGTGCATTTGTGTCTGATTCTGAAACCACATTGACTGAATGTTTCCGCAATCTAATATTTTTTTGTTTTTTAATATGCGCTTGGCGTTGCACAAGCATGAACCTGTGTGTGTGTGATGTGAAATCTTGTGGTTTTCCCGTATTTTTCAGACTATAAGGCAATACCTTTTCCCTGACTGAGACCCCTGCGCCTTATAAAGTGACTAATAATATAGTAAGAAAATAGGAGAGCAAAATCTGAATTTGATGTAAAAATTTGGGTGTGTGCCTTATAGAAAGGTGCGCCTTATAGTCCGAAAAAGATGCTATGTTTTTTCCCTGTTTATAAAGCGCAGTGAATTTACTACGATGATGAAATGTTGACTGCTGCACCTTTTGGATGAAAAGATTGAAAACTAAACGAAACGTCAAAGTTCACAGCTCTTCTTCTTCTTCTTCTTCTGCGTTCCCAGGCCATATAGCCATAATGGGTAAGGTATGTATGTGTCCAGATTTCAGTTTTCACTGGTCTCCCCGCTGCGTACAGCCGACACATTCTAATTTCGGAGGAGCTCAAAGGAGAAAAATTATTTGGAAGATGGCAGGAGAATGGGCCAGTAAGTCAGAAAGATAGCAGATGACAGAGAGGAAGTTACAAGCACAGAACTTCCAGAAGGTGGGGGAACTATTTTTATGAAAGACCCCCCGGTATCCCCACGGGGATAGTTCACAGCTCAAAGATACCTTTATTTTTCATAAATTTGCGCTGGTTTTTTTCTTCAGAAACTGTACCACGTGAAAGAGGCTCACAGCATCTTCGTGACGGGGCTGGACTTTCTTCCATCATCGGAGGCCACCCGGGCCATTGTGGGCAGTCAGGACTTTAACCTCATCAGCATCTCTGCCGACAACACCATCAGATTGCATCAGACGCCAGAGAGAGGTGGGGGCCTTCAAAGAAATAATAAAATAACGATTTTAATAATAAGTGCTTTGCCAATGGTCCTTGGCTATTCGCCGCGTCTGTACATGTGATGCGAGCCTCACCTTGGCATGAGGCTGTGTCAGACCAGTTGACATAAGCTAGAACACCAAGGCTACATCAAAATGTTATGTTCTGCATGCTTGTGCGGGGATTGTCTTAAGCCATGACAAGCTCCTAGCATGACATCATCAGTCTAAAATCCTCCGATGTCGGAGTGTGGCTGCTCACGTGGCGGGGTAATCAAAAACGGTCACACACGTAATGTTCTCATCCCTGGCTGCTGCATTTGTACCATAGTGTTCAAGTGCTTCGGCTGTTGGGATGATCCCTGGAGTCTTTAAACCAGGGTAAGACAACAACATGTGAAACTGACCCATGGCCAATATTAAAATGACGCGGCTGTGCCCGATGGAAGCTGTCTTTACCAGTGGCAGTTCTCCCTACACGCCGTAAAGAATTGTTGGTTGTTGTCACTCCACACGGGTGGAGTGAATGTGTGGGTGGCTCCATGAATGGAGCAAAGTCCCCTGAAGTCGGAGTATGGCCGCCCATGTGGCGGGGCCCTTTAAAAGCAGCCATACACGTCATCTTCCCACCCAAGGCCATGCGAAATGTTCACATGGCACTGGGTGTGCCCCCAGAGTGTTTAAGCTGGGGAACGAAAACAACAACAATATAATAATAGTAGATAATGATCATAAAATCAATGATTGATTGTGAGTGATCAGCATTTTGTTGTTATTGTCGTCGTCATACCCTGGCTAAAAGACTCCAGGGATCATCCCAACAGCCGAAGTTCTTGAACACTATGGTACAAATGCACCAGTTAGGGATGAGAACATTACGTGCGTGACTGTTTTTGATTACCCCGCCACATGGGCAGCCACACTCCGACTTCGGAGGATTTTGTTGTATTGTTATGCTAGGAGCTTGTCATGGCTAAATCCAATCCCCGCATGACTATGCAGAGCATAGCAACATTTTGATGTAGCCTTGGTGTTCTAGCCTGTGTTAATTGGTCTGACACAGCCTTAAGCCAAGGCGTTGATCAGCATTTTAACCTGATCATCGTGTTTGCTGATAAAACCAACTACATTTAGATATGATTAGGTACTTTATAGTCACAGAGGCGTCTCTGTGAAATCCGGGTTGCTCCCACATGGAGAGCGCGTCGCAGCCAGAGGCGTGCCACCCAACTTTCAATTTTTTATTATTTTTATTGCATGCGCGTTTTGTGTGACTGATGAGGAAAAAAGGTGTGTGTGTAAATTTTGACCAAATAACAACTTTTTCGTTGCCACTGGGTTTGACGTGTGCTAAGTGCATGGGCACACGGGACCTGGGTTTATCGTCTCCTCCGATGCTGTGGAGAGGTGGGGGGATCCTCGTCACCATCGTCTAGCTTGCTGTTGTGCTGTGTGCAGGTTCCATCGGTGTGCTGTGGAGAGGTGGGGGGTCCTCGTCACCATCATCTAACATGCTGTTGTGCTGTGTGCAGGTTCCATCGGTGTGCTGTGGAGAGGTGGGGGGTCCTCATCACCATCATCTAACATGCTGTTGTGCTGTGTGCAGGTTCCATCGGTGTGCTGTGGAGAGGTGGGGGGTCCTCATCACCATCATCTAACATGCTGTTGTGCTGTGTGCAGGTTCCATCGGTGTGCTGTGGAGAGGTGGGGGGTCCTCATCACCATCATCTAACATGCTGTTGTGCTGTGTGCAGGTTTCATCGGTGTGCTGTGGAGAGGTGGGGGGTCCTCGTCACCATCATCTAACATGCTGTTGTGCTGTGTGCAGGTTTCATCGGTGTGCTGTGGAGAGGTGGGGGGTCCTCATCACCATCATCTAACATGCTGTTGTGCTGTGTGCAGGTTCCATCGGTGTGCTGTGGAGAGGTGGGGGGTCCTCATCACCATCGTCTAACATGCTGTTGTGCTGTGTGCAGGTTTCATCGGTGTGCTGTGGAGAGGTGGGGGGTACTCGTCACCATCATCTAACATGCTGTTGTGCTGTGTGCAGGTTCCATCGGTGTGCTGTGGAGAGGTGGGGGGTCCTCGTCACCATCATCTAACATGCTGTTGTGCTGTGTGCAGGTTCCATCGGTGTGCTGTGGAGAGGTGGGGGGTCCTCGTCACCATCATCTAACATGCTGTTGTGCTGTGTGCAGGTTCCATCGGTGTGCTGTGGAGAGGTGGGGGGTCCTCGTCACCATCATCTAACATGCTGTTGTGCTGTGTGCAGGTTCCATCGGTGTGCTGTGGAGAGGTGGGGGGTCCTCATCACCATCGTCTAACATGCTGTTGTGGTGTGTGCAGGTTTCATCGGTGTGCTGTGGAGAGGTGGGGGGTCCTCATCACCATCATCTAACATGCTGTTGTGCTGTGTGCAGGTTCCATCGGTGTGCTGTGGAGAGGTGGGGGGTCCTCGTCACCATCATCTAACATGCTGTTGTGCTGTGTGCAGGTTTCATCGGTGTGCTGTGGAGAGGTGGGGGGTCCTCGTCACCATCATCTAACATGCTGTTGTGCTGTGTGCAGGTTCCATCGGTGTGCTGTGGAGAGGTGGGGGGTCCTCATCACCATCGTCTAACATGCTGTTGTGCTGTGTGCAGGTTTCATCGGTGTGCTGTGGAGAGGTGGGGGGTCCTCATCACCATCATCTAACATGCTGTTGTGCTGTGTGCAGGTTCCATCGGTGTGCTGTGGAGAGGTGGGGGGTCCTCATCACCATCGTCTAACATGCTGTTGTGGTGTGTGCAGGTTTCATCGGTGTGCTGTGGAGAGGTGGGGGGTCCTCATCACCATCATCTAACATGCTGTTGTGCTGTGTGCAGGTTCCATCGGTGTGCTGTGGAGAGGTGGGGGGTCCTCATCACCATCGTCTAACATGCTGTTGTGCTGTGTGCAGGTTCCATCGGTGTGCTGTGGAGAGGTGGGGGGTACTCGTCACCATCATCTAACATGCTGTTGTGGTGTGTGCAGGTTTCATCGGTGTGCTGTGGAGAGGTGGGGGGTCCTCATCACCATCGTCTAACATGCTGTTGTGCTGTGTGCAGGTTTCATCGGTGTGCTGTGGAGAGGTGGGGGGTCCTCGTCACCATCATCTAACATGCGGTTGTGGTGTGTGCAGGTTCCATCGGTGTGGTGTGGGTGGTCCTGGGATGCCTGCTGCTGATCATTCTGCTGTTCTGGTTCATGGCACAGCTGGGCATATGATGAGAGAGAGACATTCACCTCCTGCATCAACTCCAGACCTGTTTACCTTTACGATTTTGCCGTAATTTTTACAAAACAAAAGTCAAATTACGATAATTACGACGGGGGGGAAAATACGAAAAAAATCCCGCCTAGTTGCGTCGGCAAGCGATGCTTTTGAAACAAGGCGGTTGAAAGTCATTCCGGTTCCCAATCATTCTGTTTCAAAGCGACCGCGTGGTGAGATCACAAGCAGTTTGAACAGGTTAGTAAGCTGAGTTTGAAAGAAAAAAAGGCCAATACATGGTTTAAAAAAATGTTTTTAAAAGTCTCCCAGTGCACTATTGCTTGCATGTAATCGGGTTATGTGAAGAAAAAGAATCGGACGCGCGTTGGATTACGTTTTTTTTTTTCAAAATTACTATTTTTTGTTTCAGAAATTACAAATTTGGAAAATAGGGGTAAACAGGTCTGCAACTCCATTTCCCTCCCCTCCCCCACCCATCCCCTTGAGGGCTCCATTCCTATGTCAAAAATCTCTTGATTATTTTCTTCTACGATCACTCAGTTTCCTGTCATATGAGTGCAGATGCATCGTGCTGCCGTTATGCGCCAAACTAAGAAATAGTTAGGCCCAGCATAGTTAGGCCCAGCATGAAAATCTTTGTGTTTCTTGGAAAAACGGCAGGAGAATGGACCGGAAAGGCAGAAAGATAGTAGAAGACAATAAGCAAAGGGGAAAGGGCAGAGTCAAAGTGAGTGACAGATTAGAGGAAGTTACAAGCACAGAATTTCCAGAAGGTGGGTGAACTATTTGTAAAGAAAACAACAACTAAACGGTATCCCCACAGGGGGCTTTTGATTTTATTACCGAGGCTTTGCACTGAAAATTCTCTGCCGCTGTTTCGTGTACTGGATTGCATGCGCCACCTACATAAAATTATCGTCCTTGCGCATCACGAAGAAGTAGTATGTATCCACTCAAAAATGATCTGCCCCTGACTCGTCACTAGGTTGTGCGCTCAATTCAGTGCATATAATTATCACCCTTGCACATCACGAGGTAGTAGTATGTAGCCACTCAAAAATTATCTGCCCCTGACTCGTCACTAGGTTGTGCGCTCAATTCAGTGCGTAAAACTATCACCCTTGCACATCACGAGGTAGTAGTATGTAGCCACTAAAAAATTATCTGACCCTGACTCGTCGCCAGGTGACGCACTCAATTCAGCACATAAAATTATCACCCTTGCACATCACGAGGTAGTAGTATGTAGCCACTCAAAAATTCTCTGCCCCTGACTCGTCGCTAGGTTGCACGCTCGATTCAGTGCGTAAAACTATCACCCTTGCACATCACGAAGAAGTAGTATGTAGCCACTCAAAAATTCTCTGCCCCTGACTCGTCGCTAGGTTGCACGCTCGATTCAGTGCGTAAAACTATCACCCTTGGACATCACGAAGAAGTAGTATGTAGCCACTCAAAAATTCTCTGCCCCTGACTCGTCGCTAGGTTGCACGCTGGATTCAGTGCCTATAATTATCGTCCTTGCAACGTCGCCAAGTAGCATATAAAGCCACATTACAGTCGAACCCTGCCTCACTGGCTTCCCTGTGTCACAATACCCTTTGAATCAGGACAGTGGGGTTTTTCAATCTGTTCTCTACTCTTTTTTAACCCTTTCACTACCAATGTCGCATTTATGCACCACAATGATTTAACACCCATGTCACTAAAAGGCATCAAATCAGGGCCTGTTATCCAAAAGACCCTATTTTCTTAATTTTGGGAGGTAAGGATAGGCCTAACGTTATGCAAATCACAGGAATTCCCAATATTGCAAATACAACAAAATTCTTTGCCCAGTAAGGTTTAATGGTGATTTTTGGCTGAAAAGTGGCTGGCGGCGAAAGGGTTAAATTGCTAAGAGTTTCCAGTATAAGTGAGAAAATTTAGAGGTTATTGTTTTTTTTAAATCTTAGATGAGTCTAACAAAGTGATCTAGAGATAAATCTTTCTTAGCTGTTCAAAAAGCAAAAAAAAAGAAAGAAAAAAAAAGGGCATTCCAGTGTTGTGACATAAGAACGTTATGAGGTCATCCGTGACATCATATTGCCAGTGGTAGACTGATGAGGAAGGGGTTAACTTTATCATCGTTTTATGTGATTGCTTACCCCTTGTCATAATATTAGGGTAGCAGCGGCAAAACGTTGAAATGTCAAAAACCATCCCTCCTTCTTCTTTTTCTTCCCTCTTCTTTGACTTCTCTGTGAGGCTTTATTCCTATGTCAAAATTCTGTTTTGTGATAAGTTCTATTTTTATCAATTAAAGACCCATCACGTCACGTGTATTTTCCCTCTTATGCTTGGAAGATTTCTTACCAGCGAGAGAAAATTAAAACATGTGCATTGACTCATAAGCTGGATACCAAAGAATATAGTGAAAAACGTCACCCCCTGCGCCGGATATGGGGTGATTTTTGCGCGCGCGCACTACAAACATCATTCTTCCTTTTCCACAAGCTCACTGATTTTTCACACGTGGGCATGGTGGGTCTTTAATGGTCAACCTATGATCACGCCAGAGGGCAGTCAATGCACTAGGGGCTTATCACGCGATTTTCTTACTTGGGCGTAGTGAGAGAGAGAGTGATGGTAGGACCACTCACTGTCTCTCTCTCTTTCTTTATTCCCAACTAATAATATAGAGAGGATTAGCCCCACATGAGCGTCATGCCCTCTGGTGTGAGAAAAATCGCACTAAGTCTCTCATTGATAAAAATAGAAATCACATTTCCATGGATTTTGGCTTGCATGTTATAGTTTTTTTGGTGGTTTTTGTTGTTGTTGACTTTTTTTGTTATGATAATTTTTATCTGTGATTTTGTGTACGTGTTAATACAATTGTGCAAATGTATCTAGAGAAGTTTTAGATTATGTGGGAACAGATCAATGAGTGTGTGTGTGAGCGCGTGATAATGTGTGTATGCTGCTTGCATTCATGCGTACGTGTGTGTGTGTGTGTTTTTGTTTTTCTTGTCTTCACTATGGTGCTGATACTACAGGGATGTGTGGATTTGCATGAGTGTGTGTGTGAGACTGTGTCTTACTGAACTCTTTCCTAGAGTATTGACCCATGTGTGTAAGTCACTATGTTTTTGAATACATTTTCAATGTGATTCTCTGCAGTTCCCTTGTTTCTCAATCTGTCAGGCTGTTTGTCTGCCACTCTCTCTCTCTCTCTCTCTCTCTCTCTCTCTCTCTCTCTCTCTCTCTCTCTCTCTCTCTCTCTCTCTCTCTCTCTCTCTCTTTTCATTTCTTTTGTTTCATTTGTTTATGTTGTCGAATCCTGTTATTTCATTGAAAATATTCAAGTACCCCCCCTCCTTGTCATCAGACCTGTGTGGTAATGACAACAAAAATTTGTTCCATTGCTCTCGCTCTCTCTCTCTCTCTCTCTCTCTCTCTCTCTCTCTCTCTCTCTCTCTCTCTCTCTCTCTCTCTGTGTGTTTTGTTTGTGTTTGTCTGGCTCTGAATTTATGTAGAACACATTTCACGCTTTTATACAGTATGCCCCGCACGTTCACTTTCTCCAAGTTTCTGAATGAAAAGATTGTATGGCAACTGAAAACCACATTTACTGAGTTCACTGCTGTTTGTTATTTATTTATTTGTTTTCTATTCTATCCTTCTTCTTCTGCTGCATTCCAAGGCCATAATGGGTAAGGTACGTGTGTGTCCGTTTTTCAGTTTTCACTGGTCTCCCCGCTGCATTCAGCCGACACATTGCGATTTCGTAGGAGCTCAAAGGAGGAAAATTATTTGGAAATTTTTTTTTTTAAATAGGCAGGAGAATGGGCCAATAAGTCAGAAAGATAGTATATGACAGAAAGCCAAGGGGAAATAAAAAGGCAGTCAAAGAGAGTGACAGATTAGAGGAAGCTACAACCACAGATGAATTTCTGGAAAGTGGGGGAACTATTTGTACGAAAGACCCCCCGGTATCCCCGCGGGGAGAGACTGGTGGAGGGGGAGGGGTCGTCGTCCAGCTTCCCGAATGGTGGCACGAGGCATCCACCCACTGCCCCCCCCCCCCATTCTATCCCTTCTGCTTTCTTTGTGACTTTTTTTCTTTCTTATTCTAACCTCTTGCATGCACAACCACATCCAGTCTTCACAAAGTGACGCTCCCTCTGAGTCCCTGCTTCAGCAGTCTATAAAGAACATTGTCGCAGAGTCAAACAGATTATCAGGCAACAGTTTAAACCAAGATGTGTGAATGAGCTTTAAACGAGAGTGAAAATGGAATCTTGATGAAACAAAAGTCACACTGACTAAAACAGGAATTGTCAGTTGTATGTTTGTGAAGGAGGTTTTGAGTTTTACCACTGAACATTTTAAAATTGTAATTGAATTGTTTAAAAGTTGATGTTGTATTATTTAATTCAGTGTGTGTGTGTGTGCATGCATGCGTTTGAGTGTGTGTGTGTGTGCATGCACACGTGTGTGTGTGTGTGCATATAATACTTGATGCAGGAGACAATTTGTCTTCACTGTTGTAATATCTGTAGGGAAAATGAGCAAGAAATCAATGCTTTACTGTATGTGTCAATGCACTTGTACGCGTGTCCAATGTATATGTGTAGCTGCAAAACAGTATGCTAGCATGGGTGTGTACAAAGTTTGGGATTATATGCTTAGACCTCGGGTCTTATGTACTTGTGTAGATTGAAAAGATATTAATCACATTTTGTACATAGATGGGTGACGGTGTTGATCCAGTCGTGTCCAAGGCAACAACGTTTTATCTCAAATTGTTGATGATTTATTTTTAGCAAGGATGTCAGGGAACTTGGGACATTGATTTTATCATTGTACCTTTTAAATAAGTAGTGGTGGTATTATAACTCTTTTTTTTTCAAGAACCGTTTTTCTCCCTCTTTCTGACTTGTAGGGTACAGGTTATTTATTAGCTTTTGAAAGCGTTTTATTGTTTGGGGTTGAATTTGTTCGAATCTTGTTGTTGTTTGTGGCTCAAGCCACAAACCTATAACTCACTTTGTCGGTCTGTCGGTCAAAAATTGTCGCACATTTTGACAAAATTGTCGCACTTCAAATCGAGGCTACACTTCTGGCTGCTCTTTAAAATGATGTATTTTAAAAGCGTACAAAATAATAAACATACGTAATACAGACACTACAACAGACACGACGAGTATGCGGTGCTTCTTTTGATGAGTATAAGTAGGATACATAGTTTTAAATGTTTTCCAAAAGATATAAAAAGTTACGAAATGGTGCAGAGATAACATTCTGGTTTACAGATTAAAATTATTGAAAAGCCAGGGGAGGTAACTCATGATTGGAGTGGTAAAAATAGACCGCGTGCCACAAACTATTGCGATTTCGCGCTTGTTATTTGTTATGATTGAATTACTTCTAAGATAATGACTGTGTATGTTGAAACCTAGTTTTGCACCGTGTACTGAAATGTGTATCTCTTTCAACTAAAAGCATGAACGTTAATGTTTGCTGGATGCATCGAGAGGAACGATAGCTTATTTTCATATTTGCAATTATAGGTTGTGAATTGAAATAACAAAGTTTTTTCAATTTTTAGTTATTTTAATCGGTCAGTTCAGTGAGCAACCATGTTAGAGACTAGCTCATCGTGGAATGTATTGCATGCAGATACATGCCAAATTCACAACAGAGAAATAATTATGCACCTTGCATTTTCTCATCATTTTAAATTTTCTTATGACCGTTTTATATGATTGAATGGATTATTCTAACATGAACACAAAAGTAATGAGAATGATGCAGGAATTCACATTTTGTTTGAGTTTTGAATTATGTGTGTTTGTAACAGTGGTTACGATCCAATGTATTTGTTTAACATGAACACACTGAGAATGAAAATGTGGGGGGAATAAAACAACTGTACGTTTTGCTTTGAGATTATTAAATGTTCAGACACCTTTGAGTTTGTTTTGTGTGTCAGTTTGTGTATGAAGAGCTTTGGGGTCAGAGTGCCTGTGAATACTAAAGAAAGGGTTCTAGTACAGTAGTCATAACTCTTTCTACCTCTTCTTCTTCTGCGTTCCCATACTGGGTGAGGTCCGGTTTTCAGTTTTCACTGGTCTCCCCATTGAATTCAGCCAACACATTCGGATTCCGGAGGAGCTCAAAGGATAAAATTATTTGGAAGATTTTTTTTTTCGGGGGGAAAGGCAGGAGAATGGACACCAGTAAGGCAGAAAAATGGTTGATGGTAGTGAAGAAGAGGGAAAGGCAGAGTCAAAGACAGTGATAGATTAGAGGAAGTTGCTAGCACAATTTCCAGAAGGTGGGGAACTATTTGTACTGAAAGATCCCCATGGGGGAACTCGGAACTCCAAACTGTAACATTTTCTCTAACAGTAAACTCAACTGTAGCAACGTATGGTTTAAACAAACAAAACACAATTTAAAGCTAACATATCTGGTCAATTTTAAGATTGCACAAAAACGTGTTTGAAGCATGGTATGAATGTGCAGGCAATCGTCACTCTGTGGAGTACAGGAACTTTACATTCTGCGCAGAAATTGGAAGACAATTACTGACTGTTACATGTGATGGGTACGCACTTCTAAACACTGAAACGGACGCAAGCTGAGGCTTGATATACGGAGCTAGCTACAAATGTGTGCACATGTGATGTAGCGAGAAAAACAGCTCTGATGTTAATTCAGCACAGAACGATGTTGGGAAGGAAATGGGGGGGGGGGGGGGGGGGGGGGGGGGGGGGGGCAACATTACTTTTTGCTATCTGTATTGTTGTAAGCAATGGTATAATACAGAAATGCAGTATAACGTGGGGTTCCTCAAGGCTCAGTAGGCCTACTCGGACCAGTCCTCTTCATGTATACCAAACCTCTGTCCGAGTTGATCGCTTCTCATTCAGTTGATTCTCAGTTTTTTGCTGATGATACACAACTCCACAAGCCTGTATCCCCATCTACCATTCTTCCTTCTATATCTTCACTTGAATTCTGCATTCGCAACATCAAATCATGGATGCTACAAAACAAACTGAAGCTGAATGACGACAAAACGGAGGCCTTGTTCCTCCACTCTCCATCTAGACAACTTTCGTACCCAAAGCCTGATTCCATCTCTGTCTGTGACACTCAAATACCCTTTTCTCCTTCTGCTAGAAATCTTGGCTTCCACATCTTTCAATATATGAGTGTTGACACACAAGGAAACTATAATCAGTCGGTCAGCATACTGTGAGCTGCGTCACATTGGTACGATTCGCCATCTCCTGTCTATAGATACTGCTAAGATACTAGTCTGCGCTTTTGTTCTCTCTATATTATATTATTGTAATGGCTGCCCCCAACACCTCATTGGCAAGCTTCAGAAAGTCCAGAACTCAGCTGCCAGACTTGTCCCGAAGGCCTCCAAGTATCAGCATGTTCAACCACTCCTGATATCCCTCCATGGGCTTCCCATCAAAGCACGTATTGATTACAACATGCCCACTCTATGTCCTTTTTATTTCTCTGGAAATGCCCCTAGCTGTATCTCTGACATGCTTTCTGTCTATACTCCATCAAGGCAATTGCGGTCATCTTCAGATTCCAAAATTATCTGTGTTCAAAGTACATGAACAAATGTTTGGAGAGCGCTCCTTTTCCTTTTCGGTCCTTACCACGCGAAATTCGTCATATCCAGGCTTTACCACCTTTCAAAACAGCTCCCAAAACCTACTTATTCAAACTACATCACAACCTTTAGGCCATATTACTTATTGATTTTGTCTCACACTCACACCGTACACACACCACACACTTTGTGTTAGCTGACTGTCTATGGCAGCTTTGTTGAGAGTGAGAGAGACAGAAAGAGTGAGCGAGTGAGACAGACTGAGAGAGAGAATGTTGATGCTTTATTCTACAGTTGTATCATGTATTGTGTGAGTGGTGGTGATGGTGGTGATTGTGGTGATGGTATGTGGGGGTGGTGTGTGAGGAGGGCGTGTATGTGTATACATCCAGATGTTAAAAATGCCCCCTGATGCTTTCATTGGATCATGCTGATGGGGATAGAAACAATTAATGGCCTTTGGTTTTGAAACACCGCTCGGCTCAAGGCAAAGAGATTCCATCCCAGCCTCCCAGAATAGCAGTTGTGTGTTTGAGTGTGTGTACGTCCCTGTGGGGATACCGGGGGGTCTTTCGTAAAAATAGTTCCCCCACCTTCTGAAAGTTCTGTGCTTGTAATTAACTTCCTCTCATCTGCCACTCTCAGTCTTCGACTCTGCCCTTTGCCTTCTGCCATCTTCTATCTTACTGGTCCATTCTCCGGCCTTTTTTCAAAAAAAATCTTCCAATTTATTTTTCTCCTTTAAGCTCCTCCGAAATCGGAATGTGTCGGCTGTACGCAGCGGGGAGGCCAGTGAAGACTGAAAACCGGACACATGTACGTACGTACGTATATGTGTCCGGTTTTCAGTTTTCACTGGTACCTTACCCGTTATGGACATATGGCATGGGAACGGAGAAGCAGAGTGTGTGTACATGCATGCATGTGCATGTGTTATTCATATCTCCTAACATTATTATAAGAGGTTTCAGGCCAGCTTCCAGAATAGCCATCGCCTTTTTGCTATCTGGAAGTCATAGTCAGACACGACTGACTGGCACACACACACACACTTACCACCACTATAAACTTCTTCTTCTACGTTCCCAGGCCATATGGCCATACTTGGTAGGTACGCCAGTATGTGTATAAACAAATTCCCACACAGCCCTCTGAAATAGTAGTCACCTCCTCTGCTATCTGTCATAGTTGGACGCCACTGACTGGCACGCGCGCGCGCACACACACACACATATATATATATATATACACGCCTACGCATATACACACACATAATTATGTACACCACGCCCCCCCCCCCCCCCTCTCTCTCTCTCTCTCTCTCTCTCTCTCTCTCTCTCTCTCTCTCTCTCTCTCTCTCTCGTAGGTTTAGGCTTGATTTCGTTATGAGCAGTATTTACTTTTTAATATGTGTATTCGCTTGCAAACAATATGACTAGGTTTTCTGTTGTTACGAGTGTGTGTTTACTTTTTAATTTGTTCATGCTAAAAATGAATAATGTAATGTAGGAATAGGTTTCATGTTGCCATGGGTACATGCATTTACATTTGAACCCTTTCGTCGCCAGCCATATTTCAGCAACAAAAATACCATTAAACCTAACTGGGTAGAGAAAATAAAATATCTGCAATATTGCGAATTCCTCTGTGACATGTATAACATTAGGCCTATCCTTACCTCCCAAAATTAAGAAAATAGGGTCTTTGGATAAGAGGTCCTGATTTGATGATTTTTAAATGACATGGGTATTAAGCCATTGTGGTGTTAAAATGCGACATTGGCGGTGTAAGGTTAAATTGTGCATGCTAAGATGAGTAGGTAAAGTAATACTATGTTTGACTTATTATATGCATGGGTTTTTTCCTTTTCAAATAAGTACATTTTAATGATGAATATATAAAGTATGATTGAGGTATTTTTTTTTATGTTTGTGCACTTCTCTATTTTGGAATGTTTGAAGATGAGTGTGAAAAGTAGGATTGGGTTTTATTTTCCCGTGTGTATGCGCTTACTTCACACATTTTGAATGTTAATAATTAGTATAGTTAATAATAATAGGTTTGATTTTGTTATTGATGTGTTACAACATAGGGATGTTTTTTGCATGCTTTATATTACTTTGTATGTGTTTATTTTCGTTTTCCATTTTCTACTTTTATATATGTATTCTGTCCAGAGGGCTGGATGTAAAAAAGCATGTCATTGCTTACTTTATTACCCTCTATAAATAAAATTCAATCAATCAATCTCTCTCTCTCTCTCTCTCTCTCTCTCTCTCTCTCTCTCTCTCTCTCTCTCTCTCTCTCTCTCTCTCTCTCTCTCTCAATTCAGGGGTAGCAACTATGGAGCTAAAGCACAGATTAGAACTGTGTAGTTGCTTCCCTTCCATTGGTGAGGCTACCTTTGAGTGTTCCTGGTAAGTCTACCTTTGAGTCTTCCGTGGCGAAGGTTTGTTTTGGAGGCTCAAAACTAAGAAACTGAATAACATTGATACACCATGACACACCATCAAACACAAATTTGAAGCGATTCTGTCTACTGGTTCATGAGATAAAGCTCACACACGAAATATATAGCACGACTTGAAGAACAAAAATCGGTTTTCAAGGTCAAGGCCACCACGGTTACAAATTTCCCCAACCCTTGTTCAAAACGAGATAGAGACTTTGAAGAGCAGTCTTGTTTGCACATGGGGGAATTTGTATGTGGGTCACATCTGGCCAGAAGAAAACAAGGGACTTAATATTGCTGGGTCAAGACTTTATCATGCCTTTAAAGACACACTGACGCACCACGATTAAGTCCCTTGTTTTTTTATGGGTAGCTGTGACCCACACACAAATGTCCCAACTTCAAATTGAGGTTGCTCTTTAAAATGATGTTTCGGTTTGAATTTGGGGGCATTTATATGGGAGTCAGACCTGGTCAAAACAAGATTTATTTCCAGCTATAATAGGGAAAACACGTGAAACACTTGATTTTGACACGTGATCTGGTGGGTCTTTAAGCTACTGACTCCCTTGTCCCTCACCACCACCACCTTAAAAAAAAGGGGGGTGGCACTGCTCTAGCGCCAACACGCTCTCTTGATGGGAGCATCCCGAATTTCACAAAGACAACTCTCTATATCATAATACAATCTTTAGTGTATGACTAGATAATAATATCATGCCATATAAATATACCGGCCCATGCAACATTGTAGATGTTCTGACTGTTTGTCCCTTCCTCTTGGTGTAGGCTACATAAATCTGAAAACAATGCAACTATAGCACAAGCTATTTAATTTTTAAGTTAAATCTCTCTCTCTCTCTCTCTCTCTCTCTCTCCTTTTTGCTTGCTGGCTTTCTTGATTTTTTTTTGGGAGGGGCAGGAAGACATGTCTGGACCCCCGCCCCCCTCCTCTGCCCTCTCCCCTGTTCTTCCCTGTTCCTACGCCAC
>CM065689.1:2356317-2373817 GCA_017654935.2 Phymorhynchus buccinoides
CATGTCATTCACCACTATCCCCACCCATCATTTTACACACAGACACACATTGATGCATATTATACTAGATGATAGACATAGCATTTCTAACACCCATCCCCACCCTCCTGTACCACAGACACAACATGATGGGTCAGATTCTAACAAGATGATAGACATGCAATTCTAACACACCCCCCCCTCCTGTACACACAGACACACATTGATGGCTCGATTAGAACTAGATGGGAGACCTGCATTCTACCACCACCCCCACCAATCCTGTACCCCACAAACACACACTGATGGCAGATTAGAACTAGTGATGATACATGCATTCTAACACCATCCCCAACCAGTCCTGTATTGGCTGTACACACGGCACATTGGAATTTATTGTTTTTTCATGTGGTCACCACTTCATGATTGGGAATATTCAGAGAACATTTAAACATGTCCATTTCAGGATTGAGAGGGGTCTTTTGCATAAATAGTTCCCCCACCTTCTGGAAGTTCTGTGCTTGAAATAACTTCCTCTAATCTGCACTTCTTTGACTCTGCCTTTTCCCTTTGCTTACTGTCATCTTTAATATCTTCTGCCTTACCGGTCCACTCTCCTGCGCCTTTTTTCACAGAACACTATCAAATATATTTCCTCCCCTGCCGAGTCGACTTGCTTGTGCCTAAACTATTTCTTAGTTAGGGCCCATACGGCAAGCATGACCGCAACTGCGGTCATGTTGACAGAAACTGAGGCGATCGAGAAGAAGAAGAAGGATTGGAGAATGTTTTTACTTTCGCCCATAGAATTGAAAAAACAACACTGACTATACTTGGGTTTATATAACTAAATCCTCACATGCTGTA
Organism: Phymorhynchus buccinoides; assembly: GCA_017654935.2. Classification (NCBI taxonomy): domain Eukaryota; kingdom Metazoa; phylum Mollusca; class Gastropoda; order Neogastropoda; family Raphitomidae; genus Phymorhynchus; species Phymorhynchus buccinoides. The sequence goes on from CM065689.1 coordinate 2,357,164, forward strand.
TTTATGTATATAATATTGAAAGAGAAATCTCAGTTAATCGCTGACTCCCGTACCCCTACTCTGAAGGACGAAAAGTGTGCATTTGAAATGCAGAATCATTTGCTTTGTTAAAACTTTTCTGTGTCCAATATATGTCTCAATTTTGTGAACCTCGAAACAAAACACTCACGTTAACTTTATGAAATGTATCCGTGTTCAAACAAAAAAGCAAAAAAAAAGCATTTGAGTATTTGGTTATTACTGTACTGCGATGGAAACTGACGCCTCGGTTTTGATTTTCCGATACGATGGTAGAAGAACATCACATTGGGGGGGCCTCCCTGTTTCTGCATTCCGTGGTGGTGGTAAGTGCCAACCAGTTTTCATTCAACTTTTTGTGTGTGAAGTCTTTCTTTTCCCCCACATTCTGTGGGTGGATGCACTGCGATTGTGTCTGCAGGGCTTCCCAATCGTCCCGCAAACAGCGTCCCAGGGACCAGTCACTTACATTTAGAGGGTCTAGAGGCAGGATAGAGGTCCCCGTGGCATAGCTAATGCTAAAAAAAGTTTTCTAGTGCAATCCCTGGGACCACCCTGCATCAATTTTTTTTAGAGGGCCGTAAATTTAAGTGCCTTCGTAGCCCCCCAAGATGGTGGTCCCTGGGAGTCTGTTATCAGGAAAATATATACTTTAACCCCCTCCCTCTCCCGCGATTGTTTTCTCGGTTTCCGTTTATCATCTTGCCCGTACTGAGGATTGAGCGTTTAAACTTAGTTAAAGACCCCCATGTGCACATGTCAAAATCACGGTTTTCAATGGTAAGCTGTAAGAAATCTTAAACAATCTTCCTAGCATAAGAGGGGAAGTTACCGACACGTGACGTGGTGGGTCTTACCTCGTTTTTCTATCTTTAATGTTCATGTTCATTCCATTTCGACACTTACAAGATCCCGTATTTTACGGATTTAGGCATACTTTTCCCCAGAACAAGACCCTTGAACCTTATATACGCTCAAAGATTAGTAAGAAATAGAAAAACAGAGAGAGAGAGAGACTATGCGTGAATCTACGCGGTTGCCGTTAGTTCTTTCTGTTGTTTGCTGTTTGCAGAATCGTGTGACTGCTGAAGCTACATAGAACCACCTCAAATGTAGAACATCATGAACGAAATCTTCTTGTTGACCTGACATTACATGACAAAAGTACTCAAACATCTGCTGGTCTTCATGTCTCGAGTTTTGGTTTTCTACCTCTCCAGGCTAACTGGTGGCTACCACACCTGGCCCTTCCCCCCTCCCCCCCTCCCACCTCTTTTAGTTTTACCGGTGGGAACATTCAAAAAGGGGTTCAGAAACTGGGTAGGGATGGTGTGGTGTTGATGAGGTGTAGGATGTGGAATCCTTTATGCCCCTTATCATTTTTTGGCTTTGTCCACGTCACATTCTCTCTCCCCCACCCCCCCTTTCCTTCTTTCCATTTCTACCCTCATCAACCCTCCCCTTCATCCCCCCACCCCTTCCCCACTTCATCTTGCTTCCCTCCCTTCTTCACCCCTCCCACACACACACCGCCTCTCCCTACCTCATTCAAACTCTTTTAATCATCTCCCCCCCCCCCCCCCCCCCCCCCCGTGGGGATATCGGGTGATCTTTTGTATAAATAGTTCCCCCCCACCTTCTGGAATGTTCTGTGCTTGTAGCTTCCTCTAATATGTCACTCTCTTTGACTCTGCCTTTTCTTTTGCTTGCTGTCATCTACTATCTTTCTCTGCCTCAACCCGTCCATTCTCACTGCTTTTTTCAAGAAACGCTTTCAGTTTCAAAAACATTTCCTCCGCCGAAGTCGACTTGCTGGACCTAGACTGTTTCTTAGTTAGGCGCGTAAGGCAGCATGACGATCTGCGCTCATAATTGACTGGAAACTGAAGCGATCGAATAATAATTAATAATAATAATAAGAAACTCTTTTAATAATTCTCATGAGCTGACTTTGGTCTCCTCACATTTTCTCCGAGTTTGTTGTCGATTTAGCTATACAGTGGAAACTCTCTTATAATACTCCATCCCAACATAAGACCTACTTCCCACTCTGAGACATTGCCTTGCTTTGTAAGTATTTAAAATTTACGTCCCTTATAAGACCCACTCCTTATAAGACCTCATTTCGGATGCTTTTTGAAGGTCTTGTAAGGGAGGTTCCCTGTAATAGTATTGGACACGCGTTGTGACAATGAGAGCTTGGAAAAGAGAGTTGTTGAAATCTTCTATAATCAACCGTCTCTTTGTATTTTCCCCCTCCGGTGTCCATGAGAAATAAGTACCTTCCCATGAAATAAGTAACATTCGCATGCAAACTATACACGCATTATTAATTTAATGTGATAAATAAATCAACTATTGTGTAAAATACTGAGATTAAGTGGTCGATCTATTTCGGAAGAACAAGAATAGAGCGGAAGGTGTACAATATACATCTCTGCCGGAAATCGATGTGAAATCCATTCCACTTAGTTTCGAAATTCAAAATGCGGACGATATCAACCCCCCCCAAAAAATAATAAATATTAAAAAATATCCCTGACTTCTCAATATTTAGTGATGAATCTCTGTTCTTCTTCATGCCACAATACGCCTCTGAATGTAATTAGGGTGGCATCTGCTCCTAACATCTAAAACCATTCGAATGAGGAAAGGGGAGTTATTTCATGGGTTAGGTATTTTACGCACACCGGTGTCCCGATAAGTCACAATGCGTTGATGAGTCCCCTGACTCCGATGGTAAACAACCGATAATTGTGTGAGCGGTTTGAAAGTGAGAAGGCGCTATCAATCGTCTTTGTTCATTTATGATACACACGTTTTGGCTTTTTGTTTTACCGCCTCAAACTATTATGGGCTCTCTGGTCCACAGATGTGCTGACACAGAACTCATGCAGTTAGACCGAGAAAAAAAAAGGAAAAAAAAAAGACAAGGAATTTTGTCTACCTACTATGGAGAGTTGTTGAGAGCACACAATGTTTCATACAATTTATCTCTCCCCCTTTCCCTTTCTGCCGCTTCTTTCTCCCTTACACTGAGTTATACAAGGGACACACGTGTGGTGGGTGTGTGTGTGCAGGCTCCCATCGCCCCACAAAACAAGGGGTCCCAGGGACTCCTTCTCTTACAGCATAGAGGGTCCTAAGGCGATGAGGGTCCGGGTATTGCGAATGCTAAAAATATTTTTTCTAGAGTGTCCTTTAGAATTTTAAAGTACCTTCAAGAACGCCCCAAATGGGGTCCCTGGGAGCCCTGAAAAGAAAAAATGTACACACATATCCTTGGCACTCACGCATGCATGCATCCGTACGCACACTCTCTCTCTCTCTTTGCCGAATCACCCCCCTCCCCACATACACACACACACACTAAATGTTAGCCTTTCTACCCTCCCACTCCCTTTCCCCCGTGGCTTTAGTTATTGCTGCCGTTATTATTGGTGAATATCCCTTGTGTGGTGTATTGTGCGTTATATATTTTATGCTATCTGGCATAGTATTCTGACATCGGGTGACACCGACTTTTGGCCACAATGTGTTGCAAGCGTCACTGTTGGAAGCGAAGCTAGTGGATAGATATATTGATTTCAATTGTATCGTAGACCCCACCCCCCCCCCTATGCCCCCCCTCCCCCCCTCTCATCAAATTTTCGCATTGAAAAAAAATTCACAGAGACAGCAAGGTTCTGCCCTCTCTCGGACAGGGTTAGAGCTAGGATCACCTAGGTTTTTTATATTTATTGTAAAAACTGAAGAAGTAGATGTGGAAATTGACAGTCTTAAGCATGGGGGGGGTGGGGGTGGCGGCTGTTTGAATTACAACTTTGCCGCTAAATTGTCCCCTTGACCTCAATAGCGTACAGTGAAATTGCTTCTTACGTCAAAATTTCAGGGACTGAAATTTTATTTGAGATGAGCACACGCGCACCACACAGTCATATGCATGGTAGGTTTGAGTGGATAGTTGAAGGCAGAACTGGAGTAGTAGATGGATGAAGAGTGTGTGTGTGCTGCGCGGGCGTGGACGTGAGGGGGGTGAGTAGTGGTGTGATATAATTGAAGCATTCATGATTCATTGAGAAGGGGGTGAGAACTGCAGGCTAAGTTATAAAGTCACAAACAAAAATGTGAACTGATTTTGATTGAAATGTTAGTGGAGGTTTGCCATTAGATTGTGTGTCCTTCTCTGACGTAAGATCTGCCGATGCAGGTTCCCACTCGTCCCGCAAATAGGTTTCCCGGGACTCCTTCACTTTAAGTTACAGTATAGAGGTCCTGAGAAAGGATAGAGGTCCATGACATTGTGATGCTAATAAGAATTTTATAGTGCATCCCTGGGACCCCCTGCACATTGTTTTAGAGGGCCCTTAGAATGTAATACTTTCATCGACCCCAAATGGGATCCCCTGGGAGCCTAGCGATGCACTCTTGCTGGCCCAAGTGTTTTGCGCTCTTGCTCGAACACACCTTTTTTTAAAATGAAGGTATCGATTGGTAGGGATTGATATGTGGAGGGGGGGAAAAGTGGGGGTGTGAGAATACATGGTTCAGGTGTGTGGTGTGTGTAGGAGGGGTGGTGGTGTAATGATCGAAAGCATTTGTTGTCTTGGAAAGAGAGTCAAACTGTTATTAGTTTGCATTTGAACTGTGCTACCTTACGTTACGTGGAACAGTCAAACCCCTATTGACCAGAACTCTGGTTAAAGACTCCCTCTCACTTACCACTACCACTCATTTTGGGGGGGGGGGCACGATTTTGAATCTACTATTAAAAACCCCCTCTGTAAAGCCCCCTCCATTAAACCGACTTTTCCCCACTTTTTCACTTTTTGGGAAGTCTTAAGTAGAGTTTATTGTTTATTAAAAATAAATTACAGCCGTACCATTCCCATAAATAACAGAAGAACCGTGTGCAATTATTACCAGGTATTTTTGTTTTTACCCCCGGCCACGTGCGAGCACCTCCGACTTCAGAGGACTTGCATATTGGATTTTTAACGGCGGCAGATCGCGTGGTTTGTTGCTTGTAAGTATAAGGTAACATGTTGGTAGTCAACCCCCCCCCCCCCGCACCCACCCACGTCAGTGCCTCATCCCTCCCCATTCCTTCTCCTTTCCCTCTCCCTCTCCCACTCCAACCCCCCCCCCCCCCCCCCCCTCTGTCCCTTATTTTAGAGATAATGCTAGAATGGTAGAATCGTTTTGTGGGATAAAGGCCAAACATCATTCCGTCTTTACTTTTTTGGGCTAGTATCTTTTTGCCTTTCACCAACAAGACTGTTGAGACATTTTTTTGCGTTTAACCCCGTTGGTGGACCACACCACTTTTTTTTACGCCTCTCTTGGTGATGCTATGTTTTTGTTTCACCCTTAAGATGGTTTATTGATTCCAGTGCAACCTCCCTTATAAGAACCTCACCATATATGACGTCCCTCCCATATCCGACCTACTTCTCTCGAGACTTGCCTCTGTAGTATTAAAATTACCTCCCTTGTAAGTACCCCTCCCTTATAAGGCCCCACGTTTTGGATGATTTTTGAAGGTCTTATAAGGGAGGTTCCACTTAGGCGTGGTGTTTAGAAGAGGTGGTGTTGTATTGTACGGTTGGTATTGATTTGTCGAAACGAAAATGTTGAGACTATTGGGTACGGGAAAAAAGAAACTGGGAATGGGAAGATGCGGGGTAATTGAACCTCACTGACAGTGTCCTCCATTATAAGCCCTGCTTTGTCGTGTCTGTCCCCTCTCTCTCCTCCCTCCCGCACCCCCCCCCCGCCCCCAACATTCTCGCACCTCTTGAACACGCAGAAACACATTCATGCCTGCTTGCATGTGTGTGTGTGCGCTCAATGACAAATACATACGCTGTCATGACAGACATGCAGACACACCCACACATAGACCATACCTGTTTACTCTACTCCTTTTCGAGTATATATCTACTCACTTTGGCCTCGTACTCGTCTTCAAAATTGAAAGTAAGCTCTATATTACTTCTTTTCATTGAACCTTGTTTTTGATGTTTAATGAATAAAATTACACATTTGAGCCAAAGGCCACTCGTTTTCAAGCTATCCAATGCTCAGACTTGTGTAGGGGGTAAACAGTCTGCATAGACAGTACAGATAAACAGAACAAAAAAAGGTAAAAAACAGACAGAGTCAGACAGAGAGTCAGAACTACAGACGCACACACCGCGACAGAGGCACCACACAAACAGACGCACACACACACCAGACGCCCACACGCCATAAGGCACACACCCGGACAGACACACACACAGACAGACTCACACACACAGACCCCGTACGCACACACAAGACAGAGTTCACACACACGCACACACACACACCACGCACACGCACAGAGAGACCAACAACCACCTTACCACTTCTTTCATGTCTTTCCTCCTCCCCTGTCCATCTCCCCTTTCCCTTGCTTTGCTCTTTACCTCACTTGGTATGTTTGACTTATGGTATACACTTAGTAAAGAGAGGGTGGTGGGGATGTGGGGTGGGGTGGGGGGGGAGAGAGAGAGAGAATCGTGTATGTGTGTGAGACTGGAGCGATAGCTCGACTCGCTCAGATCTATATCTCATCGAGATAGAGAAAGGAGAGAGTGAGATCGAGGAGAGTGTGTGACAGAGAGAGAGGACAGAGAGAGGGAGAGAGAGAGAATGACACGCACATACACAGAGAGAGAGAGAGAGAGCGTGAGTGTGTGTGTGACAGAGAGAGAGAGAGAGAGAGAATTTGTGTGTGTGTGTGTGTGTGTGTGTGTGTGTGACAGAGAGAGATAGAGATAGATAGAAAGTTTTCTAAAGGAGTGACTTTAGAGACAGCGAGAGAGGTGTCATGGAATCATCCTGGAAAGTCAACAGCTGTATGCATCTGTATGTCTCACAAAACGCCTGTGTAGATCCCACAACTTAAAGATCCTCCCTATGTCCATTATAAATAGAAAAAAAGTACACCCCCCCACACACGCACAGTACCCCCCCCCCCCCCCCCCCCCAAAGTGCTGACAAATACAGCGATGTACATTACATATAGATGCACAAAAATAAAAGTATGCCACGCTGCAAACAAACTTGGCTATTGAAAACATGGAGTGGGGGGGATTTGGAATTAGGGGGGAAAGAGGGTGGAGGGGGTTATAGAGTTAGGGGAAATAAAGGATGACTGAGTGGTATAGGAGGTGGGGGTAAGAAAAAATAGAAAGAAAAGGAAACAAGATGACAGAGCCATATAACTGTTCTTTCAGTTCAAGGCACAGATAACTAAAACTGACCTCCCTTTTGATTGTAGGGTCATTGTGGTGTTCCCGTACCGGTATATATGTACTGAGAAATACATTTGACAAAGATGTCACCTTGTCATTATGCCCACTTTAGTTTAAATCCACCTGTTTACTTTGCAGGGGTCGGGCTAACGCATGTTTCTTGCGTATTTGACGCGTTTTAAAAATCGCTGACGCATTTTTACGGCGTTTACGCGTAACCCGTACGCAAAATGACGTCCGCTCAAAATCGCATCTGAGTCTAGATGGTGAATCAGACTTTAGAAGTCCTACGGTCCCTACACGTATAGTGGTTCTGCTACACCAAACATTGGAACAGACTATAGAAAAGTGCCACTGCTTTCAGAGGAAAGTAGGCGCAGTGCAGTGTGGCAGGAAAATCACTGTATCGGTGTGATCGCCGAAAATGACTGGTTAGTGAATAAAAATGCATGTTTTTGTTGCTGGTCTTGTTTTCATTGTTTTTAGCTTACATTTATCATTTTGTTCTTTGACGCGATTTTTTGCTTCCCTTACGCATTATTTTGCCGACGTCGCGTAAGCAAAACGCCTTTTCAAAAACACTAGCGCGACCCCTGACTTTGAAATAATCAGTGTCTTCAATATTCAAAGAGTCACTCGGAATACGTTGATATGGCTTGCTATTCTGTGAATCTGACTGCATTGATGAAAAATTGGGGACTTTCCTGGTGTTGCACTGCCTCCGGGCATTGCCTCCAGGATCGTTCCAACCATCTTCAAATCTACTAGTGTCCCGTATGTGTCTGTTCCGGACCGGAGGACGTTAAACAGATTTTCATGCAGCGACTGCAAGGTCTAGGGAATTATTGTACCAAGTCCCCCCGTGGGGATACAGGGGGGTCTTTTTGTGCAAATAGTTCCCCCACCTTCTGGAAGTTCTGTGCTTGTAACTTCCTCTAATCTGTCACTCTCTTTGACTCTGCCTTTACCCTTTGCTTTCTGTCATCTGCTATCTTTCTGTCTCGCTGATCCATTCCCCTGCCTTTTTTCTATGAATTCTTACAAAGATTTCTTTCAGCCGAAGTTGGACGTGCTGGGCCTAACTATTTCTTAGTTAGGCGCATAACGACAGCATGATGCATCTACGCTCATATGACAGGAAACTGAGCGAACGAAGAAGAAGAATTGTGCCAAGTTTTATTGCAATCTGTTTGGTGGTTTCGGCGCTATGGACCAGAACACATTTCGGTAACATACCCTCGCGCACGCACACACGCATACACACACACACGCACACGCGCACACACACACACACACACACACATGCACACACACACACACAGACAGAGAAGCGCACAGCCCTGGTTTCTATCCTAATGTACTCAAGTTCTCTTAGGGAACCAAAAAGAAAGAAAGAAGGGAGCAGTCAATATTGGCACAGGAAAGAGACATGATGCGTTTTTTTCCTTGGAAAGAGAGAAGAGTGCAGCAGGGAGGGGTGGGTGGGTGGCGGCAGAATTTCCCCTCCTTCCTCCATAGAGAACAGCTATGAGAAGATAACTCCTGCTGTTGCTTGCTCTTCCCACTCTTCTGCTAGAGTAAACTGTTGCTTGCGGCAAAGACTTGGGATAACCCTCATTGCCTTTCTATTCTACTAGAGTAAACTGTTGCTTGCGGCAACAACATTTTCTTATTCTTCTTCAGAGAGAGAGAGGGAGGGAGGAGAGAGAGAGAGAGAGAGGGAGGGGGGGGGGAGAGAGAGAGAGAGGGAGGGAGAGAGAGAGAGGAGAGCACTGCAATGACATTCCCATTCTGGTGGAAGAATTAGCTGTAAGTGTTGTTGCTTTCGGCAAAGGAAGACTTTCTCTCCTTCTTCAGCAGAGAACAGCTAACAGAAGATAACTCTTCTATTGCCTTTCCAATTTATAAAAAGACAGCGATGCTTGCGGCAAAGGCTTTCCTTCCCTCCTTTGAAAGAGAGCAACAGTAACTATGAGAAGATAACTAAACTCGACTCTTTCCAATACAATCTGCAAGAATAAACCGTTGCTTGCGGCACAGACTTTCCTTCCTTCATCAGTAGAGAGACACAAGAGAAGAGAACTCCATTCCATTTGCAGTGAAGACCTTTCTTCATTTTTGGCTCACTCGTGTTAACGAATTAACACGAAGTGAGTCTATGGTATAATGTTCGGTTGTGTGTGAGTGTGTATGTGTGTGTTGCGTCCGTGGTCTAATCTCCAAACTTTAACATTGGCATTTTCTCGGGAAGTAGAAGGCATACATTGTTCAAACTTTGCACACATATAGATGTCTATGCAAGCTTTCAAGCAATAATGAATTGAATAATTAAATACTTAATTTTAAACAACACTGTAAACAGATAACAAACTGATAAAATTTTAGATTAGTGAGTTAGAGAGTATTCAACAGGCAACATGAGTTAGGAAACTCATCAACAGTGAAAGCCTCGATAGCTCATTGGTAGAGAGCATCTGTCTGTCATGCCAATGGTTCCGGGTCCGATTCTTGGCTCGGGCACTGTTTATTTTTAATTTTTTTTTTAGTTGTATCCTGATAGTTTCATTTGTACTTTAAAATTTTATTGGCAATCTTGTACTTTAGACACCCCCCTCAATCTTTGTTGTTGTCCCACATGTTCCTGTTCGAGTGAGCCTTGAAGGCTTTGCCTCTTGTTTTTTATTTTTTTTAGTAGAGAAAGAGTTTGATGAGAAGATAACTGTACTTTTGGCCCTCCTATTTCGCAAAGAGTAAATTGCTTTCAGCTAATTCCCCCCCTGCTCTTTATTCTAAAAGAACAATGAAGGAGATTATAACTCTGCCAATAAGCAAAATTAATAAATTATTAAATACATTTAAAAAACCCCAACAACTTTAGATTCATATTTCCACTTATCCCCCGAAGACGGAGTGTGGCTGCCCACGTGGCGGGGTAATCAAGAAACGGTCGCACACGTAATGTTCTCATCCCTAGCTGATGCACTTGTACCTTGGTGTTCAAGTGCTTCTGCTGTTGGGATGATCCCTGGAGTCTTTTAGCCAGGGTAAGCCAACAACAACATATTCCACTTCCTCTCCACAAACCTGTTCCGCATGGTACATTTATAATTGAAGTGAATAAAATTAATAAAGATGGATCATTATACTAATTAACTGATTTTTGCTCTCTTTTTTTAACTATCATGGTGAAAACGACTGGTTATTTTAAGATTTAAACGAAGCAGACAATGACAAAATTAAATTGGCATACCTTCTAATTTTCTCTCCTCAAATCCAGGATTTGTACTGCTTGCATAATTTCGCTTTGTTGCCCTCCAGTTAAAAATAGATAGTAGAAATCTCTCAACACCTATACTTGGATATTAATTATATATTTTTTTTATGTTATTAATTACATGTGTGCATGGTTAGGAAATTGACGTTTTCGAATCTGAAACTTTTTTTTTATTAATTTTTTTTATTCGTCTGTGCTTGTTTTAGAATATAATATTTTATTTTCCTATTATTTTTTTTGTTCTTTCTTCCCGTGTGCCCAAAAATCGTGTTGCGTTGCAAATGAGTTAACGTTTTGCCTTCCTTTGCTATGTGTGCAGTGTGTTCTGGGATTTATACTGCGCGGCGCCGGAGAGGAGAGACACGTGTGATCACAGTAGTGAGGCCAAGGCCTTTCATGATTATGTGAGTAGTCCCCCTCTGTTGGTTTTTGGCTCACTCGTGTGTGTGTGTGTGTTGCGTCCGTGGTCTAATCTCCAAACTAACGTTGGCATTTTCTCGGGAAGTAGAAGGCATACATTGTTCAAACTATGCAAGCTTTCAAACAATAATGATTTGAATAATTAAATACTTAAAACAACACTGTAAACAGATAACAAACAGATAACATTTTAGATTAGTGGGTTAGAGAGTATTCAACAGGCAACATGAGTTAAGAAACTCATCAACACTGAGAGCCTCAATAGCTCATTGGTAGAGCGTCTGTCTGTCATGCCAATGGTTCCGGGTCTGATTCTTTTCACGGGCACGTTTTTTTTATTTAAAAAAAAAAGTTGTATCCATTAACGATAATTTAATTTGTACTTTTACATTTTATTTGCAATCTTGTACTTTACACACCCCCCCCCCCCCCCTCAATCTTTGTTGTTATCATACATGTTCCTGTTCGAGTGAGCCTTGAAGGCTTTACCTCTTGTTTACTACAGTTCATTCCAGTCATTCTTTACTAGACGCCCTCATTTATTAGGCGCATAGGTCAAAATTGGAGGAAAAAAATATCGCCTTATTCCGAAAATGACGGTAGGTATATGCTGTGAAACGAGGAGTATAAAAACAGCCTTTTAGTTTGTTTACAGTACAGTTCTATCAGATATTCATGCATGGGGTGGCGAAAGTCTCGTCAGATTCTTGATGGTTCAGTAAGTGTGTAGAAAGGGTTACTTTCCTCTCTGAAGAATCATTTACCCCTATTTTGTGTATCTCCAGCTGTTCTCGTATATGATTTCCAGGTGTGTCCCCATGATTTCCAGGTGCTGTATGATTTCCAGGTGTGTCCCCAGAGCTCTGTTCTCGTGTATGATTTCCAGGTGTGTCCCCAGAGCTCTGTTCTCGTGTATGATTTCCAGGTGTGTCCCCAGAGCTCTGTTCTCGTGTATGATTTCCAGGTGTGTCCCCAGAGTTCTGTTCTCGTGTATGATTTCCAGGTGTGTCCCCAGAGCTCTGTTCTCGTGTATGATTTCCAGGTGTGTCCCCAGAGCTCTGTTCTCGTGTATGATTTCCAGGTGTGTCCCCAGAGCTCTGTTCTCATGTATGATTTCCAGGTGTGTCCCCAGAGCTCTGTTCTCGTGTATGATTTCCAGGTGTGTCCCCAGAGTTCTGTTCTCGTGTATGATTTCCAGGTGTGTCCCCAGAGCTCTGTTCTCGTGTATGATTTCCAGGTGTGTCCCCAGAGCTCTGTTCTCGTGTATGATTTCCAGGTGTGTCCCCAGAGTTCTGTTCTCGTGTATGATTTCCAGGTGTGTCCCCAGAGTTCTGTTCTCGTGTATGATTTCCAGGTGTGTCCCCAGAGTTCTGTTCTCGGGTGTATGATTTCTCAGGTGTGTCCCCAGAGTTCTGTTCTCGTGTATGATTTTCAGGTGTGTCCCCAGAGTTCTGTTCTCATGTATGATTTCCAGGTGTGTCCCCAGCTGTATGATTTCCAGGTGTGTCCCCAGCTGTTCTCGTGTATGATTTCCAGGTGTGTCCCCAGCTGTTTTGGTGTATGATTTCCAGGTGTGTCCCCAGAGCTCTGTTCTCGTGTATGATTTCCAGGTGTGTCCCCAGAGCTCTGTTCTCGTGTATGATTTCCAGGTGTGTCCCCAGCTGTTCTCGTGTATGATTTCCAGGTGTGTCCCCAGCTGCTCTGGTGTATGATTTCCAGGTGTGTCCCCTGTCCCCAGCTGTTCTGGTGTATGATTTCCAGGTGTGTCCCCAGCTGTTCTTCGCTGGTGTATGATTTCCAGGTGTGTCCCCAGAGCTCTGTTGTTTGTGTATCATTTCCAGGTGTGTCCCCAGCTGTATGATTTCCAGGTGTGTCCGGCCCAGGCTGTGTAGGTGATTTCCAGGTGTGTCCCCAGGAGCTGTGTTCTCATGTATGATTTCCAGGTGTGTCCCCAGAGCTCTGTTCTCGTGTATGATTTCCAGGTGTGTCCCCAGCTGTTCTGGTGTATGATTTCCAGGTGTGTCCCCAGCTGTATTGATTTTCAGTGTTTCCCCAGCTGTATGATTTCCAGGTGTGTCCCCAGCTGTATGATTTCCAGGTGTGTCCCCAGCTGTTCTGGTGTATGATTTCCAGGTGTGTCCCCAGTCTGTTCTGGTGTATGATTTCCAGGTATTTAGTATGAATAATAAATAGTGTTTTATAGTAGGAATGTTAGTATTGATCGTTGTATTTGCTGTTTGCTAATTACATGTTCTGTTGTTGTGCATTTTCAGTGGTTTTGTAAATTCGGGCTAACAGTGTAAATGGAGTACCCGTGAGTACTTTGTGTAACTCCTTTGTGTAAGTTCTGTGTTTTTTGTTTTACCTTAGCTCATTTTGATGTATCACTCTAATCTTCTGTCTCTGTCCCTCTCTCCCCACGATCCCTCTTCTTTCTCTCCCTCTTACTCTCTTTCCCTCTCAGGACTTTCATCTCTCTAATTGTTTTTATTGCCCCACCCCTCCCATTCCTTCCTCCCTCACTATGTCCCAGCCTTTGTCCACCCACCTGCTCCCTCCCCTCCCTCCCCATTCCCTCAAAAAAAATTTTTTTGTTCCTTCCTCCCTCACTTCCGCCTTGTCCCACCCCCCCTCTCCCTCTCTTCTTCCCCTCCACTTCTTCCCTCCTCCATCACTCTGCCGCCTTGTCCACCCCCCCTCATCCCTCACTCCCCCTCCATTCCCCATCATCCCTCACGTCTCCGCCTTGTCCACCCCCCCTCTCTCCCTCACTCCCCCTCCCCTCTCCCTCCTCCCTACACTCTCCGCCTTGTCCAGTCCCCCTACTCCCCTCCGCCCTCCCGTCCTCAACCCCCCTCCACTCCCACCCTCCTGACTCACTCTCCGACTTGTGTAGCATTGCCCCTCCCCCCTCTCTCCCCCTCCCCCCCCCCTCCACACTCCCGTCCCTCCCTCTCCACCTTGTCCCACCACTGGGGCTCACCCGTCCCCTCCCTCCCGCCCTTCCCCCGTCCGGCTCCCTCCCCTCCCGCTATTCCCTCCCCTCCCTTTGTCCCTCTAAATCCAAAAACCTGTCCCCACCCCCACCCTCCGCTCCCTCCAATCAAAATTTCCCCTCCCGCCTCCGTTTTGCCCTCCTCGCCTCACTCTCCGCCTTGTCGAATTCCCCCTTTCTCCCTCTCTCTCCCCCACCCTCTCTCTCACTCTCTCCCCCCCCCACCCTCTCTCCACTCCCTCTCCTCCATCACTCTCTCCATCGTGCCTTTGTCCACCCACCCCTCTCTCTCGTCTCTCATTCCTCTCTCTTGTCCCTGGCAGGGTTGTTGTCTTTCACAACCCTCTCTTGATCGCCTGCTCCCCCTCCATTTTCCCATCCTCCATCCCCTCTAACGCAACTTGTCTCCATCCCTTTTCTCCCTCTGTTTCCCTTATCCCTCCCTCCCCCTCCATCATGATCCATTGCCTCCTGCCTCACTCTCACCTCTCGCGCCTTGGTCCACCCGAACCCCTCTCCAGCCCATCCCTCACTACTACATGGACGTTCCCCCTCTCCAGTTTTCCCAGCCTCCCTTCGTCACGCCTTGTCCACCCACCCCTCTGCCTCTCTATCTCCCTCATTCTCCTTCCCTCCTCTCTCTCTCTCCCTCCCCCCTCCATTCCCTCCGCCCTCACTCTCCGCCTTGTCGGACCACCCCTCTCTCCCTGACTCTCCCTCTTCCATCACTCCTCCTATTCCATTCCCCGTCCCTCCTCTCACTTGGTCCAACTATCTTTGTTGTCCACCGACCAGCTCCTCCCTCCCTCCCTCCCCCTCCATTCCCTCCTATAATCTCACTCTCCGCCTTGTCCCCAGAGAACTGGGGGTTAAAAAAACCCTCCCTTCATCTCTCCCTCCCTCCCCCCTCCACCGCCCCCACCCGCCCCCTCCTCCCTCACTCTCCGCCTTGTCCACCCCCCCCCCCCTCTCTCCCTCCTCAATGCTCTGCTCTCCCTCACTCCCCTCCACTTCCTCTCCCTCCCTCTCCCTCCGCCTTGTCCAACCCCCTCTCAACTTCTCTCTCCCGCCCTCTCCCATTTCCTCCTCCTCCATTCCCTCCGGCTTTTTCTCTCCGCCTTGTCCACTCCCCACTTCTTCTGCCCTTCCCCCTCCCTCCCCCTCCATTCCCTTCTCCCTCACCTCTCCGCCTTGTCCCCCCCCCCTCTCTCCCCCCCTCCCCCTCCCTTCCCGCCCCATCCATTTCCCTCCTCCCTCACTCTCCTAGCCTTGTGCACCCACGCCCTCTCACCCTGGCACTCCCCCTCCGTTCCCTCCTCCCTGGTCTCTCCGCCTTGTCCACCCCCCCAGTCTCAACTCTCCTCTGCCCTCCCCCGTCCACTCCACCCTCCCTCCCTCTCCTCTCCCTCTCCCTCTCCCTCCTTCCCTCACTTCTCCGTCCTCCCTCACTTTCCCTCCCGCTTCCCTCCCCCACCATTCCCTCTCTCTTCTCACTCTCCACCCTCCCCTCCTCCCCTCCCTTTGCCTCCCCTATCATTCCCTCCTCTCCTACACTCTCCGCCTTGGTCCCACCCATCCCTCTCCCTCCTCTCTCCCTCTCCTCACCTCCGTTCCCTCCTCCTCACTCCCTCTAGCCTTTTTTTATCCTGTTCCTTCCTCTCTCTCCCTCTCCCTCCCTCCTCCCCCCTCTCTCTCCCTCTCTCCCTCCCCTCCCTCGCCTCCATTCCCCCCTCCCTCCCTCTCCACCTTGTCCACCCACCCTCTCTCCCTCCCTCCTCCTCCATGTCCCTCCTCCCTCACTCTCGTGCTTGTCCACCCCTTCCCTCTGTCCGCCGTTCTCTCCCTCTCCCTCTCCTCCCTTCCCTTCCCCCCCTCACTACTCCTCTGCTCCTCCTCCCCGCCCTCCCTCTCTCTCCCCTCTCCTGTCCGGCTCCCTCTCCACTCCTCTCCCTCACTCTCTCCCTCTGAACCTTGTTCTCCTCCCCCCTCTCCCTCTCTCCCCCTCCACTCCCTCTCTCCTCTCTCTCCGCCTTGTCCTTCTGACTCTCCCCTCTCCTTCTCTCTCCTCCTCCCTCTCTCTCAGCGCCTCCTCCTTCTCTCTCCGCTCTGTCCACTCTCTCCCTCTCCCTCTCTCCCCCTCCACCTCCCCCTCTCCCACTCTCTCTCTTTTCCTCCCTCCCCTCTCTCCTCTCTCTGCCCCTCCCATCCTCATTCTCCCTCTCCCCCTACTCTCTCCTCTTCCTCCTCTACCCCCCTCCCTCTTCCCCCTCCTCTATCCTCCTCCTCTCATCCCCTACTTGTCTCCCTCCTCCTCTTCCCCTCTCCCTCTCCCTCCTCCATTCCCTCTCTCCTCCCTCTCTCTCTCCCTCTCCTCCTCCTCCAATCTCTCCCTCCTCCTCCTCCCTCCCCTCTCTCTCTCCCTTATCTTCCACCTCCTGTCTTCCCTCGTCCTCTTTCCCTCCTCTCCCCTTTCCACTCCCCCTCCCATTCTCTTCCTCTCGGTCCTCTTAATCACTCCATCACCCTCTCTCCCTCTCTCTCCCTGCACTGTCCCCCCTCATCTCTCTCCCCCACCACCTCTCCTCTCTCCCTGTTCCTTCTCCACCTCCCCCTGTTCCCTCTCCTCACTCCTCTCTTCTTCTCCACACCCTCCCTTCTCCCTCT
>CM065689.1:2378817-2386521 GCA_017654935.2 Phymorhynchus buccinoides
AATATAGTGATAAATCACTTTAAAATGCCATTTAACACAAAAGATAACACTGAATAAAAAAGGCAAAACCTTATGACAAGAGAAGACAATCCTGTCAGAGTAAATTCTTAATCCTCTGACAATATCTATATATATATGCTATCAAGAGGCTCACTCGAACAGGAACATGTGGTACAACAACAGGACAAGGCTCGAGGGGGGGCTTTGTTCATGGCTTCTGTATATTCTGTGCAGTCATTTTTGAACTTCACTCGGCACCGGCCAGTTGCTGTTCCCCTTACAACCGTTTTGGACGGGCCATTCGACTAGGTTCGAAATCCCATCACCACAAAAAAGTTATGAAAGTTATGGACTGATATTTTCAGATAAGGTAAGGTTTACTATTACACATGCACTAAACGATCGTAAAATATCAGAATCCATAGTTTGCAGGATCGGTCTGCAAATTGACTGTCCAGCTGGATGGCCACCTAGCAAAAAAGGACATTCTACAAGAGAATGGATGTCCCTCTCTTCATCCAATCGCAAACCACAATAAAAAGCAAACCAGCACAAAGTTAAACATATATCCTGGTTTTGTTTCTGAGTGGTTCACAAATAAAGACATTGGACACAGAAAAGTTTTTATGTAAAGCAAACTATTCTGCCAATTTCAAAATGCACTAACTTTTCAGTCCTTCAGAGTAGGGGTACCGGAGCTGACTATTCACTGTAATTTTTCTTTCATGCTATATATATATATATATATATGTCTATGGCAAGCTTTCAAACAGTAATGATTTGAATAATTAAAATACTTAAAGCCAACACTGTAAACATGATAACAAACAGATAACATTTTAGATTAGTGGGTTAGAGAGTATTCAAACAGGCAACATGAGTTAAGAAACTCATGAACGCTGAAAAGCCCATCGATAGCTCATTGGTAGAGTGGTCTGTCTGTCATACCAATAAATGGTTCCGGGATACAGCAACGTCCGATTAAACGAATTCTCGGCACGGGCACTTTTTTTGTTTTATGTTGTATCCATATTAACGATTTAGTTGTAAGTTTAATCTGTAGGGTTTAAAATTGTATTGGCAATCTCGTACTTTAGACACACCCCTCAATCTTTCTTTGTTGTTGTCCCACATGTTCCTGTTCGAGTGAGCCTTGAAGGCTTTGCCTCTTGTTTTAAACAATCCAAAATGTGCAGTGTGAAACGAGGGACCCCTTTTCTACGCGGGTTTTGTCCGCTTGCTTGTTCTTGTTTCCTTTTTGTTGTTATGTGGGGTTGTTGTTTCTTTTTCCCTTTGTTCTGGTTTTTGTTTCTTGAAGACTTGTAATACGAGACAATGTGGCTGGGGAAAAATTAAATTTTAAAAAGGCAGACTCAGAAAATGTTTTTAAGTCTTATTTTTAGCCACACAAATGTGGAAGTGAAACGAAGGAAATTTTCTAACAAACAAAACAAAAGCACGGTACTGTCAACTGGGTTTTTGTTGTTGTTTCTCTCTCTTTGTTGTTGGTTCTCGTTCTCTCTCACTCGCGGTTAACCCTTTCACCGCCAGCCAATAATTTCAGCCAAAAATGTCCATTACATTTACCTGGATAGGGATCAAAATCCATCTGCAGTATTGGGGGAATTCTTCTGTGACATATATAAAATAAGTTCTATCCTTACTTCCCAAAACTGAAGACAATAGGGTCTTTGGATAATAGACCCCACTTTGATGCCTTTTAGTGACATAGGTGTTAAATCACTGTGGTGCTAAAATGCGACCGTTGCGGTTTGTGAATGAAAGGGGTTTTGATGAAAGGGTTAAGCATCGAAGGCAGGAAGGAAGGAAGGAAGGCAGCAGACCGTGATTAAGTAGAAGTTCGTCTGCCAATTTCCAATGCGTGAGTGATCGGGGGTTCGAAATCCCCGGACGACCTCGCCCCTTTCTTCTAGGAAAATTGAACTGAGCGTCGAGTCCTTCGGATTGGGGACTTAATTTAATTAAAGCTAATCTGATCCGTGCTGTTTTTCCTGACGAGGCCAGGAAAATCGAGACACAAGCATCATTGTGATGATTGTCCCACTGATCTTCTTTGCAATCGCATAGATGAAACCAAAACGACGGATCTACTTTAAGCCAGGTGAACATTTTCCAGCATTTACCATCGACTTTAACCTTTCACCGCCAGCCATATTCAGCCAACATTTTCCATTAAATTTAACTGGGTAGAGAAAAACAAAGATTCAGATCGGCAGTATTGGGGATTCTTCTGTAGCATCCATATATAAAATAAGGTCTATCCCTTACATCCCAAAACTAAGACAAACTAAGTTTGGATAGTCTTCAGATTAACATACCCCTGATTTGATGGCCTCCTTTAGTGACATGGGTGTTGAATATCAATGTTGGTGCTCAAAATGCGGACTTTGGCGGGTGAATTAAAGAGTCGCACAAACATTATTAAACGTTGTCTTTTGCAGGGGTTTGTCCACGATCGGTAGATAAGATATGATCGACTGACTCGCGGGAAGAGACGGGCGATCTCGCTGATATCGATGCAAAGTACGACGATCTTTGTTGCGCGCATCTTTGCTTCCGGACTTGCCAAAAATGGCCGGAACGCTTATCCGCATCTGTAGAACACTGCCGTTGCGTCATCGCTCCACAATCAATAGGGTTAGGTAGTGAATGTTCCCCCCCCCAAACCCCCCAAAAAAAAAAAAAAAAAAAAACAAAATCCGTATATTTTGATCAAAACGTAATCAAATGTTTATCATTGGAAAAAGCGTAAATATACCTTTAAAAAAACGCTACCCAATGTGTCTTTACTGGTAAAAAAAAAAAAAAATTAAAAAAATTAAAAAATGGAAGTTACGACTTCTTGAGATGACAGTCGTTTTCATAAGGGGCTAAATAAAGAAAAGGCCGTGATCAAGATTTGTGCTGCTTTGCTGCTTTTGCCACGTACCAACCTGTCGTGGCAGTCAAAAAGTCCGGTATATAAGAGCAGGAAGGAAATGAAAATCCGCTGCCTGTGTATGACCAAATTGATAGCTAAATTTATCAAGGCCCACCCTACCCCCCTCCTTCACCCACTCCCCCCCCCCCCACCCACCAACCACCACCCCCCAAAACCCGGAGGCGCCTGGATTGCGACGTGATGCGTTCTCCAGGTGGGAGGAACCCGAATTTCACAGAGGTAAATCTCTGTGACTAGAATATACCAAAATAAAGAAAGAACAATGCACGAATAATTTATTTAAGAAAATGTATATAACGCTTCGCCTTTAACCTTTCACCGCTAATGTCGCATTTATGCACCACAATGTTTAACACCCATGTCACTAAAAGGCATCAAATCAGGGCCTGTAATCCAAGACCCTATTTTCTTATTTGGGAGGTAAGAATAGGCCTAATTTTGTACATGTTCATGGAGGAATTATCAATAGTGCAGATACTTTATTTTCTCTTCCCAGTTAAGTTCAATGGTATTTTGGGGGGGGCTGAAAAATGGCTGGCGGCGAAAGAGTTAAGCTCTAAGCGTATATACTTAACTCATTCGCATCGTAACGATTTTGATTTATTAAAAAAAACCTCCACAAATCACGTCCAGCTATACACCAAAGAAAATGTAAACATAAACAAAAGGAGAAATGAAAGAAGATTACGAGTTTTTACTTCACAGGTTTAAACATCGGAAGTGGTAGATCAGATTTTTTTTTTATGAGCCTTTATATAGAAAATCTGCTCTCTAACAACCGGTGTTCCCCCCCCCCCCCCACAACGAACCACTACAAAAGCAAAGTCAGGGCCAAAATGTGTGTCTACGGGAGTGAAGCCGAGTTTAGAGTGACCAGGTATGGGTTGTACACAGATTAACTTACCCTTGAGCAAAATGCATAAAATTGCAGCTATCTATTAAGTCCTGACATATATGGCCGGAACGACTTGATGAGTTTAAAATATACACGTGAAATGGGGGGTGGTTTGGAAATGAGGTGGGGGGGTTTTTCCCCCCCTTTTTTCTATGCTTTCTGTTCCTGTTTTGTTCTTGATTGTGCTTGTCCTGTGTTCTTTCCATTATGTTAATTCCTTCTTGTGTTTCTTTGTTCTCGTTTCTGTTATGTTTCCAAAATCGTGTGATTCTTTCTGTGTTGCACTTCATGCGCAAAAGATTTACGAAAAGGCCTTACAATGTGGCCTGAGGGTGTAACACACATACCATGCGGAGATTCAGTGCGAAACACCGTGCACACTCCGTAAATCGTAAGAGAAATCAGGGGAAATAGTGCGCACGTGTCCCGTATTCCCCCCCCCTGATTTTTTTGCCCTTTTGTCTTTGACGTACTTGTGGTTTTCCCGTACGGAACTTACGCGTCTAATGTGAACCCCGCCCTAAATCTTAACCCTTGTATTCATCAATCAATCGAATCAATCAATCAGTCAATCATCTTATCGGGATCTATCAATCCTCAATCCATCAATCCGATCAATCCATCAATCATCAGTCAACCATTAAACAATCGAAATCAATCGATCGATCAATCAATCGATCAATAATCTTCATGTCTCTTTCCTTCCATTTTCCTCTTCTTTGTCTTCTTCTTTTCTTCGTCTTCCTTCTTTGGGTCTTTCTCTTCGTCTTCTTCTTTCTTCGTCTTCCTTCTTCGTCTTCTTCTTGTCTTCTTCTTTGTCTTCTCCTTCTCTCTATTCTCTCTTCTAAATTCAATGTGGAACGAAAATAAGAAAATACCTATAAACATGCACAAGCATTCAAACAACACACACGCGCGCGCGCCGCTCACGCACACAACACCACACAACACACCTACAATCACTCACGTCACATCATTCACGCACGGCACACACACACAAACACGACACACACACCGCGCGCGCGCGCGCCGCGCGCGCGCGCGCGCTCATGTCCATCCATCCTTGCAAGCTTGGAACTCTCCTTTAATAAAAAACAAAATGGCGAAGCTAGACTCGCAGAAATGACCAGTAATAAACACTTTACCATTGTTCGTATTCTGTGCAGACACCCCAGAGGTTTCAGAGTCTCCAAATAAACCCAAAGCAAAGTTGGCCGAAGTCTCCCATAGTTTTGTTCGATTTAAAGCTTTCCCTTTGTTTGGCTTGGTCGGTTTGTTCCTTGGCTTTTCACGATGTCGCATGTAATCGCGCAGCCTTTACAAAGCAATCTACAGTGTACAACTTTGTAATTATTATTATGAGTATTACGCCAGAGGCAAATTGTTCCCTGTTTGGGTTTCCAACTTTATCTATCCTAATTCCCTCTCCTCTCAGCTCAATGCCATAATAATTATTTGACCGTATAATAATGTTCGTGTCTAAGTTTGATGTTCTTAGATAACCATAGATTTTTCCTTCTTCTTTCTTCTTCTTCTTCTTTTTCTTTTTTTTTTTCTTTTTTTTCTTTTTCTTCTTCTTCTTCTTCTTTTTTCGTTTTATTTTTTCTTTTTTCTGTTTCGTCTTCTTTTTCTTCTTCTTCTTCTTCTATCTTCTTTCTTTCTTCTTCTCTTCTTCTTCTTCTCTTCTTCTTCTATCTTCATTTCTCTTCTTCCTTTTTCTTTCTCTTCTTCTTTCTTATTCTTTCCTTCCTTCTTCTTCTTCTTCTTCTTCTTCGTCTTCGTCCTTCTTCTTATTCTTCTCAAAATGTGAGATAAAGAGCGCGATTGAGTTTGTTAGGCAAGATTATGCGCTATATAAGCATTAGTAATTATTATTATTTATTTTTTCTTCTTATTATTATTCTTCTTCTCTTCTTCTATCTTCCGATTGGGGTGTTTATCCTGCCGGCCACGCCCAAACTCTTCTTTTAGGACCCCCTTATTGCACCCAGCTGCGTGCTTTGTGAGTTCGTGTCATCAACCCACCGGCCAACGCGGCCTACTCCTACCGAGCCGTGGGGTGGGCATTTAGCCGTGTGCGCAAGATCTTGTGCAAGCCTTAGCACAACGACTGGATCTCGGTTTTTTAGTCCGATTCAAAGGCTGGGGATGTCGTGAAGAGGTGTGCATGGAATAGTATATTTCGTATTTTTTCTCTGTTCCTTCTTCCTCTTCTTCTTCTTCTCTTCTTCTTCTCTTCTTCCTTTCTTTCTTCTTTCTTCTTCTTCTTCTTCTTCTTCCAACTCACAAACTACTTCTTCTTCTTCTTCTTCTTTCTTCTTCTTCTTCTTCTTCTTCTTCTTCTTCTTATTCTTCTTCTTCTTCTTTCTTGCCCTGCTCTTCTTCTTCTTTCTTCTTCTTCTTCTTCTTCTTCTTCAATTCTTCTTCTTTCTCTTCTTCTTTCTTCTCTTCTTCTTTGTTAATCGCTCACACATTTCCTTGTTCATAAAATGAGCGCAGGTGCGCCAACGGCGTTATGCGCCAACTGAAGCAAATAGTTAGGCCCAGCATGTCCGTCCTTCGGGCTGGAGGAAATCTTTTGTATAGTTTCTTGAAAGAGAGCAAGAGAATGGACCCTGGTAAGGCGAAAGACAGGATACGACAGCAAGCGAAAGAAAAAGGCAGAGTCCAGAGAGTGAACAGAATTAGAGAAGTTACAAAACACAGAACTTTCAGAATGCGGGGGAAACTATGTTGTTACGAAAGAACCCCCGTCTCCCCACTGGGGGACCGTTTCCTTCATTTGTAGTATTATCGTTTTTCGGGTCTTTGTTCGGATACTACTGGACCGTCTGTTCGAGAGAGAGAGAAGAGAGAGAGAGAGGAGGTGAGAGAGAAGAGAGAGAGAGAGAAGGAGAGGAGAGAGAGAGATAGAGAGAGAGAGAGAGAGAGAGAAGAGAGAGGAGAATATATGGAAACAGAGCTGGTCAAAGACATAGACACAGTCAGAGAGACAGATAGAGAAGAGGGAGGAGGAGGGAGAGAGAAACGGGGATAGCAAACCGCGACAGACAGGCAGACTAAGAAGCAGAGATAGAAGAGAGATAAGAGAGAGAAGAGAGATAGGAAGAGAGAGAGAGAGAGATAGAGAGGAGAGGAGAGAGAGAGAGAGAGAGAGAGCGAGAGAGAAGAGAGAGAGGATGAAAACAAAGACTTAGATAAAATTTCCGTTCAAAAGAGACAGGCAGAGAGGCAAAGTAGTCAGAGAACGGAGACAGTAGCTCAAAGAGATAGAAACAGAGAGAGAGAGAGACAGAGTCAGGAGACCGGAGACAGTCAGACAAGAGAGACAGAGTACCGATTCAGAGAGAGACAGGAAAGGAAAAGAAAATGGGAAAATGGAGTTTACTTACTTCCCACCGTTTGGGATTATCCATTTTCGGGACTTCCTCGTTCTATTGAACAAGGATGAACAGCGCCTGGGAAAACCGGTTGGGGACTGGAATGTATCAGGGTGGGTGCAGTTGGTCCTTACAAATACACGCTCGTGAGCGTATGGTGAATAAAAGTGTGTGAGAGAGAGAGGGAGAGGGAGAGAGAGATAGAGAAGAGTAAGAGAGAGAGAGAGAAGGAGAGAGAGAGAGAGGGAGAGAGGAGAGAGAGGAGAGAGAGAGAGGGAGAGAGAGAGAGAGAGAGAGAGAGAGAGAGAGAGAGATAGAAATTGCACATTCTTCCGAAGGGTTTTTTTGCCCCCCTGGGACCCACAAAATTCGCAACTGCCCTGCCCTTAACCCAGAATCCCATGCCCCCCCCCACCCCCCGCGGAATACCCCCCTTTGCGAATCACTTATTCCTTGAATAAAGTAAT
>CM065689.1:2387021-2424521 GCA_017654935.2 Phymorhynchus buccinoides
ATATCTTATCAGTGATGTTTCCGAGGATGGAAAAGTGATTGGACAAACTGTCCTAAAACAAGAAAACCATAGGATAAAATGTCCTAGATCCTGCAGAAATCTATAAAACAATCCTCCAGTGTTACGTGTCAATTCAGTAGGACATTTGTCCTGACAGGGTGGAAGACAACAGGACATTTTCAGTTTTGATAGGACTATGTTCTATGGGCAGGGCCTCGGGACATCACTGTCAATTCAGCTTATTCGTTGCTTCAGTTGTGCGTTTACCGTAAAATGCGGACTATAAGCCGCTACTTTTCCCCTCAACTTTGACCCATGCGACTTATAGACTGATGCGGCTTATCTGTGGATTTGTTTCCATTCTACATTTATCAGTATCATTAAATCTGTTTCTGGACAGATTCTTCAGCCTATTTTGGGCTTCCTTAGACTCAAAACTTTTGGTAATCAATAGATTCAAGTTATGTTTTAAGTGTCTGAGAACATTAAATACTCATGTTCTGATAGGATAATTTCTATATTTGTGTTGCTTTGTGCACATACAATTTTATCTGCGGCTTAGTTATAAACTGGTGCGGCTTATATGTGAATAAATGCCTAATATTTTCTCAATTTAGGGGATGCGGCTTATATACAGGCGCGTCTTATAGTCCAGTTTTTATGGTAAATCTTTCAAAGAACAATGAATGAAAAGTTGCGACACTGCATGAGAGGAATGAACAGCGGGTAACTGAATGAAGGAATGGTGGTGAGGAGTTGGTTAGGACTTTGTTGAAGGTTACAAGTCAGGTGTTACGGAAGGGCACCACGAAGTGTAACTTGGCGGCAAGTTCAAAGTTCAGTTTCAAATATTTGAAGAACTTCAACTTCAACGTCTGTACAAGAGCAAGGAGGGTTTTGATGGAAACTGATTGTGATGTTGACTTTCATTCTCTCTAAATGACAGGCCTGTTCAGGTGAACCATGTTATTCAACTTTTCAGCATGGAAAATTTTATTTTATTGACTTGTTACTGACTTTAAACTGTGGTGTTTTTTTCCTTCCTTCTTTATCTGGCTAAACCTATGATGTGTTTAATTTCAGCTTGTGAAAGTATTTCTTTGTATTGCAGAAAGTATAGTGGGGGGTTAAAAGAAACTGAAATGAGGACAAAGCTAGCCCTTTTACATTTGAGACCTCAGACACTTGAAATCGTCCTCACAGACAATGACAGGTTAAAATGTTATATTTTTGCGAACATTCTTTTTTTTTGTTTATAAACATTTCCTCTGTCATGTTTTGAGAATTCTGTTTGTATGGAGCCCACCGATTTAAAAAAGAAAGAAAATATTGATGTAGGCCCTTTTGTTTAATGTTGATTTTTTTCTCCCCCTGATTTTTCAGTATTTTTATCATTTGAAATTAAAGATGCATTATGACTTGTTTGGAAGTAGAACCCCCCCAAAATGCATTTGTATTGCCTTATAACTGTTCTTGTCATTGCTTCAATGACTCCTTGTTACTTTGGGAGGGTTTTGTTTTTTACTGCAGCATGTTTGTTTTGGAGTGATATGTTTGTTCGGTTCACAAATTGATTTCTTTGAAGAAGAATGCTTCTTTTTTCTAGTTATTTGTTTTTGTATTCTATGTCTTTAAGAAGGCATTTTTTTTTTCTTTGGCTGTCCCATCTTCTGGGTCATACAGTGGCGCTGCTCCCACGCCGCTCATTCCGAGTCCCAACTCGCAGCCACACCCCGGCTTGTTCAGGCTGCATAATCCGAAACCAGCAGTCCAAGAGGAGCGAATCTATGTTAGGCCATCAGGAGGCAACCAACCGAGGAGACACTGCACTGCTGCTGAGTCACTTCGGTGGAGTTCAGTGGAGCCTGTTCAGGACACCACCTACTAAACCCCTTACTGACGATACTATTCTCTTAGTCGTGGAGCCAGCGTGAGTGGGGTCCTCCTCCGAGGGCGCCACCATGACCGTCCACTGACAGCTCCCCAGAAGACACTGATCCCCATGACTTCGACCCAAACGCACCAAGGCCATGAGAGCAGGGCATGCAGAGCCACAGAATTTGAGACATTTTTCTTTTTAATGATTGATGGAAATGAGGCGGATGACTACAATGATGATGATGCTATGGAGTTCTGTATCGGTCTGAGACTACATGACAAGGCTGTATTCTACGCTTCCTTTCATAATGATATCCCGGCGTTAACCAGGCCCGAGAACTACAGACACCTGCAGTGTTGGTCTTGCAATTAGAGCAACACTCTCAGAATCGCATCTGTTAAGCGGATGAAGCTCGACTGTGTGATTTTAGTCTTCCCATTGAGCCCACAGCCACTCACTCTGGGTAGGAGTCGGTCCAGGACCGCAAAAAACCCTCGCCTCTGATGTGGTTCGAACCTGTGACCTCCCAGCCAGTAGTCCGCAACGCTAACCACTACGCCACAGCGGCTGGTTTAAGAAGGCAATTTTGTGAACCAATGTATTGTGTGTGTGTGTGTGTGTGTGAGAGGCCTTATATGCATGTGATTGTGTTAGCAAACACACACACATTCGCACACCTCAATAACAAACACCTACTTTCAGATATGTCGTACCCCTCTCCTCGCCCTCTTTTTTTTCTTCTTGCTGATTTGCCTCTTATTTTTTTTCAATATTCCAAACATACCAAAGCAACACAATTTCATTTTCAGTCCTACTGATAGGAAAGAAATCAACTTTGCTGAAAGAAGATAAAGCAACTTTCAACCTATGAAAACCTAAGTGTATAGGTTGGCGTGTTTAACTCTTCTGGTGCCATGTGTTTGTTGACGTTCTTGGTTGTCCGCTGCATCTCAACCGACAAGAGAGGGGTCATTATTTTTTTTCGAGTGCACATATGTTGCTTTATCGGAAGATTCACTGACATAAGCTCTGAAAATAGACAAACACATGGCAGGATACTTGGTAGTGAATGTCTTTGCATTTGGTGGGAGTGAAGTGTGATGTACTGGGCGAATACGTTTACCCACGGTGCTGGACGTTAAAAGAAGATCTATGCTTGATGATGATGACGTTGATGCTGAGAATGAGGTTGTGGATGATGATGACGATAATAATAAAACTTTTTTGGCTCTTAATCTTCTAAAATGTCGCATTTTTGCACCACAATGATTTATCACCTATGTCATTAAAGCTCTTGAAATCAGGGTCTATTCAAGGATATTGTGTTCCTTCATTTGGACAGTAAGGATTGACCCTATTATAAATGTGTCAGAGAAATCCCACAATATTGCAGACAGAATCTTTTTTTTTAACGTGTAATGGAACATTTTGGCTCAAAGATGGCTGGCGGTGAAAGGGTTAACACCTACAATCACATGACCATGCTATGCATTCTTATCATATTTATGTGATAAGGACCCTGTTTAATAATATGATTTAACACTTCCGTGACGGGAACCTCCGATCGTAGGTTCAGCAGAACATCAATCGTAGGTAGAACGGTCTAAGATACAAAACTCCCTATTATACCAGCAGACTTTTCTTGTTTGATTTCACAGTTACTTCCCTTGAATAATCTTGAATAGTGAAGCGGAAATGGCGTTGTTCGTTCGTTTGCAGTCGAAATTTGAGGAGATTTTTTTGCACGAAAATTGTCAAAAATTAGAGGTCTGAGCGGCGAGGAGATTCTTTGGTTGCTCGAACTTGATGAAGGTGAGAGTAATGCTGGCAATCAGTCAGGTTTTAAGGGTGAAAGTAGTGAAAATAATGTAAGTACTGTTTATCTTTTACAGCGAGTGCCCACTACGAGTACTCTAGAGTGAGAATGTGACAACAAAAAGTGTTGTTATCGGCAGAATCGTTCGATCTAGTCGCGGAGTTCGATCTCAAAGTCAAACAGCATGTCGGCTTTAAATCGTTCATGCAATATTTTCACAAAGCATAAAATTGAATTAAGCATCCATTTTTCATAAAGTACAGAAAGTTTGGTGCATAACAGACTTCATTTAGGCTCTTAAACAATGTCAAGCAGTCATTCCACAGTTTTTTAGTGCAGCCTCAGGCCAGCAGAGTGGTTTCACTGACAATAGTCACAATAGTGTTAACTCCACACTCTCTTTCAGGACTGAGGAGGGGAAGGCCCACAAGCGGTCGACCACGCAGCCGTTGCGAACATCGGGGTCGAAGAGCGCGGGCCAGAGCTCCAGCGTGTCTCCGTTCAAATCGTCGAAGATTTCATCGTCATCGGGGGTGGGGGTGGGGGTGTCCAACCAGCAGAAGAGAGCCCCGCGCCACGCCCTGACCACCACGGCGGCCACACCCCCCAGCACTAAAAGGTAGGGGGGTTGGGGGTGGTGGGGGATTGTTTCTATCTTCCACTTTTGTTTTGTTTTTTGTTTTTTTAGAAAGTAAGCATCTCATGGAATTTGGGGTGGGTGTGGGGGGATTGTTTCTATTTTTCTTTCACTTATGTTTATATTGGGTTTTTTAGAAAGTAAGCACCTCATGGAATTTGGGGTGTGGGAGTGGTGGGGGGATTGCTTCTATCTTTCTTCCACTTTTTATTTATTTTATTTTTTTAAAAGAAGAAAGTAAGCACCTCATGGAATTTTGGGTGGGGGTGGCGGGGGGATTGTTTCTATCTTTCTTCCACTTTTTATTATTTTTTATTTTTTTAAAGAAAGCAAACACCTAATTCATCTGTTCTGTTCTTGCTTGTTGGTCTGTCTTCTGCATACAACATGAGCTGAGTTCTGCTGCTCAAGAAGTGCTCGGAAAGAAGAAATTTAAAAACATCTCTTCTTTCTTGAGATGTCCCCGACTAGTTGTGTGTTTTGCAGAGAACTTCCTGCAAGAGAAACACTCTACGCTATAATCATACAATGTATCACTGTCCTACCTCTGTGCCTCTATCAACTATACACTCCATCATGCTCTCTCTGATCAGCTGCTAACCCCCCCCCCCCCCCCTCTACCTCTTAACGTTTTTCTTGATATTTTGAATCCTTTTGTTTTACGTTTATTATGACATAACCATATGTACACTTGATGACAGGTTCTTGAGCACAACAATTTGAAAGTTTTCACGCATGTTTTTTCATTAATGGGGGGGGGGGGGGATAAACATGGTGACAGCCCCATAATGGGTCTCTTCTGTCAGCAGGGCTGTTGAAAACATTACCATCATTTGATCAATGATTGTGTGGCGTGGTGTGATTTTCAAAACGTTTTTACTTCTTACCGCAAGAAATTCCAGGGTGGCCGTGCTTTTGCTTACGTTGGCCCTGTGATCTGGAACAGCCTACCTTTCTCTGTCCGTCATGCGCAAACTCTGTCCTCTTTTAAGTCTCAGCTGAAAACTCACCTCTTCTCTCTGTCTTACTCCTAACTGCACCGAGCCCCGTTTGGTCCTGGTACCGTGGTCATGGGTGCGTCTTGGGCGGTTGATGTGCGTGGTGTGATGTGGATTGGACTAGGCTGCCAGAAGGTCTGGCAGTTTGGTCTGGTTTGCATTTTGCTACCCGTGTTGGCTGACTGGGTCGCACTCATAATTTCGGTATTCGCTTGCATGTAAAGTAGCCTTTGGGTAAGAATGTCTTTTCTGTGTGTTTGTGTGTGTGTGCTGTGCGTGTGTTTGTGTGTGTGTGTGTGCGTGCGTGATACAAGTATCAGATTTGTATTTAATATATATATTTCTGATTGTTTTGTGTTTATTACTATTGTTGTTGTCTAAAGTTAACTTCTGAGCTCTTTAGAGAAAGAGCGTGACAAGTATCCATTATTATTATTATTATTATATTTTATGTTGTTTTTGTAGAAGAAACCAGATGCATAGCCTCCGGAAGGCCATGAACTCTAGGTATGCGTGAGTGTCGTTGGTTTGACAGTGGTGCACTGTTTTTGGGTGTGATCTTTTTTTGTTGTGTGTGTGCCTTTCTATCTTTTTGTTATCTGCCACCGCATCTCTCTCGCTAAGCCTAGATGGTTATTGTATGTAGGCCTTTTGGTTTGGTAGTTTCAGGTTCTCGTTTTAACACGAGGAAGATAGATTTTTGTAACTGTGTCACCTACCTACCTGGGTGTCCTCATTCCTGTAGATAGGGTTATCTCACCTACCTACCTGGGTGTCCTCATTCCTGTAGATAGGGTTATCTCAGTTGATTTTGTAGTGTTGATTCTTGGGTTAAATCTCAGATTAGAGGCATGGACTCCCCCTGAAGACGGAATGTGGCTGCCCACGTGGCGGGGTAATCAAAAACGGTTGCACACGTAATGTTCTCATTACATAGCTGTACCATAGTGGTCAAGTGCTTCTGCTGTTGGGATGATCCCTGGAGTCTTTTAGCCAGGGTAAGCCAAAAAGAAGAGGCATGAACCTCTTGACAGAGTGGAAAAAACTACTGGATTGTTTAAAGTCATAGAGGAACGTCAGCTTTCACTGAGTTTTTGTTTTTCGCCTCATCTAGGATTGTATCAGTTCCTCTGCGCACACCCATCTTTGTTTTTTCCATAATATATTATTTACTTGACTGTGTGTTTATTTATATCCTCCGGTTCATGTAACTATTTTTTTTAAGACTATTTAAAAAAAAATCTTATTGCTTTTTCAGTTTTGGTTTTGTGTGTGAAACTGGCTTTGACTTCCCCCATCTTTTTTATTTAAAAAAGAAGAAGAATCTTTTGTGTGAAGCATTGTGATGTGATTTCCTCTTTTTTTTTTCCTGTTAAGAAATCCACTAACTGTTTATTGGTTTATTGTGCTGTGTTTAGAATTCCCTTCCTCCTTGTTTTTGTGGTTTTGTGAAATGGCGGTGTGATTTATTTTAGCACCTACTAATGTTTTGATCTTTCCCTGGTCATCTGTACAAGTTTCACACTAAGCAGTGATGCACCGAGAATCGAAAAGTGATAGGACAAACTGTCCTGAGATGAGATAAATCAATAGGACAATGTTCTGGCTCTTGCAGAAATCAATAGGACAAAGTGTGCTAGAGTTAAGAATGTAATCACACATTTGTCCATACAGGGGAGAACACAATAAGACATTTTCAATGTTAATAGGTCAATGGCCTATGACCGGGGTCTTGGGACATCACTGAGTCAGGCCTCTGAGGTGTGAAGTGGTTTGTGCGTGTGCGTATGCGTATGCACTTTCCTTCAGTACATCTACATGCAAACCTGAGTGCGTGTGTGCATGCTTGTTTGCTTCCAGACACCTCAGTTTAATGCCTTTTATGATTTAAAAATACTGTTGCTGTAATGTGCTTTGAATTGCTAAATATTGTCTTCTTCTTTGCCCATCACTCAGTCACCTGTAATACGAACTCAGACGATCATACTTCCATTATACGCCTAACTTAGAAATAGTTAGACCCAGCATGTCGGCTGGAGAGAAATTCTTTATAAGAGTTTCGAGAACAAATGCCGGAGAATGGACCAGCAAGGCAGAAAGATAGTAGATGACAGTAAGCAAAGGGAAAAGGCAGAGTCAAAAAAGGGACAGATGAAAGGAAGTTACAAGCACAGAACTTCCAGATGATGGGGGAAATATTTGTATGAAAGACCCACCCACCTCTCCCCTCATATATCCCCATTGGAGGAGTGTGTGTGTGACTAAATGTTGTCTAAATTGTACATAGGTTGGAAGTTTATATCGTGTGGTGTTGTGGCCTTTTTGGATGTTTTCTGCCAGCACGGTGTGTACTAAGAGTGTTTCCAAATGCAATATGGTGGTTGTTTCTTTTCTGGACTGGTTTTTGGACACTTTTCCCCTTAGTGTCGTATTGTTTTTCTTAATGCACTTCAATGGTGTACATTCTACTGATTGTACTTTGGGGTAAAAAGAAAAGTTTGTTCATTCTTATTGACACCCGATGAAGATTCTACGTATCAAATCATTGTGGCCTTCCCCTCCTTAGGTACTTCTTCCTACCATTTTTATTTTTGAAATTTTTTATGTGTGCAGAGCACACAGAATTTGAATTAACCCTTTCACCGCCAATGTCGCATTTATGCACCACAATGGGTTAACACCCTTGTCACTAAAATGCATCAAATCAGGACCTGTTTTCCAAAGACCCTATTGTCTTAGTTTTGGGAAGTAAGGATAGACCTTATTTTATATATGTCACAGAAGAATCCCCAATACTGCAGATGGATTTTGTTCTCTACCCAGGTCACTGAGGTACATTTAATGGAAATTTTGGGCTGAAATATAGCTGGCGGTGAAAGGGTTAATGATACAACATGTATTAGGTTTTTTATGTGAAGGTCTAAGAAAAACTTCAGTCCACACTTTGGAAAAGATACGTAGAGACAACGAATGACATTCTGTATTGAATGACGCTGTCCCAATACCCACTCAAATATTCTTTGCTCACAAAATTGTTCCATGTATTGGTGATTTTTTTTTCTGATTGTATTTGGGTTTTTTGTGTGTGTGTGTGCGCAGTGTGTATAAGTATCCTAAGATGTAATAATTTTTGCACGTGGGGCCGTGTATGCCAATGCTTCACTCAGTGTGCACATTCAATGGGTGTTTGTGTGCGCGCACGCTTTTAGACAAACCCACTGGTGTGCAATCACTATCATTAACAATAGCCAGTGAAAATCTGGGTAGCAAATGTCATGAAAATAGGGTAGAACTCCATATTTATTGCATTTTATTTTGTAATGTTGGAGGATTATCTTTAAAGCTTTTGGCTAAAATATTGTTAGATTCTTGACAAGAGTCGATATCAAAATGTGAACCAGCTTTTTCTTATCTTCTGTCAAAAGTTTAAAAAAAATGTTTTTCTAAGTCTGTGATGAAATGTGTTTATTGTGTGCGCAATGGAGATGCTAATGACCCGGCGGCTATAAATAGCCAACCAATGGCAGGCGAGATTAATCCTGCAACATTGGCAGTGCTTGTTACGAGTTACGAGTCATGCGTTCTCTTTGGTGGTGTCTGCGAAAATGGATCTATTCAATAGGAAATGTTCGCAACTAATTAACGGGAGTAATCTCATGGTATGTGCGAATGATCTCGCTTGACAGAGTCGGTCAAACAGGAAGTGACACTCGCAGACCTGCCTACTGCTACGATTTGGC
Organism: Phymorhynchus buccinoides; assembly: GCA_017654935.2. Classification (NCBI taxonomy): domain Eukaryota; kingdom Metazoa; phylum Mollusca; class Gastropoda; order Neogastropoda; family Raphitomidae; genus Phymorhynchus; species Phymorhynchus buccinoides. The sequence goes on from CM065689.1 coordinate 2,396,092, forward strand.
CGTAGCAGCTACGAAAAATAAAGCTTTGCTACGGAGCTACGGCAACCTTAACATTGCTACGGAGAAAACAAAATGCCACCGCATTTTATTTTTGCTCATGTCGTTCCCGGTTTTGTCTGTTTCTAAGAGCAGACGCCGTATCACGCGCGATAACCTAGTCACTTCCGTTTTTATGAAAGTGACTGCGCATGCGTTCTTATTACTTTCTCTGGGGAAAAAATGGTGGACTCCAGCAGCAGTAGCGATTCGGGAGATGTTTCAAATTAAGAAAAACAAACCCAAACCAGAAAATGAAAATCATCTGGCACACCATCTTGTTCTAAGAAAAAACATCGGCCTGCCGCACAAGTTTTCAAAATAGCTTACACGGAGGAGTGGCCTTGCATCGTCAGAAGTTGACTCGGTGCGAACCATGCTCACTCAGTCACTGCAGTGCAACCTCTGCCATGCGGACTTCTCTGTGGTAGATACGATTGCCGTCAACACGTTCAATCGGCGAAACATAAGCAGTGCGTTTCGGCTCAGGAAGAGAACAAATTGATTGCCGTCGTTTGTGGATGCTACGAAAAAAATTTGCCATGCTACTGAAAATTGATGGCTGTGCTACTGATTGGGAAAATTCCAAGTAGGCAGGTCTGCACTCGCTTAATTAGCCTACTGCAGTCGCCTCGTGCTGCGTTTGAGTAGACACACTCAGTTTGAGTTTCTCGCATCTGTTCTCTACCAAGCCATCTGGGTCAATTGCAATGGGGGGGTTTCTTTGCGAGTTTGTGAAGTTCTGCAAGTTCAGTCAGTTAGTGGCTGCTTGTGACCACCCCTCTTTCTCTTAAAAATGTTTGCAAGTCACTCTCACATAGCTTCACCCTTCGACGCCAGGATTGTTACGGTTTGACCGATTCGGTCAAGGTAGACTACTCTAATTTTTACGTAGTGCTCTCCCCTAATTTTTTCTCTCCGAAAATCGTCTATTGGTGTGGAGGAAGACCAAAGGGCCACAACCAGGATATGACAGCAGTCCAAGGATTATTGTTCTTGATTTGAATAAACATCTTTATGCTGAATTTAGAACTGCAATATCCATTGATGGACCGAGGATGGACAAGTGAGTGAGAGGACAAAATGGTCTGAAACAAGAATATCAACAAAAGGTCCTGGCTCTTGTGGAAATCAATAGAACAAAGTCTGCTAGTGTTAAATTTGAATAGGACATTTGTCCTGAGCGTGAGGAACAGAATAGGACAATCTACTTTAACCATACTGTACCAACACCTGAAACAACTGCATTAGCGTTAAGCGACCTGGAGCTATACCATAGCAAAGAGAAAAACGAAAGTAGGCCTGGCCTTGACCCCTAGCCGGATGGGGGCGGGAGTGATCCCCCCTTACCGGTCTAGCTGTGGCTAGGCCAATGAGCGCCTACTTCCGCCATTACAATTTTCCAGCGTTTCTTTGTTGACCTGGGCTGCCTGGCTTCTACCTTTTTTGGTTTACAACACTCTTAACTGGTGGGTTCGTTCCTGTTCCTCTCTATCATCAGTTTCAGTGTAATACTGAGTCTCGATTGTCTCAGTTTCTATAGCCTAAGTTCGCTAGAACTTTCACAGTTTTAGTTTTTCTGTTCGTCACTCACCGTGCACTGCTACTAGTAGTACTAGTAGTGCACGCGCGCGCGCGCGTCATTTGGTCTCTTCAACTCGAGTTCCTATTTATCAGTCAAGTTCTTTCGGACCCTACGGTTCGTTCTCTTCCACGATTTTATTCTTATTGTTCCGATTCGGTCCTCGTGAGAAAAATTCATCCGTTCAAACTTTTTCTAAAAAGTCTAAACGTTCTTTATCCGTCTGGGCCTCTATGAGTCTATCTATAGGCCTCTACGGTCGTAGTACTCCTGCGGCCTCTTCGGTTCTCGTCTCGTTCAGCCAGAAACTGGTCTTCACGAGTTGTTTATTTCGGCCCTCCTTCTGCTTCGGTTGTGCAGAAGGCCTCTAGGCCCATTTCGTCCGTGTGTTTTTCTGCCATGCCTCTCTGTTCCAGGAGGCCTCTCTTCACGGGCCTCCACTTCTACACGGACGTTTGGACAATGCTTCGTTGGATAAGTCGCATCCGCGCATGTCTGTCGCTCCGAGTGGCACGCTTGCACTCGGGGCCCCGCCTGGTCTCCCCTCCCTCTCCGACCAAGTGTTGGAGAGAGGGCGAAGGAGGTCCCCTTCCGACCACCGGTCGAGGTCTTTTGACTGGGACCTCGGGCAGACATCCCGGGATCTCGATGGGAGCTCGAGCCCGGAAGGCCGTAGGCCTCTCGACACCTCCCCGCCCGGGGACGCCGAGGCCTACAGGCTAAAACCACTTCCCCGTCGGGAAATCCCCGATGGTGTTGTTGGTGCCTCTCAGGAGAGAGTCTCCCGGTGTTCGCCCCAGTGGGGGTAACATCGGTTGAGTGTTTTCCCGGCCAGGAGGCCGGTCGACACGTCTACGGATGGATGAGGCCTCCCCACCGACGAGGCCTCCCGGCCTAGGCCTCTCCGGCTCCGTCAGGCCTCCCTCACCGGTCCCCCGGCGGACCCGGGCCTCCCTCGGTGGGAGGCCTCGGTGGCCGTGTCCGGAGGCCGCGGCCTACGAGGCTGCGGCCTCCCCGGTCCTAGGCCTCTCCGGACCCGGGCCTCCCTCGGTGGGAGGCCTCGGGCGCCGTGCTCGGCCTAGGCCTCCGCCTCCGTCGGGCCTCCCTCACCGGTCCCCCGGCGGACCCGGGCCTCCCTCGGTGGGAGGCCTCGGTGGCCGTGCCCGGAGGCCGCGGCCTCCCCGGTCCTAGGCCTCTCCGGACCCGGGCCTCTCTCGGTGGGAGGCCTCGGGCGCCGTGCTCGGAGGCCGCGGCCTAGGAGGCCTCCCCGTGCTCCGTCGGGCCTCCCTCACCGGGCCCCCGGCGGACCCGGGCCTCCCTCGGTGGGAGGCCTCGGGCGCTGTGCGCGGCGGCCTCCCCGGGCCTGGGCCCTCTCCGGCTTCCTCAGGCCTCCTTCGGACCCGGGCCTCCCTCGGTGGGAGGCCTCGGCGGACCGTGTGGTCAGACGGCTACGGTCTCCGTCACTGTCCGCTACGGACCGCACGGTCCGTGGACCGGCGGTTTCGTCACCGCCCGCTACGGTCCGTGGACCGGTGCACCGTCCGTCCGTCCTACCACACGGTCCGGCTTGGGCGTTCACCGTCCCCCTGTGGTCCCTCACAGGGTTCTGCTTCAGGGTACTCGTCCTCAAAAAGCTCGGGTGGTTTCTCCTGGTTCTGACCAGACAGTCCACCCCAGAGGCTCGTAACGTCAGCGCTCTCCAGTGGATTCGGACGTGGACTTCGCTAAGTCCGTCTCCATCCAGGCAAGGGCGTAGCAGCGTGTTCTGGCCCGGTCCGGCCACTCACCAGGGAAAGGAGTTCTGGTCTTTTTCCAAGCTCCTAAGCTTCTGGACCACTCCAATCGGAAAGCAGAGGCTTTCCTTTGTGCCGGGAAGATGGCAGAAACTAACCGTTTCTCTTTAGCCTTCTAAGGCCGAAGCAGAGAAGCTCCTTTGCGACAGGAATCTTGACAGGAATCTTGCCCGACCAAGATTAAGTCTTCCAACTTCAAGCAGTTGGAGGAATCTTTGTCAAAGCCCTCAAGGGCTGTGGCTTTGCGGCTTCGTTGGTTCGGCCCATCACAGAGAATTTTGGGAAATTTTTTCTCCTACGAATTCTCCTGTGGTTTTCAGGCTCTTTGAGTCCGTGAATGAACCAGCCGTTTTCTATCGGTTTTTGGTTCATCGTCGGGCTCTTCAAGGGTTTTCTCACAAGAAGAGTTCTCTTGTACCATCTAATCATCTGGTTAGATCTACTTCGATCTGCTGATCTCGAGCTCTTGTGCTTCTGATCGATCGCTTTCACCGATCCATTTTACCGGGTTGGGCAACTGACCGTCGGGTTCCGTTCCGATTCTTCAAGAACCTCATGGTGATTCTGACCTTCCGTTTGTCACGGTGGCTTTTGGGAATGATCCATCGTTTTTCTTTGTTTCATTCATGTCTGTTGCAACGGCTCCTGTGGTCCGTTTCTTTGATTCTGACGAGCATGGGTTTTCTTGCTCTATTCAGTTTCATGCTTTTCTGGTTACAACAAGGGTTGTTCAACCTGATTACTCATTCAACCGGTCCTGCCAACCGTTCTATCAACTTTTCCGGCCTTTTTCGGCCCAGCCTGTCAGGCCTTGTTTTCTGACTTGGGTTACTCGTTACAAGTCATGGCCGTTTAAACGGTTATTTTTGTTCCTCAATCCTCTACCGTTTCTTTCAGTCAGTACCGTTCAATTGGATTTTTCCACGGTTATCCTGACGTCACTTGGATACTCTGTTATGCTTCTCGCAGTAACTAACCGTTTCTCCTTGGGCAGATCTACCTGGCCCAAGGAAGATTCAGTTCCCGTGGGCTTTTGTTGTTGTTGATTCATCCGTTCAAGTCGGTGCTAGGTGTCCATGGACTACCTCCCGTTTCCCTCTTTCTCCAAGCCTTCTAAGGCTGTAGCGGATAAACTCCATTATGACAAGAGTTGGAAGCATCTTTGTCCAAAGCCCTCAAGGGCTGTGCTTTTGTGACGTTGTTGATTCGGTTCATTGCTGTACTTTGAGCAAAACCTCTCCAACGACCTCTCTTGCGGTTTTCAGGCTCTTTGAGTCCGTGATTGAACCAACCTTTGGAGTGGCTCTAGCTTCTCTTGGTGATTCTTCTGGCCAGAGACTCTTTTTGGGGCACTTAAAGACTGCCTGGAGATGGGGTTCGACACGGTCGGATTCACAGTCTCAGCCTCGGAGGACACTGTCCTCGTTTTCTCTGTTGGTGTCCGTCCTCTCAGTACGAAGTCGGTCACACTTTTCCGTCTCCTCAGACTTCTTAGTCTGATGGAGTCAGTTTCGGAGCTCCTTCCTGCCAAGGTATACTAAGGCCCTTGCAGAGAGAAGTCGGAGCGTGCGCTCCTTCTTTCACGGTTGCAACCGAGGGTTGTTCAACCGTACCCTTGTTGCCTTCCTTCTGAACGGCCCCGGCTTCGCCGTTCTTTCGAATGATGTCTGTTCTGGCAGACATGGTTTTTACTTGCTCTGTTTCAGACACTCGTTTCCTCTGATTACAACCATGAGTTGTTCTTCCAGTGGACTCGTTCATTCGTTCCAGCCTTCCTTTTCGGTCTGGTTCCGTCCCGATCGGACTCATCTGTCCGTCTAACATGATCTTCCATGCCCAGCTGTCCGATCACTAAACGTCAATTTTCAACTTAAGTTGTTCGACTGGGTGTTTTTTGGCCTTCCTTCAGGCCCCCCACCCCCATTTTGAGTCAGTGCCGTTGAAATGGGTTAAGTCGAGGTGTGTTTACGTCACGTTTGCACACTGTTCCGCTTTTGTCTACATGTTTCCTTTTCAGTGGGGACATTTCCGCGTCATCTGGTTTGATTTGACGTCATGCGATGGCAACTATGTTGCTGTTTCGGTCTGTCCCTACGTCAGAGGCAGTTTTTATTTTGTCTCCCTACGGTCTTAGCATGTAGAGTTGGTTTCGAAGTGCAGTTGCACATTCGTTCCGTGGCTTCTCAGTTTGCTAGTTTAGAGGTTGAATCTGCTGTTTTGCGGATTCTCATCTTAATCATTTAGTACTAGCTGTCTCTATCCCGTCATCGGTCCTTTGCTCGCCCACATTCTGAACAAGTCTTGTCCAGATGTGGGCCATTTTGGTTTTGACTTAGTCTCGCCTCTTCGATCGATATTTTTCCGGTTCGAAAGGGCGTAGCAGCGGGTGGTGGCCCGGTCCGGCCATTCCGTTTTGTTTCTGCCTTGGCTGCTCTAGGTGACTCCATGCGGGGTTTGTCATCTCCTGGCTGCTTTTTTAGTCAGCCATGTTCCGTCCACGTCGGAATTTCACGCGCTGCACCCTACCACAGTCCAGTTGGTGGAGTTCCTGTCCCACTTGCACAGGTCTTAGGGCCTCTCTGCTCAGACCCTTTCTGACTACAAGGCTTCTCTGATTAACACCAGTTCGTTAGCCTTAGGTTTTGATCGAACCTCTGAGCTCTCCGCTCCGCGGGTGTCCCACATTTTGGATGCGGTGCGTTTGCGAGCCCCGGCGAGGACTGTCCGGGTCCCGCAATGGGACGTGTTTCTTGTTTAGAATTATCTAAGGGATCGCTGTGAACCTCTCGCTTTCCTCACTTTCAAGACTGTGTTCTTGATTGCTCTCGCATCGGCCAGACGGGTCAGTTGCCTCCACTCCCTTAGCGGGCTCTCCAGGGACGTCGAGTTCGCGGAGGATTTCTCGTCCGTTTCGCTTTACTTTTTGCCCGAGTTCAGGGCCAAGAATCAGCCCGGCGATGTCGAGTCTCCTCTGCTCTCTATCTCCAGTTTGCGGACAATTCTCTGCCCGGACGACGCGGACCGTTTTTCTCTGTCCGGTCCGCGCGCTCAGATCCTACCTGTCTAGAACCAAAGGTTTTAGGGGCTCTAGAAGAAGATTGTTTCTTTCTATTAACCCTAAGTACGCTAAAGACGTTTTCTAAGAACACGGTAGCAACATGGTTGTTAGACTGTGTCAAGCTAGCCTACTCTCAGTCTCTCGTTAGCCTGCCATCCGGCTCTATCAGGGTTCACGAGCTGCGCGCAATCAGCGCCTCGCTCGCTCTCGTTAAGGGGGTTTCCTTGGTGAATATCGTGTCAGCCGCCTTCTGGAAGTCGGTCAACACGTTCCCCAACTTCTACCTGAGGTACGTGGCCACGAAACATGACGACGACTCCTTCACTATCAGGAAGATAGTTGTCGCCCAGACCGCCGTCTCCGTCTAAACTGTAAGTACGGAGGCAAGCTCCCAACGACTCCCCCTATGGTACTTTAGTGGGTATATCATTGCAATGATGTTTTGGGGCAATATTTGGAGCAGGCCTTTTACCTCCCCTTTCTAAGCCGCATTTAGGCTAAAGGAGTTAAAAGGGGGACTCAGGGCTTTTTTGAAGGGGACTAGTGGGAATTACCACTTTTTTAACGCCCCAAGGGAAAAAAGCGCCCAGGTCTCGCTCTCACGCGGTGGGTTGGGTTACTGAAGCATCTACCCTCCTCCGCTTTGGTAATCTGCAGTTGTTTCAGGTGTTGGTACAGTATGGTTAAAGTAGATTGGTGGATTTTTATTAATCCCTACTATCTATTTAACTTAATACTTACCAACACCTGAAACAAACGAGGTACCCTCCCTTGTATCCTCCCTCACTATAAGATGCTTCCTGTAAAATTTTGTAATGGCGGAAGTAGGCGCTCATTGGCCTAGCCACAGCTAGACCGGTAAGGGGGGATCACTCCCGCCCCCATCCGGCTAGGGGTCAAGGCCAGGCCTACTTTCGTTTTTCTCTTTGCTATGGTATAGCTCCAGGTCGCTTAACGCTAATGCAGTTGTTTCAGGTGTTGGTAAGTATTTAGTTAAATAGATAGTAGGGATTAATAAAAATCCACCATTTTCAATGACTTGGGCCTCAGGACATCAGTGAATGTCCTTACAAAATGACGCATGGTCATTTGTGCTGAAAAATGTGATGTCTGCAGTCCCGGTCATAGGAAATTGCCCTATCAAATGGAAAATGTCCTATTCTGTTGCTCTCTGTCAGGACAGATGTCCTGTTGGAATTGAACACTGCCGGACTGTCCAGAGCGAGAACACTTTGTTCTAATTCTATTGATTTGGGGGGTTTTTTCAGGACAATTTGTCTAATCATTTTTCCATCCTCGCTGCCTCACTGAGTTTGTGTGTGAAGATTGGTTTGGTCGTTCTGGATGCTTGTGTGCTGTGATTGGTGTGTTGTTGTTGTTGTGTGTAGTGTGCTGTGAGAAGCGTGTCGATTGGTTGTTGTGCTGGTGTTGGACTGGAAGCTTCTCTGGCTGCCATTCCTCGTTCTGTGGTTGGCTTTTCACGGCTACAAAAGCCTGAGTTTGTGACTGCAAAACTTGCAAGCTGAAGATCATTTTGAAGGGTATTTGAGGGGTGGGGTTATGATATATTTGTTTAGGTAGTCTTTGTTGAGCATTGTATATTTTTGTGTGTGTTAATAACAGACAACAGACACAGACATCGTTGATAATGAAGTTTTGACCACGTTTGAAGAGCAAATAACGGGGCTCCCAATCGTCCCGCAAAACAAGGGATCCCAGGGACTCCTACAATATAGAGGGTCCTAGAGGCGGGATAGAAGGTCCCAGTGGCATTGCGAATGCTAAAAAGAATGTTTCTAGTGCATACCTGGGACCCCCTGCACATTCTTTTAGAGGGTCCTTTAGAATTTTAGTACTTCATAGACCCTCAAATGGGGGTCCCTGGGAGCCCTGAAATAATTTTGAAATTGTTGTTGCTTGCAAGCAGCACACATTCTTTTTTGTTTTAGTCATCGGAAAGAATACATTTTGCATTCTTTGAAAATATTCTTGTTTGAAATAATGTTTCATGAGTTGTTTTTAAAATTTTGATTTGAAAGAAGGTGGTGGCTTCCTTTCAGTCATTGCCTTGGGGTTTCCTTGCAAACATAGACCTAACAACACCGACAACAACAAAAATGAAAGGGAGAAATCCACTCCACTAACTTGTTTGAGGAGTTGTGTGCTTGCTGGAGATGATTTGATCATGTCGGTGCTTGCCGTGTTTTTTTCTCTGTTTTTCTCCTCAGCAGCTCACCGCATGTCGCTTTTGGCTTAGACTCTGACTTCCCCGACCGTAAGTCGCGGGAGTTTAAGGGCAGCATGCTCACTAGTAGTCGAGACGCTCAGCGCGATATCTATAAGTCCACCTCGTCCTCGGACTTCATCTCCACCTGGCCCTACAAGTATCACTTGCGATCGTCCAACCACACAGTAAGTCCCGCGCCCTTGGTTTGGTTTGCCGTCAGCTTGCCACCCACTGACATTTTGGTGGTTGGTGTTTTTCCTGCTGCACTAGGAGTTGTAGATTTTGTTGCTTTTTGTATTTCTTGTTCCTTTTCTTCCCATCTCCCAGTTTGGAGTGAGCTGTACAGCTGTGTTGTGTCATCTCCATTCAAATTTTTTAAAATTTTGTTAACGTTTACACAATTTGAATTTGATATCCCCCCCCCCTTGTGGCTACAAATTGAATTACCGTATTTTCCGGTCTGCAAAGCTCACCGTTGTCTAAGCCTCACCCCCTGAATTTTATTAAAATTCTGGAGAAAAAAACAACGATAAAGCCGCATTCAGTGTTTAAGGCGCCAGAGACTGAAAAAAACAACCCGAACCTGAGAAGACGAACGATCGAAAGCCACAGCAACTTTGACGGCCTGTGTTGCACTCGCACACAAACTACACACTACAGATCTAATCTTCGCCATAATGGACCTACTAAATGCTGAATTCTGCACAACGGCACAACACAACACAAAACATGACAAAGTAACGCACTGGCAGTTCATTTTCAGTCACAGTTTGCACACATGAGACTTTTACCGCGCGTACAACTCGGCTGACAAAATGGTGCAGCACACACCGCAGATACGAAATCACGGCGAACGCTAATGCGCCAGCTGCTTTCATTTATCGGATTTTGTGAGTTGTATGCATTCAGCGAGTGTTTCAGTGCACACACTAACGCCGATTTATCAGTTTGATAACGGAAAGGAGCTGCTTTTCAACTTCTTTTTTTGTAAAGTGAGACCATTCACTGAGTTCCAACTTATGGAGTGAAACCAATCACCTAGTTTCAGCTTGGAAGTTGACTTTGCATATGTGTGCACATAGTTCGTAAAGATCGACACAATGGCTACTATTTCAGTTCAATCTTTGATCATAAACTGCTCAGTGATGATCATGACACATGTGCATAAAAGTGGTGAAATTTAGTGGTCAGATATCGCTGATTAAATTCTTCAGTTTCGGCATGAGAACGGTTCGTTTTTACCCAGATTGACGATGTCAACACGCACAGGCTGGAGTTGACGACCAGCCTAAAATACGGAAGGGGAAATATTCACAAATTAGCCGCAATCGTTGTTTTAGCCGCTGGGGTCAAAGTTGAAGAAAAAAGTAGCGGCTTATAGCCCGGAAAATACGGTAGTAGCCTTATTTTCCTGACGTTAGTGTTTGACTAGATACTTATTTTCCTGACGTTAGTGTTTGACTAGATACTTTTTCATATTTGTGGCTAGAATATGAAATAGTTTTAGTAATATTGGCTTTTACAGTTTTTTGCTCCGGTAGTGTTTGACAAGCGATACTTTCATTTTTAATGTTTAAAAATGAATTTAAGATGTAACCTTTTTTTCATTTCTCAGTTGGTATTTGGCAAGATACCCGTTTTTTTGGTAGTATGAAAGTTAATTAGGAATGTTTTTTTTTTAAATTTCTCTTCAGATGATGTTGACAAAATACTTTTTTTTTATTTGCTTGAAAAGAAGTATTAGTGTCAGCTTTTTTTGGGATTGTTTCTATATGATAGTGTTTATAAAGAGGCTCTTGTTTTTTATGTTTTAAGTGAAGAAAAATGCTGATTGATTTTTTTTTAGGATTGCATTTTAGCAAGTGTTTTTTCTCTATATGTGTGTGTGTTTGTAGTGGTTTTTAAAAATATACTTTAGATACACGGTCATTGATTTTTTTCATGTACTGCATGGTTTCTAATTTGTGCTTAACAATAAAGGAGCTAAGTTTCATTTTTGTCGCCCTCGCCCTCACTCCTCTCAATGTAAAGGAAAGGAACAGTATTCCACCCCTATTTTATTGTGTGAAATGTTAACCCTTTCACCGCCAACCATATTTCAACCAAAAATGTCCATTAAATTTACCTGGGTAGAGAACAAATTCCATCTGCAGTATTGGGGATTCTTCTGTGACATATAAAATAAGGTCTATCCTTACTTCCCAAAACTAAAACAATAGGGTCTTTGGATAATAGACCCCAATTTGATGCCTTTTAGGGACATAGGTGTTAAATCACTGTGGTGCTAAAATGCGACTTTGGCGGTGAAAGGGTTAAAGGGTGTAGAGTGGCACAGAGGTAATGCATTCGCCTCATATACAATAAACCCAAGTTCGAACCTGGGTACAGGGGTATTTTTCCTCACTCTGCACTAGGCCTTGCGGTCTGAATGTGGAGTCTTTCGGATGAGACGATAAACCGAGGTCCTGTGTGCCCATGCACTTAGCACACGTTAAACCCAGTGGCAACAAAAAAGTTGTTATTTGGTCAAAATTTACACCCCCTCAACTCCCTTTCCTTCCTCATCAGTCACACAAAAATCGTATGCCAAAAATAAGAAAAAAGGGTGGTGTGCCTCTGGCTGCGACGCGCTCTCCAGGTGGGAGCAACCCGAATTTCACAGAAACGCCTCTGTGACTATAAAGTACCAAATACCAATGCTAAAAGTTAAGATTAATATTGCGCACTTTTCTTCTTTTTTTCATTGAACTTTGGGGTGCTGTGAATGTATTGTTTTATGAATATTTCACCTTTTTCATCCTCAATCGCTGGTGTGCTGCTTTAACGTGAAAATGGTGTTCAGCGGAAATGTTATCTTTTTGGTGTTCATATTGTTTAATGCGACCACTGTTTACATTTGTTAAGCAGCTAAAAAATTAGTTCCTTTTATTTAGTATTATTTTTTAGGTGTAATTGATAATTATTACTATATTAGTGCAACCTCCCTATCAAGACCTTGAAAAGTCATCCAAAATAAGGTCTTAAGTGGGAGGGAGTTAGTTGTAAAAGGGAGGTAATTTTAATACTTACAAAGAAGGGCAATGTCTCAGAGAAGTAGGTCTTAAGTGGGAGGGGGAGTTGTAATAGGGAGGTAATGTTAATACTTACAAAGAAGGGCAATGTCTCAGAGAAGTAGGTCTTAAGTGGGAGGGAGTTGTAATAGGGAGGTAATGTTAATACTTACAAAGAAGGGCAGTGTCTCAGAGAAGTAGGTCTTAAGTGGGAGGGAGTCTTAATAGGGAAGGTCTTAATAGTGAGGTGCCACTGTATTTGTAAACTGAGCGTGACAACACACGTAAATTGCAGATTTGACTGGCTAGCATCTTGACTGTTCACACGATGAAATGCAATCATGCATCCCCTTCTTTCTTTCTGTGTCTTTAGTACGAAAGACACAGGTTCAAATTGGCTTGATTGATATTGAATTTAAGCAAGGTTTAACTCATGAATTCCGAAATGTCATGTAAGTAAGTCATTTGAATTACGCAAGCATACAGTTGAATTTTCAGTTTTTAAGAAACAAAATATGAACAAACAGTGCTGAATGCTTTTTTAACAATTGCTTTTTTTCCTTTTTTAGTGAGTCTACTAATAATATAGACTTACGGTAGTTAATTCCCAGCCAGTCTTTGTTCACTGTATATTTTTAATTAATTTGTTCTGGAATTAGTTTTATTGGAGACAAATTGCTTGTAGCAATGTAATCAGTATTTACAATGCTTTTGAGAATATTTGGTAAGTTTGGGGCAACATTGTAGCAAAACAGGATCTTTTGTTTTTAGTTTTAAACTGGCTTAGGTGTTTTTTTGTTTTTTTAGGGGGGTGTGGCTCGTACACATCAGCAGGCGCTTCTGGGTGTTAGAAGAACGTGTGCTAAATGTGTGCATTTTGGGTTTTGTCGACGAGTGTAAATGTATGCTGACTGCTTTTCAGGGGTTGTCGCACGATCACCTTCTGTTCAGGTACAGACCAGTGCACAGCTTTCAAACACTCTGAATGCATACACTGTTCCTCCTTTGGAGGGAGTTTTGATGTGGAGGGTTACCTCTTTTTGCTGTGGTTTGCATGTCTACACATTCACATTGAGTGGGGTGGAAAAGTGTACAGATGTGCGTATGCCCCGAATAGTTGTGTGCTTTAAATGTTTATTAATAATGTTAAGATGTATACTTATGCAAGTGCCGTAAATGGATTGTGCGTGTCGCTCGATGCCGGGCTTGTGTTTGACGTACTGAGGTTTCACTGTTTTCTGTGGGACACTTTAACCCTTATGGGACACTTTAACCCTTATGGTGCCGCATTCCATTGAAGTTTGCACACAGAAGCCGGATTGCTGTGACTCAGTTTACTGAGCGAACGAGGACGGTGTGTTTTGTGTCATTGGACTTGACCCTTGGAAGTAACGGGAAGCAATAGTTTGAGTGGAAACTTTTAACTTGCACATTAAAAGTGGTCATGTTACCATTTATTTCTTAACTTTTAAACACTGCAACATGAGGTAGTCACGGTTTCATAAAGATTGTTACAGATGGATCACGTTTTGTGTGTGTGTGAAGAGTTTGTTTGTAAGAGTGCAGAGAACCTGTAGTCTGGACCTGTTTTGTTATAAAAAAGAGGCAACGTTGTGGGTTAAATTGCGTCACTCATTGTTCCTATCAGATGCAGGCATCAGAATTGTCAGAGGATCAGAGGATTAAGAATTTCTGACAGAGGATTGGCTTCTCTTGTCAGAGGTTTTGCCTTTTTAAAATTTTTATTGAGTGTTATCCTTTGAGTTAAATAACATTTTAATGTGATTTATCACTATTAGCCTTTTTGGTCATGTTGGGAACTCATTTCAGTGTTGTCCCTCTTCTGTCTAGGACCTTGATGGCCCTTTTACCGCAGTTTTCAGAGGATTGGGCTTCAGACTATTCTGATGCCTGCAGATGTCTTCTACTCTATTACGATATATGTGTGTGTGTGTGTGTGTGTGTGTGTGTGTGTGTGTGTGTGTGTGTGTGTGTGTGTGTGTGAGTGTGTGTGTGTGTGTGTGTGTGTGTGTGAGTGTGTGTGTGTGTGTGTGTGTGTGTGTGTGATGTGTGTGTGTGTGTGTGTGTGTGCATGTGTACATGCTTGATGGTGTGATTTACTATGTGTGTGTGTGTGTGTGTGTGTGTGTGTGTGTGCGCACATGCATGCACTTGTACATGCTTGATGGTGTGATTTACTATGAATTGTGTGTGTGTGCTGTTCTGACAGTTCTGTGAATTTATGATTACTAATCTTAAAAACGTGTGTGCATGATGGTAGAGACTGAAAGGAACGATGTTGGTGGCGGCCACAACATGTTTTTTTGCCGTGTCGGTGTGATGTGTGCTTGATGCATTCCTGAGTGTGTGGCTCCACTCTACATTGTGGTTTAATTACAGCCAATAGCTTTTGGGTGTTGTTTAATTGTTCTTCCCTACCATTTAAAAAAAAAAATAATTCCAATATGACTTACAATTTGAATTTCTACCTTACTCTCACAAACTCTCTTCTTACTCGTGCAAATAAGATGATGAAATGTTCTGCTTAGAAGTGTCAATTTGGAACCTGCCCGTGTCTAAGCTTTTCCTTATCATGTTGATAAATGAAATGACTGTTTATTCCAGTGTGTGCGTGTGTGTGTGTGTACGTGCATGCGTGTGTGTGTGTGTCAGATAAAATTGAAGAAAAGGCAAATGGCTTCCAAAAGGAGATGTTACCACATCAGTGGAAAATAAAAAAGTGATTGGGCAGGTCAAATGGACCGCGTTGCTGGAAGCTAAGGGGAGTAACCGGGCTTCCGGGTAAGCGGAGTAGCGGTCCTTTGCTACTTTCGTTTTTTATGTGCTGTGGCATTTGGTTTCCAACTGATGATGTTTTATGCTAATTGTTTTGAGTGTTGGTAAGTATTTAGTTAGAATAGATAGTAATATTAATAGAAATCTACCATTTAGCCCTGAATCAAAATTGATGCCTATTAACTTTGTTTTCTTGCCACCTTTGCTAAAAATAGTAACACCCCCACATTCTGGAAGTTCTGTGCTCCGGGGTAACTTCCCCTCATTCCTGATATCTGCCACTCTCTTTGGGTTCTGCCTTCTGAGAAATTGTCTTATCTACTCTCTACTATCTGTTCTGTTCCTTTTTATTGGCCCAGTTCTCCTGAGCCTTTCGGCTATTGATTCGTTCAAAAATCTTCTAAATAATTTTCTCCTTTGAGCTCCTCCCGAAATCTGGAATGTGTCTGGCTCCTACGTCCAGCCCTTCCGGGGAGACCAGTGAAAACTGAATGTTTTCGGACACATACGTACTCTGACCCATTATGGCCATATGGCCTGGGAACGCAGAAGCATCAGCCCCCGCTGGGGTTATGCAATTGTTTTTAGCTGAAGCCATTTTGGCATGTGCACATATTACTTCTATTAGCTTCGATCGCTCAGACAGTTGCTTGTCTTTATGAGCGCAGATGCGTCAGGAATGAGGCTGTTATGCGCCTAACTAAGAAATAGATAGGCCCAGCAAGTCCGACTTTAGCTGGAGGACTTTGTTTGAAAGTGTTTCTTGAAAAAAGGCAGGAGAATGGACCAGTTTTTAGGCAGAAAGGTATAGTAGATGACAGTAATAAGCAAATCCATCAAGGCAGAGTCAAAGAGAGTGACAGATTAGAGGAAGCTACAAGCGCAGAATTTCCAGAAGGCGGGGGAATTATTTATACAAAAGACCCCCCCAGGTATCCCCATGGGGGTGTGGGGGGGTGTGCACATTTATTAACACTTACGGAAACTTATCCGCAATCTGCACACAAAAAAATCAAAAAAATCCGAAAGTAAGAAATATGAAAGAGTGTGCACATTACATGTGGGGAAAACTCATCCACAATCCCATCCACATTAGTGAGTGGGGTTTCCGTATGGAAGTTGTGGGTTTTGGTTCTAATGTGCACAGACCCTTAGAACTGAACAGAGGAATAGTCAGATGAATGTTAGCTGCTGTTCCTCTCATGTTCCACGTTTTGTTACAGATGTGAACAGGGTTTCCGTACGGAAGTTGTGGATTTTGGTTCTAATGTGCACAGACCCTTAGAACTGAACAGAGGAATAGTCAGATGAATGTTAGCTGCTGTTCCTCTCATGTTCCACGTTTTGTTACAGATGTGAACAGGGTTTCCGTACGGAAGTTGTGGATTGTGTTTATAATGTGCACAGACCCTTGGAACTGAACAGAGGAAGTCAGATGAATGTTAGCTGCTGTTCCTCTCATGTTCCATGTTTTGTTACAGATGTGAACAGGGTTTCCGTACGGAAGTTGTGGATTTTGGTTCTAATGTGCACAGACCCTTAGAACTGAACAGAGGAATAGTCAGATGAATGTTAGCTGCTGTTCCTCTCATGTTCCATGTTTTGTTACAGATGTGAACAGGGTTTCCGTACGGAAGTTGTGGATTTTGGTTCTAATGTGCACAGACCCTGAGAACTGAACAGAGGAATTAGTCAGATGAAAGTTAGCTGTTCTTCTCATGTTCAACATTTTGAGGAGGATTTTATAGATAGGAATGTTGTTTAGGTGTGTTTTTTATTTGTATTTTGGTAGTGCAACAGAAAGAGGCGAATAATTTTGATGAAACCGGTTTGTGCTGGTCTGTCCAGGTCCGTGCCACACACTCGAACCGCTAAGCCCGCGATGATACGATGACGCCCCCCCGTCTGAGATACCGCTGCCGCTACTGCTACTACCAATGATACTCCCACCCCCACCCCTCACCCCAGCCCTGGCCAGCGTTCGTCCCCTCTGGATCCCGTCACAAAGCTGTGCTGATGTCCATGAAATGATTTTTTTTTGTGGGGGGGAGTCATTTTGTGAGAAAAAACAACGTAACGTACACACGCACTGCTGTGATAGCTTCTATGGCAGCCAAACTGCTTCTCCTCTTTTTCCTTCATCGTTTTCTTTCACCCCCCCCCCCCCCCCCCCCCCACTCCATCCTGTCTTTCAAGTCAGAATACCACCTTTCTTTCTTTGAATCGACACGTCTTATTTTTATGTATTTTGTTTTTCAGTCCTGGGTTCTGTCCATTTTGGTCTGATAGAAATCGCACTCCTTTTTGTTTCTTTATAATCAGCTTTCTGTTTCTCTCCCATACATTTTTCTCTCTTTCTTTTTCTTCCTCTGTAGCTTTCCATAATCTTTTTTTTATATGTAGGCGTATCTATTTGTTGTTGTTGCTTGGCGAGGGTTTTTTGCTCCCATTTTGTCATGATTTGTATCATGGTTTTGTTGTTGTCTATCGTCGTCGTTGTTGTTGTGCTGTAAGTAAAAATCGTAAAAACGAAATATGAATGGCTGAACTGTGGAATCGGTTGGGTGGTTTTTTTCAGTCAAACTTGAAAAACAGTTGTTGCTCACCTACCAGTCTTTATTAATTGTCTTGTTAATTGGAGACCTTGATGCCTTAAATCGCCTGTTTGTTTTACACCCCGGGGAGATGGTTCTGTTGAAAGAGAAAGTCCTGATGAATTTAGACCGATTAATTATTTGTTGTCTTGAGTGTGGATCATCTTCGTTCGGTGTCTTAGTCATTACGACGAACGTTATTATCATAATATTATTATTACTATTATTATTTTTTTAACTATTTGTAAATTATATTGTTTGTGTTTTGCATGTTTTGCTCAGGAGAGAAGATGAAATATGCAACCGTTTTTTAGGAATGTTGTCGAATGGACGCGTGGCGTGCATCTGTCCCTAGTTTTGGTGAAGCATGCGAGTGTACTGTATTGTGCATAGGTGGAAACGTCACGGAATGAATTGTACCGATGATGTGTATCATAACAATTGTACATGTGGGGTGGAGGGAGGGGTTGGCATGTCCATTTTTCTGTCTTCCCCCCCCCTCCCCCCTTCTCCTCCCATTCTTTAACGATTGTTGTTAACATTACAGCTAGTGCGTCTAGTTTGGTGTGGTGGGGGTGGGATGGGTAGGGTGTTTTACAACGGCGTAAATAAAATTAGTAAAATATGTAAAATTTAAAAAATGAAAATAACGGCCATGAAATGCTTAAAGAAATGGTAAACTTACTAAGCAAAAATCAACTAAAAATTAACCACAGAAAAAAAAATAAAAAAATGCAAATGAAATGCGTAAAGAACTGGTAAACTTACTAAACGTAATCGATTGAAAATGGTCAAAGTTTTTAGCAACACACAAAGCAAACCAAAAACAAAAACAAATATACATACGAAACAAAGAGAGAAGGAAAGAAATAAAAAAAGTGACAAAAATAGCAAATATTTGTTCCCTTATAACCTCTCTCTTGCAATGGTTTCAGCCATGTTAATTGGAAGAAGAGAGTGCGGTTTTTTGGGGTGGTAAAAACACCTATGAACTTACGTTAAAACAGTACCTTCCATTGAATGAGAGAAGCGTTAACACAGAATAGTTTGCTTTGTATTGCCTGCAAAACAGAGAAAAAAAAACATTTAAAATTTTGTTTTTTCTTCTGCACTGGGTTGAATAAGAAATACATGTACATTTTATTATTAAGAAAAAAAAGAGAAAAAAGGTAAGAAAAAGAGAACATAATTTAGGGGTCTTAGTACCGTGGAAAACCCCCCCATTGATTTTAAGTCTCTTTTTTTCATACAACTTTTAATAATTTAGACCAATTTTAGGTCTGTTTTAGTCATATACACTTTTTATATTTTGTTTTAATTTTTGTTGTTTTGTTTTTAAATTGCCCTGAGTTATTGTAAAGATGAGTATTTATAGAATATGTTATCGTTTTTAATGAAACCTTTGTTTTCTTCTGCCCCTTGTTTGAAGAGAGAGAAAGATTTGTTTTTGTATAATATATAACAAAGCTATCATAACAGTTAACAATCCCTTTTATATGTAAATTCTATTGTTGTTGTTAATCACTGTTGTTGTTAATGAGTATTACCGATTATTTGAAACGTGCACAAGGTGTATTGCGGTGTTTAGCCATAGTCAGCGTCTGAAATAGGATTTGGTTTTGTTTTGACCTTGTACATAGGATCACTTAAGTGGATGGCATATTACTCCTGTTTGGAATCGTCAAACCGGTATTTCATGTTTGGTACGCTCGTTTCGTTATTTTGGTGGTTTTTTATGGTTGTTTGTTTGTCCATATTATTTTGAGTCACACAGAATCAGGGCCTGTCCACTTCAGGTCAGCAATCACAAGTTCTGTACGAAACCCCCATTCGCTTATGTGTGAAATAAGCGGAAATAAACTCAGACCTGTTTACCTTTATGATTTTTGCGTAGTTTTTACGAAACAAAAGTAAAATTACGATAATTGCGGCGACGAAAAAAACCAACAACAAAACCCACACCACTACAGTTGCGTCGGCAAGCGATGCTTTTGAAACAATGCGGTGAAAAGTCATTCCGGTTCCCAGCATGCAACGCACGTCAGTTTCTTTTCATTGTTTCAAGATGGCGTCAAAGCGACCGCGTGGTGAGAGTTCTAGGTCAAATGATCCAAAATCTGATGGAAAGACACCAAAGAAAAGGCAAATACATAGTTTAAAAATTTTAAAATTGTTTTTAAAGATCTCCCAGTGCACTAATAAAGCCACTATTGCCTGCATGTAATTGTGTAATAACAAATAGTTTAATCGGCTTTTGTGAAGAAAAAGAATCGGACACGCGTTGGATTACATCTTTTTTTTCAAAACTACTATTTTTTGTTTCAGAAATTACAAATTTGCAAAATAGGGGTAAACAGGTCTGTAAACTCGTCCGCATTATTTCTTATATAGACGAACAGGGTTTCCGTACATAACTTGCGGATTGCGGGTCTAATGTGGACAGGCCCTGATTGTTTCCGTACAACACTCACAGTTATAGTCAGCCTGTATTGTGGGTAAACTGTATCCAGCATGTAACCCGCTCTCCTGTACACCACTATAGCCAGCCATGATGATGGAATTATTATTATTATTAGTTTGTGGAAGACGACGACTAAGATTCTGGATGGAGTCCTGGATCGCTTGAAGTCAACTCGAAGCTCAGTCGGTATTATTTTAAGCATGTATGTATTTCACTGGCGTTACCGGTCTTTCGCTCGATCATCATGTATCCGGGTCAAGTGTAGTGCGCATTATGTTATTATTCACTCCTAGGTTTTTCAGTTTGAATCTGAGCTGCTCTTGTTGCGTATAATTCAAATTAGCTTTAAAGTGTGTGTGGTTTTGTTTTGAAATGAATGAGTCCTAGGCTGAGTGCGTTTGATACAAGTGCTATTGCCTGTGACTTTGAACAAATTTGAATCTGTTGATTTTGTCAGAGTTAAGAGGTGAACTAGCTTCGAATGTTGGGAATTTAACTGATATGTTTATGCTTTGGGTTTCTTAAGCTATGACCCCTTAGTAAAAACAAGTGCAGTAACAACGAAACGATCCGTGCAAATACATGATTATTTGGCAAGCCGATGACTTCCATTTTATGCAAATCAAGACAGTTTGTATTTCGGCCTTCATTCTGGGTTTGGGACAGTTTATCGAGAAATATCCCAAGAAAACAACACGATCAGTTTGGATTGAGTTTGCATGATTATTGTTGGTTATTGTATGAATTGTGTTGTTTCAGCACATGAGGTTTTACAATGTTTGGGCTTCCCATTGAAGGTGTGCAACGTTGTGATACCAAACTTGTCTGTCCATGGTTGCGGATTTCTCAAACCATTCGTGCATGTATGGTGCACGCCTATGATCTTCTTCGTGAGGATTTGCTGTCGTTGCATAGCCTGGAGTTATTCTTGTAACAATGTCGTGTCAAATTTCTTGTAATACTTTAGCGTGCATAAGTGAACGGATGGCTAGCGCTTTTTAATAACATCGCCTTTTTTATCCTGTAAAAACCTTTGTTGTGTTTTAACATTGAAACATCGTGCCAATATTTGTTTGTCTCGTTTAAAAACAAACAATCATCGAAATGTGTGCATTGACAACATAGTAGGGATTGGATGATATTTGTTGTTGGATTTTGTATGGTTGCTCGGTATGTTAAGGTTTGGTGAAGCGATTATAAATGTACCATTGTGCGCACATTCGGTGGAATGGAATACAATGTCGGACACATTTTCTTACACACTATCCCTACAACGAGGCCTTTTAGTTAGTTCCATGCTCATACATTCTTTTTTTCTTGCTTGATTCTGCATGAAATGGTTTGATTTTGCCATCTATTTCTCACCTTTATTGTCCATGCACTCTTTTTGTTGTCTTTTGTATTGGGAGTAATGCCGTGTCTAAAGAATAAAATCTTTATTTTTATTTTTAGGAGCTGGTAGAATTTCACTCATTTATAATAGTTTTCGCTGTTGTTGAAGGTATTATTTTTTTTTTTTTCTCTTTTTTTTAAAGTAACAACACATGATGTCATATTTATATGTATATTTCTTTATAGCATTTATTGCATTTGATAGACCTATATATTATTATCTGGTGTGGGAGACAGTAAAAGAACTCAGAAATACCAATTCTCTTTGTGTGTGTGTTTTTTGTTTTTGTTTTGCAATTCTGGAAGAACAGATGATGATGTTTCAGTGACTGGTTAAGCAGCCGCGGGCGAAGCAAGCAAAAGCTGCTGACCGTTTTCACAGCTGTCTGTTCCTGGCCGAGTGACTATCTGGCTGTGTTACCGTGTTGACCATTGAGCGGAGAGACGTGACCTACAGAGAAGCAAAGACAATCCTCCACAACCACTACCCGTCCCAGTGGAAGAGAAGGCAGGGTGGAGACAGTGGTGTTGATGCAATCCACCAGCTCAACAGACACCAGCAAACAATAACTAATTATAGGACTAAAGATAAAGCCCATACATATTACCAACTAAACTTTTTACACTAAGAATACAATTCATTTAAAAGGTCCATTTACATAAACAGTATCCACATTTACAATAACCTGCTCAAAACCTAAAATATGCTTATAGACAGATAATGTTCTCGAGTCTCCACAAGTAAAAAGCAGATACATTTAACATATATGCGTGCGTGCACACACACACTCACACATTCAAGGATATTATACATATATCATCTGCCACACTTTGACTCTGCCTTTTCCCTTTGCTTTCTGTCATCTACTATCTTTCTGCCGTATTGGCCCCATTCTCCTGCCTTTAAAAAAAAAAATCTTCCAAATAATTTTTCTCTTTTGAGCTCCTCCGAAATCGGAATGTGTAAGCTGTATGCAGCGGGGAGACCAGTGAAAACTGAAAACGGACACATACGTACTTTACCCATTATGGCCATATGGCCTGGGAACGCAAAAGAAGAAGGAGGTATAATCTTGAAAACCACAGGCCATAGACCCCAAGTCCCAGATATACCCTTGATCAGCATCACTCAAACAGTGCATGAGACACTCTGAAACAGCACAGATAATGTGCTGTAAAATGGCTAGGCTAATGCCAACGTTACATACCGTATTTTTCGGACTATAAGGCGATCCTCTTTTCCAAGACTCGGACCCCTGCGCCTTATAATGTGACTGATAATACAATAAGAAAATAGAATTACAAAAATCTGAATTTTGGGTAATATTTGGGGGTGGGGGGGGGGGGGGGGGGGGGGGGCGCCTTATACAAAGGTGCACCTTATAGTCAGAAAAATACGGTACATCGATTCATCAGCAAATCCCATAATACTTGTATGCCAGTTTCACCTATCCATCCATCACTGCCAGAGGAGACAGTTGCTATCATGGAGGGCAGGGCTGGAATTGTGTTGACTGTGGAAACCCCTAATAAGTAATTCAATCACATTTAAACAAGCACAAGACTATCGATGGCAATTTACAATCTCACTTCAATAAAAATCCAATTCACAACAGATTAACTATTCAATCAATCCTCAATCAAATGACATCAAAACGATCACGAGATTATCAAAGGCAATCCCCCACAATCACATGTGTATGTCACGGGAAATTTTGGAATCTGGGAAAATTCCGAATTTTACTGGGGAAAATCGGAATCTTCCTGAGATTGGTAAATTTCAGAATTTTCCCAAGCATACAAAGCAATCATTGTAGATATCAACTGAGAGAGAGAGAGAATAACTTTAACAAATGTATTGATACAGAGAGAGTGAGATTAAAATGAGAAGGACCTACCGTGGGACACAAAATGAATAATGATTACAAGCAAGTGTTCAAGTTCAAGTGTTCTCTCTCTCTCTCTCTCTCTCTCTCTCTCTCTCTCTCTCTCTCTCTCTCTCTCTCTCTCTCTCTCTCTCTCTCTCTCTCTCTCTCTCTCTCTCTCTCTCTCTCTCTCTTATGATTGGCATTTGTACAACAGTCACTTGCTAGGAAAATTTATGAATTTGGAAGTTGGGAAAATTCGGAATTCTAAATTTTCCCGGATTCCAAAACTTCCAGACTAGAGCGTTAAGACGCTACATCACCAGCCACGCAGCACATTTCTGCTGCAGTGACCTTGACCTTTGACCAATTACCTTCATTTTCGAACTTGGCCTAGATATCCTAACTACCTATGCACATGTATGCAAAATTTGAGCCTCCTACTAGGTCCCAGCATTCAAACGTTGTGTTAATAATAATAATAATAACTACATTTATATAGCGCTTTTCCTCAAATGAGCCCAAAGTGCTTTACAACCAAGTATTCAACAATAAGCAGACAACTGAAATAGCTTTCAAGAATGACACAGCCAGCAACAACACATGCACAGAGCAGCACACACAGACACACACAGACAGACACCAACATACACACAGTGACACACACACACACACATACATGCACGCTTGCATACACACACACAACACACGTACACAAACTTGATCTTTATCTCACATTCAGTAAATCATAGGCACTAGGTTGCACGGACACACACACAGACAGCTGCACACAGACACACACGCACATACACTCCAGAAGATATACACACACACACACACATGCATGCACGACACATATGCGCTAACACACACACACACACACACACACAGACTGTGTGTGCTGCTATGTGTATGTGTTGTTGGTGGCTGTGTTTAATATAAATCGGCCAGGAACAAACAGACAGACGTCACTGAAAACATTAGTTGCGCGGGTGGTAATGACTATGAAGGCAGCAATTAATCTTCTTCAGCGGTCGACGTAGCTGGCAGCGTCAGACTTAAGTTGGTCGCTATGACGAAGTCCACTGTCTTCTCCAGGTCGGTCCGGCTGCCCCAAAGCTGCGCCTGCAGCTCCCCCCCCCCCCTCCCCCCCCCCCCCCCCCCCCCCCCCACCCCCCCCCCCTCCCCCCCCCCCCCCCCCCCCCCCCCCCCCCGGCCAGGTTTAGCGCCATAGAGCATCACGTGTTGGACAGTGTTGAAGAATGTGTTCAGGGGTCTGGGGTCCTGAACCACATGAACATTCGTCAGTATGGGTGATTTTGAGTCGATTGAGATGGCTCAGCAGTCTGCAGTGGCCAGTCCTCAGCCGGAAGAGGGTTGTTTGCTGGTGTCTGTTGAGCTGGTGGATTGCATCAACACCACTGTCTTCACCCTGCCTTCTGTTCCACTGGGACCAGTAGTGGTTGTGGAGGATTGTCTTTGCTTCTGTTGAGCTGGTGGATTGCATCAACACCACTGTCTTCACCCTGCCTTCTCTTCCACTGGGACCAGTAGTGGTTGTGGATGATTGTCTTTGCTTCTCTGTAGGTGACTGAACTGCTTCATTAACTAGTCAATGAACGATGTAACCCCATGGCTATCTAGCGGGGAAGTGCTTCAGGGGCAGCACATGGTCCACACACAGGTCCTGTAGGCCCCAGCCACAGAACAGTCTCTTCACCTCTTCCCCTGTGCCAAGCTCCTCCACGTGAAACTCACCAAGCCTGAAACATGCACACACTGACTGATACACACACTGACTGATACACACACCGACTGATACACACACTGACTGATACACACACTGACTGACACACACACTGACTGATACACACACTGACTGATACACACACTGACTGACACACACACTGACTGATACACACACTGGCTGATACACACACTGACTGATACACACACTGACTGACACACACACTGACTGATACACACACTGACTGATACACACACTGACTGATACACACACTGACTGATACACACACTGGCTGATACACACACTGACTGATACACACACTGACTGATACACACACTGACTGATACACACACTGACTGACACACACACTGACTGATACACACACTGACTGACACACACACTGACTGATACACACACTGACTGACACACACACTGACTGATACACTGGCTGATACACACACTGACTGATACACACACTGACTGATACACACACTGACTGTTACACACACTGACTGACACACACACTGACTGATACACACATGGCGTCTGGAAAAAAATTGCAGCCATTTTGATTTTTCTGGTTTTTAAAGAAGATTCAATGCATGAAAAATTACAATATAGTGGTTTCCTTTTCCCATATTTGTCCGTGTGCTCCATAAATTAAGTTTCCATGGTACCCCATTTTCAGAAAAAAAGTGTTTTTTGAAGTCCATCAATGCTTTCACATTTTCAATGTTTTCATTTGCAATTGCAATTTATATGGTACAGTGGAACCTCCATTATAAGACCTCCCATTATGACTCACCCCATATAAGACCTCCCATTATGAGACTCACCCCATATAAGACCTACTTCTCGGAGACATTGCCCTTCTTTGTAAGTATTAAAATTACCTCCCTTATAAGATCTCATTTTGGACGATTTTTGAAGGTCTTATAATGGAGGTTCCACTGTATCAGGATAAACGTATCTTACACAAGTGTGCTCAAAAAGTCGGGATATAGAGTGCAGACCTGCATTTCAAATTTCAGACAAAAAAGAAAAGTAATTAAAAAAAAGACGGTTTGCTAGGACAATTGAAATTTTCTGTGAAAGTGTTTTTACCTCTAAAAAAAGGGACATTTTTAAAAATCGAAAATGTTATTTTGTGGAGTTCTCCGAGGCGTCTTGGAAAAACAAACTGTTGCCACATCTCATGCTTTGGATCTTCTTCATAAACCTGTAAAATCAAAATGATACCTTCATTATTAAAGAAATTATAAACGATTTTGTGGGTTGCACATTTTCTTTGTCACGCAGAGGGTATGTGGCCGATGAGGTTTAACCGAGGCGTGGTTACCGCTACACCTATCTATGTTGTCAAAAACTCGGGACTTTACTGGTGTTGCACTGCCTCCGGGCATTGCAGCCAGTATTGTTCCCACCATCTTTGTATTTACAAATGTCCCATGTGGACCGAGAGGACGTCAAACACCATTTTTCATTCATTCTTTGTCACGCAGAGAGAGAAAGACAGTGAGAGACAGGGACATATATATGGAGACAGATATAGAGAAAGAAAGACAGAGAGAGAGACAGAGACAAAGAAAGACAGAGACCGACAGACCGACAGAGACACAAAGAGAGAATGATAGAGAGAAAGAACTGGAGAGAATGAGCGCCTCAGAGAGAAAGAGACAGACTGAGAGAGAGACAGAGACAGATAGACAGACAGAGACACAAAGAGAGAATGATAGAGAGACAGAGAGAGAGTGAAACACAACGAGACATAGAGAGAGGGGGAGAGAGAGAGAGAGAGAGAGAGAGAGAGGGAGAGAGAGAGAAAACGAACGAATGAATACAATTTTGATAGAGACAGGAATAAGGAACAAATTAATTGTTTTCATCTAGCTTTTCCTGTAGGCTACTCTCCTAAACAAAAATTTAAACAAGAAAATTATAAAAAGAAAGATTTTTTTTTAAAGATACAAGAAATCATGTGAGCAAAACGTACAAAGGAAAAGGATCATGCTAAGTAAAACAATCAAACTTTAGAAGCATCAATTAAATGGAGAGAGAGAGAGAGAGAGACAGAGAGAGAACTCGGAAATGTAATGTATGTTAGGCCATAGCCCCTTCCATGGAATGAACATTAAGAACATGTACAACAAATAATTGACAACATCCACACTAAATAAAGAATAGAATGTGCTGCCGCATTTACAAGGAACAATTCTCCTAAGATATATTATTTTAGCTTAAACTGTCTATGCAGTTGTCTTGTCTTAAAAGCGCCAAGCAAAAATTTAGCTAACGACACTATTTTATCATTATCATCACATGGAAGTTTGTTCCACTAGATCTGCAAGTTAGTTGGTGTTGTTCTCTAATTTGGTTATGTAAAGGACATTGGAACAAGAAATGAACTTCATTTTTCTGTAGATATACGTTTTTGCACACAGGACAAACGATGTCTATGTAGGCCTACGTTTATTTGGGACACGCCCATTCTAAACTGTGCCAGAATATTTCTAAAAGATTCTAATTATACAATACACTAATATATTTTTATGAGAGAGAGAGAGAGAGAGAGAGAGAGAGAGAGAGAGAGAGATATTTTTTAAACTGAAAGAACAGCGGAAAGAAAGAAAAGTCCATCCAAATAATTATGCTCTGTGTGTGTGTGTGTGTGTGTGCGCGTGCGTGCGTGCGTGCGTGCGCGCGGGCGTGTGTGTGTGCGTGTGTGTGTGTATGTGCGTGCGTGCGCGTGTGTGTGTGCGCGCGCGTGTGTTTCAAACAGTGAGTTGAAAGTTGAGGCAATGGCACAGTTCTCCGTGTTTTGCGTGCAACATGAGTTTGTTAAATTGCCACACACCCCCTCTAGGCGACACCGAGTCGTCTGCCCAGACAACACCGGTGTGAAGAGAATAATCTACTCCATGAAATAAGTAGCCTTTCCTCATTATTTTGAATTTTACGAAACTAAGTGGCATAGCTTTGTACATCAATTTCTCGGCAAAGATGTAGATTTACACCCTCCTGCTCTTTTTCTTGGTTCTTTCCGTGGTTAGGGTTAGAGTTAAGGTTAGGATGGTTATAGTTCGCATGCGAAGGGTACTTATTTCATAGGAGGTACTTATTTCTCCTGACACCGGTGCAGAGAGGTGTAAAAAAACCCACCCGGCTGTTAAGAATTGATTGCCGCCAAAAACAAATGGCTGAAGCAATCAGCAGGATTTAAAACGGTAAGTGCATTCATTCATTCATTCGTTCGTTCGTTCGTTCACTCATTTATTTTTGCAAAAGTTTATTTTACGAAAACATTATTTGACGGGGCAACGTCTTGGTTCATTGCGCTTACATTTTAAGCAAATACATAATTTATTTTGAAAATTAACTTTAAATATAGTAAGAAAGGCAAGACTGAAAAGTGAAAGAATCGAGAAAATGGAGGGGGGTGTTGATCTGCATCTTTGTCCCATTTTCTTTTTGGCGGTGGGAGGAGGGGGGTGGGATGAGGAGTGGATAGGGGAGGACTTGGAAACCTAGCCGCAATAAATTTAGTCATGCCAGGCAGCGGGATTTGTCCGTAAAACGACTTTTAACTTCCGTGGGATATTTACGTGAGCAAAGCGCACAGGTCGACTTGACGTTCTGTTCGATCTTCCCGACGATCTGGGAAGAAAATGATTCTTCTTCTTCGCCTCAGGCAGCCCGGCAACTTCATCAGGCTGAAGATTCTGCTGCACTTTGGGGGGTAGTAAGAAGATAAGAAATTAGAAAGCTGAGGAGATAGAAGTAGCCTAATGGAAAGGAAAGGAAACATAAAATAAACGTAGTGTGGATCTGA
>CM065689.1:2439521-2442021 GCA_017654935.2 Phymorhynchus buccinoides
TCTCTCTCTCTCTCTCTCTCTCTTTTCTTTCTTTGCCTTTTCTTTCTCTCTCTCTCTCTCTCTCTCTCTCTCTCTCTCTCTCCTCTCTCTCTCTCTCTCTCTCTCCTCTCTCTCTCTCTCTCTCTCTCTCTCTCTCTCTCTCTCTCTCTCTCTCTCTCTCTCTCTCTCTCTCTCTCTCTCTCTCTCTCTCTCATATTTTTTTTGTTGTCATGTCCAGAACTAAGAGACCTTAGAGAAGAATTTGTATCACGTAAATACTTTCGTGATCCATGCCTTTTTAGATTAGTTCTCCTGTTGTCTTAAAACAAGCGCGAAATCGCAATAGTTTGTGGCACGCGGTCTATTTTTACCACTCCTGGCTTTTCAATAATTTTAATCTGTAAACCAGAATGTTATCTCTGCACCATTTCGTAACTTTTTATATCTTTTGGAAAACATTTAAAACTATGTATCCTACTTGTACTCATCGAAAGAAGCACCGCATACTCGTCGTGTCTGTTGTAGTGTCTGTATTACGTATGTTTATTATTTTGTACGCTTTTAAAATACATCATTTTAAAGAGCGGCCTCAATTTGAAGTGTAGCCTCGATTTGAAGTGCGACAATTTTGTCAAAATGTGGGACAATTTTGGACCGACCGACCAACAGACAGACAGACCGACCGACCGACAAAGTGAGTTATAGGTTAGTGGCTTGAGCCACAAACAAAAATGAAAATACTGTCAAGTCGTTTTGTCTGTATCTGTATAAAGCATTTAAGAGGCGAAATGCTGTGTGTATGTAGAGTTATATAGCTTTCATTGCTTTTGTTGTGCTGTTTGTTTACCCTTCTAAGGGGCTATGGCCTTTATGAATAAAATATCCGAATCTCTCTCTCTCTCTCTCTCTCTCTCTCAGTCGCTCTCTCTCTCTCTCTCTCTCTCTCTCTCTCTCTCTCTCTCTCTCTCTCTCTCTCTCTCTCTCTCTCTCTCTCTCAAGTCTATGTCCTTGGAAAATAAAGTCCAAGTTTTCAAGTTTCAAGACACGATGGCTTGGAGTCAAAACGGACTAACATATTATTGAACTTATTATGAAAACTAATAACTTGTAAAACAAAAAAAAGACTGCTGAAATATAAAAAGCAAAACCCCCTTTTTATATTTTTGCAGTCATTGTTTGATATACAAGTTATTGGTTTTTTTTTGCAATAAATCCAATAATAAGTAAATGCACAGGACTTTCTAAAGATAGTCCGTTTTGATTCAAGCCATATTTCTCTCTCGCTCGCTCCCCCCCCCCTCTCTCTCTCTCTCTCTCTCTCTCTCTCTCTCTCTCTCTCTCTCTCTCTCTCCTCTCTCTCTCTCTCTCTCTCTCTCTCTCTCTCTCTCTCTCAATTACTGATTATCTGATTATTATGCATAACATACACAAAACGGATTGGCGCTTTTCCCAGTCTACAATGCACAAGACTGCTGGCAAATTGTTCTGATTTGTGCCAGCCCCACCCCCCCCCCCTGCGCCCAATCCCCCCCCCCCAAACCCCCAAAACGCCTCGTCACCCCGTTCCCCCCCCAACCCCCCCCTTCTTCTACCCACTCTCCTGCTTCTATTCGTCTCCTTGATTTGTCAAAGAAGAAAACAGTCTCTTCTCTTCATTACTGCTTGTCTTCTCCCCATTTCTACTTCATCATTCTGTCTCTCCCAGTCCTTCTGTCTGCCTGTCTCCCGATTACACATATCTTTTGTCTGTTTGTCTGCCGCAGTGTCTGTCTTTTGTCTCTTTCTTATCATGAGGGGCTGTGGCCTTGTTTGATTACAAATCTGAATTTATCTCTCTCTGTCTGTTTTCTCTCTCTATACGTCTCTGTCTCTTGTCTGTCTGTCTCTCTGTTTACCCCCCACCCTCCAAATTTTGCTAGCTCTCTCCCTTTCTCTCTCCCCTGTTCCCCCGCCTCTCTCTCCCTCTCTTTTTGCCCCCCATCGAAATTACTTGCATACACCCCACCTTTGCATACTATTTCTACCATATCTCCTTTCGGTAAAAAAACCCACCAAGGTGAAGGGAAAAGTACCTGAGAAGGGGGGGGGGGGGGGGGGGGGGCAACCGACGTTTCGTGTCATAAACACTTCGACTGGGGATGCAGGAAAAGTTGACTGGAAGGCTTTTTTTTATATTTGAAGTCAGTGAGCACAGTTCAAAACTTGAAAGGGCAGTGGTTGAAGAAGTGGGCAGCACTGGGATGGAAAAGTGATTACAGTTCACAGCGGGGAAGTGTGGGGAGTAGTGGGATGGAAAAAAAGGGGGGGGGGGGGGGAATACAGTTCTCAAGTTGGGGGCAAAAAGAAAGGGTCAGG
This sequence comes from Phymorhynchus buccinoides, assembly GCA_017654935.2. Classification (NCBI taxonomy): domain Eukaryota; kingdom Metazoa; phylum Mollusca; class Gastropoda; order Neogastropoda; family Raphitomidae; genus Phymorhynchus; species Phymorhynchus buccinoides. The sequence goes on from CM065689.1 coordinate 2,441,856, forward strand.
GTACTGGGTAGGGTGGGAAGGGAGGTTGAATGAGTAGAGGCGTGTGTGTGTGTGGGGGGGGGGGGGGGGGGCGGGGGGGGGGGGGGGGGGATCGGAGATGTGGGGGAGATGAAGGTTTGGGGGGGAGGACGGGGGGGGGGTCGGGGGGAGTGGGAGATGAAGGTTT
>CM065689.1:2444521-2447021 GCA_017654935.2 Phymorhynchus buccinoides
GGGTGTGTGGGTGTGTGGGTGGGTCTGGGTGTGTGCCAGACTGGGTGCCAGACTCTGTGACACACTGCAGTGTGGTGATAAGGATAAGGAAAGAGGAGAAATTAGCAATTGTGCTGTTTAGTTTGTCTTAAGAAGAAGGAGGAGGAATTGTGGAGACTGATGATGTTATGCTTGGAGCTTGTCATGGCTAAAAACAAACCCCGCATAACCATGCAGAGCATAACAACGTTTTTATGTAGCCTTGGTGTTCTAGCCCATGTCTGACAGCCTTAAGTCAAGGGTGGTAAACTAGCTCGTTCTTCATATTATATACAATAATATTTCTTGTAATGCATTCATTCACTTAGAGCTCACCTGGTGTGCTGATTTAAGCAAATCAGAACTAAGCCATTGAGTTCTCAAGTGCAGCAGCAAAATATAAGAACACATTAATTGCCATTTCGTTTTCCAACACATTTTTTTTTTTTTTAAGTTCAAAGCCAAACTCAAACCTCCATCATTTGATTATACAGCATAATTATACTGGTTATATGCATGCAAACACAGAAATCCACGCATTTTCCAATATATTTAATCTTAGTGCTTGGTTAATTACCATTTGTTTTTCTCCTAATGTTGTCTTCATTTCAAATGAAATGGCGGTGTTTTGTTATCTGCACAACGAGACCGCATTGCAATTTCTTGCGAGATAATAAAGCGTTTTTGACTTTGACTTTGACTTTAGTTTGCTCCAATTCACAAACAGAATTCGCATCTGTCTTGAAACACTTCTTCAAGCTCACTGCATTAACCAACAGTATAACTTCTTCTTCTTCTTCGATCGCTCAGACAGTTTCCTGTCAATTATGAGCGCAGATGCGTCCTGCTGCCGTTATGCGCCTAAACTAAGAAATAGTTAGGCCCAGCTAGTCAGCTGGAGGAAGTCTTTTTGAAAGTGTTTCGTTCGAAAAGGCAGGAAGAATGGACCGGTAAGGCAGAAAGATAGTAGGTGACAGTAAGCAAAAGGGAAAAGGCAGAGTCAAAGAGAGTGACAGATTAGAGGAAGTTACAAGCACATAACTCCCAGAAGGTGGGGGACTATTTATACAAAAGCCCCCCGGTATCCCCACAGGGGGTAGTATGACAATTATTTATTACGGTTCTGGCTTATTCGCCGGTATCGATTATTATGATAAGTTCTGGTTAAAGATATACAGTGACATAGCATCAGGTATGGTGAAGTAAACAAAGTAACAATAGGTAATAAATAAAAAGAAAGAAGGAGAACAACCTGTCGTAGAATGAGTATACTAACACTTGTCAACGTCCAACCCATTTTGAAAGTTTGATTATTCAATGTGTACACCTCTTTATTATGGTATTTAACCTCAGCAATGTAGTGTATGTGTGTGTGTGTGTGTGTGTGTGTGTGTGTGTGTGTGTGTGTGTGGGGGGGGGTTCATATGGTTTGTATTATTTTGTTAGTTATAATTATGTTCTGTATTTGAAAATGTAATACAAAGTTCAATATAATTTTAAAAAAACCCAACACCAATAGCCAATAATTAACACTGAAATATTTCATGATAATTGCATTAGCCAATAGTGTACCAATTTCCATTTAAAATCTACAGCAATAGCAGATCAGGTCGATGAAATAAAAAGAGTGAAAAAAGTGTTCCCAGACAGCAACCTTTTATAACTGCATCACATGAGAGCTGTACAGTAGATGATTTTCTACAGTAATGGAAAACCATGGTACACTTTGTTCTCTTGTGGAAGACTGACTCTCAAGCGAGGAGGCATTGGCACCGGCTCTAGTGCTGCAGCCAAAGGGATGAGTTGGCCTTTGGGGGAGCTTCCCCAACGCCAGCAGTCCTCAAATCCCTTTGGCCGAGAGAGTGGGGATGTACCCTGGGCAAGGCATCTCCGCTATAAACAAATCCTGGCCCAGTCCGCTGGAATAGCATCTGCCCCCTCTGCTATCTGGCAGTCATGGTCGGAAACGACTGACTGGCATACATAACTGTTTCGATTTAAAGACCCACCGCAACGGATCAGACATTGATTAATTAAACATTGCAACATTTCATCCGAACGGATTAAGCTAAAAGTAACTAACCATGTTCGTTTAAAGATCTACAACAGTTAAAATAGACAAAGCACTAGTATACATGCATGCACCAACGCTGCAAAATGTTATGGCAACGGCAAAAGCCAATGGCATAATAATAATAATAATAATACCATGTTGAAAAGTAAACCGAAACAACTTTGGGCTGATGAAACAAACGCCTATCAACCACAAGCCTCTAACGCGTGCGAGCACGCAACACGGCACGTGCAGGTGATGACGTCACTGATGACGGTCAGGGCACGGCACGTGCGGGTAGTGACGTCACTGATGACGTCATGGCCCGGCGGCGATCAACGCGGCCACGCCCACCACAGCCATCACGGCGGGAGAAACGAGCACACCAGGGGCCGAGTTGTGGTCTGCCTTGCTCATCCCTTTCTTACC